>OX104064.1:71522239-71567627 GCA_944474145.2 Dicrocoelium dendriticum | reverse complement strand
TCGGCAAATAGAAGGATGCTAATCAGCTTGTGGTACGACTGCGTTGATGGCAGTGTTCCAGGACGTGGTGGCTTTTCCTTGACAAGCGTTCTCCCTAAAAAAGCCACAAATGTCCGATTAACAACACTGCGATGTGGTGGAGGTGACCCGCCACTGAGTAAAGTCACAGCCAATAAGCTGACACTGACAAGCGGACCGTGCTTATATACTACCATGATGGATACGCCCGACACTTTCTTATCTGCATAGTTTCGTCGCCACGTCTTTTCTGCGCATTCTACCTTGTTTTTATCGCTACACGCCCATGAACCCAACTTACCGTGTAATCGGGATTGGGCGTGTGTTTCACCGGCTCTTTTATAATTGATCAGTTTTAGTCTTTGATCTATTCATGCCTGAATTGTTACTGCACTTTATGGCAGACCGACTGTGCCCATACGAACGTGCCCGAACTCACGACAATGGGCTTTCTTCATTTTTATTCCTGTCGCATTTGTACAGTTTCAAATAGGAACGTCTAAACAATCTCCGATTGTCACTGTTACAATTGCCATAACATGTCTGTATAATTGCACTTATTTGATCAGGCCCTCGCAGGCGTGCGTCACCTATCCGAGAAGAAATATTTATTTATTTACAGAACACGCCCGAATTCTGCTACCTCGGGAGTACATTGTCAACCGACCTGCGGATCACCAACGAGCTGCGCGCTCGTGTAACGAAGGCGAGTGTGTCTTTTGGGAACATGGAACATCGCGTGTGAAAGAATTATCATCTCACGGTTAGAACCAAGGTGATGAGGTACAAATCAATGGTGCTCTCATCACTTATCTATGGATCGGAAACCCGGACAATGTATCAGAAAGAATAGGCGGTTTTTGGAATCGATTCGATCAAAAGTGTCTTTGCCGAATTCTGCACATCCAGTGGTGGGACGACGTGCCAGACACTTATGTGATCCGGCGGAGCCAAGTGTAACCATAGGACTACATGCTACTGCTGCGACACCTCCGGTGGCTTTGGACATGTGCGACGTCTAGATGCAAACGAGAATCCCGAAGCAACTGCTGTATGGGACAACTGAGCGCAGGCGGAAGGGAATGCGGGCAAACCAAAGGTGCGCTAACAAGACAACATCTAGGTTAGTTTGTTCAGAGCAAGTATTGACCTAAGTGTTTGGGCGGCGATGGTAACAAATCGCCGCACCTGGCATGATGGCCACACCTGTACCGTTGCCCAATCGCAAGAAAGGCAGATGGTGCATCGAGAAATTAAACGCGCAGCACGCAAACATCATCTGCCGGCGGACTATGATTCTTCGACTACTCTCACCTGGAGCTGCAATGCAGGCGGCCGTGGGTGTTTAGCTCAGCTGGCCTGGCCAGTCATCAAAGGCCCCGATGGAGCTATGCCGAACAGGTCGTCTGTTAGACAGAGCACCACGGACTGGCATGTGGCACTTGGTGGTACGCAACTGAGAAGGGACGGTGCATCTTAAACAGGCCAAACGTTATGGAACGAGGTGCGGCAACACAAAATCCCCGTTCGCTCGCAACATCGGACTGGAGGACTTTTGCGTTGCTACTGTAATAACTCATCTAGTGTTGCAGCACAGTGACAACTACCCATAGTTCCTGAACCGACGCAGGCGCGTACTGTATTTGCCATACTGTTAATGCGAACACGCATGACACATACGCGTGCCCCTATGCAGGTTGGATGTTGCATACACCATGATACTTCTTCGCAGTTGGGCTACACTGACTTACCTCATGTTACCTTATTTTACTGTTCCTTACCAGTACCATGGCCTCCAAACACTACCTATTACAGTATGCACAAGCAATGTTTCCTCGATTTGGTGGCATATTGGCAATCTCAAGTTGGCAATTTCAAGTTGAATCATGCATTCAAAGATAAATCGCGCCGAAATATGCGTGGAAAGCAAACAGTCCCGGCTGGTTACTGATTGGCGGTTAACATGCTGATGTTTTGTGTCATGTTAGGTTTCACATTATATCTGTTTAAAATGACCAGAGCTGTAATTCTCATTCTTCATCCGACAAACTTGTCTTAACTGAGCTTATGCAAAGTAGTTGACTCCCTACAAACCTGCTTAGTTGCCTACTCCCGGTGGGTCATCTAGTTGGTGTGTTATCGTCATTCCATCGCTAAGGTAACTACAGCTTAAGTACATATTGCTACCTGGAATGATAAAGCACCAACTAGGTGCAAGGCAGTAGCAATAGGCACCTGTCTAAGTGGCGCCTACTAGAAGCTGTATTACACGGGGTTACACTTCTGGGTGGACTAAGGAAAAGGTAACGCCAGCAAGAATTGGTACATAAGTGTAAGTACATGACATCGGAAAGGAATAGGTGCTATAGCGAAAATTTGTTCACTTTAATAGCACCGAATAGATGCCCTGAAGGTGTATGAGGTAGCTCGTAACAGAATAGATTATAGCCACAGCAGGATACACATCGGTATGTACAAACGGTTGGGTATTCGGATGACAGCCAAGATACGTCTGGACGTTTGAAAAACAGTGCGAACACTTAGAAAAACCGCAGATTTGAGAGTGGCCAGCGGGACAAAGTTAAGGTAGCACTGTGGCACATGTCCTGCCAAACAACGCGTAAGAGGCGAAAACAAACAGGGCTTATTGGGTACCTTATTCTCATGCACGTGCAAAATTGGTTAAGCCTGACTTCCATATGGAACCCATACACGTTTTGCGTTACTAGTGTCCAGCGGTCCAACGTGGCTACATCCAGTTTTGGGGCAGTATTATAATGACGACAGTGGAAACAATGTAGATTTACTGTATTCCAACTGCATTAGACACGGATGAAACCAATATGTGTACATATGTATACCGAATGAATTCGACGTGGATATTCATATCGCTTTGTACGGCCAACTTTAAGGCAGGGAAACGGTAAATCCAGCAAAGCGTAAAAAACATTACCAGAACATAAAGAAAGTGAGTTTTGTCAAACTTCGGTTGATACCAGGTGTTGCGAATCCACAAGCCAATTTGATCGATTGCAAACTCTGTGGGACTGCTCAAAAGGGCGGCTGCTCAGGTTCAGAAGTTACTGTTGCACGCGAACTAGCACCACGATGTGTACACTCACCATCGATTTACTAATCAGGCCAAGAAGATGGCGAATGTGGTACGCAAGCTTGCATAATGAGTAAGATAGCACTACAGAAGTAAATATTGTGTGAGCTACCACGGTGTGGATGCGCCTGAAGATGTGCCACACCTTGTCAAGGAGCATAACAGGTCTATTACCCACTACATCGTTCATACTGGCTCCAGGAGACAGTTGGTCGTTGCTGGAGGGGACGGGGTGCACGGTTCTTGTGGCCGTGCTAGGCTCAAATAGCGGTTCCATGCACTCAGTGTGGAGCGGACTACGGTCCAGCCACCGCCTTGTGTGCGGTTGATTCCCCAAATACAGCGTGCTTGTGTTTGCCTGTGAAGGAGTGTGGGCCGGCTCCGTTGATGAAACGTGGTTCCCATCCGCATGCCTCCCGGTCTTATTCCTTCGGGTTTACACTGGATATGGGGTATGTGGTTGGAGCTGTGGGTGGTGCAGCGCAAGCCATCCATGGTCCCTCTGTAGGCGCAGGCGTCCTGTGGCTTGCCACAGTGACAGGCCAATCCGAATCCGGATGCCGCCAACCATGCCTAGTTCATTGGCAGGAGAGCCTATGGTGCGCTGAGGCTGGTGGTGGCTAGATCCTGACAGATGGTCTACCAATTGCAGCTACTGTTTTGCCATTTGCTTCTGTCCTGTGCGCCTCCTCGTTGCGACCGCTAGTTGGGATTGGGGTTTCGCCCTTCTCCCTGCTAAGATCCAGGACACACCAATCCGCATGAGTCAGTGAACTGACCATATGCAAGACCAGCTGCCTTTCGGGAGTTCATTTAGTCGAAGGCTTTGGCGGAGGACCCGAGTCGTTCTCCTGTCAGAAATGGGCGCCATGGCAGTATCCTAGTCCATCCTCTCCGGAGGTTAGGAAGTGGTCGATGGCCCACTTCCCGTAAAACTTAGCCATGGGAGACAACAGGTTTACGGGTGATATTCTCAATGCTCGATTGGCGTAGAGCACGAGTGCCACGCATTGTCTCTGACGGTGAAAAGACACCTCCGGGTGTTCAATGGTTTGCTACTGCCCGCCTCAACCCAGGCAGTTCCTAGTCAAATTGGTGTAAACCCGCCAACAACCCACCTGCGTCTGGCCGTGGTCGCAGGTGCGTATCCTACTACGGTCGTAAAACATATATAAAACGTTCCAGAACCTCAAAGGCTGCGTGTGACGGCCGTCAAGCAGATCCCCATTTGTCTCTGCAATCACATTCCCGAGCGCGATCTGCCTTCCATTGTCTTGTGGGTCAGGCTATTGAGCCAAATGCTCCGGGTGAAGTCCCTCAAGAATATCTCCAAATCACCCACTTCCTTGTGGGTCAAGCTATTGAGCCAAAAGCTCCGGGTGGAGTCCCTCAAGCAAACCTCCGAAGCACAACGACCACCTCGCGTGCACATGCCCACCAATGCAATCGTATGCCTGCGCGCAAACCACTCAACATCGGGTGCTGGAATGTGCGCACACTACTGGACCGGAACTCGAGCGAGCGCCCAGAGCGACGTACTGCACTGGTCACAATGGAGCTGGCGCGCTACCAAATCGATATTGCGGCGCTCAGTGAAACTCGGCTCGCTGAGCAAGGTAAGTTACATGAAGCAGGTGCTGGCTACACATTTTACTGGGTGGGCAACGCCGCCTCAGCACCACGTGAACATGGGGTCGGATTTGCAATATCCGATCGCCTCCATGGCCAGCTGGTGGGTGAACCAACGGGCATCAGTGCGCGACTGATGACTGGTTGCCTACGACTCGGAAGAGGTAAGTTTGCTACTTTTATAAGGACGTACGGTCCAACCATGTGTTATCGTGATGACACGCGTGATCAGTTCTACACTGAGCTATCCTCCGTGATACGGTCTGTGCCGAGGAGCGAACGACTATTTCTGCTGGGTGATTTCAATGCGCGCGTTGGGCGTGATGCATCAGCGTGGACAGATATTATCGGTGCGCATGGCATTGGTTCAGCGAATGCGAACGGTGACAGGCTGCTCTCACTGTGTGCCACTCACGGCCTGACGATCACGAACACTCGGTTTGCACTGAGTGCGAGTGATTTAGCAACTTGGATGCACCCACGGAGTGGTCGCGCTCACCTGCTCGACTATGTCATCGTACGTCGGCGTGATATGCGAGAAGTGCGCATGGCACGTGTACTGCGTGGAGCTGAGTGTGACACTGATCACAAATTGGTGCGGACCAAATTGTACATATATTTTCGTAAATCTATGTATTGCACTCCTGTCGTGAATGGGCGTAAATTTAACATTCTCCCCCTCGGTACTGTGGAGAAACGTACTGAGCTGGAGAAGGCGATGGCTGCACGTCTTTGTGATGTGGACTACATAGCCACAGTGGGCGACCTGTGGCACCACATTCGCGACCAGGTGACAGCTGCTGCGGCGGAGACCATCGGGCGCGCAAACTGTAAGCGGCCTGATTAGTTTGATGACAACAATGGGACGATTGGCGCATTGGTGTCAGAGAAGAATGCAGCATTTGCTGCACATGTTGCAGACCCCAGTGACTTGGGGAAGAATAGTCAGTTTCGCAAACTTCGACGGCGTCTGACCCGAGAGCTCCGTCGCATTAAAAATGCATGGTGGACTGAGAAGGCGAAGCAAATGGAATGCTACGCCGAACGCCGCCAACACAAGGAATTCTTTGACTCCTTGAAGGCGGTGTATGGACCGAGATTGGAGCCGCTGAGGATACTCATCGACGGTAGTTCAGGCGCTACCTGCACCCAGACTGCAGACATAATGCAGATCTGGCGGAAACACTTTGACTGTCACTTGAACAACCATTGAGAGATCGGCTGGCCTACATTGAACAGCCTGAAGCAGCACGATGTGAAGGCGAATCTGGCGGATACGCAGACACTGGATGAGAAGCAGAGAGCACTTGCTCAACTGCGAAACGGCCAATGTTCTGGAGGTGACGGGATGCCACCTGAAGTATTAAACACTGTGGACCCGCTTTGTTGACTGCTCTGCACCACTTGGTGCAACACGTGTGGATTAAGGAGGAGGTGCCTCCTGAGCTAAAGGATTCCCTTGTGCTACCACTGTAAAAGGACAAAGGGAGCAAGCAATGTTGCACGAATTATCGTGGCATCAACTTGCTGAGTTTTGTGGGCAAGCTGATTGCCCGAACCCTGCTCAACCGCCTTGTCAGTCGGGTAGTGGAACCTAACGTGGCGGAGCAGCAGTGTGGATTCCGTTCGGGTCTCAGCAATATAAATATGGTGTTTGCGGCTCGTCAGTTGCAAGAGCAGTGCAGAGAACGACACCAGCCATTGTACTCGCTTTTTGTTGACTTCACCAAGGCATTTGATACGGTGAACCGCGAAGCATTCTGTTTTGTGTTGGGTAAAGTTGGTTGCCCGCGTAAGTTTTTAAGTGTAATTGAATGTCTGCACAGTGGTATGCGAGCGAGGGTGCAGCTGAGTGGAGTGACCTCGGATGACTTTGCAGTTGTCTCTGGTGTGAAGCAAGGCTGTGTCTTAGCTCCTGCCCTGTTTAATATATATCTTCATGCAATGTTGTCTTGTGCTTTTGATGCTGCTTGTGCTTACGGTGTTCGTGTGGAGCACCGTATTGATGGTGGGTTGCTGAACATCCGTCGCTTCAGTGCAAGAACTCTAGTCTGTGAGACAACTATCCGCACGTTGCTGTTTGCTGACGACTGTGCGTTGTTTTCACGCAGCGCGGATGAGTTGCAGTACATGACTAGTGCTCTGGCTTCGACAGCGGCCAACTTCGGGCTCACCATCAACACAAGCAAAACTGTCTGTCTCTTTCAGCCTTCACCGGAGGTGCAATCTTCAATATTGCCGCGAATCAGCATTGGTGCTGCATTATTGGAAACCACCTCCCGCTTCTGCTACCTTGGGAGTGTGATGTCGACTGATCTGCAGATACACAGTGAGCTGCGTGTCCGCGTATTGAAGGCAGCGGCTACATTCATGAAGCTTGAGTACCGAGTGTGGAACAACCATCAGCTTACCATTGGCCCGAAGCTGATGGTGTACAAATCCATGGTACTGTCCGTTCTTCTATACGGCAGTGAAACGTGGACGATGTACCGGCGGGATGTGCGATATCTCGAGCGGTTCCATCAGCAGTGTCTGCGATGAATTTTGCGGATCGGTTGGGGCGCCAGAGTTGCAGACACGGAAGTGTTGCGCCGAAGTGGGATGTATGCAGTGGACTGCATACTTTTACTGCGAAACCTGAGATGGCTCGGTCATGTGAGCCGTATGGATTCGACGGGGATACCGAAACAACTTTTATACGGTCACCTGAGTATTGGGAAGCGGCACGTGGGGAAACGAAATTTGCGTTACCAAGACATGATCAAAATGAGCCTCACACATTCTAATCTTGATTGCAGATCATGGGAATCGAAGGCGCGTGATCGGCGCGTATGGCGCGATCTAATCACGAAGGCAGTTGCTGAAGTGCGGGAGAAAGACCTCATGCATGCAGAGAAGAAGCGGCAAGTGCGGAAGCGGCAAGCACTAATGAATTGTACTCCATCGTCATCGAGCGCATGGTGCTGCAGAAAATGCGGTCGCGTGGGCCTGAGTCCTGCAGGCCTAATGAGCCATGAGCGAGGCCACTCGGGACCACTACAGAAGCGACGACGGGTTCTGTAGAGAACGTAGGCAGCACCGGCGCAGCGTTTGTAGGCTCGCTGAATTCGATTTGATAACCGTGTGCTTGCATGCTAAGTTTCTTTAATTCAGGTGGTGGGTTTTCGGTTCTCTCCTAATGCCTTAATTTCTCAAATAAATGTCTAGTGAGCCGTGAGCAAGGCCACTCAAGACCACTACAGGAGCGATGAGGGTTCTTGCTTTGATATATTCAGAAGCGGCGCAGCGTTTGTAGGCACGCTGAATTCGATTTACTAACCGCGTGTTTGCATGCTTAGTCCTTTATTTCAGGTGGTGGGTTTTCAATTTTGCCTAAATGCTTTTCTTTCTCATTTAAATGTCTACCTGTACTCTATTCCATTAGCTTTCACACATCGCTTAAACCATTTTCAGTGGATTTCCGTAGCATTGTTGTGTGCGTGGCATTCCGTAACTTATACTTTCTGACCTCGTGAACTTACCTAGGATTCGTTTGTAAACAACTTATTTCAAATGCTCTTTAACTCAGGTTTATGTCACCGTTTCCTTATGCATCAATCGAGTTATTTTCTTCGTCTCTCTCTCAATGCTTGGATGTTGTTTGATATACCCGGTGTGGATGCGCTTGGTGTGCATGTTGACAAGGTGCCTACCTGTCTATTATCCACTACCTCGTCCATACTGGATCCAGGAGACAGTTGGTCGTTGCTGAAGGGGACGCGTTGCGCGGTGCTTGTGGCCGCGTTAGGATCAAAGAGTGGTTCCAAGCACTCAGTGTGGAGCGGACTACGGTCCAGCCACCGCCTTGTGTGCGGTTGATTCCCCAAATACAGCGTGCTTGTGTTTGCCTGTGAAGGAGTGTGGGCCGGCTCCGTTGATGAAACGTGGTTCCCATCCACATGTATCCCGGTCTTATTCCTTCGGGTTTACGCTGGATATGGGGTATGTGGTTGGAGCTGTGGGTGATGCAGCGGAAGCCATCTATGGTCCCTCTGTAGGCGCAGGCGTCCTGTGGCTTGCCACAGTGACAGGCAAATCCGAATCCGGATGCCTCCTGCCATCTCTCTGTTAATCCTGATTGGATACGTTGCAAAACATTTGTTATTGATCGCGTGGATAGCATGAGAATTGTTGTGAGTTATCCGGGGTGGGAGTGTGGTTGCCTGTTATGTTATCATTGGTCCGTGACATTTTTAGAAGCGAGTCACATCCGCCCCGTCGCGGTGCTGTTAAACCGACATCAGTGGCTTTTTATAGGGTGAACACTTGCCAGGCGAAATCCCACCACTTCCTGGAGCACTCTCGCTAAACATTTGCTGGAACAAGGTAGACCCGAACCACCCGGTTGGTGTCATGGAAAGTCATGTTTTAATTGTCCAAATAGCAGCCTACGATTGTTGACAAGCCATAAGCTAGCGGTTGGACGCTTGACAGGCGGGACCAAGGGTTAGGTTTTTATTTAGTGATTAGGTAGGTAGTGGTAATCCTTTGTTTTGAAGGCATTTTTGTAGACAGGCTTTGGCTGATGCAATCCTCTGGATAAGACCATCCAGATCAAATTGTCCAGTGACATTAGACCAGAATGGGAGTGAGCGTGTTGAAGGTCTTATTTGATCCACTTTTGTCTTTGTAGGTTTTTTCGGTTTCAGACAAACAGGCCAGATGGGTTCACTGGTAAGTTTCGGTTGCTAACTTCGGACTTCGGGGAAGGGAAGAAAAAAGTAAAGAAAATGAGAGCAGCAGGGGCTACTAAGGAAACCAGTGACAACACGTGGTGTTAATGTAAAAGTCATATATGTTACACCATGGTAAAACTGATACATAAAGCGAAAAGAAAATATTTGTTATTTTGTGTTCTACAATCATCTAAATTATCTATGCGGGCGAAGGTTGCCTAATAACTAGAAGCAGGAATGAGAGGATGAATGAGGACAAAGAGAAAACGGTGGCAAGCAAAAGAAAAAGAGAAGCTAAATAGGAAAGCTTGGAAATGGGACGAGTATAAGTACTAGATGCCCTGAAATTACGTTTCAAGTTTGTTAGTGTCTCTAGCAAAGAGGTAGGAAAGGCCGGTAAGCTAACACTTCAAACTAGAAGTGAGAAAAATAGATGAAATGGCCTTGAAACTCCAAGTCAGCAACAGCATTCTAGGAGGAAGGAGCAGCAGAGAGTAGAAAGGGAAATGTGATATGTCATGTAGATAGAGACGGAGCCGCGCTTACAGCCCGAAAGTTTCAGAGCAATAACAAGGTAATAAACGCAGGTCATACTGAGTTAATTCAAGGCCTGGTTATGGTTAGAAAAACAAAAACTTTCCACGAGAAAATTTGCTATGGACCAGGCTTTTAAACCTCAATTTAATAAGCGAGGTAAGGAAAGAGCAACGACATGTGAGGCAATGCGAGACGAACGCCTCAGCAGACAACAAGCAAGCCAGGTGAGGTGAGCAGGATAAGCGTATCATTGCATTAAAAAGGCTTTAGAGAATATACTATTTATTTATTTATTTATTTAAAGTGGGGAGCAACAGCAAGCAAAGCAGGGGAATATAAAATGAGCAGTAAAAGTGCAAAAGCTGAATTAGTAAACCTCAGTCACCCAGAAGCTGTAAGAAAACGGGTAAGACAGCATAGACGAGACTGGATTAGGTCAGAAAAAGAGAAAATTCGACCACACAGGTGTGTGGTAAAAATAACAGAGGAAAGCAGAGTTACAGGACACAAAGGCTCAGCTGAAGTTTAAGAAAAGCTGCACACGGAGGTCAAGGGGACGAAAGGTGTGATGAAGCAGCCGTTACCGAGTAAATCCAAGGCGGCATGCATAGATTTATAAGGTCAGAGTGAGGTGGGATCAAGAACAGATTAACCATGCGAGACAACATAAGCGCACGATGATAAGGCTTGAAAGGGTAGTGTGAAATAGCCATGGCCTGGTTAAGGTTAGAATAAATACCACTGGAGAATCTGCTGTTAACCAGGCTTTTGAGCCGCAAAGGTAAGGAAACAACACAGACAGGTGAGGCAGGCGGGACGAACACATCTGGCTGACAACAAGCAAGCCAGGTGAAGCGTGGTTCAAACAACTAAGCGGATCATGGCATTAACATGGCTTTAGGGTAAAACGTGGGGAGGAAGATCAAACAAAGCAGGGCAAGATAAATGGAGCAGCGGAAGGGCCAAAGAGGAGTCAGTATACCTCGGTCGCCTAGCAAATGTAAGAAAAGAAGCGTGACATCTCTGATGGGACTGGCGTAGGCAGAAAATAGACTACTCGGCCCAGTAGATGTGACGATGACTTTTGAGGACGCAAGCAGAGATTCAGGACACAAACTCTGGGACAAAGTTCAGGAACTGCCGCATACCAAGGTCAGGGAGACGAAATGTGTGGTGAATCGGCCATTACTGAACTAATCCAAGGCGGCATGCATACATATATAAGGCCAGAGTGAGGTGAGATCAAGAACAGAGTAACCATGCGGGACAACATAGGCGCACGAGGATAAGGTTTGAAAGGGTAGTGTGAAATAGCCGTGGCCTGGTTACTGTTAGAATAAATACCACTGGGGAATCTGCTGTTAACCAGGCTTTTGAGCTTTGAAGGTTTAAGCGAGGTAAGGAAACAACATAGGCAGGTGAGGCAGGCCGGGTGAACGCATCTGGCTGACAACAAGCAAGCCAGCTGAGACGAGAGTTGGATTCGTGGCTCAAACAAATAGCGTAGCATCGGATGGTAATAGCTTTAGGGAAAAATTTGAGGAAAAGCGACAACCAAGTAAGAGAAAACGAAATCCAGTGGGTACTAAACATGAGTCAGTATACCTCAGTCGCCTAGCGGATGTAAGAAAACAGGCGAAGGAGTTCGGACGAGACGGAATTAGGCAGAAAGGGACTACGCGGCCCAGCAAACGTCGAGGAAACATTTGAGGACGCAAACTAAGATTCAGGACACAGAATCTGAGACAAAATTTAGGAAATGCCACATACCTAGGTTAGAGAGACGAAATGTGTGATGAATCAGCCGTTAATAAGCTGATTCCAGGCGTCATGCATATGAATATGCTGTTAGACAACGCTGTTAGACAACGGTACCACTCCATTGACTTTGGTCTGGCATTAGTCCTCAGCTTCCTGTATATAAAAAAATATTCACCAACTCGAATGTCGTTGTTCATTCTCTCCTTTCTGGCTGCATTCCACTTGACTCGCCTTGTACTTGCCCCAAGACTTTACAGGGTGTCTTGCAACCGACACTAGGGCTGCGTTTGCTGCGGTCTAGTTACAACGTCGGGAAAGACTAGACCGATGGAGAGTTGGAGGTAGAGCACAAAGCCTCAACCGCAGTTATTCCAGATCCGACGGCGAATAAACGTACCGCGTCACCTGACAAACCGGTCGAAATTATGGTCGAGTCAAAACTTGTGCAGGGTATACGCCTCGTCGAGGTGATGCTTTTCCTGATAGTAGCGTTAGCTTCGTAACGTTGAGGAATCCGCGGCCTCTATGCCCAAGAAACGCATGCTGGAAGGCTTACAATAGTTCAGCTTAGCGTCCACAAGTTGGTTCCACCTGGTCTCACTGCTGTCACTATCAGGAAGACAATGGAATTGTGGAATGTCCCAGTCGATACACCGAATCCGCGACAAGCAGTACTTAAATGAATAAATAAATGGTGTATTCTCGACTAAGCGAGGCAAGCCCGCGCAGGCATGATCATGGTAAGAGTACAAAATGTGATCAGTTAAGGTACAATGGAACAATGGGATTGTTGCCTATTATATATATGAATGTATATAAGTTTGCATGTAGGCGTGTTTAGCTTTGTTTATGGGATGGGTAAATGTTTCCTGTCATTTTGCTTGAAGGTGTTTGAAGGTGTCACCAGTGCTTGCTATTTGCGCACTCGAAGCGATTGTTCGGATAAGCAATGGGTGACTTTATTTAGTAGCGAGTCACAACCGCCACGTCACAGTATTGTTAAACGGACATATGTGGCTTTTTATAGGGAGAACGGTTGCCAGGCGAAAACCCACCACGTCCTGGAACACTGCCGCCGAACTATTTGCTGAAAGGGGGTAAACCGGAATCACCCAGCTGGCACCACGAGGATGTTGTTCGGCTGAAGGCACAGCGTTACTACGCAGTGCGTTCACACGCACCCCTACCTTAGATACGAGCTGCTGTGTTACGTGCTCAGCGAAATCAATGTTGATTTAATCCTTCTGCTTTTGGACTGAATCCATTTGATAACACCTTCCGAAAACCTACCATGATCTTCCACGCTTACGTTCACTCTTAACAAATCCCCTCATCGAAATCAGCTTCTCCCCTTACCGCACACAGCTGAACAGTTGGAACGACGGTTAACTTACTTTAGTTTGCGTACAGTTTTCTCTCCCTCCCTGAAAAATACCACGCGTACATACAACATTTCTCAGTACCATACAAAATTATTTCGCATCACCAATTTTCCCATTTTGATCTCCGACAACTGCTGGAGCTCTTACTATTTCCTCCGAAAATTCTTCTCCTTTTCTGTAAAAAGCATGTATATTCCTGAGGTTGTCAGTTACCAGTGAAACTTGTACAATCTGAATCGAATATCGTCGGACAAAAATCTAGCATTTCACGTTACTGTACGTCCACCCACTTTTATTTGCTTATTTCTCTCCTTCCAGTGTTGGCCAGGATTGGGCCGATCTCCCGAGGCTATGGATAAACGCTTCCGAAAAAATGCAGCACACTCATGCAGTATGAGTTATCACAAACTCACTGGCACATATTACAAGTGCTTGATTCGAATCAGCCAAATGATGGCTGTGCGATGGGGAGAGCTTAATATGAAACACAGGCCCCGTAGTACAGTGCTGGAATTGAATCAGCTAAAAGATAGCTGTATGATGGGGAGAGCTTTTCATTGAACACAGGCCCTCACAACACAGTACTGGAAACAAATCAGATAAAAGATGGCTATACGATGGGGAGAGCTTAATATATATCACAGGCCCCCACATAACTGTATCCATATAACGCCACAATAGCACATGGCCAGATGAGATGTGGAAGAGAAGTGTGGAAGCAGGTCTCCGGTAGACGGTTTCATGATGGGTCGTATTTCTCCAATTACACTGACAGTTTATATTCACTTTTACTCTTACTCTCAACTTCTACTACTCTTACTCCTTTAATATTTTTAATTAATTTAGCACTGAATCATTCCTATGTGAACACAATAGATCACTGAATATCGCTCTCCACTACCCGACTTTGTTGTACCACATGATCAGGCTCGTAGTCTACCTGTGTCTCGCATGTTGAGAAATATTTCATGTATTTATTTATTTATAACTGTCAGCGTTCAGCCGGACCTCGCACTGGCAGATGTACTGAAGTTAACGGAAGACCTCAATTCTTCAAGAGCAGGCGGGCGGCTGGTGAGCAATGCCTTCGTCTTGTGGGTTTTGTTGTTGGTCAGCCGGAAGTGAAATGCTGCCCGACCGGTAGCCCACCTGTCACCGTACGACGCAGGCCAGATCGTGCCGAGTTCCTTAAGGTAGTGCTTAGTAACTTGCAAAGCCTAAGGTACAAGGTACACGAGGTGGAGCTAATTGTAGACAATTCCCGTCCAGACATACTTGCTTTCACTGAAACGTGGTTGTCCAGCTATCACAGATGGTGAAGTATCTTTACGTGGCTACACACTACTTAGCTGTGATCGCCCCGCCGGCCGCCAAACTGACGCATGAATTGGCGGCACAGATAAGTGACCCTCTGACATGCGTGTTTACCATGTCTATAGACAACTGTGCCTTTTTTCGAAATGGAAGAAGGTAAATATATGTCCGATTTTTAAGTTTGGTGACAGCGCTGCCCGCGAACTACCGGCATGCCAGATTGAAGCTTGGTAGTTAATTGGTTAGAAAAATTGGTCTGTGATTAGGTGGTGAAGCACCTGGATAAGTTTAAGATTCTCTGGTGAGCAGAACGGACGCTGTAAGGGCTTTGCGTGTCTGACAAATTTAATTCTGGCTAGTGGCAGCTGTGCTGAGATAGTGAACAACGGGCACGCTATCGACGTCTCGGGCTGCCGCCTGGGTAGGAAGCAGGAACACCCTACGAAGTTACGCCCCATAAAGTCGTCCGTCAAGATTAAGAAAAATGCCGCTACAACCTCAGGTGCACTTAGTGCTTTAAGAGCGAAACATTCTCCGTCCTGCAAAAACCCTTTACAGAAGATCGCGTTAAAATGCCACAAGCTGTCAATGAACTACGCACGCGTGGAGCCAGTGGTGAAACTGTTCTCCATATTGTGAATTTTCGCATAGTGTGGAGTATACCTAGAGCGCGCTGACGACCAACCTTTTCCCTACCCAGCACGCTGACGCAACGGAGGTTTGCGAGTAATACTTGCCAATCTGCGACGCTTCAGGAACGAACTTGACCTGAGTCCACTTCTCATCTCTGAACAACATCAGCTCTATTGACATTTACAGAGAATTAGTTGTTCTCGGAGGTCTTGGACATAGAAATTAGCATATGGGGATATCAACTGTCGCGAGCTGATGTGAGAACTTGGTAAACGCCATTGATAGTTAACTTCGCAACCACAATCATTTCCTCGCGTGATGTACACACGAGGAAGCTATGGATGGGGACACGACGCTACCATGGTAGGGGCTATCAGCATAACAATGAGGACTGAGGAAATACGATTTCGCCAAATAGTTAATGAACACCAAGAATAGACGAGATCCAAGAACCGAACCTTGTGGTACTCCACACGTCACAACGATTGCATGAGAAAATGATTCTCGGACTCTCACCACTAGCCGTCTTTTTTTGTAGAAAATTGCTAATCCAACTCATTATTGGATTGCCAGTGCAGTAGATTCGAAGCTTCTGATGGAGAATTCGATGGTATAAACGATCAAACGCTTTCGAAACGTCCAAGTAAGTGACATCGACTCCCACTCCATCATTGACAGCTTCGGTCCAGCTATTACGTGAAATTAATAGCTTAGTTGTACTCGAATGCTTTCGACAAAAACCATGCTGCTCTAGGGATATTAAATTGTGGCTTTCCAGAAGTATTACATCAGCGCGTCTGCGATGATCGATTCCATCACTTTGGATAGTACGGGAAGTAGCGTTATTGAACGGTAGTTGGCACGAGCAGTGCGGCTACCTCCTTTATGGATAGGTGTGATGACTCCTTGCTTCCATACTGGTGAAATAAGGTTTTCCTCTAGACATCGCTGATAGAAAACAGCCAGTGGTTCTGCTAGATCACTAGCTATCGCCTCTAGAGCCTTTGGTCGGATGTTATCAGCTCCGGGAGAACTGTGGATACGCAAGCATAACAACTTCTTCAACACAGCTTCCGTTGTGAAGGTGATGTTTTCTATACCAGATGGTGGAGTATTAGAAATGAGGTGAAGGTTTGGGCTCCTTACCTTTTGGAAAGTTTGGGAGTAATGAAGCCGTAGGGGATCAGCTACTTCCATGGCTGACCGCGTGCACCCATCAGACGTGACTAGTGCTGAACCCCTCGCTTTACCTTTCGAAGGCCGTTAAAGTGCATGTACAGGAGTTAATGGTTAGTGCAGAATCGCTTCATTAACTTCTGCTGATGCGTGACCTTGTCTTCGCGGATCAGTTTCACACAGAAGTTACGATGTGTCAGGTATACAATCCATGCTTCGGCATTCGGGCAGTCCTGGTGATTTCGCCATGCCCAATACCTCCGGGACAGACATTTACGTGTTCTGCTCCTCAGAAATGACTTCCGCTGGTTTTTGGGTTGGAAGGGCTTATGTTCTGATGCGTGCGCAAGCAGTGTGCTAAACGTCCTCGTAAATGTTTCCCAGGCAGCCTCTGGGGGCATTCGGTTACGAAAGTCCGTTGTATCCTTAACAAGCTTAGACAACACATTGTAGTGCGTGACAGTACGCACTTTAACCTTCTCCTTTTCAGGGTTCTCCGCATAGCATATATACTCAAAAAGTAGAATGACATGATCACTACGACCCAGTGGGGTGCTTGTAACTATAACATCAAGCTTGCGTTTTTCGTTAGTTAGCACAAGATCCAGTATCGACGGCTTGTTAGAAGTTCGAAATCTGGTGGGAGAGGTTACGTGGTTGTAAAGAGGGTGGCCAGCAATAGATAAATAAATAAATAGTTTATTCTCGACTATGCGAGGCACGCCCATGGAAGCATGATCAGATATGTACAACTGTACAAACATTTTATGGCAACTGTAACAGTGACAGTAGAAAATTGTTCATATGTCCCTGCTTGGAACTGTACAATGGTGAAAATGCGAAACAATAATTTGGCTGTCATGAGATATGGGACCCCAGCTGATGATAGATTGAGAATCCTGAATGATCCATTGGAAGGTAATGGAAGAGAACGCTCAAGAGATAAATGCCGATAGAGTGAGTTCGTGCACCAGTAAGGCAAAGGTCAACGTATCGTAGGAAGTAAAAAGACGACAGTATAGGCAGATGTAGAAATTCCAGTGTAACGAACCTATCTAGAATTGTGACGCTAGTTGACCTGCCAGTGTGAAGTTATGGGCTGTGACTTTATTCGGTGGTGACACACATACGCCACTTTGCGGTGTTGTTAAACGGACATTTGTGGCCTTTTATAGAGAGAACGCTTGCCAGGCGAAAACCCACCACGTCCTGGAACACTGCCGCCAATCCATTGAATGGCAAGTTGTAACGCTGTTTCTGGCTGAACGTTGGTTTGCTCGGTTATTCGCAGTCAGGTTGTGTCCCATTTTTCTGCTGACTGATGCCTTAGCTGGTTGCCTATTGCGTTCCTGGGTCCTGTCCATTGATATGTCGGGAACTAAACATTCTTTTTGAATATGATGTGTTGATCCATTGCAGAACCACGTGAAGTCTTCTGTGATTATGTATATTTACCGGGGAGCGAGGAATTCGTGTCCAGCTACCCTCACTGGAGATCGGTGTTTGGGTGCAGATGGTTAGAATGTAAGTGATGCCATGGTCCAGGTAAGTTCTTGTTGGTTATTTCGTCCCATCCCATACGGATGCAATTCCGCAGTTCAATCCCGAATCTCTCAGATGTTCACGACCTCAGAGAAAAGGGAGAGAGGAACGGGCCGACAGAAGACCGAAAAGGACAAGCAATGTACCTAGCATTGGATCAAAATCCTACTTTAAGACATTTATTTGAGACAACTAGTGTACAAAATGTAACAGATATCACGCTAAAGATGTTTTTACTTACGCAGATGGCATGGTCTAATGGGTAAAATACTTTCATATGCATGAGGATGGAAAGCAGTAGTCCGGTAAGAAATTCATGAGGTATAAGCTAACGATGTTCGAATTCTACCTGAGACTAGAAGGTTGCTAGGTAGTCACGACTGGTTTTTATCGGAAACCAAAAGATACAGCGACCATGTGGCTGTATTTATATATGCTCCACGGGATAAGACTTACCTAAGACACAATAGCTATAATGTACATGGGTATATGAAGATAGGAAGCTGGGCATACCAGAAGCAGGCTAAGATTAAATGGTTATGAAAGGAAGACTAAGTGTTGAAGGTATGACGATCAAGAGCTAGCGATAATAGATCGGGTTTCAGTGGCCATAAGTGCATGTTAGGTTAAGCATTCTAGTTACTATGGAAAAAAATACAGTGTCAAAGGATAGGACAGCAAACCAGCTGAGCTATGGAAAACTATACCAAGAGAATAAACCTTCTACGGAAGGACTGACCATTAGCGGGCTACGGGTGTATGCAAAGTTGAATAGAGCCTACAGCGACCAGCTGAAGCTGAGCAGATAGTGGCTATAGGAAAAGATGTATCATTGGGTGGTGTAGCCATATCTTTAAGAGGTTTGACCACATGCTGGATCTCTACGGTTTCAACACGTAAATGAATGAGCGAGCGATTAGAGAGAAAAACCTTCCAGAAAAATAAGTAGGAGAGCAAAAATGTGACTCCATCCTTACATGGGGACAACGATGACTAGCTGCTGTCAAGAAGAGTTGACGCTAGTAAGACTAACGACGGATAACCGCACTCTAGGAGAGAGATGAGTGGCCAGCAATAGAGTTCGGATTAAGCCTTCAGTTACTAGTGGACTATTACTGTATACCCACAGGTTCGATGAAGAAAGCAACATGCGAGCGAAGCTTAGAGGGACAGGCGTCCAATGAAAATGTAGACTGGAGTCAAGGAGTAGCTGCTTGCAAGCTACATGGATCCAATAATTACCAGCTACTGCGAAGAAGAAGCGGTTATGCGAGTAAGACGAACGACGCATAACGGCGCGCTAGGAGAGAGATGAGTGGCCAGCAAAAGAGTTCGGATTAAGCCTTCAGTTACTAGTAGATCCTACGATGGCACAGAATAGGTCAACAAACCAGCTGAGCGGTGACGCAAACAATCCAAGAGAATAAACTGTAAGAAAGGAGCGACTCCTAGAGAGCTCCGGATATCCGCAAAGTTGAATTGAGGCTATGGCGACTAGCTGCTGCTAAGCAGAGATAGTGGCTCTAGAAACGGATGTATCAGTGGCTGGTGTAGCCAAATCATTAGTACGTTTGACCACTACTGGATGCCTACATTTTCTTGCAAACAGGTTTTAAACTGCTTACCGTCGGTTGCCGGCATTGCTTTGTCATGCACCCTAAAGTCTCCCGCGATAGGAATGGTGCTGTTGGACTTTTACAAAGCAATCTGAAAACCGTGGTGCTGTTTTTAGTGCATTTCCGACGTTGAGTTTGGCCGGCGATAAACCACGGCTAGTTGACATGTGTGTTAGTTTCGCAACCAAAGAAGGCACTAAAGCGAATCGGGAGCTCGGACTTCCATGAAATCGGTAATTTCTTTTCGGATGATTGTATTATATTAAAGAATCACACCGCCACCGAAGCGGAGATCCCTCGGAAAAA
The DNA here is from genome assembly GCA_944474145.2 of Dicrocoelium dendriticum. Lineage (NCBI taxonomy): Eukaryota > Metazoa > Platyhelminthes > Trematoda > Plagiorchiida > Dicrocoeliidae > Dicrocoelium > Dicrocoelium dendriticum. Next base: position 71,547,889 of record OX104064.1, on the reverse strand, counting down.
TCTTCATTATGGTGTTTGTTCTCAGTTTCCACTGGGTTCGTTGTATGGCAACCAAAGCGCAAAGTCTGTTTCTGCTTTGAAGCAGTGCAACGGTCCAGGTATGTTAACCGCGTTAAAGAAAATGCTGGTAGCACACAGGATTACATGACTTCCCCGCAAGTGGTAACCTATCACACTGGCACACATCACGATTTTGTAGCTTAGGTTGTGCAACCACACACCTAACTGCAATTTCTGAGCAACTGCTAGCTCACTTACCCGACTACTACGTCGGTTCATGTCGCATTTCACATCCTAACGGCAAACTACAATGATTGCCTTCGGATGCCAACAAGCAAAGGCCTTCTACTGAGCGGCACATATATTCAGCACAAGCGTACTTTAACGTCTGGTGCTAGGCACCGGCTGCGGCATGGCAACCAAAGCAAAACCATAGCGGCACGATGTTTCCTTTGCTAAAAGTACCCAGAAGAATGACGTTCCAATACCACTCACCTCAACAACCATACAATACCACAGGATGCATTCACCATAAGTTAACTGGTGGGTTGCATCGCGCAACTGCGTCTCCTCAAATCGTTTCACACGGGGACGCGCAACAGTAGGTGTACTAACCACGTACTGCATCTGCCGCCCTGCAGACAAAAACTGGCAAGCTGCATGACGTTCTAACATAAATGTGACGTCTGTAACCTCACAAGCAGTCTTAGTTCAATGACCTTCATCAGATTACTAAGGTGAATGTGCGTGACACACTTTCCAAATTGGTGGAATAGAAACCAGCTCAAATTTGGCGTTACGCAGAAAACTTCCACGTAACTTAGCACTTCTAACGCTTGTCCAGTGCCAGCCGACGATTACGTAAGTACAACCACGGCTTTCCAGGAGGAAAATCATGATTGTGAACTATGGAGGATCTTCCAGTGACGTCTTCCCTCCCTCGAAATCCCGGAGCAGCGAGCCTTGCAATCATACGAGTTATACCTACATTCATCCTTAAGGTATTTGAGCACTATGAACAGTTGCCGTTTGTTACGAGATCCTGCCGGTTGCAATGTACACAACGATACTGGATGTAACCGTAAGACCCTCCATCGGGTAAACCTAGTTCAATCCCACTACGGTGAGCTGCAGCGGACACCTATGTAACTCAGAAAAAACAAGTCGCCACTTCCATTTGAAACATGTCAACTGTTCATACAAGTCTTAAACACCGCCATACGTCCCTGTACTGATAGACCTGCACAGCTGTTGGTCATCCACATTTGTAGTAGCAGCTGCACCGCCAACTATGGCAACCGTAAAACCGAGAAAAATGGGATACATAGCTATCCTTATGCATAACGCTTTATATTGCATCACACGTCATTGTGCTGAACACTTTCATGGACAGTTTCGGCTGTTGCACACTTAGCACCCTTGACAACTTTGTAAGTTACACCGATGCTATGTACCGTTTCTAGCACCCAACTCACTAATGCAGCAGATTTTCATCATTGTGCAATCAAACGGCGCTTCCAAGTGCGGCTAAATCCGGTTTTATTTAACTGGGTATGAATGATTGGAACCGTCTGCCGGAGCGTAACATGGACGCTGAGACAGAGGAAGGTTTCAAAGGATGTTAGGTTCTCCCATGAGTGCGCTGTCGTGCTGCCACATCTAACGCAGCTGCATTGGTCCTCTATGGAACCTTGTTTCGCAATGACGTATGCCATCACATTGCTCGGGAAGGGAAAAAGCTGACAAAGATCCTCTGCTCTCTATGATCCAATGATCCAACAGAAACAAAACCCTTCACGAATTTCAATAAAGCAAGAAGAAACAACATTATAACAGAATTTACTGAATTCAGTAATTTCGCTTATTTTCCTCAGCTGTTTACATACAATGAGTGGAAAACAGTGCGATTTTAACAACAAAAATTCAAAGCGGTAGAAGATCTTTAGGCTCATGTGACCTGTTCCGAGGAAAACGCAATCGCTAGCCTCACCAGGGTAGGGCTAGCGTGGTCACGAAATCCATTTGCTTGCATAGCTTTGGCTTCAGCCGCCGACTTGCTGCCGCCTCCGCAAACTGTAGTAAACGGGGATTAGCTTGTTTACTAACTACCCTGAAATTGCCACGTGGGTTCTGGCATTCAGGGCAGTCTAGTATGTGGCGGGCAATAGAGCTAGTTGGTAGCTTCGGACCCTTAGCAATCATGTTTCGCGGAACATGCTCTGCAATCCTCGCTGACAGCCTTCTCTCAGTTCGGCATACGTACTTGCTACCGCAAGTACAATTAATTGTACTTGCGGTAGCAAGTTGCTTGGTCGGAACCGATGTTACTGTACTGTAGGCGCTTTGGGGCTACTTGTTTGTTTCCACCCAGAGCCACGAAAATCCGTGTTTATTGATGTCAAAATAATGCCACTGGTACGAATTGCTTTTGCGGAATAATTAACACGTTTAGATAAAATTATTTATGCACAAGTTTTACATGCCTTTTCTTAAAGTGCGGCAAAATCCGGAACAAAATTTCACACTGAAAAATGGCGAATGCTGGACGTGTAATGGTTTGTTATAATGTGTGTTTGTTTGCCAATGTAGCAGGTCCTTGAGCGACCTTGTTTTGATTCTGAACCCTTGCAACAAGTGATCGATACTAGCGTGGCGCGTGGTTGAATTAGAATAGTTGCTTCGACAGAAGGGGTTAACTGCTGTAATGGCGGGAAAGGGTTTCGCTTTTATTGTCCTAGGGGACATCCAACATAGTTTAACTAGGTGCATAGAATATTGTTACTTTTTGTGGTATTTAGGTGTGCAATTTAGTAGATAATGCTATATGGATTTCTTCATGAAAACGGTTATAATAAGTTAAAGTGCTGACTACAGGGGTAGTTGAAGTTCACGGCGTAATCGATTGCAGGCAAAATGGTAAATGCAAATAAAGTGTGAACGGCTGTTTTATGGAACATATAAGTGTTAATGCGTTTGTTTAATGTATGTAAAGTTTATGCTTGCATGAAGCTACTGGTAAAAGTAACTTACTTGCTTGTCTGATTATTGTACTTATTGTACTTTTTGAAATCACGATGAAAGAAAGCGAAATTTACAACATAAATCTTACTAACCACCATATTTTGTACATACTCACATAGCAACCTATACACATCTTTTACCAATCCAGTCATGAAAGCATCACTACCTAGCGTGGTATACCGGAGCACAAAATCTCTCCAGGCCAATTTTTCATGTCAAAACTTAGCCACTCCCTGTTTTGACTGCATTTTCCGCCTGCCTTTCGGAACATTCCTGCGCGATTACTGAAGGACAGAAACCGGTTGAGAACAGTTGACTGTAACTTTCCTTTACCTCTTCTGTTACGTTGCTACTTCCTTATCGAGCCTACGTGTTCCGTATAGCGACCTGCGCGTTCTGTTCTCCTGAGACAAGTAGTCAACTACGTTTATTTGCAGATATTTGTGTCATCTGTTTGACCATGCCGATCATCTCTCTGATTGCCAGCACGGTTTCCGGCGTCAACGGTCTTGCCTGAGCAACCTGCTACTTGCCAGGGACAGCTGGACGACTGCAGCCGACTCTGGCCAAGAAACGCATGTTATCTTTCTGGATTTCGCCAAAGCCTTCGACAAGGTCGACCACAAGATTCTGCTTCAGAAACTGTCATCTTACGGCGTTTCAGGGGCCTTGATGGACTGGAACCGGAACTACCTCCAAAACCGTACCTTCCAAGTACGCGTCGACGGAGCGTTGTCTCCCCGCATCCTTGCCACAAGCGGAGTTCCACAGGGGTCCGTTCTCGGACCGCACTTCTTCCTAGCCTTCATTGACGACGTCACACCGCAAGTGGACTCTTCGCTGCTACTATACGCGGATGACGCGAAGCTGTGGCGCACAATTAACCTTCCGGACGATGCCCACGCACTTCAGACGGACTTCGATCGTCTACATCAGTGGTCCATAGAAAATAACCTTCCATTTAACGCTTCCAAATGTCGCGTCCTTTCTACCCGCCCTTCCGCTTTTGCTCCTGTATATTACCTGGGAGCGTCTATCCTCCAGATCTCTTCAGCCAGAAGAGACGTGGGTATCATTACCCAGACGAGTCTTTCCGTATCCGCTTCCTGCCGGAAAGCAGCTGCTGCTGCTAACCGCATGGTGGGATTGCTGAGACGAGCCTTCGGTCAAATTGACCCCAGCAATTTCCGCCTCCTCCTTAACGCTTTTCTCCGACCCCACTTGGAGTTCGCTATTCAGGCTTGGAGCCCTTGGTTGTTGAAGGACCAACGCATACTCGAAGCCCCACAACGTCGAGCAACCAAACTGGTCCGAGGTCTCAAGCACCTCGATTATCCACAACGACTTCAGTGCCTGGGCCTCTACTCGCTTAAGTGCCGACGTCTACGGGGTGTGCTGATCCTTGTATTCATGATCTTATCCAACCCTGGACATCCCTGTCGCCACCTACTCACACTGCACCAATCGGGCTCCCACCTACGTCGCCACTCACTGAGGCTTACACAGCACAGTCGGCTGAACTGCAGGCGACACTACTTCTCTTTGCGAATCTGCCGACCGTGGAATGCTCTGCCTGCCGATTTAGTCTTGGCACCCACTGTGGCGGACTTTAAGACCCGCCTGGACTGACATCTGGCCGAGTTACACCGCGATATTCCCTGATATAACTACCTTCTTTATGGAATTTTTTTCGTTTTTTCTACCTACTTCCTTTCCAAAGCCGTTTCGGAGGGCGTGGTGGGATGTCACGCTTTGAGCCGGCGTGCATTCTGTTTAAATGCCGCATAAGCCCGATGAAGATACGGCTAACACGCGAGTCCAACCCGCTATAAGGTTACTTGGCCTTTCATTAGACCCGACCCGAACTCTTTACCCTATGGGTCATGTAAACCTCGAGCTTTTATTCCTATTAAATACAGTGTTCCAATGTTCCAATGTAAAAGTTACGTCTCAATCCTTGGAGTTCTCCCTTGTCTGCATGCTAAAATAGGCGACCCTGCCAGGATACCAGAACGATGCGGAAATCAACGAGTCAAAGTGAAGATGAAAGTCAAAAGCTTGTTACTGATCCCGGAGTGAGAATTTTGGTCGCCTTGGAATTGCTGTCAGGTGCTTTACAGAAGATGCCTACGGATCTGCTTCCGACTGCTTCCACACCCCCGCTACCGCACCCCGAAAGGTTTTCACCGGGCGTCTTACTCAAGGTGGAAAAAACAAGTGCAGCTGTACCTAAAGAACTTCCCTGTTTCGCAACACGGTACCATCATAATCGGACTGCTCTCAGAAGAGAGTCGTTCGATATCGTGGCGGATACTAAACTGGAGGAAATGGTCACCCAGGAAACATTTGTCCCCTTTCGGCGCTTACTCGAGCCTGCCTGCTGAACTTCGGCGTGAGTTCCACGCCAGATACTAGAGGCCGGGAGAAGCCATCGGAGCCTATGTACGTGAACTACGCAGGATGACAGAAACGGCTTTCGCGGAGAAATCGCAGTCAGAACGAGACAAACACACCTTTGAACAGTTGCTTGAAGGCATCCAAACGCCTTCTATTAAGATGGAATTCCGTCTTTTTCCCCCTGAGTGCCTGGACACAGCCCTTTAAGTGGCTGAGCAGTTGGAACAAGTAGACGCGACGATGGGAACACAGACCTATTGGTGTGGTGCCTTGAGGGGACGCAATTTGCCCAAACGTACGACATTCGAAAAGAGAACAAATCAATCTACCTTCCGCCGGAGTTGTGGTGAACGATCGACCACCCAGCGACATTTCGGAAAGCTACGCTATCAGCCACCAACACAGGGGAATTACGGACCACCTCGCGGCAACAGGTCTTTTCGAGAACCCTAATCGTTCTCCTGTCTAGGCCTGTGCAACCTGACAGTATCCTACCCACGCAATACAATGAATCTCTTGAAACAAATTTCTGATGCTCTGGCCACCGCAGAGGATAATCAACGGTGCCCTATCTGCTACATCGAGCAGGGCGGATAGAGGTTTGGATGCTACTGCTCAAGACTTCTCGTCTTCTTATTCCTCTCTTACCCTTTTTCACACTTATCATCCCGTTTCAGCTTCACTTTTATCCCCTCTGTTTTCAACCCCCAATACTCGGCCCCCCCCACTTTGCCTCAATAGTCGCTTATCTTTTAGTTTCAACTCATGCGAACGTGGAGCGTCATTCCTGCCCTGTCAACAGGCCCATGTCCAAGCAAGCGGTCCATTCCAGTTCATCGGCTTCCATTTGGAGCCCTCGATTTTCTTTCGGATTGGCATACCTCAATGTTCGCACATTACTTCAGATCGGTCAACAGGCAGCACTTAACCGAACATTAGAGACCCTCTCGATCGATATCTGCTGCTTATCAGAGACCCACCTACAAGACTCGAGCTCTGTGCTCACTCTGCGATCCCCTTCAGGTGACACTAGCAGCACTTTCTCATTGCGCCTATCCGGTGACGATGCAGCTTCGAGCACCGACGAAGCCGGTGTTGGTATTGCCCTGAGTCCCCGGGCTGAAGCTACTCTGGTTGATTGGATTCCAATCAGTAGCCGGATGTGTGCGGTCCGATTGGCTGGCTCGTTCAACACTTCGAAGTCGCGTGGGACTAACAGGTGTCTATTCGTTATCGCTGCCTATGCACCCACAAACTCTAGCGATGACTCGGTAAAAGACGATTTTTATCGTCACCTGAACGTGCTCCTTAGCCACAGATGAAGCTCGGACACTGTTGTGCTGGCCGGGATCTGAACGCTCAAGTTGGAAAATTATCCACTGATGAGCTGCATCTGGGTGGCCAACATGGTGTAGGCTCCCGTAATGATAACAATGAGCGGTTACTTCATTTGTGTGAGGATGCTCGCTTATTTCTTGCGAGCACTAATTTCCGACACAGCACCCGCCGGAGGGTGACTTGGCGCCCACCAGCCTCGAATCAGCTATGGACGCAAATCGACCACATTGCGATAAGTTACCGCTGGAGAGGCTGCATCCAGAACTGTCGCTCGATTTGGAGCACTTGTGTAGACACCGACCATGCACTTGTATGTGCTGACCTGCGGATGCGCTTTGGCGGACGCCCACGACGACGTTGTGAGCGCATTGACACCAGCCAATTTGCGAAGCCAGCTGTTCTGAATGCCTATCAAAATACGCTGTCATGCGAGTTGGATAAAATCTCACTGGATGCAATTGAAGCTCACTGGTCTCATATTCACAAGATCTTATTAGCAGCAGGAATATCCTCCTGTGGTATGTCCAATCGCCCACATGGACATTGGGTCTCTTCACAGTCTCTGGAACTTATAGATGCTCGCCGACATTCCGGCTGGAAGCGAACACAATGAAACACGTAAAGAGCTCCGGGCAAAACTCAGTGCTAACCTGAAGAGACCGCGAATCCTGGTGGTCTCATCGTGCATCAGATGGAAACGGCCGCTGCTCTTGGTAACCATCTAAGTTATTCCGGATGATACGGGAATCGGGCAGCAGGAGACCTGGTGTTAGTGAAACAATTTGTGACGAGAGTGGACAGCCTATCCACAATTTGTCAAAACGCTTAGAGCGTTGGGCTGAGCACTTTGAAAGGCAATTTATTCGGCCGGTATTGTTAGATTCCTCGCCGGCCACTGATCGCCCCGCTCCGTGGGCTGTCCCTTTGGATCCACCCTCTCGCTCAGAAGTCGAACGTGAGATCAGACTGTTGAAGTTAAATAAAGCCGCGGGACCAAATGATCTTACTCCAGCCCTCTTCAAATTCGGGGGACCTGCTCTTGTGGAGGATTTACACGAGTTACTAGTCAAACTGTGGGAGCAGGAAACTGTCTCAACCGACTGGAGCCCCTCCGTCATAGTCCCAAGTTTCAAGGGAGGCTCACGATCGGAATGCGGCAGCCATAGAGGAATCAGTCTGATCCCCATCGCCTCCAAATTGCTTGCCTCTGTCATCCTTCACAGACTGACTGGCACTCGCGAAAGTCAGATTCGTGAAGAGCAAGCCGGATTTCGTCGAGGTCGTGGCTGCATTGACCACATCTTCACCTTGCGTCAGTTGTTGGAGCACCGTCACATATATTGGCGGCCCACCGTTGTCGTGTTCCTCGATATCAAAGGTGCATTCGATTCGGCGGATAGACTTGCACTTTGGGACTGTCTACTCAGGAAAGATGTACCTGAGAAATATGTAAATATTATCCGAGCATTATATGCGCGTAGCTCGGGCAGAGTGAGGGCTTACAGCAAGCTGTCGTCGCCCTTTAATATCTCCAGCGGTGTGAGACAAGGATGCCCGCTGTCACCTTTCCTCTTCAACTTCGCTTTTGACGAAATCATGGAAATCGCGTTCACAGGACACGACTTAAAAGGTGTGGATCTGCTCCCAGGAGAACGACTTCTTGACTTAGAGTATGCTGATGATATTGCCCTAATCTGTGACAGCTCACATACGTGCCAAGCGACACTGGACAGATTAGCACTAGCTGTCCGTCAATTCGGGCTTTGCTTCGCACCCTCGAAGTGCAAAGCGTTCCTCCAAGATTGGTCTGGACCGCCTCCTTCGCTGACCGTTGGTGTGGATCAGCTAGAAGTCGTTCAAAAATTCAACTACCTGGGAAGTTGTATCAGCGTCCGTGGGATTGAAGAGATCACGAACCGTCGGAGGCCGAGGTCCGAAACACGGTCACAGCCGTCAATCGTTTTCTGCCGCTGGCCCGGAATCCCTCCCACCTGCACTATTTAAGAATGGAGGTGAGGTCCTTTGCAAGGCATTGACCTCCCTATTCGAACGTATCCGGAAGGAAGTGTCCCGGCTAACTGGAGCGAATCGATTATGGTGGCAATATACAAGAAGGGTAGTCGCACAGACTGTGCTAACCACAGGGGTATTAGCCTAACTCCAGTTGTGACAAAATTACTGGCCTCAATTCTCGTTCTTCGCCTCACTGCAGAACGGGAATCTCGGATGAGGGAAGTGCATGCCGGTTTTTCTAGAGTGCGTTCGATTCAGTCGGTTGATCGATTCTGTTCGAAATACTTGCGCGAAAAGGTGTTCCACGAAATATGTGAACATCTTTCGTGCTCTACACTCGAACACTACAGGCCGCGTCAGGGTTTACGGTGTCCTATGGGATAGCTCTCCGACCACAAGTGGCTTTCGTAAGGGTTGTCCGATTTCCCGATTTTTGTTCTATTTCGTCGTTGATTCTATCATGGAGTGTTCCCTTGGGGAATCTCACGATGTAGGCGTTGAAGTGCTGCCTGGTGAAAGGTTAGTTGATCTAGATTATGCGGACGATATCGTCTTGCTTTTCGACGACGTTGGGGCGACCCAATCAACCCTGAATAGCCTGTCCAGAGTGGTCCCATTATTTGGTATGCACTTCGCAAGTGTTGCAGCGTGCAGTGTTTCTGCAGGATCATCAGCCACTTTATAACCCCTTGAACCTTGTTAACGAGGAACTCGAAGTGGTTGATCAATTCACTTACCTTGGCAGCTGCGTCAGCAATGATGGGCGCATAGAAACTGAAGTCCTTTCACGCATTGCAAAAGCCAGAGCTACCTCCTTGAACCTGCGGCATCTTTGGCGACAGAAGGGAGTTTCCCTCCGTCTGAAAGGCCGTGTATACAAGGCCGCAGTGAGGGTCGTTCTGCTCTATGGTAGTGAGACTTGGCCCCTTCGGTCTGAAGATCTGAGACGCCTTCAAGTCTTTGATCATCGTCGTCTGCGAAGCATTACTGTAGTCAGATGGCACCAGCGTGTCCTCAACGACGATGTGCGTAGGCGAGTACTAGGTAGTGATAATCATGCTAGCTCGTGTCGAGCAAGATATATCGGAAGTACTACCAGGAGACTGTCCGAGAGAGCCAGGGAACACTGTCCAGCTTGGCTGTATAGCGGTGTGACTAGACCAGTGGCAAGCGCAGTGTCTACACACTTGATCGACTCGAGCCATCAAGTCAGAGCGCATGAGGCGTTCCAGCCCATCTATCGCGTATTCAGATGTCACACAAGAGCGGTTAGATGCCGTATACTGGCAGCGGCCGAGGCGATAGCCATCAGGCTTCATGACCCTGACCTATGTGCACACAAGAAATTTTTTCAGGCACTAACTCTACCCTGGTCCCCTGTAACACGGACACAGTGTGGACAACGCCACACACACACAAACAAACTGTTGATCGCCGTGTGGCCAATCGCCTAGCTTGGTCACTCAAACCATCTGGGTTTTGAACCTGTACTCTTGACTGATGTTTACGTTTCATGTCATTCATTTGTGGTGTATTAGCCTGATGAGGAACCACTGAAAACGAGCTCGTTCGCTAACATTTGTTCTGAGCACTGAATAAGTTGCGTTGGCTTGGGCACGTGCTACGTATGCCTGGTCACCGCTTACCTAGGAGATCCTTGTTTAGTCTGCCAGGTGTAGGGTGGCCTCAAGGCTCGAGGTGGACAGAAGTTGACTTGGCAGCGGGAAATGAAGTCACTGACGACCAAACTGGGTGCCGTTGGTCCGGCTCCCCTTCCGAGCTGGAGTCCACGTGACTCGCCTTGTGCTTGGCTCGAGACATTACAGGATATAGCTCGCAGTTGATACCAGTGGCGCGTCTGTTGTCGTCTCCTAGTCGAATTACCTATTTAAAGTGTGTTTGGTGCTGAGTTATCTGCGGGGTAATGGCTGATTATGACGCGTGGCAGTGAAAGCCGCAAGGAAGCTGTCTTGCCGATGCCGCCTTATCTTTGCACGATAGCCAGCTGTTTGTGACGGTATGTTGTCTACACAAGGTGTATGCGCCTTGACCCTGAATGTTTGCTTAGGGCATTAAGGTTTTCAGGTAAGTCCCCTTTGTCTCCTTCTTATTATTCTTTATTTCATAGGTCATCATGGTTGTATGGTAGCGAAGCATCAGTTCAAATGTCTGATGTACTGCTGTTGATGATAACAAAAGCTCGGGGCGTTTTTGCAAACCTTCGCCACTTATGCGCCTGCGCGACCACTTTTGCCTTGAAGGGTAGAGTGTACAATGCAGCGGTACGTTCGTCCCTACTGTGCGGTTGTGAAACCTGGCCCTTAAAGCAACGGACCTGAAGAGGCTAGTTACGTTCGACCACCAGTGCCTTCGAAATTTAGCTCACATCTGGTGGGAACCACGTGAGCAACGAGCATGTTCGACGCCTTGTTTACGGCACAGGAAAAGGAAATGAACCGACCAGCAACGTTATTTCACGCACCAGGTTCCGATGGCTCGGCCACGTGTTACGCATGTCAGCCCACCGACTCCCGGGACGTGCGTCGTTTGCGCGCCGGGGGTGTGGATGGAAGAAGAGGAGGGGTGACCAAGCGATGACTTGGTCGAGAGGAATGAAGGCCCTCACTTCTGAGCTGGCCTCGGTTGGAGCGTCTCGGCTCCCTGGTTGGGCTCCGAAAAACGATGAACACGTTTGGTTGGACACACTTGCTGATATGGCTAGGAGCCGACCTCAGTGGCGTTCGTGCTGTGAGTTCCTTTGTCCCACCCCATCCCTCTTAGCCTCCCCATCCAACCACGATCTCACTATTTAGCCTTGTATAATTTTGCATAGTAATTTTTTTCGATGCACAGTAGCCGGCTGGTAGCTTACCGGAACGATGCCCATCCGTTACCGGTAGCTCAGCCGGCTTGCACCAGTTACGTTTTTTCTCCTTTTCCTGTGTATTGCGGCACAGTAGCTGAGGTGTTTCCCACCTCTAGCTAACGTGTATGATGACGATGATGATGAACAAGTCTTTTCAAGGTGAGCGTGACTGTTTACCATCCAATATTATACCCGTTGTTATCTGTACATCGGCTGCAATGTCAACTTTAACCTTAGAAGTGCGGGTCGAGGAAGTCCAGCTGATAGGCTTTCTTGACACGGGTGCGTGCAAAAGTTTACATAGGTACAGCGTAGTTAAGCAGCTGACAGGTTACGTTCGGGCACCTTGCCACTACCGCCCGACTGCCGCTAACGGCGAGCTCCTCACTGTCCGAGAATCCATTACTGCGCGGCTGGATATCGCTAATGAAAAGTTTAACCGAGTTTGTTGTTGTCGATAGAATACCGTTTGCCGCAATCATTGGAATGGATGTGCTGAGCCGTTTGAAATGCCGACTGGATTTGGGAACTTCTCAGATGATTACAGATCAGTGTACCATGTTACTTAGGCCTTGGAGAAATAATGTTATGGAAGCTTTTGCGATTTATGAAAACACCTCCGACAGCGAGCAGTGCATAAATACGTTTGTCCGTTCTCTCGACCGGGCCACTGACGAACAGACACGAAAAAATTTAAGTGATGTGTTGCGTCAACGCTGGGATGCATTCGCGTGATCAGCTGATGACCTAGGTCGAACCAACTTGGTGATGCATCGGATAGATATTGGGGACGCGACCCCGATTAAGACTCCCATACGACGGATCCCAATCTGCTGGCAAGGCAAACTGCAGAAGCTTATTGACGAAATGTTAGCAAAGGAGGTAGTACTTCCCTCTACATCCCCGTGGACATCTCCGGTTGTTCTAGTGAGGAAAAAGGACGGTACTTTTCGGTTGTGTTGACTTTAGGCGACTAAACGGAGTCACTCGAAAAGACGCATTTTCCTTCCCAAGAATCCATGATCTCTTCGACGCACTCGGACCGTCGGCCTATTTTAGCACGTTAGTTCCGGTGCCGGTTATTGGCAAGTAGAGGTCGAAGAGAGTGACTGGGCAAAGACAGCCTTTGTAGTTCCTTCAGGTCCTTCTGGGTTTCAAACAATGCCCTTCGATCTATCGAACACTCCTGCAACGTTTCAACGCCTTATGCAGAAAGTGCTTCATGATATAATTCCTCACAAGTGTCTCGTTTATCTGGATGATGTCATCATACATGGGCGAACGAAGGGTGAACATCTAAACAATCTAGCCGAAGTGCTAACGGGTCTTATCAATGTAGGCCTTAACTTCAACCTAAAAATGTCACTACAAGAAGTTTTCTATCTCGGGCACATCATCTCTAGGTCAGACATCCGGACGGATCCTCGCAAGACAGACTTGGTAAAGGCGTGGCCAGCCCCTACCAACGTAGAGGAGTTAGGCAGTTTCTTAGGGCTGGCGTCATACTACTGTCGGTTCACCGCCCCGTTAAACGTCCTGTTACAGAAGGATCACGGTGTCGAGTGGACTGTCGAATGTCAAACAAGCTTCGATCGATTGCGCGAGTCTCTCTGTACCGCCCCTGTGTTAATCTTTCCCGACTTGTCACCACATGCTGGAGAGTTTGTTTTGGACACATGCCAGTGATCAGGCCGTTGGGGCGGTTTTGTCACAGAAAGGACAGGATGGCACCGAGAGAGTGGTTTCTTACAGTAGTAGAAACCTTACGTCAACAGAACGAAATTACTGTACGACAAGGAACGAAATGTTGGCATTGGTGTTTTTCATAAAAAATCTGTTAGGAAGAAAATTTATGGTACGGACCGATCACCAATCCCTCAGGTGGTTTCAGAACTTCAGGGACCCTGACGGTCAGATTGCTCGATGGCTCGAGAGTATGAGTTCGACTGTTACTATCGACCTGGGTAACAACACGGCAACGCCGACTCGCCATCGAGGATTCCTTTTCGAGATCACGGAAACTGTCTTTCCTGCACTACGTAACACCTAGCGCTACTCAACCTACAACAAGCCGAGTATGGTCCTTGTCAAGAAGCACAGGCTTCGGACCCAGACATGTCACTTATCTACCACGCGCGACGCTCGGGAAGGGACAAACCAGCTCCAAAAGAAATGGAAGGGATAAGCTACGAAGCTCGGTGCTTATGGGCGATGTGGGTTAAGCTCACCATCGAACAGGACGTGTTGGTCTTCGATTTCGGTCCGACTTAACTGAGGAAGATTGTAGTTCCACAGATGTCAGTTACGGAAGTGCTGTCTGAACTGCATCAACAGCTGGGACACACTGGGATCAATAAACTCGAGTTGGCGACGCGCCGACGATTCTGGTGGCCGCATCAACGAAGAGACGTTGTCAACTTCTGCCAAGCCTGTGAAAGATGCGCGACGTTCAAAAATCCACGAATGACTCACAGGACACCGCTACAATCCATGACAGCGGGTTACCCGAACGAAATAGTTGGAGTAGACCTCGTTGGTCCGCTACCGGAAACGCCGAGAGGGAATCGCTACATCCTAGTCATGGTAGACTACTTCACCAAATGGTGTGAAGCTGTGCCAGGCTGATACTGCCACTGTGGCAATCGCTATGATTAACAACTGGGTTTGCCAATGGGGAGCGCCCGGGCAATTGCATTCCGATAGGGGGTCATGGTTCGAAACTCGCTAGTACAGGAGATGTGCAGAGCACTCGGGGTCGATAAAACGCGAACACCGGCTTACCATCCGCAAGGGAACGGACAGGTTGAACGCACGAATCGGTCATTGAAGTCACTCTTGAAGGCCTTCTTGGAACAGAACATCTACGTGTGGGATACTTTGTTGCCTAAATGCCTATTGGCCTACCGCAGTACGGTCCACTCTTCTACCGGACAAACCGTCGTTTATGTGGACAGATAGCGAAGTTCGACTGCCCTCGGATGTCCGATTGCCGATATCACAACAATTGTACCCGTCGGTGGCAGAATACGTCAGTAATCTTGACTCCGTTCGACGCACATACGAAGCGGCACGCATTCACTTGGCGAACGCTCAACGGCGACAGAAGGAATACTACGACAAGGCGGTTTTCGGTGTCCCGCTGAAAGCAGGCGACTTCGTACATTTGCATCAGGCATCAGTATCCGGAATAACAGCAAAGCTGCATCGTAAGTGGGCAGGCCCTTACATGGTGGACCGAATAATATCGGATCTGACTTGTGTGATTAGGGACCCAAAGAACGCCAACGAACAGCACATGGTTGTACACTTTAATAGACTTAAGCCCTTCCAAATCGAGACTGAGCATTCGAATGAGGAACGCCACAGTGAAACACCGACAGAATTAGCCAACGAAGTCGAAGTACCACCTCAAGGGGGCTTTGGCGTGTCAACGGGAACGTTGCCTACGTAGGTGGGGTGCGGTGCAACGAGTGATCGAAACTAGTTTTGCGCGTGGTTGAACTTGAATCGTTGCTTTGACGGCACCATTTTCCCATCTGCCTTTCAGAACGACATTCCTGCGCAATTACTAGAGGACCAAAACCTGAGGAGAACAGTTGACTGTAACTTTTCTTTTACCTCTTCTGTTACATTGATTCTTCCTTATAGAGCCTACGTGTTGCGTACTAGAAGTTACGTCTCAATCCTTGGAGTTCTCCCTTGTCTGCATGTTATACCCTGTCCGCGGGCGTCACCGTTGCACGTTAACAGCTGAGGGGTGGATGATTGTTGTTTTCTCTTAATCTTACACACTTAGTCCTCTCCCGCACTTCTCCCTTCTTCCGTGCTTCTTAAGCTGCTTTCCCTATATTGGCCGCTTACTACGCGGTTGAGAATCCAGTCGTTTACGAGGTATTTATTTCGTGTTGCACCTATAAGGGTCTAGTACCGCTCTTAGTAGTATTTTGCCACGGAAGCTCTTGGAACGCCGGACCGGAAGAATTTTACCATGGATAAGGTAAGAAGATCGTTGTACCTCAGGCGGACATTGGTGCTTCCACTTCTTTTTAAAGAAGGAATACCCAAGGGGAATTCCTCCCATTGCTGTCTAAATTGTACTTGTACAAAACGGACCCGGAAGCCCTCTTAATCCCTTACCGGACGCATACTACACCATCACGGTTTAGGCCGGCTGGTTTATTGTCAACGCGCTACATCACGGCTGCCACTTGTCATCCAATTTGGAGGTTTGTTTCTGTTCCTGTAAAGTTAAGTTACTCGTTGAAAGCGTGTTGTGTGACATTATTCATACTTACTATCAGATATGAGGAACACTATCGACTGTGCTCATAGGTTCTACGTATAATTCCATTGGTAATGCGGTAATGCAAGCTATTCTGCCAGCTCCAGCTGACCTCATCCCTTTGACCACACTGAAAAGGATGTACGGCTTTAGTAATACTGGCAGACCAAGAGACATGGCAAAATCGTGTTACCTCACATTAGCATATACGTGTAACGTGTTTTCTGTCCATCAGGTGATACCATTTCATACCGTAGCCATACTATTTCAGGAATATTACAGCAGTGGCATCACGCTCTGCGATGGGGTGAAGTGCATCAAAACTGGCTGCACAACGTGCGGCATCGATCAGCAGTTCATAGGATACAGTGCCAGGTACTCAATCAGCTCCAGGTTAGTTTACATTTTGTTTACAAGCCGCTCTATGATTATATTGCAGATTGCAGATGGATTCAGTGAAGAACCACCTGAATAGGTTTAACCTTCTCAGTGTTGCGCAACATGGATTCCGCAAGGGGTTTTCGTGTCAGACTAGTCTACTTGTAGCTCGAGAAATCTGGGCGGAAGCGGTAGACAGTGGCCACGCTGTAGACGTGCTATTCGTGGACTTTTCGAAAGCTTTTGACACTATTCCACATCTACTCTCACTGAAGTTCAGATCCTACGGGATATCTAGTCGCGCCCTTAAATGGGCGTCTGCTTTCCTTGTGGTGAGGTAACAGTTTGTACACGTAGGGCGTAACCTTTCGCTTAGGCAAGCTGTCCTTAGTTGTGCCCCGCAAGACTCAGTGTTGGGGCCATTGTTGTTCGCGATCTATGTAAATGACTTGCCGGGAGAGCTAAGAGTGTCATCACTAATGTTTGCTGATAACCTTAAGCTCCGGAATATTGTCGCTATCCCGGGGGGTCCTGAGCCGATTCAGTGTGTTTTGGCTATGCTCTGGGAATGGTCTACCTTATGGTTAATGCCCATAGATAGGGCAAAGTGCTCTGTTCTCCGAATCGGAGCTGCTAGTCCTCTCACCCGATATGTTGTCGGCGGTGATGAAATCCCTGTTGTCACTCAGCAGCACTTCATTCTGGAGACAACTGGAAGAAGGCTGCTTGTCGGGGGTTTCGTATGATGTGGTTTATCTGCCGCTCTTTCGGAGTCCTAACAGCCAAAATGTTTGTGAAGCTATTCTCGCCATTCGTCCTACTCCACTTGGAATATCGTATCCAGGCTTGTTTACTTTCCTTTACCCGAAACAAAATGGACTTAGAGTGTGTGTTACGAGTGGGTACTCGGTTAATGCAGGGTCAACGGGGACAGACGTATCCTGGACACTTGCTTAATTTGGGGATATACTCCATGCACTACCGAAGGATAAGAAGGGATTTGATTCTTACTTATCGTATTTTAACGGTTAAAATCGGCCCGGACTTGTCAAGGCTATTTAGTCCCGCTAACTTACCTAAGCTCTGTGGTCACCCATTGAACCTGCATAGACCACGGTCTGCTCAGTTTAAGATGGAAACCCGTCTGCCGCGACGAGTTATAGATCGCTGGAATCCGCTTCCAGATCACGTGGTTAAGGAATTTACGGTTAATGGTTTTACGCGTCAGCTTGATACTCTTGGGTGGCAACACCAGACCTTCCCGTTTTCCTAACTGACTCACTTTCAGTTTTCAGTCCTTTTTAATGATTCAAACATCTTAGTATTTTACTTGTTTAGCTTTTTCCTGTTTCTCTTCTTGCCCTCTGTGTTTACTGTTTTCTTTTACTTCACCTAACCAGCCCAGTAGGGACTGCTAGGGCAGAATACCTGGGCCCGTTGCAACGAGACTGGACCTTAACGTGATGCGACGATTTGCGTACCTTCTTGACCCATTGTGCTATACTACGTGGTGCCTCCCGGCACCTTGAGAGTTACTCCTACCAGGTTGGTCAATGGTGAGAGGTCAGACAAACTCAGTCTCTTGGTCCTCTGGGTTGGGGGTTTGAAATGGGATGGCGTCCATTTCTGTAAAGCTAAATCACTGCCACCTCCCCGCTGTCTTGCGGAAGATTTTGAGCCAAAGGCTTCGGATAAGGACCCAAATTGTCCTCGTGTCTAGGTCTAGGTGCCCTGACGGTATCTCAGCCCACATACAACCATGACTTTTTGTTTAAACACAAATTTCATCCGTCATCAACCGTCGCGCAGACTATCAAGTATCGCCTCATCTGCTGCATACAGCAGAGCGGATAAGCGAAAACATGCTAATGCTGGCGCCTACCTTCTTTCTTTTCCACCTTTTTTCTCTTACTCTTATCCCGACCCCCATTCCTAACCTTCTGTAGTAAATAAGAGCTCAACCACAACGTGGGACGGTTGGGCGAGAAGGCAAACGGTCCGTAGATTAGGCTTTAATTTTCTGACAGAATACGAGTGTGGGATAAAAGCAAAAAGATGCACGTGATTAATACTGCGAAAAATGATGTGAGCAATGTGGTACAAGAAATGCAACATACTACCTTTTTCCCCCGCCAATAAATGCTTGTAATGTCATGAGTTGGGACAGTATGTCTATGCCTCTCTGTTACTTAGACAGTAAGGTCGTGTGCGGTATTGCTGGCGTTATAAGTTCTCAAGATTGACAACGGTAACTATGTACTATTTGGTTCGTCATGGTTCGACATGGCGTGGCTCTGCTGTAGTAACAATATCCGAACTCCACTGTTAAGTTTCCGGGGCTGTGACTTCTGGTACATCAGGTAGTGGAGCTGTGACAAAGAGAGACCTTTTCCTCGACGCTATTTTGGTAATCACACGTGCGTACGCCGGATTACATTCCAGCATTTCCACTTCGTCTACTAAGGGGTCATACTTGGATTGTTCCGCTTTAACAAGACTGGCCTACGGGAAAGAAGCCAGCGCTGCAAGGATACTCCAGTAGTTGACTTTCTGCTATGCATAAACATCCTTTCATGGGGTGTAGCATTTGTCGCCGTGCGGAGCAGTGATCTGATAGAATGTAATGCTTCGAGTAAAACACTGCCGAATATCCAGTTCTTTGGAACGGAGTGCTTTGCAGTTCGATAGACATAAACGAAGAGCCTCTATCGGTGTGAATGTAGGATGGCATACCAAAAATAGAAAACAGGTTAACGAGACAAGATATAACAGTCGAGGCTGACATATCGGAGCATGTGCGAATTCATCGTTCATAGTCAGTAACTATTTGTTACGGGTGGAGGATGGTAGCGGCCCCTTGAAATCAACACTCAGTCTTTCAAATGGCTGCGTGGCTTTAACAAGGGAGTGAGTTACGGGTTGGAAAAATCAAGCTTTTAGTTCAGCACAAGTGCGGCACTGCTGCATGACAGTACGGATTTCTTCAACGGAGAACAGTAAATTTTTGAATGGACAAAATGTATCATCCGAGTCAATCCCAGGGGGCATAACTTTGTGTGAAGTTCTTTGAGATCGTGGGTGTTCAGCACGCCTATACAAAAGCCGCCTGATAGTGCGTCGGCCACTTTTTCTTATCTTTACTAGGTCTGTATACTACATTGTAGTTGTAAGGGGACAACTCTATGCGACACCGTAAAATTTTGTCATTCTTAATCTTCCCCTTGTTCTGAGTGTCAAACATGAACGGAACCCTTTGTTGATCTGTGGTAAGCTTAAATGAGTGTCAAGTAGATACCGTTTCCATCTTCTAGTTGCTTCCACGATAGCATACACCTCTTTCTCGACGATCGAATGGTATCGCTCCTTGCCAGACAAGGTACGGGAGAAAAAGGCTACCAGTCGGCCGTTTTGCTTGCGGGTGGCGGCGATGGCCATGTCTGACGCATCCGTTTCGAGGACAAGTGGTTCTTTTGAATCACTTGTAACCACTTGCATCGATTAACTCCTTCAGATTTTCGAATGTAGTAACCACTTCGTCCGGGGATGAGAAAGATCTGTTGTGGATTAACGGATGAATTTTATCAGAAAAATGAGAAATCCATTGAAAGTAGTAAGCAAACATGCTCACAATGCGCTGCTGGGCTTTTAAGTCGTTCGGGAATCGCATTTCTAGAAGCGCTGCGAATCGTGCAGGATCAGGTTTAATCAGGCCCAAGGCAATTTGATCCCCGGAGTAACTGGATGCACTTCGAAGCAAAGGTACGTTTATTAGTATTGAGCGTCAAGCCATACTTGTTTGCCGCTGACAGGAACCTTTATAGGTTCTCATCGTGGTCTGAAGAGGTTTTGCCACAAACCGTTAGGTTATCGACGTGTGCAAAAGTTCCGGCGAGCTTTTCTTTACGAATTGGCTCGTCAATAGTGCGTTGAAAGCAAGCCACGCCATTCATGACGCCAAACGGAATTCGTCGGAACTGATAGAGGCTGCCGTATGCCTTGAATGCGGTATAGAGTTTGTCACTTTTGTCGATGGATATTTGATGGTAGGCGGCCTGCAAATCAAGCGTACTGAAACATTGATATCGAGCAACTTTCTGCACCATCGGGTAGGCGGGCCGTTGCGTGAACCTATTCACGGTTTGTCTGTAGTCGATTACCAGTCGCTTTTTATGGCGACCATTATACACTACAAGAACTTGAGCTCGGCACGACGAGTTGGACGGTCCGATGATATTTTCTTCGACTAATCTCTGAATTTCAGAGCGGATGAAGCATTCGTCTTCTGGGCAATATCGTCTCGATTTCGTTGCAACCGGGGTGCACTTAGGCGTGATGTTTGTAAGCAGTGAAGGTGCGTCGATACGAGCAGCTGCGAGTGAGCAAAGCGAAATGATGGGTGTTCATCATGAAAAGGGATTTCTAAGCTTCTATGCAACTTCAGAAAATCGTGCCCCGGTGGGACATCCGCACACAAATCTGGAAGTACTGTGAGACGTACGCTCGGGTAGAAGGTGTCCTTGTGCTTCAGAGAGACGAAACAATGACCTCAAGTCGTACTTGTGTGCCGGGTGGAGGCCAAGACGATTTGGTTCTGTGACCACCGATGAAAACGAATGGATCTTTCGGAAACGTAACTCTCAGAACTGCCAGTGTCAACTAGAGCTCGGAGGTGTACACCGTTAACGACGTCAGTAGTTGCATTTAACAAACAGGCGCCGCCGCCGCCTGTGAGGAGGACAGGAGAGACGATGCGTATTTGTAAGATCCGCGCGATTTGCAAGCCTTTTGAAAATGGCCTTTCTTCCCACATGACTTGCATATAGCATCGCGAGCCGGGCACTTAGAGCGTGTATGACGTGCATAACCACAGAAGAAACAGTTTGAGCAGGTGACAGCAAGCGGAATAGTTGGAGGGGAGAGGCAGTTTCTATGGGCGCACACTAGGCATCGGACGCAATTCCGTACGTATGGCTGATAGAGTGGTCAGTAGGCCCACCAAAGGCATCCGATTGTTTCCTTGCCATTTTCAGTGTTTTCGCTTGGTCGACCACTGTCTTCAAGTCCAACGTCTTATGTTCCAATAACCGCTGGCGAATAGGATGTGATAGGAGTCCACTGATGAAGGCGTCTCGCACGTATTCATCCCTATGTTGTTCCGCAGTGACGGCCTGGAAGTTGCAGTCTTTAACGAGCGACTAAAGCTTTTGCAGATACTGTTCCACGGATTGACTGACGTCCTGCTTGCAAGCGGAAACCATTTGACTTGCAAAAATTTCGTTTTTCGTTTCTATGTACAGAGATTCCAGTTTGGCAATGGCAACGTCTTATTCCTGGCAATCAGAAATGTGGCGATAAACAGATGCGGCTAGATAGTTAACCAGTATCTTCAGTTTCTCAGGATAGAGGTCTTTAGATGAATTCAGGAAATCGCTCAAAGTGCGAAGCCAATGGGTCCAAGCGTCGGAGACATCTGGTGAGGTAGGATCGGCGGCGAAACGTTCCGGTCGAAGGAAGCGTTCCATTGTCGCTTTGTCAGATGATTACATTGTAGTAACTAAGATCTCAGGCACAACCTAGGGCGGTTGAGCGAGAAGGCAAATGGCCCGTAGATTAGGCTTTAATCATCTGACATAATACGAGTATGGGCTGAAAGCAAAAAGATTCACGTGATTAATACTACGAAACATAATAAAAGCAACATAGTACAAGAAATGCAACATACAACACCTTCCTTCTATAATTCCAAGCTTAATTGATAGCAACCGAAGTGCCATTGGAGTAGAATCATCTGCAGCCACCATCCCACAACGACTATCGGCAAACGTCCTTTATAAGGCCACGCTGTCCAGTTTCCATGGCGACCTTCAGTGTTCGCACTCCAAGACAAACAGCTCAACAGGCTGCACTCGCACGCACCTTGGACACACTGGGTATTGATGTGTGTTGTGTCCGGCAGTAGGATAAATGACCCTAATGGGGTTGTTGAATTAACCGCATCCGGCTTGTCCTCTCGTTATTGGTTGCACACATCCTGAGACGCCGACGGAGCACTCACGGGTCAAGCTGGTGTAGGTGTCATTCTAACCTCCAAGGTTGAGCCATCATTGGTTGATTGGATTCCGGTGAACAGCCGTTTATGTGCAGCCCGTTCGACGACATCAGCTAAGGTTTATTCACGAAGTAATACAAAATGCTGTTTGTTTGTGATTTCCGTTTATGCTCCCATCGACTGCAGTTCTAATGCTGTCCAGAACACATACTATCACGAACTGAACGCCCTACTACGCAGTGCTACTACTTCAGCTATCATAGTACTTTCACGGAATATAAACGCACACGTAGGGCGTCTGAGCTTTTCAGAAGCTCAGCCGGGTGGTAATTATGGGCTTAACTCCGAACGGACTGACAACGGTGAGCTTCTGCTACAAGTATGTGCGGAGCATCAGTTGTTTCTTAGTGGCACTGCTTTTAGACACAGTGGGCGCCGAAGTGCCACTTGGCGTCCTCCTGTAGCTGGCCAGCGATGGACCCAAATTGACCACATAGCCATAAGTTACAGATGGCGTGGTTCCATCCTGAATTGTCGCACGTACTGGAGTCCCTGCGCCGACTCTGATCATGCTTTAGCATGTTGCCGCTTCTCCATGAACTTTGCCGGGAGACGCACCAAGCGTCCCCTCCGATTGGCAGCGGAGAAATTGTCTCAGCCCTCAGTCAAACAAGCCTATCAAAACGCACTGTATACCGAGCTTTCGCTATCTTGTTCTGATGACACTGAGCTTCAGTGGAATAGGATCTGGGCTGCCATGCACGACGCAGGAGCAGCTGCTTGTGGCACTATCCATCGTCACCGCACCAGTCACTGGATATCCGAGAGGTCGGTGAACCTGTTGAAATCTTGAAGAAACCTCCCGACTGGCTCTGAACACAATATGACCAGACGCGCTATTAGGCGCGAACTAAAGCGAAGCCTGCGCACTGCCAAGGAAGTCTGGTGGACCACTGGAGCTCAGGAAATGGAGGAGGAGTGAGCAGTAGGCAATTACCGCAAGCTTTTCCAGCTGATCCACACCACTGGTCCCAGGAAACTAGGCGTCGGTGAGACAATCATTGACAGCGCGGGTGAACTAATATAAAATAAGAAGCGCCGGATGGCTTGTTGATCGGAACACAAGATCAGCTGACCCCCTGTTCCCGGACCCCTTCTTCTCAGGTGATGCAGGACGAGTCATGGACGGTTAGTTTAGGGCCTCCATCGGATGGCGAGATCCGTAACGCGATCACAGCCCTTAATCGTTTCCGTGTCGCTGGCCCGGATTCTCTCCCACCTGCACTATTTAAGGATGGAGGTGAGGTCCTCTGCAAAGCACTGACCTCCCTATTCGAACGTATCTGGAAGGAAGTGTCTCGGCTAATTGGAGCGAATCGATTATAGTGGCAATATACAAGAAGGGCAGTCGCACAGACTGTTCTAACCACAGGGGTATTAACCTAACGCCAGTTGTGACAAGATTACTGGCCTCGATTATCGTTCGTCGCCACACTGCGGAACGGGAATCTCGGATAAGGGAAGAGCGTGCCGGTTTCCGTCCAGGACGTGGCTGTATAGACCATATATTTACTTTGCGGCAGGTGCTAGAGCAGCGCCACTCATACCGCAAACCGACAATAGCTGTGTTCCTCGATTTCATGAGTGCGTTCGATTCAGTCGATCGATCGATTCTGTTCGAACTACTTGTGCAGAAAGGTATTCCCACAAAATATAAGAATATCTTTCTTGCTCTACACTCGAACACTACAGGCCGCGTCAGGGTTTACGGTGTCCTATCGGATAGCTTTCCGACCACAAGTGGCGTTCGCCAGGGTTGTTCGATTTCCCGATTTTTGTTCACTTTCGTCGTGGATTCTATCATGGAGTGTTCCCTTGGAGAATCTCACGATGTAGGCGTTGAAGTGCTGCCTGGTGAAAGGTTAGTTGATCTAGAGTATGCGGACGATATCGTCTTGCTTTTCGACGACGTTGGGGCGACCCAATCAGCCCTGAATAGCCTGTCCAGAGTGGTCCCATTATTTGGTATGCACTTCGCAATGTGTTGCAGCGTGCAGTGTTGCTGCAGGATCATCAGCCACTTTATAACCCCTTGAAGCTTGTTAACGAGGAACTTGAAGTGGTTGATCAATTCACTTGGCAGCTACGTCAGCAGTGATGGGCGCATAGAAACTGAAGTCCTTTCACGCATTGCAAAAGCCAGAGCTACCTCCTTGAACCTGCGGCATCTTTGGCGACAGAAGGGAGTTTCCCTCCGTCTGAAAGGCCGTGTATACAAGGCCGCAGTGAGGGTCGTTCTGCTCTATGGTAGTGAGACTTGGCCCCTTCGGTCTGAAGATCTGAGACGCCTTCAAGTCTTTGATCATCGTCGTCTGCGAAGCATTGCTGTAGTCAGATGGCACCAGCGTGTCCTCAACGACGATGTGCGTATGCGAGTACTAGGTAGTGATAATCATGCTAACTCCCTAGAACAACAGATAGCACTGAATAAGTTGCGTTGGCTTGGGCACGTGCTACGTATGCCTGGTCACCGCTTACCTAGGAGATCCTTGTTTAGTCTGCCAGGTGTAGGGTGGCCTCAAGGCTCGAGGTGGACAGAAGTTGACTTGGCAGCGGGAAATGAAGTCACTGACGACCAAACTGGGTGCCGTTGGTCCGGCTCCCCTTCCGAGCTGGAGTCCACGTGACTCGCCTTGTGCTTGGCTCGAGACCTTACAGGATATAGCTCGCAGTAGACACCAGTGGCGCGTCTGCTGCAGTCTCCTAACCGGATTGCCCGTTTAAAGTGTGTTTGCTGCTGAGTTATCTGCGGGGTAATGGCTGATTATGACGCGTGGCAGTGAAAGCCGCAAGGAACCTGTCTTGCCGATGCCGCCTTATCTTTGCACGATAGCCAGCTGTTTGTGACGGTATGTTGTCTACACAAGGTGTATGCGCCTTGACCCTGAATGTTTGCTTAGGGCATTAAGGTTTTCAGGTAAGTCCCCTTTGTCTCCTTCTTATTATTCTTTATTTCATAGGTCATCATGGTTGTATGGTAGCGAAGCATCAGTTCAAATGTCTGATGTACTGCTGTGGATGATGATGATGATGTATATGTGGACATTAGTTGCTTGAACAGGGTGTGATGCGGTTTCTGTTTTAGGTTCATCTTTATTCCAAAGTCCCCCATCTCGTGATTCAACGACTGCCTGACGAAGAAACACTCACAGAATAATCTTATAGTTCCAGTCCCACTTGAAATTGAACTTTAGATAGTGAATTGGCGAGGCGTGGGACCACTCTGGATAGGCTATTCAGGGTTGA
>OX104064.1:71417525-71522142 GCA_944474145.2 Dicrocoelium dendriticum | reverse complement strand
AGCTCGACACTGGATGGAACCACTATCTGAGTCTAGCACGGCCGCAAGGACCGTGCAACCCTTCGCCACCAGGAACTATTCAGTCTCCTGGAGCCAGCTATCGAGGTAGAGGGTGTTAAACAGGTCGACATTCACATCAAGCGTACCCACACCAGGGATATCGATCAAACAACCAACACAGAATTCGAAAGAAAATAAATACGCACTATGTAACACGGAATATGCAGCAGAATATCAAAACTATGCAAATCAACTAACGAGGACCACATTTTATCCAGGTCTAGTCTAAATGTAAGTAGCTGTAGCCCAACTGCGGTGTAGAAGCATTATGTATCCAACATCAACCTTAGCATGAGACGTATGTATATACCATCATCATCATACACGTTAGCTAGAGGTGGGGAACACCTCAGCTACTGTGCCGCAATACATAGAAAAAAGGACAAAAACGTGCAACTGGTGCAAGCCGGCTGAGCTACCGGTAACGGATGGGCATCGTTCCGGTAAGCTACCAGCCGGCTACTGTGCATCGAAAAAAAATTACTATGCAAAATTATACAAGGCTAAATAGTGAGATCGTGGTTGGATGGGGAGGCTAAGAGGGATGGGGTGGGACAAAGGAACTCACAGCACGAACGCCACTGAGGTCGGCTCCTAGCCATATCAGCAAGTGTGTCCAACCAAACGTGTTCATCGTTTTTCGGAGCCCAACCAGGGAGCCGAGACGCTCCAACCGAGGCCAGCTCAGAAGTGAGGGCCTTCATTCCTCTCGACCAAGTCATCGCTTGGTCACCCCTCCTCTTCTTCCATCCACACCCCCGGCGCGCAAACGACGCACGTCCCGGGAGTCGGTGGGCTGACATGCGTAACACGTGGCCGAGCCATCGGAACCTGGTGCGTGAAATAACGTTGCTGGTTGGTTCATTTCCTTTTCCTGTGCCGTAAACAAGACGTCGAACATGCTCGTTGCTCACGTGGTTCCCACCAGATGTGAGCTAAATTTCGAAGGCACTGGTGGTCGAACGTAACTAGCCTCTTCAGGTCCGTTGCTTTAAGGGCCAGGTTTCACAACCGCACAGTAGGGTCGAACGTACCGCTGCATTGTACACTCTACCCTTCAGGGCAAGGGTGATGTCGCGCCGCCGCTATAATTGGCGAAGGTTACCAAAAACGCCCCGAGCTTTTGCTATACGATTCGTGATCTCATCTTCAATCCCACGGACGCTGATACAACTTCCCAGGTAGTTGAATTTTTGAACGACTTCTAGCTGATCCACACCAACGGTCAGCGAAGGAGGCGGTGCAGACCAGTCTTGGAGGAAGGCTTTCCACTTGGAAGGTGCGAAGCAAAGCCCGAATTGACGGACAGCTAGTGCTAATTTGTCCAGTGACGCTTGGCACGTTTGTGAGCTGTCACAGATTAGGGCAATATCATCAGCATACTCTAAGTCAAGAAGTCGTTCTCCTGGGAGCAGATCCACACCTTCTAACTCGTGTCCTGTGAACGGGATTTCCATGACTTCGTCAAAAGCGAAGTTGAAGAGGAAAGGTGACAGCGGGCATCCTTGTCTCACGCCGCTGGAGATATTAAAGGGCGACGACAGATTGCCGTAAGCCTTCACCCTGCCCGAGCTACCCACATATAATGCTCGGATAATATTCACATATTTCTCAGATACATCTTTTCTGAGTAGACAGTCCCAAAGTGCAAGTCTATCCGCCGAATCGAATGCACCTTTGATATCGAGGAACACGACAACGGTGGGCCTCCAATATGTGTGACGGTGCTCCAACAACTGACGCAAGGTGAAGATGTGGTCAATGCAGCCCCGACCTCGACGAAATCCGGCTTGCTCTTCACGAATCTGACTTTCACGAGTGCCAGTCAGTCTGTGAAGGATGACAAAGGCAAGCAATTTGGAGGCGATGGGGATCAGACTGATTCCTCTATGGCTGCCGCATTCCGATCGTGAGCCTCCCTTGAAAATTGGGACTATGACGGAGCGGCTTGAGTCGGTTGAGACAGTTTCCTGCTCCCACGGTTTGACTAGTAACTCGTATAAATCCTCCACAAGAGCAGATCCCCCGAATTTGAAGAGGGCTGGAGTAAGATCATTTGGTCCCGCGGCTTTATTTAACTTTAACAGTTCGATCTCACGTCCGACTTCTGAGCGAGAGGGTGGATCCAAAGGGACAGCCCACGGAGCGGGGCCATCAGTGGCCGGCGAGGAATCTAACAATACCGGCCGAGTAAATTGCCTTTCAAAGTGCTCAGCCCAACGCTCTAAGTGTTTTGACAAATTGTGGATAGGCTGTCCACTCTCGTCACAAATTGTTTCACTAACACCAGGTCTTCTGCTGCCCGATTCCCTTTTCATCCGGAATAACTTACGATGGTTACCAGGAGCAGCGGCCGTTTCCATCTCTGATGCACGATGAGACCACCAGGATTCGCGGTCTCTTCAGGTTAGCACTGAGTTTTGCCCGGAGCTCTTTACGTGTTTCATTGTGTTCGCTTCCAGCCGGAATGTCGGCGAGCATCTATAAGTTCCAGAGACTGTGAAGAGACCCAATGTCCATGTGGGCGATTGGACATACCACACGAGGATATTCCTGCTGCTAATAAGGTCTGGTGAATATGAGACCAGTGAGCTTCAATTGCATCCAGTGAGCGTTTATCCAACTCGCATGACAGTGTATTTTGATAGGCATTCAGAACAGCTGGCTTCGCAAATTGGCTGGTGTCAATGCGGTCACAACGTCGTCGTGGGCGTCAGGCAAAGCGCATCCGCAGGTCAGCACATACAAGTGCATGGTCGGTGTCTACACATGTGCTCCAAATCGAGCGACAGTTCTGGAAGCAGCCTCTCCATCGGTAACTTATTATCGCAATGTGGTCGATTTGCGTCTATAGCTGATTCGAGGCTGGTGGGCGCCAAGTCACCCTCCGGCGGGTGCTGTGTCGGAAATTAGTGCTCGCAAGAAATAAGCGAGCATCCTCACACAAATGAAGTAACCGCTCATGGTTATCATTACGGGAGCTTACACCATGTCGGCCACCCAGATGCAGCTCATCAGTGGATAATTTTCCAACTTCAGCGTTCAGATCCCCGGCCAGCACAACAGTGTCCGAGCTTCATCTGTGGCTAAGGAGCACGTTCAGGTGACGATAAAAATCGTCTTTTACCGAGTCATCGCTACAGTTTGTCGGTGCATAGGCAGCGATAACGAATAGACACCTGCTAGTCCCACGCGAGTTCGAAGTTTTGAACGAGCCAGCCAATCGGACCGCACACATCCGGCTACTGATTGGAATCCAATCAACCAGAGAAGCTTCAGCCCGGGGACTCGGGGCAATACCAACACCGGCTTCGCCGGTGCTCGAAGCTGCATCGTCACCGGATAGGCGCAATGAGAAAGTGCTGCTAGTGTCACCTGAAGGGGATCGCAGAGTGAGCACAGAGCTCGAGTCTTGCAGGTGGGTCTCTGATAAGCAGCAGATATCGATCGAGAGGGGCTCTAACGTTCGGTTAAGTGCCGCCTGTTGACCGATCTGAAGCAATGTGCGAACCTTGAGGTATGCCAATCTGAAGGAGTATCGAATGCTCCAAATGGAAGCCGATGAACTGGAATGGACCACTTGCTTGGACATGGGCCTGTTGACAGGGCAGGAATGACGCTCCGCCTTCGCATGAGTTGAAACGAAATGCTAAGTGACAATTGAAACAAGGTGATGGAGGGCCGAGAACTGAGGGGTCGAAAACATGGGGGATAAAAGTGAAGCTGGAGCGGGACGATAAGTATGAAAAAGCGTTAGAGAGGGAAAAAGAAGACGGGAATTAATGTATATACCAAATGAATAGATCGGGGCGTTCGATTGTTGACCTGCCTCGGTTATGGCTTCCGAATGCCTGGATTACGGTGGTCGTCACTTCCAGGTCATAGGCTGTACAATGTTTTCTTTGTGACAAGTGGAGACCGCCTGTTGTGAAATTGCCCCAGATCTTTATGTATGCCTCCAGCGATCCACATCTTTGGCTATCAGTATCCATTGTGACTTCGAATTGCGGTGGATGATAGGCATGCTTTGAATGACTTACCTACACTCAGCCCGCAGCCCACTCTCAGTCAGACGGAGGAATGCGCCGCTGTCATGTCTCCGACACCTTACTTGCTGATACGGGTTTCTGACTCAGGCAATGAGACTGGACCTTAACGTGGTGCGACGGTTTGCGTACCTCATTGACCCATTGAGCTATACTGGGTGATGCCTCCGAGCATCTTGAGAGCTACTCCTACCAGGTTGGTCAATGATGAGTGGTCAAACAAACTCAGTCTCCTGGTCCTCCAGGTTGGGGGTTTGAAATGGGATGGCGTCCATTTCTGTAAAACTAAATCACTGCCACCCCGCTGCCTTGCGGACAGGCTTTTGAGCCAAAGGCTTTGGATGAGGACCCTAATCGTTCTCCTGTCTAGGTCTGGGCGCCCTGGCAGTATCCCAGCCCACATACAACCATGACATTTTCTTCAAACATAAACTTCATCCTGCATCGGCCGTCGCGCAGATTATCAAGGGTCGCCTTATCTGCTGCATACAGCAGGGCGGATAAGCGAAAGCATGCTACTGCTGGCGCCTCCCTTCTTTCTTTTCCACCTTTTTCTCTTACTCCCATCCCGGCCCCCATTACTAACCTTCCTTCTATAATTCCCAGCTTATTTGACAGCAACCGAAGTGCTACTGGAGTAGAACCATCTGCAGCCACCATCCCACAGCACCTATCGGACGCCTATCGGCGAAAGTCCCTTATAAGACCACGCTGTGCCGTTTCCATGGCGACATTTAACGTCCGCACTCTAAGACAAACAGGTCAGCAGGCTGCACTCGCACGCATCTTGGACACACTGGGTGTTGATGTGTGTTTTGTGTCCGAAACTAGGATTAATGACCCTAACGGGGTTATTGAATTGACTGCACCCGGCTTATCCTCTCGTTATTGGTTGCACGCATCCGGAGACGCCGATGCGGCACTCACGGGTCAAGCTGGTGTAGGTATCATTCTCAGCTCCAAGGCTGAGTTATCGTTGGTTGATTGGATTCCGGTGAACAGTCGTTTATGTGCAGCCCGTTTGACGACATCAGCTAAGGTGAATTCGCGAAGTAGCACAAAACGCTGTTTGTTTGTGATTTCTGCTTATGCTCCCACGGACTGCAGTTCTAATGCAGTCAAGGACACTTTCTATCACGAACTGAACACGCTGCTACGCAGCGCTACTAGTTCAGATATTATAGTACTTGCAGAAGATATGAACGCACAAGTAGGGCGTCTGAGCTCTTCAGAAGCTCAGCTGGGTGGTAAGTATGGACTTAACTCCGAACGGACTGACAACGGCGAGCGTCTGCTGCAACTGTGTGCGGAGCACCAGTTGTTTCTTACTAGCACTGCTTTTAGACACAGTGGGCGCCGAAGTGCCACCTGGCGTCCACCTGTAGCTGGTCAGCGATGGACCCAAATTGACCACATAGCCATAAGTTACAGGTGGCGCGGTTCCATTCTGGATTGCCGCTCGTGCTGGAGTACCTGTGTCGACTCTGACCATGCCTTGGCGCGCTGTCGTTTCTCCATGAAGTTTACCGGAAGGCGCACAAAGCGTCTCCCCCGATTGGCAACGGAGAAATTGTCCCAGCCCTCTGTCAGGCAAGCCTATCAAGAAGCACTGCATAGCGAACTCTCGCTGTCTTGTCCTAATGATACTGAACTTCAGTGGAATAAGATCTCGGCCACTATTCACGACGCAGGCGCATCTGCTTGTGGCACTATCAGTCGTCATCGCACCAGTCACTGGATATCCGAGAGGTCCGTGAACCTTTTGGAAGCTAGAAGGCACCTCCCGGCTGGTTCTGAACACAATGTGACCAGACGGGCTATTAGGCGTGAACTAAAGCGGAGCCTACGTGCTGACAAGGAAGCCTGGTGGACCAGTCGGGCTCAAGAAATGGAGGAGGCAGGAGCAGTAGGCAATTACCGGAAGCTCTTCCAGCTAATACGCACCACTGGTCCGAGAAAATCAGGCGTCAGTGAGACAATCAGGGACAGCGCGGGTGCGCTGATACACAATAATGAGCGCCGTATGGCTCGTTGGGCTGAGCACTTTGAACATCAGTTCAGCTGGCCCCCTGCTCCCGGACCTCTTCCTACTCAGGTGATGCAGGACGAGCCATGGACGGTTAGTTTAGAACCTCCGTCGGAGGCCGAAGTCCGAAACGCGATCACAGCCCTTAATCGTTTTCGTGCCGCTGGCCCGGATTCCCTACCACCTGCACTATTTAAGGATGGTGGTGAGGTCCTCTGCAAAGCACTGACCTCCCTATTCGAACGTATCTGGAACGAAGAGAGTGTGCCGGTTAATTGGAGCGAATCGATTATAGTGGCAATATACAAGAAGGGCAGTCGCACAGACTGTGCGAACCACAGGGGTATTAGCCTAACGCCAGTTGTGACAAAATTACTGGCCTCGATTATCGTTCGTCGCCTCACTGCAGAACGGGAATCTCGGATTAGAGAACAGCAGGCCGGTTTTCGCCCAGGACGTGGCTGTATAGACCATATATTTACTTTGCGGCAGGTGCTAGAGCAGCGCCACGCATACCGCAGACCGACAATAGCTGTGTTCCTCGATTTCAAGAGTGCGTTCGATTCAGTCGATCGATCGATTCTGTTCGAAATACTTGCGCGGAAAGGTGTTCCCACGAAATATGTGAACATCCTTCGTGCTCTATACTCGAACACTACAGGCCGCGTCAGGGTCTATGGTGTCCTGTCAGATAGCTTTTCGACTACAAGTGGCGTTCGACAGAGTTGCCCGATTTCCCCATTTTTGTTCAATTTCGTCGTGGATTCTATCATGGAGTGTTCCCTTGCGGAATCTCACGACGTAGGCGTTGAAGTGCTGCCTGGTGGAAGGTTAGTTGATCTAGATTATGCGGACGATATCGTCTTGCTTTTCGACATTGTTGAGGCGGCACAATCAACCCTGAATAGCCTATCCAGAGTGGTCCCATTATTTGGTATGCACTTCGCACCTTCAAAGTGCAAAGTGTTGCTGCAGGACCACCAGCCACTCGATGACCCCTTGACGCTTGCTAACGAGGAACTCGATGTGGTTGATCAATTCACTTATGTTGGCAGCTGCATCAGCAATGATGGGCGCATAGAAACTGACGTTAGCTCACGCATTGCAAAGGCCAGAGCTGCCTTCTTGAACCTGCATCATCTTTGGCGACAGAAGGGAGTTTCCCTCCGTCTGAAAGGCCGTGTATACAAGGCCGCAGTGAGGGTCGTTCTGCTCTATGGTAGTGAAAATTGGCCCCTTCGGTCTGAAGATCTGAGGCGCCTTCATGTCTTTGATCATCGTTGTTTGCGAAGCGTTGCTGGTGTCGGATGGCACCAGCGTGTCCGCAACAATGATGTGCGTAGGCGAGTACTAGGGGTGATGATCATGCTAGCTCCCTAGAACAACAGATAGCACTGAATAAGTTGCGTTGGCTTGGGCACGTGCTACGCATGCCTGGTCACCGCTTACCTAGGAGGGCCTTGTTCAGTCTACCAGGTGTCGGATGGCGCAAGGCTCGAGGTGGACAGAAGTTGACTTGGCAGCGGGAAATGAAGTCACTGACGACCAAACTGGGTGCCGTTGGTCCGTCTCGCCTTCCGGGTTGGAGTCCACGTGACTCACATTGTGCTTGGCTCGAGACTTTACAGGACATGGCTCGCAACCGACACCAGTGGCGCGTCTGCTGCCGTCTCCTAATCGGATTGTCTGTTTAAAGTGTGTTTGGCGCTGAGTTATCTGCGGGGTAATGGCTGATTATGACGCGTGGCAGTGAAAGCCGCAAGGAACCTGTCTCGCCGATGCCGCTTTATCTTTGCACGATAGCCAGCTGTTTGTGACGGTATGTTGTCTACACAAGGTGTATGCGCCTTGACCCTGAATGTTTGCTTAGGGCATTAAGGTTTTCAGGTAAGTCCCCTTTGTCTCCTTCTTATTATTCTTTATTTCATAGGTCATCATGGTTGTATGGCAGCGAAGCATCAGTTCAAATGTCTGATGTACTGCTGTTGATAATGATGATGATGATGACTCTTGGTGAACGAAGTCATGTTCTCTCGTTATCGTTATCAGAGGCTCTGACTCGTGCGGATGGTATCAGTGAGTTTAAGACCAAGACGTATGCAGCAGTGATGTGAAAGTGTATCACTAACACCAGTTAGTGGGACTGCAACTCTGCGCGAGGTGAAAACCAAGAGCGTTGCTAAACCAAAACTAAGTCATCCTCTTCCGATTTAATGCGGGTCTTTGACAGCTGGAAAAAGCTCTGAAGGAGAGTTAGCCTCATCCTAAGCCTCAGCCTTCTGCGGGCATCGAACCCCATCCCCGTGGTCGGTGCTTGACTATTATAAATGCCCCTAAGTCCAACAAGGATACACCAGCTGAAAGGATGGAGGATGATCAAGCGTTCCTAAGGCGTGTGGTCTTCCTCCTTTTTGATGAAAGTGATCTAGAAATCCATATCGTCTCTGCTTTTCGTCTCGGCAGGAAGCCCGACGACACTTCTAAGGTTCGTCCCCTCAAGGGCGTTTGCCAAAACGTGGATGGATGTCGCCGCGTTTGGAGAAAGGCACCGTTTCTTAAGGGAGAAACGTTCTACATACTGCGAGACTTCCCCCTAGAAGACCGGATCCGAATGAAGCTTGCATTTGATGAGCTACGGACACGCCGAGCAAATTGTGGAAGTAATCACATTGTGGATTTTCGCGTGGTTCAGAAAGCACCGAGAGCTCGCTGGAAGCCAATCTTTATCGTCCTAGGGTGACTAAGGAATGTATTGCGGATGATATTTGTTACTGTTCGTAGCCTATGTAGAAAACCTGATGTGATTCAGTTCCTTGCCTCTGATAGTTGCCCGGATCTAATGACTCACGGAGACTTGGACATCCTTGATTCTGAGGTGTATATTCCAGAGTATCTTTTATCCCGGTCCGATCGTTCTGTAACAAAGTCTGGCGGTGGTGTGGTTCTCTACTGGAAAGCAGATTTCATGGATCAGCTAGTGTAAAAGTCTACGACAATGATGGCGGGTTTGAAATTCTTTGGTGCCCGGATCCATGATGGACGCAAGGTGTGGTGGCAGGGGCTGTCTGATCTTGGGAGACTTTAGCGCTGCTGGTATCGATTAGAACTTACTCCAGCGCTATCTTCCTCCGGTGTCTTTTAGCGCTGTTTTCTTTGAAACCTTGCATCTCATTTATTTCAGCATGTTACAGAGCCCACCAGCATAGGTGCAGGTCAGTTGCCACACATCCTCGACGTTGTGCCCACACCGGCACTGATGTTTCTAACTTGACTACTTTCTAGCCACTGGGTAGGAGCGATCACTGCTTAGTTTCCTTTCACTTGATGCAACGTCTTGCCACTCTGACCCAACCGTGTACCATTGGAATTTCTGGCGAGTCGATGCAACTCGTTTGAAAACTACTGCTGGCATTACGGATTGGAGTATACCACAGCACTTAGACCCTGATAATGGCTGGAGTTTTTGTACTTCAAACTCATATCACTCATTAATCACATTGTCCCGCTATATAGAAGTAAACGTTTCTCCAAAGGCCCACGTTGGATTGATTGCGATTTAAGGTCCCTAATGAATCGACAACACAAATTGTGGGACATTTCAACACTACACAATCAGCGGTCAGGATGATCTGCACCCTAAGAAAACGCGAAAAAATACAGCATTATGGGTACCGATTGGTCGAGGAATCGACAACCGCTCACAATTTACTTTTCTCCTATCTGAATCATAATACCAAAGCTGGCGATGGGGTACATGCCCTGGTTTTCCGCAAACATGACACTATGCTTCATGCAGATGATGTAAATGCTGGAATTTTTGTCTCACACTATTATTCTATCTTTTCGATTGAAGCACCGTTGTC
Source organism: Dicrocoelium dendriticum (assembly GCA_944474145.2). Lineage (NCBI taxonomy): Eukaryota > Metazoa > Platyhelminthes > Trematoda > Plagiorchiida > Dicrocoeliidae > Dicrocoelium > Dicrocoelium dendriticum. Next base: position 71,512,147 of record OX104064.1, on the reverse strand, counting down.
TCTACGTCTACCTCCACGCTAGCGCACTTTAAAATCAGCACCGACTCAATCGCAGAACTGCTCCTCGACTTAAATCCGAACTGCTTTCCGGGTCCTGATGGGCGGCACCCTCGGTTTCCCCAAACGTTGGGTGAGTACATTACCACACCTGTTTGTCAAAATTCTCAGCGATCTCTCGATGCAGGACGTCTCCCTCTTGCTGGGATGGTAGGCATCGTTAAGCCCATACACAAGACTGGAAACCGTCAAGATCCTGGAAACTATCGGCCGATTTATTTAACATCCCTAGTGTCTAAAGTCATAGAGAGAATTCTTACAAGAGCTTCGCATCGCCACTCTGATAATGTAAGTGTCATCACTCCCGCGCAACATGCTTTCCAGAACGCACACTTGTGGCCAACGAAAAATGGGCTAAATTGTTGGATTCCGGCAATCGCCTGGACGTCGTCTTTGTCGACTTCAGGAAAGCATTTGATGAAGTCCCGCACGAATGGTTTCCCCTCAAACTTCGGGAAATTGACGTTTATGGGGATATCCTCTCTTGGATCACCGGTTTTTTGAATGGTCGTAGTATGCGAGTGAAGGCAAATGAACCTTAATCCGAGCCCATTATCATGACCAGTGGAGTTCCACAAGGCTCCATTCTCGGTCCGAAGTTGTTTAAAGTATCCATCAACGACCTTCCATCAGAGTTCCGAACGGATTGCTTGCTATATGCTGATGACTTAAAACTGTGGCTAGAGATGTTTGAACTTGAAAATAATGACCGGTTGCAAGCGACCCAATACCGACTGCACAGCTGCTCATTAAAGTGGCATTAAGGTGCTTGTCAATTATGAAAGTGCTCTGTCCTCCATCAGTTCTCCATACTCGTGCCTATCACATTGGTGGTTTCTTGCTCAGGAAGGTTGCATATGAGCATGACCTTGGTATACTTGTGTCTCCTGATTTGCGCACAACTCAGGACACCTTGAGGAAGATAGCGGCTGTTAACAGGATCTTCTGTGCCATAAGGCGATCCCGTATGACTCCTGAGATCTTCATACTCCTCTTTACTTCCCACTTGCGCCCTAACCTCGAATACAGTTCACCCGCGGTCTATCCTCTTACAACGACCGAATGTGTTTTCATAGAGAGGATCTAGCGACGAGGATCGAAAGCGACCTCAGCGATCCGGAATTGGTCCTACACCCGATGACTTCGTAGGATGAACATGTTTTCCATGAATTATCGTCGTCGTCGCGGTGATCTAGTTTACACCAGATGCATTCTGCTTGGGATGATCGGGAATGAACTGAAGGCGTTCTTTCAATTCAGGTTTGGTGATTCGATACGGGGTCACTCTTGGAAACCGTTTAAGCCGAGGAGGCTCCGAGTCCATCCGGATGTTACCTTATCCACTCATGTTTTCCAGGACTGGAACAATTTGCCCGAACCAGACGTTAGTGTGCAGAGTGAGGCGTTTCAGACGATTGTTGGATTCTTATCTGCTGATCAACCAAGGATTGTGCCGTTTCCGTTGCGATCGTGGTGGTCCCCCATGTAATGACGTATCACAAGGATCCGCGCTATCCTTGCTCTGAACAGGATTTGATGGAGCTGACACAGGATCTCATTTCTTCTCTCTGCTACTCCAATGAACTCATCCAGTCGCTCGTTTCGTTTAGTGTGGTCTCTTATTAGGCATCCAGCCGCCTACGAGATATTTGTTTTGTATTTCAGCCCCCTAGTATAGTAAGCCCTACGTACACTTCGGACACGGAGGCCCTCGGAATCCTTGATCGGACGTATACTACACCACCCATGCAGATTGTGGTCGTTTAGTAATATGTGAGTACATTGGTCTCCATATGTATTTGTAACTTGCCAATTGGGTTTTAATAAGCCTTTTGAAATTGAGATTTGTGTTCATATATGTGAAGTGAAACGACTACTTACCGTTTGAATTTATTCTTTATTGATTGCTACGCTTTTGTCTGCGAGCGTTTGTACATCGAAGTCAGTGTGCAATTGCAGCTCCGTCTGAGTATTTAGGTTACTCATGTAATCCGGATTTCCGTTTGTCAGGACGAAGTTCAACAGATCACACAGATGACGCATCAGCCACTAAGTGTCTGTCTTATGGCACCGAAGCCCGAGCCTACTGAAACGCAGTCGTCAACGTCATCACTAAAGGGGGAAAATATTTGTGCCACTTATCCTTCGGAGAAGAATCCACCGAATCCCAATACGTTTTGTACAGCCGAACAGACGTACAAGACTGAGCAACCTGTTTCTTTGGATCCATTGTACGAACATTACGATTTGGCGGTTGAACAATTGTTGGTGCCTTTTGAAATTGAGGTTTGTGTTCATATTTGTGAAGTGAAACGATTACTTACCGTTTGAATTTGAGCTTACGTCATGAATTTATTCTTTATTGATTGCTACGCTTTTGTCTGCGAGCGTTTGTACATCGAAGTCAGTGTGCAATTGCAGCTCCGTCTGAGTATTTAGGTTACTCATGTAATCCGGATTTCCGTTTGTCAGGATGAAGTTCAACAGATCACACAGATGACGCATCAGCCACTAAGTGTCTGTCTTATGGCACCGAAGCCCGAGCCTACTGAAACGCAATCGTCAACGTCATCACTAAAGGGGGAAAATATTTGTGCCACGTATCCTTCGGAGAAGAATCCATCGGATTCCAATACGTCTTGTACAGCCGAACAGACATACAAGACAGAGCAACCTGTTTCTGTGGATTCATTGTACGAACATTACGATTTGGCGTTTGAACAATTGTTGGTGCCTGCTGTTCCTGATCCAGGTATTAGTCAGTAGTATGTGCACTTACATATACCTGTAATTTCACTTCACCAGTAACTAATAATTACTGAGTACCACACTATAGGTATCAGGGTTAAAACCGGAACTAAAAAATTAACATGACTGCCATTAAGCACTAATACTAGCCATATCCCAGAGTATTTTAACCACACGTGCTCGTGTTCCTTTCGCCACGACAAGCTAGAATACACCGGTATAAAAATGGGAACCTAATCCAGTGCTCGCATAGAAGCGAAAGCGGGGAGAGTACATCGGAATATATTCGTGGGAACCATAATAGGGTATGAGCGGACGAAGACGGAGGGAGCAGATTTCAGCACACGCAATCAAGAAGACAAGGCTTGAACAGAAGGAATTAAATGGAGACTCAGGAGAGGGAGCGGTAACACAACAATACATTAAATGCAATCGTGACATGACTAGGTCCGTAAATGATAGGTGTCTTTCGTGTCACCAAAGTGCTATCGAACCCGTGGAAATCGGCTGTGATGTGAACCACACTTCATACGTACCTGTTGTTTGGCTCCATTAGTTCAATGTCCTAGTGGATTATTGTGATTTGTTGCTGTTTATACTGGAACCTGATTCTTTTGATTAAGTTGACGCGAAAGTAGTCTTTTTGTAATTCGCATCATGACTGTAAAGTCATCTGTACGCACCAGTGCCGCCATGAGATAGGTTGGCGTTTGCATCATGTATATTGATGCACTTAGCGTAGCGAGATAGAACTTTTCATGTGGATGAGTTGTTCAGACTGGACCGGTGGCCGGATGGCTAACGCGCTTGCATCCTAATCGTGAGGTCACCGGTTGGAATCGGCCTAGGTGCCAGCGCCCTATCGGTGTAACCAATCCTCGTGCGACTGTTGGTGTTCGCGTGGCAGCGGAGCGTCGTTACGGTATGTCGTCGTATTGCTTTGGCCTTTGAGAACGGTTAGGAGAGAGTTGATGCATGTGTCGCAGTGTATCGAACTGTGATTGTCGGGTAGCTTTCAACCGCGGCTTCAGTGTGCTGTCGATGGTTTAAAGACTTCGTGCGGTGCAATTGTTTTGTGTAATCGCATGATGGCTTGACACACGGTTACACCTGGACACATTTGCTTCATCAGTTGGTCACAATGTTCGGCCATATTTTTCTCTTTAATCCATTATTTTCCTTATGGCTAGGGGTTTTAGTTGTAATTTTAATGTATTGTTCCCGGCAACTCACAAGCTACATAGCTCAACCACAAACCGGAAAAGCACCAGACGTGTTTCGCCCTAATTGGGGCTCGTCATTGGTGCGCATTCCTTCAGGCATGGAACCCATGACCGCTAGAGGCTGACGCCTCTCCTAGTTTCAAATACTGTGGACATAATGTCTAGTGAGAGGATGTCATGACCTCAGACGCTAACCACTGTCATCGTCTAAGGTAGTAACCTGCATGGCAGTGGAAGCTAGGTCCTGCTATACTCCAGTTAGCCTGCAAATTATGTAGCCGAGCCACCGTTCCCCCTTTTTCAGTGGCTTAAGCTGCTGGCTACTTGGTGTCAGCCTCTATTCGTCATGGGTTCGATCCACAGTAGGGAACCAAGGGCACACGCTTCACTGACGAGCCCCAACTGGGCGAAACGCGTCTGTCGCTTTTCCGGAGCTATGTAGCTTATGAGTTGCTGCGACGAACACATTACTATCCATTATTGGTTGCGCCGCAACTCTTGTTTCTGTTCGTGTTCTCTATGACGAGTACTTTGTTGTTTTCCGTTCCAGAACAGCGGACCAATACTTGTGAATACTGTGGGAAATCTTTCTCCTACAGATTTAATCTACAGACCCACATAGCCTCTGTCCATTTGAGTAAGTGTATCGCTGAGTGTTTCGTTAGACCCAATCATTTTTGCTTTGAGACCCAACAACAGGATGAGCGTTTTCACGTTTGATGAGTTCAACCAACTTTTTCTGGGAATTCCTACCTTCCCCGAGTCTTCGTCAAACTTCATTGGTGCAAGCACGTTGTTGCCGCCACACACGTGCGACTCTCCTCCTCATCCCTATCATAAATAGACATCGGCTCTTGTGTCGCAATACAAAAAGATATGAAAAGTGAGCTACTAAACGCTGCAGAATACAAATACTAAAAAAGCAATGCAATGCTAAATGTTTTTATGCATGGAATGCGGGATTGCAGTTGGAGGGGGAGGTAAGCTGGAAGCTGAAGAACAACGAAACACAACGCAAACGCCATCGAGATAGACTGCCGTTTTAAAAAGTTTATCCAACCAAACGTGTTCATCCTCCTTGGGACCCCAGCCTTGCAGTCGGAATATACTGACCAATGAGAAGTTCGAAGTAAGGGCCTTCTTCTCGATCAGGTCGTGGATTGGCGTCCCCACTTCTTTCACCCACACCCTAGTCGCGCAAACATCGCATGTCACGGGCGTCGATGTGCTGGTATACACACTACGTGGCCCAACCGTCGTAGCCTGATGCGTGATATAACCGTGTTGTGCGGTTCACTTGTTCTTCTTGCACCACATGCGCTTCATCGAGCCCACCAATTGCTGATGCTGTGGCCCCATCCGACATGAGCTAAACTGCGAAGGAAGCCATACTTGAAGGTTACAAGTCTCTTTAGGTCTGTCCATCTGATGAGCTAGGTTACGCAACTGTGCAGGGTGATCGAACGCACAGTTGCGTTGTAGACTGCCTTTCAGATCAAGTGCGGTGTGTTCGCTGCCAGCCGACAGCAGCAGCAACACGCCGGTGCGCTTTACCGACACTTCGTTGCAGCGCAACCACTATCAGTCGCACATGGACTGCGGATACTGCGAGGGTCGCCCGGTTCCCAACGTAGGCTCGAATCCGCGCCTTCACATTAAAAGGCAGGCTTGTGATCTTTTAAGCTACAGGCCGGTTTCCAGCCGAAATGTGCGGGTAAGCATCGATAACTTCCGGAGAATGCGTAGTGACCCAATCTCCAGGTCTGACTTGCCACATGTAGACATACCTGCTGCTAATAACGTCTGGCGGATATGCGACCAGTGGCTTTCCACTGTGTTTACTGTGCACTGACTCAATCTGCAAATCAGCGTGCTCTGATGCACATTCAAAACATTTGACTTCGTCAGTTGGCGTATCTCGAGAACACATTTTGCTTTCTCTAGGCTGAGGCGCCGCCATGACATCCGTCTATCCTTCAAAGTGCGGGCATATTTTGCGACTGTCCGCGCTGTACTGTTGTGCAGTTGCGAGGAGGCCTGTTCGTACTGTTGACCTGTGCCGGCTCTCTGTCTTCGTGCACTGCTTCCCACGGTCCAGTATCCGTGTTCAATGGCTCACCACGTAACGAATGTGGCAGTTAAGCAGCGTGCATTTGGGGGGCGGGGCGGCAGCCGTTCGCTCAAGTCGCTCCTATCGCTGCGTCAGCTGCGGTGGCTTGGACACGTATTGCGCACGCCCGTTCATTGTCTTCAGCATTGTTGCCGGACAGGACTGGAGGAGGCGGTGCGGTTTACAACCTACGACTTGAAGAAGTGGAATGAAAAAGATGGTGAAACATTTGGCCTCGGTCTGTTGTTCACGACTTCCTGGTTTGGATTTCAGAGATACGGAGTGTCGCTGGTTGGAGATCACGGAAGTTATGGTTCAAGATCGACTTCAGTGGCGGACATGTATCACTACGTTTTGCGGGGATTTCTTTTCCCTACCAAAACGAATAATAAAGCCCAAAAACTGAGTGGATAACTGGCTAAAAAGTTTTTTTCTTATTTCTTTCCTGTTTTACTATTCGCCCATGATTCCGTATGCACAATATCAGTACCGCAGGTTGCGATCAATATATAAGTATCTATGCGCTGACAGCGCAGTTGCGGATATCTGCCGAAACGCACTCACAAGTCGGCAAATACAAGTGCGTGTTCGGAGTCCAAGCTCGTGCTCCAACTCGGGCGACAGTTTTAGACACATCTCCAACGGTAACTGATCGCAATATGATCGCTCTACGTTAATGGCTAGTCCGAAGCCGGTGGGCGCCGTGTCACTCTTCTAGGGGTGCTGTGTCGAAAGTCAGTGCTCGCGAGAAATAGACGAGCATCTTCACACAGGTGTAGCAACCGCCCACCGTCATCATTACGCAAGCCTTCCCAATGTTGCTCACTCAGATGCAGCTCACCAGTGGACAGTTTTTCAACTTGGACGTCCAGATCACCAACAAGCATTACAGTACCTAACTAATGGGTAGTATGATGATTTGCGATATAGAAGCAAATGTTGGTAGCTCAGGTTGTTTAGTTGATTGGCTGATTGTTCGCTGAGCTCGGCAGGTTGACTGCAAACGTTTCGTCACCACTCGAGGTGACATCGTCAGTGCGAGTGTATTTAGCAGTGTGGCGCGTACGAGGCGTCGGTGAGTGATTTGGTGAAGTTTCGTCGCAGCTAGACTCAGACAGACAGTCACCACACATCCAGGTAAGCGCTCGACGGTCGTTTCGTCTTATTGGGACTCGTCAGTAGCGCGCACCCGCCGAATCTGACCGGATTCTGGCCCACGACTTCGCTCTTGCGATCCAGCAACTTATGCCACTGAGCCATGGGTTGCGTCACCAGACCGCCATGACTGCTCTCTTACTGCGATAAATGCGCGGATCATCCTCCACTGTCTTGCATGTTATGAAGGTGCAGAACACAGGATTGGCCCCCTAAAACAACGACTTCCTTCGCAAGTCGCCACCAATCGAGGTGACATGTAAGCTGTTAAGGGGATTACTGATAACTAGTAAGTAGTAGGGGATTTGTTTGGTTGTTGGTGAGTTTCATCGCAGCTAGAGTCAGGCAGACAGCCACCACACATCCAAGCATGCGCTAGACGGACGTTTCGTCCTATTGGCACTCGTCATTAGCGCGCACTCGCCGAATCCTGTCGGATTCGAATCTACAGCCTTACTCTTACGAGCCAGCGACTTATGCCACTGAGCCATGGGTGACGGCAGCTGACTGCCATGACTGATATAACGCGGCTCATCCTCCACTGTCATGCATGTTATGAACTTGTAGAGGACAGAACTGGCTCCCGGAGCCGCAGTTAGATATCAGTCACGGCGGTCCGATGTCGTCATCCATGACTCGGTGGTATAAATCTCTGACTCGTAAGAGTAAGGTCGTTGGTTCGAATCCGGCAGGGTTCGGCGACTGCGCACTACTGACGAGTACAAAAAGAACGAAACGGCCGTCTAGCGCATTCTTGGATGTGAGTTGGCTGTCTGCCTGACTCTAACTGCGACGAAACTGCACCACTACAGTATCTGTAACGAACTAGCTCGTTCATTTGGTGATCACCGAATGTGTGCTACCATTTGTGGGGCGTACGCACAGTTTGGCCCAGCGCGAAGCTTTTGTCGCACCAATGGCATGGGCAATGCGCAATACCGACTCTTCGCTGCCGCGCAACCACCACCGGTCGCACATGCGATAAGGATACTGCGAGGGTCGCCCCGTCCCTACGCAGACTCGAACCCGCGCCCTCGGATTACAACGCGGGTTTGTTATCTTTAAGGCTACTGGCCGGCTTGAACGAGCAAACCACTTTGACGGCGCACATCCGGCTGTTGATTGTGATCCGATCGATCAGAGTATCTTCAGTCCAGCGATTCGAAGCGATGCTCCCACCGGCTTGACCGGCATTTGAGGCTGCGTCAACTCCAGACAGGCGCAATAAGAAAGTGCCACCAATGTCGCATGGAGGGGATCGCAATGTGAGTGCAGAGCTCTATTGTCCGGGCAAGTGCTGCCTGTTGACCATTATGTGGTAATATGCACGAGGTCTCCAAATAGAAACGGATGAGGCGACCTCGTCCATTTGGTTGGATATGAACTTTTCTACCGGACCGGATTGATGCCATACGATTGCCTGTGCGTCGAAGCTAAAAAACAAGCGACTGGCGAAACAATATCGGAAGGGCCGAAAATTGGGGGATTTAAAATAGTGGGATAATAATGTTGTAAGGGAGCGGGAGAGGAGAGTAAGATGACGAGAAGGCCTGAGTAGTAGCATACTCTCTCCCTTCCAACCTGCTCGATGCAGCAGATATGGTGCCGTTGATCATTCTGTGCGACGGCCAGAGCATCAACAACATTGTTTGAAATTGTAGTTTTCCGTTTACAGCATGTGTATTGATGCATTCAGAGGAGTGAGACAGAACTCTGTGGAATAGTTGTTCAAACCTTTAGAGAACGTTCATTTAAGAGGGCAGATACATGCGCCGCTGTGCATCGAACTGCGAATGTCGGATAGCTTTCAGTAGCGATTTCAGTGTTCTGTCGATGGGTTAAAGACTTCGTGCGGTGATATCGATTTGTGTGGGAGAACGAAGGTAAAAGCACGTGTCCGCAGTACGGCGGTACTCAGTATTAACGCTTCGCTGCTGCGCAACCACCAACAGTCGCGCGTGGGCCAAGGTACTGCGTGGGTCGCTCAGTTTCATAGTCAGGCTCGAACCCGGACCTTCAGATTACAAGGTAGGGTTGTGATCCCTTAGGTCACGGGCCGGTGAGAGAACGAAGGATTAACACACAGATGGACCCGGGAATATTTTCATCACATTCATCATCTGTTAGTTGATCACATATTATATAGTACATTAGTACCTTTTTTGCGTCCCCAATTTTGTTTTCGTCCATGTTCTGTATGACGGATAACCCGTTATTTTCTGTTCCAGAACAGCGGGCTCATACATGTGAATACTGTTGGAAATCTTTTTCCCATCGATTTAATCTACAGACGCACATAGCCACTGTCCATTTGAGTAAGTGCACAGCTGAGTGTGTCGTTAGACTCTACCATAAATGAATAAACAAAGACTGGGTAGGTTCGCCTTAACAATAACTGTCTGCTTTTGTGCTTGTCATTACGTGTAACTGTGACGTTAATGGTAACTTGCTACCCTATATTAGCGTGGTTTAGTGGAATTACCGGTGAACTTAGTACCCGCGGTGGCTAGAAAGGGCGTTTCCATCGACCATCTATCTTAGAGTGATGTTTCTACACTGTGGACTACCGGGTATCCGAATTCTGTCCCGCAAGACATTTTTTCTGTGCTGTCAATATTTTCCTCAGTCGGTTCAATAGTTGCCATTGTCTCCATTGAAGGAAGTTCACCTTATTTGGACCAGATTACCTTGTTCATATCAATTCGTATATGACTGTGTGGAAGCAATCACACAGGCAGAACCGATATAACATTGAATTTTCGCATGTGGGGGTTCAACAAGAGCCTGCGCAGCAATACCCTCGGGAAGATGTACTTCCCCTACATTATTGATTACTTGCACACAACGCATGATCATCTTTTCTTCTTTGGCCCACTATTTACTGCTCCGCCATCTGTTGCTTTCTATGTATGTTCTATGTATGACGCCTATTTTCTGTTGCAGAACAGCGGGCCTACACCTGTGAATACTGTGAGAAATCGTTTTCCCATAAATTTAATCTACAGACACACGTTAAAACAGTCCATTTGAGTAAGTGTACCACTGAGTGTATCGTTGGGCTCTATCACTTTCTCTTGCTTTTTGTTCTGGCAATATATATATATATATATATGTGTGTACAACAGATTATTTTATTTATCCCAATGTTGTGCCACTCTGTAAGTTTTAGAGAGTTTAGCGAACAATCGGTTGGCTTATTTAGTTGGAGATATATGTGGACTCTGCCAGTTGTAATTCCGTTGGCCATCTGTTGTGGTTTGTGGCTTCGGTGCTTAGATTTAGCTGTCACTGAAACTGCGAACAGCCACTTGACGCGTGCACTTACGGAGGGGCAATAGGTGGCTTACACTGCAGCATCCGAGCTCCACCTGCGCACCGCGTATCCAGTTCAGTTCAGTTGAACAACCATGCTCCGAGCACCGAAGTGCAGTAGATCCAATTTCCACCACACACACTACAAGGATAAGAATAACTAATAGGTATGATAGTGGGGTTGGGTACAGTAAATTGTAGAGAAGATAGAAACAAGAAGGGGATACGTTAGACTAAGCAGAATGGGTCGAAAATTAACCGAATACAGGAACGCCACTGCCTTCGTGACTGCGCCAATTCTGACACCGTCTCTAACCACTGGTGTGGACCATTCCTAGGCCCGCATTCAGGAAGACGACAGACACCAGCCTAACCAAGCCTCAGTCAATTTATTCAAGCTTCTAAGGCATGTCATGGACTGGTCACTCCGCGGTTTTGCCCAACTTGGTGCGGCCACGGCGTATAATGGACCCTGAGGAATCCGATCAGCGGCGTAGCCAACGCGAGCGATTAAGATTCAGCAATTACTCGAGAGAGGCACCAGAAAGCTTCTTGCCGAAAACCAACTGGCGGATCTCGACCTTGCTCACTCGGTGTTCCCACCAGACGTGAGCAATACTCCGCAAACACCGGTGGTCGAATACGACCAAGCGTTTAATGTCTTCGCCGCGAACTGGCCAGGTCTCTAATCCATACACTAACACAGGCCTTTTCGCAGTTATACACTTTACCTTTCACTAACAAGTTGACATCTTGCCGTCTCCATAGATGTCTGAGTCTGTAAAGCCACACGAGACCACTGGATACGCGAAGTAACTTTCTCAGCGATGGGACCCCTTGAGTTGACGAAGCTACCAAGATAATTGAACCGATTCACCACTTCCAGTTGTTGTTCGGTGATAGGTACAACCGGAGGTGTGTCGGTCCAATCCTGCAACAGCTGTTTGCACTTTGAAGATGCAAAGCAAATGCCGAAGCGTGCAGCGCTACACGTCAGTCTATTCAGTAGTATTTTCAGAAGCGGGAGGTGGTTTCCAATACTTCAGCACCAATGCTGATTCGCGGCAACATTGTAGATTGCGCATCCGGTGAAGGCTGAAAGAGACAGTTTTACTTGTGTTGATGGTGATCCCGAATTGGGCCACTGTCGAAACTAGAGCATTAGTCATGTGCTGCAACTCATCCGCGATGTGTGAAAACAACGCACAGTCGTCAGCGAACAGTAACCTACGGATAGTTGTCTCCCAGACTAGAGATCTCGCACCGAAACGACGGATGTTCAGCAACCCACCATCAATGTGGTGCTCCACACGAACACCGTAATCACAAGCGGCATCAAAAACACAAGACATCATTGCATGCAGATATATACTAAACAGGGCAGGAGCTAAGACATAAACTTGCATCACACCAGAGACAACTGCAAAGTCATCCGATGTCTCTCCACTCAGCTGCACCCTCGCTCGCATACCACTGTGCAGACATTCAACTATACTTAAAACTTACGCGGGCAACCAAACTTACCCAACACCAGCCACAATGCCTCGCGGTTCACCGTATGAAATGCCTTGGTGAAATCAACAAAAAGCGAGTACAAAGGCTGGTGTCGTTCTCTGCACTTCTCTTGCAACTGACGAGCCGCAAACACCATATCTATAGTGCTGCGACCCGAACGGAATCCACATTGCTCTTCCGCCACGTTTGGTTCCACAATCTGACTCACGAGGCGATTGAGCAGGATTCGGGCAATCACCTTGCCCACACAACTGAGCAAGTTGATGCCACGATAATTCGTGCAACATTGCTTGCTCCCTTTGCCCTTGTACAGTGGTAGCACAAGGGCATCCTTCAGCTCAGAAGGCACTTCCTCCTCAATCCACACGCGTTGCACCAAGTGGTGCAGCGCAGTCAACAACGCGGGTCCACCGTGTTTCAATACTTCAGGCGGGATCCCCTCGGTACCGGCACACTTGCTGTTTCGCAGCTGAACAAATGATCTCTTCGTCTCATCCGGTGTCGGCGTGTCCGCCAGACTCACCTTCACCTCGTGCTGCTTGAGGCCGTTCAGTGTAGGCCGGTCGTTCTCCGAACGGTTGTTCAAGAGACAATCAAAGTGTTTTCGCCAAATCTGCATTATATGTGCAGTCTTTGTGCAGGCAGCGTCTGAACTACTGTCAATTAGCGTCCTCAGTGACTCCAACCTCGGTAGATACATGCTCTCATGGAGTCAAAGAATCCCTTGTGTTGGCGGCGGTTGGCGTGGCATTCCATCTGCTTCACCTTCTCCGTCCAGCATGCATTTTTAATGCGACAGTTCTTTCGGGTCAGTCCTCCTCGAATTCGCCAAAACGTTCTCTTCTTCCCCAAGTCGCTGGGTCTGCCATATGTGCAGGAAATACTTCATTCTTCCCCGACACCAGTGCGCGATTCATCGCATTGTTCTCATAAAACCAATCAGGCCGTTTACGTTTTCCGCACTCGATGGTCTCCTTGGCAGCAGCTGTCACCTGGTCGCGAATGTGGTGCCACAGGTCGCCCCTTGTGGCTGTGTATTCCACATCACCCAGGCGTACAGCCATCGCTTTCTGCAGCTCAATACGTTTCTCCACAGTATCGTGGGAGAGAATGTTAAATTTACACAGATTCACGGTGGGAGTGCAATACATATATTTACGAAAATCTATGTACAATTTGGTCCGCACCAAATTGTGATCAGTGCCACAATAAGCTCCACGCAGTACACGTGTCATGGGCACTTCACGCATGCCACGCTGACGTACGATGACATAGTCGAGCAGGTGAGCGTGACCATTCCGTGGATGCGTCCAAGTTTCTATATCACTCGCACTCAGTGTAAACCGAGTGTTCCTGATCAGCAGACCGTGTGTGGCACATTGTGAGTACAGCCTGTCACCGTTTACATTCGCTGAACCAATGCCATGCCGACTGATGACATCTGTCCACACCGATGCATCACGCCCAACGCGCGCGTTGAAATCACCCAGCAGAAATAGTCGGTCGCTTCTCGGCACAGGCCGTATCACGGAGGATAGCTGAGTGTAGAATTGATCACGTGTATCATCAGGATAACACGTGATCAGAGCGTATGTGCTTACGGAAGTCGGAAACTTACCCCTTCCGAGTCGTAGGCGAACAGTCATCAGTTGCGCGCTGATGCCTGTTGGTTCACCCACCAGCTGGCGATGGAGGTGATCGGATATTGCAAATCAGACCCCATGATCACGTGGTGCTGAGGCGGCGTTGCCCACCCATTGGGATGTATAACCAGCACTTACTTCATGCAATTTACCGTGCTCAGCGATCCGGGTCCCTGAACGCCGCAATATGGATGTTGTAGAGCGCCAGTTCCATCGTGACCCGTGCAGTGCGTCGCTCGGGGCGCTCACTCGACCTCCGGTCGAGAAAAGTCGCGCGTTCTAGCGCCTGATGCTGAGTGCTTTGCGCGCAGGCATACTATTGCATTAGTGGGCAACTGCACGCGACGTGGCGGTTGTGCTTCTTAGGTTTGCTTGAGGGACTCCACCCGGAGCCTTTGGCTCAATAGCCTGACCCACAAGGCAGTGGGTGGTTTGGAGGTTTGCTTGAGGGACTCCGCCCGGAGCCTTTGGCTCAATAGCCTGACCCACAACGCAGTGGGAAGCAGATCCAGCTCGGGAAGGTGATTGCAGAGACAAATTGGGATTTGCTTGAGGTCCGTAACATGCATCCTTTGAGGTCGTGGCACGATTTCTATATGTTTTGCGACCTTAATTGGATACGCACCTGCGATCACGGCCAGATGCTGGAGGGTTTTGGCGAGTTTGCACCAATTTGTCAGAGGGCTGCCTGGCTTGATGCGATTTGTAGCAAACCATTGAGCACCCTAGGTGCCCTCCCACTGTCAGAAACAATGCGTGGTGCTCGTGTTCTACGCCAATCGTGTGGTGAGATTATAACACGTAGATCTGTTGGCTCCCATTGCTAGGTTTTACGGGAAGTGGATCATCGACCACTTCCTAACCTGCATGGCACACACACGCCTGACAGGAGAGCGACTCGGGTCCTCAGCCAATCCATTCGATAAAATGTACACCCGAAAGACAGCGGGTCTAGCACATGGTCAGTTCACTGACTCATACGGATTAGTGTCCTGGATCTTAGCTAGGAGAATGGCGTAACCTGACTCTCATCCAGCGGTCGCCACGAGGAGGTGTCCAGCACATGAGCCCATTGCACAATAGTAGCAGCAGTGGGTAGACCATCTCTCAGGATTTAGACACCACCAGCCTCATTGCACCGTAGTCTCTCCAGCCTGGATTCTATTCATTGTTAGCAAAAGCTGCGTCCTTCTTTGACCCTAATTTCCTTGTGTTCGCATCGTTTCCCTCAAACCATTCGGGTCGCTTACAGTTTTCTTACCAGATCGTCTCCTCAAGCACAAGGCCACCTTTTCTCTGAGGTGGTGCCTTGCGTCTCGGACTAAGAGGAGGTAACTGCCAAAGCTAGTCGCCCCTACATTCTCTAGCTTATTTTTCTTTTCAACAACACCAAAGAAGGAACACTTAATTTCCGCCGATTAACGAATAGTATCAGTGCATGAATTTACGAAATATGTGTGCGGTTTTGTCCGCTTTCAGGTTGTTCCACACTTACAGCTCCAGGCTGTATACGTGTCATGCGCAATTCACGCGTGACACGCTGCTGTACGATTATATAGTTGAGCAGATGAGTGTGGTTAGTCTGTGGGTGCATCCAATTAGCAATATCACTTGTACCCAGTGTTAACTGTGTTTATCAGACCGTGAGTGACACATAGTGCGTGCAGTCGCTCATTTTTTTCTTTTTGGCTCGGCCGATGCCGTCCGACCCAAGTACCTATGTTCAGACCACGACCTCGTCCAATGCGCGCTTTGAAACCACTTAGTAGGGATAGTCGTTCGCTTCTCGACATGGATCGTATCACGGAGGACAACTGAGAATAAATTGATCTTTCGTTTCATCAGGATACAGACTTCTCCATCCGACGTGTACGCAGTATTCTAAACCGTAGGCTGATGACAGTGGACTGTTCAATCAGGTGTTCATTTGGGATTTTGGATAGTAAAAATCCGACTCCATGTTCACGTGGCGCTGTGGTGGCGTTCAGCACCAGGTATAATGTGTAACCAGCACCCGTTGATCAGTCTGCGGTGTCACACTGAGTGCCGCAATATTATTACCGAGTTCCATGGCGACCAACGCAGTGCGTCCTGCGGGACGCTGATTCGTTTTCCAGTCCACTGCTGTGCGCACTTTCCAGCATTCGATTTTGAGCGCTTTCCGCGGAGGCATACGTTTGCGCCTGCCTACCTGTAGATCGGGTAGTTGTGGTTAGGACTGGTAGTATGAGGTCGGGTGAAATGGGAACGTGGAGGTGAGAATATGTAGTAAAAGCGGGAGAAGAAGGGAGTAAGGCGCCAGCAATGTCATCTTTTCGCTTATCCACTCCACTATTTGCAGCAAATTTGGTGACCCTATCCTCTCCATTGCGCGACGACTGATGCAACATAAAATTATTTGATGTGATGTGATGAATGGTTAATGGTTGGACAGATACAATGCCAGCACTTCCTCAACTAGTAGGAGAACCACTCGGGTCTTCAGTCAGTCAAATTGTGCTCCCGATAGGTCGCGAGAAATGCGCCATAAACCAATCAACATACGTGAATGTATCCTGGCTTTGGTTCAGAAGGGACAGAACCCTCCTCCCAACATGCAATCGCTATGGGAGAGCCGTCCAAGTATCGATTCCGTAGTACAGCTATAGTTATATATTCCTGAACATCATTGGGTAACACATGTCCGTGACCATCATTACCTCTTCGATCCCTTCCTTATTGTGTCACAACTTTTGTTTTCGTTCATGTTCTGTATGACGGATAACCCGTTATTTTCTGTTCCAGAACAGCGGGCCCATACATGTGAATACTGTTGGAAATCTTTTTCCCATCGATTTAATCTACAGACGCACATAGCCACTGTCCATTTGAGTAAGTGCACAGCTGAGTGTGTCGTTAGACTCTACCATAAATGAATAAACAAAGACTGGGTAGGTTCGCCTTAACAATAACTGTCTGCTTTTGTGCTTGTCATTACGTATAACTGTGACTTAGTACCCGCAGTGGCTAGAAAGGGCGTTTCCATCGACCATCTATCTTAGAGTGATGTTTCTACACTGTGGACTACCGGGTATCCGAATTCTGTCCCGCAAGACATTTTTTCTGTGCTGTCAATATTTTCCTCAGTCGGCTCAATAGTTGCCATTGTCTCCGTTGAAGGAAGTTCACCTTATTTGGACCAGATTACCTTGTTCATATCAATTCGTATGTGACTGTGTGGAAGCAATCACACAGGCAGAACCGATATAACATTGAATTTTCGCATGTGGGGGTTCAACAAGAGCCTGCGCAGCAATACCCTCGGGAAGATGTACTTCCCCTACATTATTGATTACTTGCACACAACGCATGATCATCTTTTCTTCTTTGGCCCACTATTTACTGCTCCGCCATCTGTTGCTTTCTATGTATGTTCTATGTATGACGCCTATTTTCTGTTGCAGAACAGCGGGCCTACACCTGTGAATACTGTGAGAAATCGTTTTCCCATAAATTTAATCTACAGACACACGTTAAAACAGTCCATTTGAGTAAGTGTACCACTGAGTGTATCGTTGGGCTCTATCACTTTCTCTTCATTTTCGTCCTGCCGATGAAATGAGTCACCGAACAACTTATCTGAGATGATATCAACTGGGTACTACTAAGTAATAAATTGTCAGCAGTAGGTCGTAACGCCGCTTCGCTGCCACGCGACCATCACTAGTCGCGCGCGGCCTGAGTATACCGCGAGGACGCACACCCCTACACGGATTCGAACCAGTGATCTTATGGTTGCAAACTTGGCGCACAGACCACTCGGCCACCGGCCGACTACCAACTGATTGATCCGGATTAACCCCATTCCAGCCGGTGGTTCGGCGGGAATGTCCCAGAACGTGGTTTGTTGTTGCCATAATGGTGTCCTCCCTTTAATACGCCACAGCTGTCAGTTTACTAACACTATTATATCATGGGTAGTTTGTCACTGGCTAAGAGTACTGTCTATTACCTTTCCGCGGTCGATCATTTTGTGGGGGTCAGCCTCGATTTCACTAGGTCGTCAGTGGAAAAGCCTATGAACTATTTGCCCGTGTCAGATGGCGAATAGTGTAGAGCACGGCTAATGATATCGGTGTGAACCACAGTAGGGTGTGAACGTATGCAGGGGGTGAGGTCAGACGTCAAAATATCACATAGGCGAAGGTAGAAGTCTCGTATTGAAGGATTTAACACTTGAAAGACCGCTGCGCCGTTATACCCAGAATGCCTGGGACAGGTCCAAATTACCACACTACTGTATTTCTTTATCCCAATTTTTGTTTATAAATTTTTTCGATAAAGTAACGTGTAGGACATATCTGTAACGGAAAACTACTTGTATTGAACTTTAATTTTTCCAAAACTTGTATTATATTTGCTTATTCAGATTTACATTTGAAACAGGTGGTAACTCAAACTGCCCACCTGAGCCACAAACTAGTTTTTCACATACAGGTCACTTTGACTTGTTGCCTGTACAGTAACCAGTCTGACACTGCCGACTTTTATTTCTCTCACGACTTCCCAACTGCGTTGAGTTGTTTGGCGTATCTCCAGTTGTCACATACTTTGTGTGATATATGGATACACGCAATTCTTCCACAAGCCCCAGATAAGACCTGCGGGATAATTTATTTCCGGAGACACTATTCTAAAGTATCTAAGAATTACTGGCAGCCAAATTCAGCACGTTGAAGAATACTTGAACTGGCATCCGTCGAGATGATGACTTAATTGTGAGTGCTCTTGCTAATTGGTCGTGTACGTCTACCCCATACTTCGTGTTTGTAAAATACTACAGTCTGGGGCTTCTTTCTAGTCTTGAATAGAAAAGTTACTGTGCAAGGAACTGAAACCAAAGCATTCCTTTTACACTGGTGGGATGTTAATGTGTGCTTACTTTTATCCTTCATAATAATTCAACTTATCCACTCTCTACTGCTCTGCTTCAAAATCGTTGACAATTCCTTTCAATTAGCTCAAATAGTCCCCGCCATAATTGTACTTTTATTGGAGTGTTCCTCGCAATGCTGCAGATTTGAAGTTGTCACATGTGACATTGTAACCCTTTCCCAATATGGGTGACATAAGGGTCAATACCACACGCTCGAGAGCTCACCGTATTTCACACATTCCTTAGCGTGGACAGTTGGTTTTGGTCTAGCCATGTGAAAACATTCTGTGATGGCATCCCACCAATACTAGTTGTCTGGAACTCCATTGCGGTCCACCATCTTCCTATATGTGAACTTTACTTGAAGAAGCAGAATCGGCCGATATACTCTCGTTACTGTCCTCATGAGGAGTGTCACTATCAGAATTCTAACTATCAAGGATGCTGTGATCTACTGTCGGCTCCTAGAAAATGAAATCTTCATCAGCATCATATTCATTCTCGTCCGCAGATTCGTTATAATCCATAGCTCGTAAAACCACAAAAGCTGTTTTCCTCCTACGAACCATTATGTATCAATGGCACTGAAATTCATCAGACCGAACGCACAATATCACTGGGAAATCCTGAATCGTCTAGTTCTCACTCCCGTTTTGGCTGGTATTGCATGTAATTTTGTCAGCAATAATATTGGTGGCTGGAGATGAAAAAAAGGAAACCGGCTTAGAGGAAAACGGCCATTTTGATCGCTGGCGGACTTTTTCGGTAGTACGAACACAACTACTTCTTTTCTCAAAACCATAACAGATAGGAAAGTAAAACATCACAGTTGTGAAGGACATCTAGAAATATTAACAGTCGCGAAATATCTCTGAAAACTGTTTAAACGTAAATCCACACATGTAGTAACGCTGAACGGTCAAAATTGTTCATTGGAGATGTAGGATGCGGAGTGGTAACATACAAACCAAATACAGTCGACCATGACCAGTGTCCGTGTCACCAAAGAGCTCTCTTTAAAGCACGGCTATCGAACCCGTGGCAAACGGCTGTGATATGAGCCAAACTTCATACGTACCTGTTGATTGGCTCCATTGGTTCAATGCCCCTAGTGGGTTACTATTTACTCGATCTGATATGTTGCTGTTTATAATTGAGCCTGATTCTTTTGATTAAGTTGACCCGAAAGTAGTCTTTTTGTAATTCGCATCATGACTGTAAAGTCATCTGTACGCACCAGTGCCGTCATGAGATAGGTTCGCGTTTGCATCATGTATATTGATACACTTAGCGTAGCGAGATAGAATTCCTCACATAGATGAGTTGTTCAGACTGGACCGGTGGCCGGATGGCTAACGCGCTTGCATCCTAATCGTGAGGTCACCGGTTGGAATCGGCCTAGGTGCAAGCGACCTAACGGTGTAATCAGTCCCCTTGCGACTGTTGGTGTTCGTGTGGCAGCGAAGCATCGTTACGGTATATCGTCGTATTGCTTATGCCTTAGAGAACGGTGAGTTAGGAGAGAGTTGATGCATTTGCCGCAGTGTATCGAACTGTGATTGTCGGGTAGCTTTCAACCGCGGCTTCAGTGTTCTGCCGATGGTTTAAAGAGTTCGTGCGGTGCAATTGTTTTGTGTGATAGTATGATGGCTTGACACACGGATACACCTGGGAACATTTGCTTCATCAGTTGGTCACAATGTTCGGTCATATTTTTCTCTGTAATCCATTGTTTATTGCGTCACAACTCCTTTTTTCTTTCATGGTGTGTATGGTAAGCAACCTGTTGTTTTCTGTTCCAGAACAGCGAGCCCACACCTGTGAATGCTGTGAGAAATCATTTTCTCATAAATTTAATCTGCAGACGCACATAGCCGCTGTCCATCTGAGTAAGTGCACCGCTGATTGTGCCGTTGGGCTGTATTTTTATTTTATCTTCATTTTGCTCACCACTTGTACATTTTGTGTTTCGTTATTGTGTATCGTAGTGGTGCTGTTTAGCTAGCAACAGCACTTCACTTCAACATTTTTAGTTGATCACCGGCCGATAGCAAATACGTTCTCCTCGATTTTGTAATTTGTTGGTCTCTGCCCTACTGAAAATGGTTCTCAGTGGGGTTCTCTGCATGATAAACAGCTACATCTTGGGCGACAGTCAGTAGCGCGATGCATGTCTTGGCCGTTGCACACCGTTTGATTCATAGGCCACGGTCTTTGCTGTGGTGTTTCACCAAGCTTGATTGCTGTGGTAACAGAGGAATTTCAACTTCCTTAGCACATCCACTGCAACTAATATCAGCGCGTGTTCACGCAAGCTACAACATTTGTTTTTTTCATTTGTTACGTGAACGCGTAGCCATATGGTCGCTTTCTGTGTATAATTTATTCGGCACGGTTTTGGAGGTCAAAGCACAATCCATAGAGCCCTTTATGATTCGTAACTTTTACTGGGCTCTTGGTGATGAACTGACAGCTGATAATGCAAAAGGTATCCCTGTTTATGATCTTTGGAGAAATGACTTCTGGTACTTTATTGACAACAAGCAGATTTATCTTTCATGTGAGGTCGTACGAGCTGCTGTTTAGTTGTGGATCTTTGGTTGAGCAAGGGTGCTGGTTTTCATGAGATATAGCCGCTTGACTCTGGATGTGTAGCCCTCCACCCCGTACAGATCACGATATCATGTTGTTTATCGCAGGTATTAGCTGGGGATTTGCGTTGCCTCTGAGATAATGTGCACTATGCATTTTGCCATTTAATCTCAGCGCATTAATAAGGATTGCAGTTTTACCTCAGACTGCAAGTTACATATCTATTTTCAAGCAAGAAGTATGGTTGCGTTGCTTCTGGTATTGGTTGGCTATGGTGTTGGTCTTTGAAGGTGACTAAGCCATTGGACATGTATTGTTGATCTAGGTTGTACTCACGGTTGATGAGGCGATGGCTGTCTGCAAATATCAGAGTAAACAGTATGGAGGCGCGGTTAATATCAAATTTTTAAATCAAATACCACGCAGTGCCACCGGACTTAGGTTTCTCACTGTGGGCTCTGGATGGGAACCCGTGGAGTGTCCGACGGTCTTCAGGTCCTTGTGAAAAAGAAGGAGGCATCAGGAGTGCGACAGCACACCGTGCTGACGCAACCATCATCAGTTGCGCGTGGGCTAAGGACACACTGCGGGGGGTCACCCGGTCCCCCGCGACCTCCGGGTTGCAAAGCAGACGCTTTGTCCTTTCGGCCACGGGCCGAGCAACAACATTTTTAACAGTCGAAATATTGGGCTCTTTTTTCGACTTCTACTGATTATTTCATCTTGTATGGTAAGCCATCGCTGCCTTTCGAATTGAGAATGCATTATCTTAGCCTCAGATGCATCTACGAAGCTAAGGAACAGAAAGTCATCGCAATCAGTTAGTGAAGGTTGTACAGTTTCTCTAGACTAGGCGTCCTTTTGTTGACATGGCTTCTTAGTGCATCAAGAATGTCCTCCATTTCGTAGAACGAAGTTTCCTATAGATTTACGACTCTTTCCGACCAAGCATTCATCCAGTATTTATTAGCTTCCATTTTTTGAGGTGGTCCAACAATACCTGGCGAGAAAGTAAGCTTATTTATTTTACTCGTCGGCTATTTCGAATATAATCAATCTGGCTGTTGGTTTGTTTGTGTTTGGTACGTTTTTAAGGATGGTGTTTATGGTTATGTTCGCTTACGGGACAATAACGTTAGAGTTGACCTATGCAATGGGTCTTTTGTGGGTACGTCCGATCCACAGTTTATCAAAACTCTTGGTGTGTTGGACCGAACACCTTGCAACGCAGTCTAATCAGGCAGAGTCACCAGCTTCCTCATCGGTCATTAATCACCCTTCTCCTTTGGCCGTCCTCTTGGATCTGCGCTCATGAACAGGTCGAACTTGAGATCAGACTGTTGAATTTGCATAAGACTGCAAGAGCAAGATGGACTTCCTCCGACCCTTTCCAAATTCGTTGGATCATCTCTAATAGATGATTTGTACAGGTTATTAGTGAAGCTGTGGGAGGAGGTAACTGTTTCAGCAGACTGGAGACGCTCGGTTATGATCACAATTTTCTACGGAGGCTCACGTTCGGAATACGGCAATCCTAGATGTATCAGTCTGATCCAGATTGCCTCTAAACAGTTTGCCTCTGTCGTTCTCCATAGACTGGCTGGCACCCATGGCTACTCACATTGGCGATGTTGGATTCATTATCTCAGTGAGCGACCTGCGGCACCACATCCGTGCAAAGGTGACGGCTGCGGCCGAGGAAACCATCGGGAGCGCGAACTATAAACGGTCCGATTGGTTTGATGACAATAGTGCGACCACTCGCGCATTGTTGTCGGAGAAGAATGCATCATTCGCTGCATTGACCACATTTTCACATTACGCCAATTGTTGAAGCACCATCATGTTTATTGGCGACCCACTGCAATCGTTTTCCTTGATATTGCAAATGCCCGATTCGGTAGATTGATGTTTCCTTTGGACCTGTCTGCTCAGATAAGATGTGCCCGATAAATATATAGATGTCACAAGATCGTTGTACCCGGATAGTTCGTGCAGAGGGAGGGCTTATGGCCGACTGTCCCGCCCTTCAGTATCCTTTGCGGTGAGAGACAAGGTTGCTCACTGTCAATTCCCTTCTCAAGTTCGCCATCGACGAAGTCAGGGAAACTGCGTTCACTAAGCACAACTTACAAGATGTGGAGTTGATCCCAGGTGATCTACTTATTGACTTGGAGAATTCCGACGACATTTCCATAAAGTATGACAGCTCCCAACATTCCAAGCAGTACAGCACAAGTCTGCACTGTCAGTTGTATTTGGGCTATGCTTTGCGCCTTCGAAATGCAAAGTCATGCACCGAGATTGGTAGGGACCCACTACTGCGCTGACCCTTAGTGATAACGAGGTAGAAATGGTTCAGAAACTCATGTACTTAGGGATCAATATTGGCGCCTGTGGAGTAGAAGATGAGGGCACGGACCGTATACGCATAAGCTCGAGGTGTTCCTGCTAATATTCGCTATCTTTGGCGCCGGCGCGACGTCACTCTTGTCCTGAAGAGCAGAGTCTAAAATGCAGCAGTGCGTTCAACCCTCCTGTACAATTAGGAAACCTGGCTTGTCAGGTAGACAGAGATAAATAGTCTACTCGCATTTGACCATCGCTACCTTCGCAGTTTATCCTATAGCTGGTGGGACACCGTGCGAGCAATGAGCGTGTTCGGCCTTGAGTATTTGGTGCAGGAAGATCGAGTGAACGGATCAGCACCATTATATCACGCACCAAATTCCGATGGCTGAGTCACTTGTTGCGCATGCCAACACACCGACTGCCGTTGTTTGCGCGACCGAGGCGTGGATGGAGGAAGAGGAAGGGAAGGCAACAGACGACATGGTGAAGAGGGATGAAGGCCCTTAAATCGAAGTTGGCCTCGGTTTGAGCTTATAGGATTCCTAGTTGGGGTCCCCAAAGACGCTGGACACGTTTGGCTGGATACACTTGTTGACATGGCTAGGAGTTCTACCCCAATGGCTTTCGTTCTGAGTTCCCCTCTCTTACCCAATGTGTAATATGAAGTTTAGCATTATATTACTTTACTTTATACCTTTTGTTTTCTGTTAATTTTAATATCTTATCTTTTTGTATTAATTGACACCTTTTACTCACCCTAAGTTAACTTTTATTCATGATGATGACACTGATGATGTGATGTACATAATCAGTGAACTCTTGATCTGCCGCTGTACTGAAAACAACCTGACCGATCCTTACAGCGTTGAATTCAAAACGAGATAAAATATACACGTAAGAAAGTTGGCTATGTAAACAGGAATTGATGTTTCTTTCTTACCTACTGACTCCCAAGTGAATCAGACTGGATTCGGGAATTATTTCCCATTTTTTTATGTATTGCGGCACAGTAGCTGAGGTGTTTCCCCCCTCTAGCTAACATGTATAATGATGAATGATGATGACGGGAATCATTAAGGCAATATAAAGATTGCTACTTCTTGTGTCTCTTTCGTGCAAATAGATATTTAAGCGACATGACTAGTCATTTGAGATCAAAGCCGGCTACTGGATCGCACGCGACCTGAGCTGACTACAGTTGGCCACAACATGCATAGTGGTCTCTCTCCGAGGCTACACTTGTGACATTTTCTCGCAACTGTCTGTGTCGTCCTAGTGAGATATCTTTTCAATGTATGCCCTTTGAGGAGTAGAGCTGGACCATATTGTTGGACACCCCCCTCGTACATATAGCATGGGTCATATTGTTAGACCCATAACATTGACTCGACGTTTACGATTGTCTGCCGAGCGGAAAACAGTCGACTGGTTGCGTTTCCCGAGGCCGTAGTCCTTGATTAGCGATGCCCTATTATTTGTCTACAGAAGCGGTTTGCCGTCTTTATGCTGATCTTATTATCTTGTCCAGTGTACTCTCTGTCTGTTTTCCTTCGTGATTCATCTGTAACTAACTACTTTCTGCTTCCCAATGCAGAGCAACGCCCCTATCTATGTGAACACTGTGAGAAACCGTTTGCTCATAACAGCAACTTACTGAGACATCTCAACTCTGTTTGTTCAGGTGAGTGCCCCATGCTGAGGCTGATGTTGGATTCCTTATGCTTCTTCACCGCAGTTGGGCTAAACCAACTTTCACTTAAACTAGGTCTTTTTAAGATGGATAAAGTTCATTCCACTTTATTTGCTTTGTTCTGCCTACCTGAATAATCTTTTTTTTAACCGGCCACATTGCTTACGCTAATTGCGCTTATCTACGGTAACTTTGTTGCGTTTGTAGCATTTGTAACTTGTGGACATTTCTTACTTATCGCGGATTCGTTGCTAACCAACTTACTTCTTATGGCAGTTTAACGAAGAGCTATGCCACCGTATCTGTATGCATTATTCGATTTATTTTATTTCATCTTGTCGTTTCAAGTGAATGGTTGTTGCTTGATATCCCCGGTGTGGCTGCGCTTGATGTGCATGATGACAAGGTGCCTACCTGTCTATTACCCACTACCTCGTCCATACTGGCTCTAGGAGACAGTTGATCGTTGCTGGAGGGTTTCAGGGTGCACGGTCCTTGTGGCCGTGCTAGGCTCGAAGAGCGGTTCCATGCACTCAGTGTGGAGCGGACTACGGTCCAGCCACTGCCTTGTGTGCGGTTGATTCCCCAAATACAGTGTGCTTGTGTTTGCCTGTGAAGGAGTGTGGGCCGGCTCCGTTGATGAAACGTGGTTCCCATCCACATTTCTCCTGGTGTTATTCCTTCGGGTTTACACTAGATATGGGGTGTGTGTGGTTGGAGCTGTGAGTGGTGCAGCGCAAGCCATCCATGGTCCCTCTGTAGGCGCAGGCGTCCTGTGGCTGGCCACAGTGACAGGCAAATCCGAAAGCGGATGCCGCCAACCATGGAGTTGATAGCATCAATTGGGTTTGATTTTATTACCGGTTCGAGTTTGCGCAGGTGTGATGAGTGACCTCCCGCCACTTGTGGTGGTGGTGTTGGCGTGGCTGCGAAGCGTCCGTATGGTGTGCCCGTGTACTGTTGATTCTTTTGGCGTAACGGACGTTGAGTGGGGCAAATATGTCAGATTTCTCGAATTTGAGTAGACAAACATGTATTTGTCTTGCCAGAATATACGTCTGGATCCACCTTCCGCGATATTCCTCGGGTTTTAACGAATTTCAAAACAATTTTAAGGAGCGACATTTGTGTGAGTTAGGACGTGGTTGACTTTTCCGTTTAAATTTGTTGCTTTCTGACGAAACCATGTTTTATGCTCAAATGCCTCTGCATCATCGGTCATAATAAGGTTAACAGCTAACGTTTTCTGTCAGATGATCGAACGATTGGCTGAATTTACTTGTGAATTGCTGTGCCAAAAAGGTCCCGTAGCCGTACGGGGAGGGGGCGGGGTTGCCAGTATGTCACCCCCCGCGTAACTAGCGCTTAGGGTTACGGAACGATAGAATCTTTTGCTCAGATTTTCGGAACGGATATGTATATGGACTGGATAAAATCAATTTAGTTTGTGGAATCGTACTTATTTATTTTTTCGGCTTGCCGCATTCATTTCTTCTATTTAACTTTCGAGATGCAACGCTTGCATGCTGAAGGAAACGTTGTTGTTTCCCGTTTTTGGATTCACTAATTTGAGTTAGTGTCAGTCAGAAGTCAGCTTCCGGTGCCGGACAACTCTGTTCTTTGGCAGGTGGTCACTCGTGCTAGGACTGTTCAAGTTTGTTGTTGCGCATCAATCATTAATGTGGGCTTGCAAATTGTAAATTATGTTGTTACGCATCTAAGCATTACTTGCGTTTTGTAGTCGCCAGTGTTGGATATTTTGAAAAAATGCAACGCCGTTTGAAGCTATCTAGTATACTTGGTTCTCGATAATGGTTTACTACTGTTTTAGTATCATGAGACCATATACTCTAGGAAATCGGGAATTCTGTGAATTGTGCGCCACTTCAGTTTTGATAATATGCATGATCGACTCAACTATTCCTTAAAATAGGCATCCTATGCATTTTCACTAAGTATAACAAGTAGGATAACTCACTAAATGAGACACTGCACATTTGGAGAAACAGCATACAGGTGCTAGCACTATGCATCCCATCGCATTTAACGCATTCCTGATGTATATACATTTGCTCTTGATGAACAGTTCAGCAACAGTTGTGACCAATGTTGGTTTTCGATCAAATATTATTTGTCTCGAAACAGTCTGTTGTGTGCAGTTTAATGTAGTTGAACGGCTATGGTCCGTTCACAGAAGGGCGGTCGGTCCAATTGCCTTTGCCCCCATTACCGATAAAACGGTGACGGACCTAATGTGACAGTCGCTGTTCAACTTAAAATAATTTGGCGGAACGCGTAAGTCACTTGTTAGACTGAATTACGAGGGCATCGCCGACTTTGTGGCTGTGGCACAACAGCCGACCCCACCCACTGAACCGCTACGTTCCTTTGACAAGTCATCGA
The DNA here is from genome assembly GCA_944474145.2 of Dicrocoelium dendriticum. Lineage (NCBI taxonomy): Eukaryota > Metazoa > Platyhelminthes > Trematoda > Plagiorchiida > Dicrocoeliidae > Dicrocoelium > Dicrocoelium dendriticum. Next base: position 71,484,432 of record OX104064.1, on the reverse strand, counting down.
CTGGTCCCTGGGCGCAGCATTAGCAAACTTTCCACACGGAAACCATTTTCTAGCAGAGCTACGAAGGTCATGACCTAACCGGCGTTGACGCTTCGAGAATTGGACATCAGATGGTTGAGCGTTAAATGACGAACTGCCGTATTGTTGAGCCCAAACAAAACACTTTTCATGCATCAGTGGCCAACCATGTTTAGCTTTTTAATTACCTGACCATATCTCTAACCTGTGCAGTGACAATGGTTCCACTTCACTGTCCCAAATCTTCCTTTTGATAATACGCTTGTATCCAACGGTTCACACTGGTTGTAGCATCGAGTGCAATATTTACCCCAGTGCTACGACTGATAATGTACTGTAGGTACCTACATATGGAAAGCGGGTGTGGTAAGCAGACGCGGTGGGCAAGTTGGTCTCCTATTATAATAGGAGACAAATGATGCATAATTATTCATTATTCGATGAATCTCATAACGTATATCCGTTTGCATTCACGGCAACACATCATAATTTTTCCATCGCCATGGTTCACCCGATTGTTATTTTCGTTTCACGTTCCAGAACAGCGAGCGAGCGTATGTGAATACCGTGGAACGCTGTTTTCTGAAATGGACGATCTCCGAGCCTACGTGAACTTTCTTCACTTTAGTGAGTGCGATTTTGAGCGTGTCGTCAGACTAATTTCTGGGTTAAATCGTATCACAGCGCCAAATACTCCTTTCCTTCACGCACCCAGTTTTGGACACCGGCACATATTCTGATTGTGTAGGAAACTACCAAACTAGCATCCATCGTCTGCATTGTCTATATATATATATATATATATATATATATATATATATATATATATATATATATATATATATATATATATGGTTGGCGGCATCCGGTTTCGGATTTGCCTGTCACTGTGGCAAGCCACAGAACTCCTGCGCCTACAGAGGGACCGTAAGTGGCTCGCGCTGCACCACCTACAGCTCCAACCACACCCCATATCCAGAGTAAACCCGAAAGAATAAAAACGGGAGGCCTGTGGTTGGGAACCTCGTTTCATCAACGGAGCCGGCCCACACCTTCACAGGCGAATACAAGCACGCTGTATTTGGGAATCAAGCACACACAAGGCGGTGGCTGGACCGTAGCCCGCTCCATAATGCCCCTGTTTTACCGCATTCGCGACCAGGTGACAGCTGCTGCCGAGGAGACCATCGGGCGGGCCTGATTGGTTTGATGAGATCAATGCGACGATTGGCGCGTTGGTGTCGGGGAAGAATGCAGCATTCGCTGCACATGTCGCAGATCCCCAGTGACTTGGGGAAGAAGAGTCAGTTTCGCAAACTTCGACGGCGACTGACCCGAGAGCTCCGTCGCATAAAAATGCGTGCTGCACGGAGAAGGTGGAGCAGATGGAATGGTACGCCGAGCGCCGCCAACACAAGGAATTCTTTGACTTCTTGAAGGCGGTGTATGTACCGAGGTTGGAGCTGCTGAGGACGCTGCTCGATGCTACTTCAGGCGTTACCTGCACACAGACAGTAAAAATAATGCAGATCTGGCGGAAACACTGACTCTCTCTTCAACAACCGTTTGGAGATCGACCGGCCTACATTGAACGTCCTCAAGCAGCACGAGGTGAAGGCGAGGCTGGCGGACACGCCGACACTGGATGAGACGCAGAGAGTACTTGCTCAGCTGCGAAACGGCAAGTGTGCCGGTGCCGACGGGATCCCGCCTGAAGTATTGAAACCTGGCGGACCTGCGTTAGTGATTTCGCTGAACCACTTATTACAACGTGTGTGGATTGAGGAGGAGGTGCCTCCTGAGCTGAAGGATGCCTTTGTGCTAACACTGTACAAGGGCAAAGTTAGCAAGCCATGATGCAGGAATTATCATGGCATCAACTGGCTGAGTTTTGTGGGCAAGGTGATTGCCGAATCCTGCTCAACCGCCTCGTCAGTCAGGTTGTGTAACCGAACGTGGCGGAAGAGCACTGTGAATTCCGCTCGGGTCGCAGCACTATAGACATGGTGTTTGCGGCTCGTCAGTTGCAGGAGAAGTGCAGAGAACGACACCAGCCGTTGTACCCGCTTTTTGTTGATTTCACCAAGGCATTTGATACGGTGAACCGCGAGGCATTGTGGCTGGTATTGGGTAAGTTTGGTTGCCCGCGTAAGTTTGTAAGTTTAATTGAATGTCTGCACAGTGGGTTGCGGGCGAGGGTGCAGCTGAGTGGAGAGATCTCGGATCACTTTGCAGTTATCTCTGGTGTGAAGCAAGGCTGTGTCTTAGCTCCTGCCCTGTTTAATATATATCTGCATGCAATGATGTCTTGTGCTTTTGATGCCGCTTGTGATTACGGTGTTCGTGTGGAGCACCGTATTGGTGGTGGGTTGCTGAATATCCGTCGTTTCGGTGCGAGAACCCTAGACTGTGAGACAACTATCCGTATGTTGCTGTTCACTGACGACTGTGCGTTGTTTGCACACCGCGCGGATGAGTTTCAGCACATGACTAGTGCTCTGGCTTCGACAGCGGCCAGATTCGGGCTCACCATCAACACAAGAAAAACTGTCTGTCTCTTTCAGCCTTCACCGCAGTTCCAATCTTCAATATTGCCGCGAATCAGCATTTGTGCTGAAGTATTGGAAACCACCTCCCGCTTCTGCTACATTGGGAGTGTGATGTCGACTGATCAGCAGATACACAGTGAGCTGCGTATCCGCGTCTCGAAGACAGTGGCGGCATTCGGGAAGCTTGAGTACCAAGTGTGGAACAACCATAAGCTTACCGTTGGCACGAATCTGATGGTGTACAAATAAATTTTGCTGTCTGTTCTTCTATACGGCAGTGAAACGTGGACGATGTACCGGCGGGATGTGCGATATCTCGAGCGGTTCCATCAGCAGTGTTTGCGACGGATTTTGCACATCGGTTGTGGCGACAGAGTTGTTGACACGGAAGTGTTGCGACAAAGTTGTATGTATGCAGTGGACGGCATACTTTTGCTGAGACACCTGAGGTGGCTCGGTCATGTGAGCCGTATGGAATCGATGCGAATACCGAAGCAACTATTATATGGTCCGCTGAGCACTTGGAAGCGGCATGTGGGGAAATCAAAGCTTCGTTACCATGACATGATCAAAGTGAGCCTCTCACGTTCTGATCTTGATTGCAGATCATGGGAATTGAAGGCGGTTGATCGTCGTGCATGGCGCGATCTAATCACGAAGGCAGTTGCCGAAGTGCGGGAGAAAGACCTCATACATGCCGAGAAGAAGCGGCAAGCACCGATGGGTTGTACTCCATCGACATCGAGCGCAAGGTGCTGTACCACATGCGGTCGCGAGTGCCTGAGTCAGGCAGGCCTAGTGAGCCATGAGCGAGGCCACTTGGGAGCACTACCGAAGCGACGACGGCGCAGCGTTTGTAGGCACGCTGCATTCGATTTACTAACCGCGTGCTTGCATGCTAAGTCTAATTATTGCATGTGGTGGGTTTTCAATTTTGTCCTAATGATTTTCTTTCTCATATTATTGTCTACCTGTACTCTCTTCTATAAACTTGCACACGTCGCTCAAGGCAATTGTAGTTAATTTCGATAACCTTTTCGAGTTTGTGACATTTCCGTAAAATATACTTTCTGACCTCGTGAACTTATCTCGGATTCATTTATAAGGAACTTATTTCGCATGATCATTAATTTAAGATTTATGTCACCGTTTCCTAATGCATTACTCGATTTATTTTCTTTCTTATCTTTCACACAAGTGATTGGCTGTTGCTTGATATCCCAGGTGTGGCTGCGCTTGATGTGCATGTTGACAAGGTTCCTACCTGTCTATTACCCACTACCTCGTCCATACTGGCTCTAGGAGACAGTTGGTCGTTGCTGGAGGGGACGGGGTGCACGATCCTTGTGGTCGTGCTAGGCTTGAAGAGTGGTTCCATGAACTCAGTGTGGAGCGAACTACGGTCCAGCCACCGCCTTGTGTGCGCTTGACTCCCCAACTACAGCGTGCTTGTGTTTGCTTGTGAAGGAGTGTGGACCGGCTACGTTGATGAAACGTGGCTCCCATCCACATGCCTCCCGGTCTTATTCCTTCGGGTTTACACTGAATATGGGGTGTGTGGTTGTAGCTGTGAGTGGTGCAGCGCAAGCCATCCATGGTCCCTCTGTAGGCGCAGGCGTCCTGTGGCTGGCCACAGTGACAGGCAAATCCGAAACCGGATGCCGCCAACGATATATATCACCACTTGTAAATTTCGGAGGTAAGTTACTTAGTTTAATCTCGCGACACTTCTTCATCCTAATTTTCATCATTTTCTTTTCTTGTAACAGGCACAGCTTCTATCCATGACGATGGTGGAAGAACATATGCTTCGAGTTGTGGAATCGAAAGTCACTGCCCAGTTTGTTGACATTTTGCGATATCTGTTTGCTTTGGATGCTGTTTATCAGCGCTCTGGTCTCCAATCATATAGATACAAACGACGTTATCCGCGTTATTCGGAGAAATCTACCAACCGATAATTATTACTGATGTACAAATTCTGCTCGTGTTATTGTACATAGTACATTTTGCCAATTTCGATCTTGAGTATGCAGCAGTTACGCAATTTCCATATACTCAATCTGATCTGTTTCTCAATGAATGGTTTTCAACCTAAGACGCGGGAGTCCACTGGTCACATAGTTACGCACTGCAGTCATCGTGGGTGTACCGCACGCTAACCGGTGGGTATGTTGCACCCCGACATCTGTCAATTATTCCAGTATTTGTTGCTTCTGTCTCGACAAGATTTGTCGTCGCTCGCACGAACAAAACCCCTTCGCTGCACCCATTCGGTAGTGAAACCACCTGTCATGCCACGTGGTGACCAAATGCGACAACTGTAACACATGTTAGAGCGCGCCCTCTTGCGCATAGCATCTGGCAACGGCAGTGACCCGCTTCGCTATCATAGAAGTAATAAGGTTGAAAGCACCGGGTGTTGGTACTTCGCGGAATTCATTACATTTGAGGAGAATTCGGTGGTTGCTCACCTTTGTACTCTTCCTCAGTACCGTTTTTCTCACTTCGGATTTCTCACAGAGAACAAGGATAGCAGCACTGTATCGTTTGCGCAAGAAACTGTCCATTGCTGGTGCTGAGTGGTGTATTCAACCACTTTCTTACTGTTGCCTAATGAGTGCACGTATCTGAGATTCTCCATGTTAACATGTTTCTGACTGGAATCTCGAGACAACTCTTTGATACATGTATTTAGTTATGAGTACGATGTTCCTTGAGAGGGGTTTCGCTGATGTTCGCTTCTGTTTGCCTACAGCCGGGGTGTCGAAACTTTTTGCAAAGAGGGCGACATTTTGTGAGGTAAGAATATGTTGGGACATATTCAGTCTGACATTAAGATAATAACAAAAATTACATGTATGAAAATATCCACGCCTGAATTTATTATTTCATGATGAGGCCGCAGGCCAGTTGAAATGTTAATGCGGGCCGGACCTTAGACATCCCTAGCTTACAGCGATGTTCAACTGCAACTCTGAGTTGCAGAGTAATGTACTTAGGTGGAAAAAAAGCCGTAGCTGGTTGTTGTTAAACGAACTGTTCACTGAGTTTGACAATTTGGCCACAGATATTTCGTCACCAGTTGAGATGACCTCAATAGTACGTTATTGTGTGGCGGAGAGATGCGATATTTACGATACGTAAGTAAGTTCGATAACCGTGGGAGGGCCATTGATCCTAGTTTCGGGAACACAGTAGACATCGACACTCACGGTGTCCAATATGCATGCAAAAGCAGCCTTTCAACCTACTTATTTTGCAAAGCAAACGTTGAATGCCACCAGAGAAGTGGAGCAGCAGCGTTATAGGAGCTGTCAGTGGGCTCACGAGGGACGGAGACTTGCAAATGACAGAACTCTAGTGTGACTAAAGCCACTGTCATTCGCACTGCGGGATAAATAAGGGGAGCTAGCATATAGGCTCGAGAGGTATGCAAGAGAATGAACGGAGGGATCAGTATTGGCAAATTGAAGCTTATCCGTCTTGCCATATACAACGTTTTGAGCAACGAACAACGACTTTATACGGATTAATAAGCACTGCTTTCCAAGCCCTATTGATTAGTCTGGTAGGTTATAGAAAAACGTTGGCGAAAAAATGCAATAGGTCTTTTACGGTCTTCCACTTTGCACTTATACTTCTCCTAAAGCTAGCGGTGGAAGGTTTTTCGATCCACGATCATAGTAATTATTTTGCCTTCGCATTATGTCCCGTGTCGATCGTGCAGGGAAGCGGCCGATGCTATCTCGGGCTGTAGTAGTATTGTAACGGTTGATAGCAGCGTTTTTGCCCTGCTACTGAATAGTCGTTGCACCGATTTCGGCAGATGGCCTATTTCTTCTCTCCACCAGCATTAGGTAGGGGTCTTTGTAAGAATCCTTGGTTTGAATGAGCGCATTCTTTGACTCTTTCAATGCTGACTCAGCCTTTCCGTTTGACTGGCTTTGAGCTAAGCTAGTAAGCCGGTGACGAAAATCCCATTTCTTGCTAAAAGCGCGGAACTCCGCGCCACTAGTTTACGGCCCATTGTCGGAAACCACCACTACCATGCCGAGCGAATTGGCGCCGTGACTTGTTCACCACGACTTGCGTGCCAGTCGCCGTGAGAGTATCAATCTCCAAGTAGTCACTGAAATAATCAACCAAAATAAAATAACTAATTCCGTCGTGTGCAAAAATGTCCGGCGTGACCATCTGTCATGAATGTCACGAAGCACCGTCGGTTCTTTTGACTGGCGCACATCGTGTGTCCTGCATGCCAAACACTGACACCTAATCACGTATTTGACTGATCACTCCTGGCCAGAACATCAGCTCTTGCAATTGTTGATTCCCAAATATGCATAGTGTACAATCTGCAGCAATGAGTGTTGCAGTGCTTTCGGAACTATCAATCTGTTGCCTTTGTATATTAATCCGTCTTGGGTAATGAGTTCGTCGCGAAAATGAAAGAAGGAGTTAACACTTGGGAAACAAATTCCCTTGCCTTCGGGCCATCCGTTCATTATTGTGTGCTTCAGTAGTCTGCACAGTTCGTCCTCCTCCGTGCACTGTTGGAGCTGATGCAAATGTTCCTTAGTGACAGCGATCAACTGTGTTGTGTGGACGAAATCCGGGTCTTCTTCTATTTCCGGTGTGTCTGACAGGTGCACCCATGACAACGTGTCGGCAATGTGCATCTTGGATCACGGTCGGTAGACGATATCCAGGTCATACTTCTGCATACGAATGATACCCATTTACAGGCGGCGTGTAACTACATTGAATGGCTTACTAGCGATGGATACAAGTGACTTGTGGTCATTGAAGACAGTTGTTTTGCGGCCTAACGTATGGTGGTTGAAGAGTTCTACGGCGTAAACCAGCACTAGCATTTCTTCTATGAGCGTTTGACTGGAAAATCGACGGGCTTACCGCTTTGCATAAGCACAACTCTAATGGCATATTGGCTACTGTCATACTGAATCTGGTGGTTTGCGCTCCGACTTGTTGGTCACAGGTCTGGGGTTCGAATCCCGGGCGCATCGTATTTGTCGGCCGGTGGCCGAGTGGTCGGCACGTTTGCTTTCCAACCATAAGGTCACCGGTTCGAATCCGCGTAGGGGTGGGCGTCCTCGCGGTATACTCAGCCCGCGCGCGACTGGTGGTGGTCGCGCGGCAGCGAAGCGCCGTTACGGCGTATAAGCTGACACATTTTTGGCTGGCTTGCCGAACAACCTCCTCGTGGTGCCAGCTGAGTGGTTCGGGATTTTCCCGTTCCAGCAAATGGTTCGGCATCAGTGTTCCAGGACGTGGTGGGTTTTCGCCTGGCAAGCGTTCTCCCTATAAAAAGCCACATATGTCCGTTTAACAACACTGTGACGTGCCGGATGTGACTCGCCACTAAATAAAGTCACTGCCCCTTGCTTCATTCTGGCGAAGCATTGTATTCCAGCAACCTTATGCTGTACTTCTGGGGAGCATTGGGCCCCTGTTTGACAAAGGAACAAACAAAAGGCGTATGAACTGAGCAATCAGTCACCGGCTCCCAATGGGCGCGATTCCCTGAATTCGCTCCGCTGCCTTGCGGGCAGGCTATTCAGCCAAAGGCTCGGGGTGGTGTCCCCTAAGTCAACACCCTACTTCGGCTTGGGCAACCGGGTAGTATCTCGCCCTCTGAGGGGACCATGGACATTGTTGTGTTGTGTTTTATTTTACTGTTTCTGTACCTTCGTTTGAATCCCATGGTTTCTGATGGCATTATGTCTGTTAACAGACTTTTGCAAATATATATATATATATATGAATCTGGAGTGAAAGAGACGGGTCAGAATAGGCAAGGACAGGTGCTTTTATAATTAGTTCCTTGCTTTTCCGATAGAGATTTTCTTGCTCAGACTCCCGTTGCCAAGCTTCACCCTTAAGGCTCAACTTTCGAATCGGCATCATCACATCAGTCAATCACGGCAAGAAACGGCTCAGGTAGTTGACTATCCCGTTTAGCCTGCTAACTGTCTTCGTATCAGTGGGGTAAGCATCTCGTTTATGGCCCTGATTTTCTCTGGATCCGGTTTCAGTCCTGTCAAACCCAGCAAATGTCCATGAAATGCCACCTCGGTTTTGCATGGCTCGACGCTCTAACGTTTCGATTTGATGTTTCTTTCATTGCTAGTGAAGATGACGATCATGTTCCTCTCGAGTAGCATCGAAAACTAGCACGGCATCTGATACACAAAAAACTCCGGGTAGACCCTCCAATGCTTGCAACAGCCGCTTCTGAAGTATGTCGTTGGATACCTTCAGACGGAAGCCATCTGAAACGTTCCGAAGGCGTTCCAAGTGTGTTCGCTGAAGCGAGGTCGACTTACGTGAACAGCTTTGTCTTAGATAACTCTCGTAACATATAGTCTAATTTCGACAGCACATAGTACTTTCTTCTAAGCGAAGCATTGATCCGCTTTGGGTCAGTGTACATTCGCAAATCACCGGATTTCTTAGTGTTGATTGCCACTTGGCTTACCCAATTTGTCGGCTCATCGATCTCGGCTCGGACACTCAAACCGGACAAACTCTGTAGTTCTTTTAATAGCCTTCTGTGCAAAGCTATGGGTACCTTTGTAGCTGGCAAAGCTACTGGCCTTGCAGGTTGGTTTAAAGACAGTTGAGCATATTCTCCGAATTTCCCAATAACCCATCAAACACGGCCGGATACTAATCGACAATACCTGCGGAAGCCTGACAGGATTAAACGGGATTAAACGTGGTAAAGCGAAACAAAACCAAGGCGCTAGATGGGGTCATTGTCAAAAATGAGCATAGGATCTGATGACAGCCAGAAATTCAAGCTGGTGTTCTGTTACGTTCTTTGAGTTGTGACAGCCACCACGATAGCGCTCTCTTCGGTTCCACATCTTGAGACAACTTTGTGCTTCACTGCAATTTACTCCGCCACCATATCTCTAGGGTAGGATGTTGACGGTGACTCCCGAATCGAACTGAGAGCGAACTAGACGTCCTTCAACTAACAGAGTTGCAAAAATGCACTTCTGCTCTCTATGACGATCCGTGTGATTTATCGAGAGATCCTGTGTCTCCTGTTGACTTTCATTGTCTGTCGCACTGATGGCCGATCTGCAACAGCGAGCAAAATGTTTACTCTTTGTACACTTCATGCAAGCTTTGTCCTTAGCTGGGCAATTCTCCTTTCGCTTTCGATGCTTGCGACCACAAAATTGACAACTGGGCTCTTGCCTTGAAAATGGCAGGGGTGGGGTCTCCCTTTCTTCGACACTTCACAATGTCCTTCTGTCGTGCCCACTCGCTGATTCTGGAGCTGCTGAGAGCTTCTTGTTCGGCTAAGGTAGATGTCCATACACTGATTCATGGATATGTTTCTCTGCCTCAGAAGGCCTAGGAGTAAAGTCATTTCTTATGCCGGTCACGATGCATTCGCGTACAAGTGAGTCCCGTATACAATCACAAAAGTAATACATTTGTGCCAAGACGTTCAATGTAAGTAGGTCTCGACCGACTCATCCGGTAGCCGACTGCGGCCAAAAAACATATCTCCGGTACGTTTTTTCGCCTTAGCCTTCGCAGAATCCGCGAAATCTCTTGATTACCTCCGAGATATCTGGCTCCTGTTCAGCCGCATCACTGAGATCCAAGGTCTCAAGCGCTCGTCTGGTTTCGTCGCCGATAGCGCGTCTAAAGGTAGCAAGCTGGTAAGGCATCGGATGGGAATCCAACTGAGTTAGCGTGAATAAATATGCTCACTTCGCCTTCCACATCCTCCAGTTAGCAGGTAGAGTGCATTCCGTCATCTGCAGAGCAATATGGAGTGAGATCGACGGCTTTCCAACAAAAGCGAGCGGGATCCGGCGTGTCATCTCCTCTGTCACCATGTCGTGCTGATCTCCGAGAATCAAGAAGAAAGTTTGGGCCGCGATCATAATATCATTATTATAAATGTTGTCCTTTATGGGTTAAATACAGTATTTCGATGTTTGTTCACTGGCTGGCCCTTGTTAACTGGCTTGCGACGTCAGCTACACTCCATTCGTTTGTGTTTGTTCTCCATACGGTCCACACTTACAGAGCTCAAGCCTACACTGGTCCTCGCTGTTGCCATCACAGACAGACTGCTCGGTGACATTCCGTTCGCACATTTAGTCGACGATACCAATATTGGCTATTTGACACAGCTACGTGTGTTACTGCCAAGATCTGAGGCGTGTGTCATCCACTCATTGTACAGCCGATCAATCCAATTTCTGCTGGGCAGGACCAGTCTTGCGTTCTCGGCTTACATCTGATTGGCCCCCAGTCAATCGGTACCGTATCCATTCCATCCGCCCCCGGTCTCAACCAAAATTACACCTAATAGCTTTCGTTTTTTTTGCAGCGCAGTCACTACCCAACGCAAGCTGGTATATATCAGGAGTGAAAAACCCGCATATTATGCTTCCATTCGGGTCTCAGTTGAGCGAATGAGCCGACTTGGTGGGTTTTTCATTACGCTGCATCTACCCCAAAACGAGCAGTGTATATGTTAGTTATATTGCTTCATACATGCGCTATCTAAGCACGACGAATGCTCTCGTCCAATAAAATGTACGCGATTAACAAGTCGAGAATTACATCAGTTTGACAGTGGTCTTTGCAGAATTATTAAGTAAGCAGTGAAGCCTTCGAGAATAACTCGAGGACAATGACTCCAGTGACAAGTTTGAATCAGTGACCGCAGTCGCATAGTTAATGTGCTCCACTCCGTCGTAGATTTTATTTGCTCCTACTTCACAAAGCGCATTCATCATACACCTATTCGAATCGGATTAACTTCCCGTGTTTACTGGGCACCTTTTTACGGAATTGTTCTCTACCGATCGTGATTTGTGTAACCCAAGCTATTTTAGCACGCTGCGCGTTTACATCCCAACGTGGATCACTAGTTTTTTTTTAACAACTCACCACTGCGAAAATGCGTTCGACAAAGAAATCTCCGAACTATCTGGCGATCCTAGAAGTTCTCCTTAAGGATCACTTATAAGTGAAGCTACGATTCACTTTGGGGCTTCCGATTGCATTCGACCTGCCGACATTTAGTACCTGACATCCACCCAGGTCAAGGTAAACAGCGTAGCCGAACACAGACCATTTGGGATCGACAAGGCAACCAAACCACGTGTGCGTGTCCTTCCGGTGACACCCACCTTCGATAACGGACGGCGACCGTTCAAGTATGACAAAGAACGCGAGAATCACTCACCACAGACGGATGCGGCGTTCGATTGCAACAACGTCTGTCACTGATCACGATTTCACTTAGCGTGTACGAGTGGTCAGGAGAGGGCTGATCTGTTCTAAATGGGTCCCTGCGTTCCATCCGAAGTGCGGTGATATAGGTCAACTAGAATCAATGAAACAAATCACTCTGCCTGACACGCTTTGCCTTTGCCAATTGTGCAGAGCCGTTCCAATTGTTAATGGTATATTGGTGATCATGAAAAGTGCGAAAAACTGACCCAAACTTTCTGAGCTGTCCCTAGGTCTGGGAATATCATTCGTCTTGCAAACCGCCCAACGGCATCTACGCCATCTGCTCCGACCTACCGACCCTCTAAGTGGGCAAGTCACAATCGACGTGAATACTATTAAGCCATTCCTGGAAGCTAAACCTAACGAGTCGGTCATTATACCGGCAGCTGATACCAGAGCCACATGCGCATCGGTCTTCTCGATAAAATCGCCGGAAGCGGCACCCGTATATTCCTCTACGGTACCAAGCACAAGCGATGCGACAGATTTCACAAATGTCTCTAATGCCTGCTGAACAATCAAGTCACTAGCTATAACTTTCAAATTGACATTCGCAAAAAAGAAATTCCGAGCCTTAGCTCTAGTGTGCACTGGCGTTCCCGAGTCCAAATCGGGCACAATTAAGAGTAATTTTCTAGCCGTTCGCAATCAGCAGAATTCCATCTGCGATACGATTGTATTCGGGTTGAACCCACTGTGCTGAAGCACGTAGCGCGTCACCCGATCTCAGTGCACCACGGTGAATCCCGTTCTTCGAGTAACATTGAACTCAGCCGAGAAGATGCCGTCCTACTTTCAGTAGTTCGTCTTCGCAACCCATTAAGCGGGATGTGCATAATAACCGATATTCTTGGGAAGAGTGGTCACAGGGAAGAACAACAATGACGGCCTTTCTTCAAACGACAGCAAGAAAACCGTATTTGTTCATGTGTTCTTGAGCTATCGGATTATCCTGATCACGAAGCGCAAACACATGACTGAGAGCAGTAGGGATACATCCGCGAAGTACTCCTCTGGACGACGTTATCGCGAAAACGTTGACGAGAATTCTTTCCTCCCTACAAAGGCTGCATTCCGAAGATATTGAAAGTGATGCTACGCTCCGGAATGACACAAGTCCCATTGGATAGCTGGTTGAATTTTCCCTTCTGGTTACCAACCTAGATTCGGCAAAAGATAACAAACGCACGGCCACGAGTGGTCAGCAATTCATTGAACACGCAACCTCAGTAGAATCTGTCCCCACAGTCCTACAGAGCGATAGACACAATAGAACTTGTGACCCCCGACAGGATAGGCAGACGCAAAAGGGAACATGGCGGTCAGGAACGCTCTGTGCCACCCTGCAGCCTAGTATTCATAAACCAACGACCCCCCCCCCCAAAACATGACTAGCTACCGACTGCCACACGGTCGGTTTAAGAATGAACTCGAGTTTGACCTAAACCAAGGCATTTTTGACATCCAAAACACTATCCTGTTTGTATACTAACGCCCAATATCTTAGTCAGTTGGCCGGACGCCATGCCTCACAACCGCGAGATCTCATTATGATTACGGAGAACTAGTTGCGCCTTGAAGTTGCTGATTCTGAGATCAATTTACCTGGTATGTCGTTGCTTTGGAACGATGAAACTGGAATGGGTAATGGCGCAATTATGTATTACAAAGATAATCTCTGACGTGAACTTATTAATTACTGAAATCCGCGCACCTGAATCGCTTTGGCTCGATAAACCCTTAAACATATGACTCATATTTTTTGGTATTATAGTTTTCATCTCAGCTCATCCTACAAGACTATCAAAACCTGATTTCTGTCCCGTGATAAATCACTGTGCATTGCTAAACATGTAAAAGGGGAGCTTCCGGATGCGGCCGACTGGGTCCACTGTTGAAGTAGGGCATGGTTCACAGTGACAGCCCATCTTCGCGACGTCTTTAACTGATGTAGAAGCAGCTGGAAGCAAAATAGTTTACTCATTAACAGGGAAACGCTGTACGATCACACTGGTTTTGCTCACATGCAATATCCACAAGGAACCCCGTATCTAGTAACTGAACCTCTGCACCATGACGTCAACGGGGCTGCACTAACGAAAACTACCTTCGTAAGTTAAACAGGACTTCCCATTATGAGGATCCTAACTGATAAGCACTTTCAGACAGTACCACGTGTTGCCAGTGGTGAATAAGCGTGAATAGTGGGGTAGGATTTGGATCGGTGTGTTAAGGCACCAGCCATGATTCAGAGAAGCAACAAAGGGGCGGTGCGTCAGCTCAGGTGGCTGGCCAAAGAAAACCTTGTTGCGAACGATCTCGAGAGTGAGAAAGTCACCACCTAATCCAGGGTTCAGACTGGCTACAGCAAGAACAATGAGGCACTTGAACTGAGCAATGCTTGGCATCATCGTACTCCTGCTCGGGCAGATAGGAAGAAAAACGCGCGTCGTAACCACGTTATTCAGTATCGTTTAGTCAAATACGGAACGAGTGCATCTAGTCGACAATATGACAACATTGTGAACGGTGAACTTAAGCGCGAACACACCGTGTGCTCATTAGAACTATTCACTCTCGGTTTTTGCGTCCATAATTGTGAATGACAGAGCGGGAACCATCAGCTCGAACATATGGTCCGTCTGCTAAACTGACGAAGCGGCTGTACTCTACTAACACGTGATCTATCATAACTCAAATGTGGGAGCATATGGCGCATACAGACGCGTGTAACCCAAATGAGATTAGTGCTGTCTATGGACAAGGAAACGCAGACTAAATCTGAGCAGAACATTACTTCGATCTTAAACTTTGTCTTTCCGATCAGCAAGGTAGATGGCTAGCAGGAATTGCGTTTTCAGTGAGTCGCTCCGTGAGTTCCCTCCTTTTCGGACTATCCGAGCCAAGGATATGGAAAATGCGAACAGACAATTCCACTAGTAAACCTGTGGGGTGCCAAAAGTATGCACTACTATGCTAGGAGCCAGCATTACAGGAGTAATAAGCAAACCGGACGGCAATGGGCCAACAATGGATTAAAACGACGTTCTAACACGAGTAACACGCCTTAGAAGCTGTAGCCGGAGTGCATTAGGAAGAAGTACAGAAGCAAAGCCGGACAAGTCTTCGAAGAAGAGGACCACGCAACCTCTAAAAAGGGGTGCATATAGTTAGTAGATGCTCGTCGCCACAGAAAGTTACTCCAAATGCACCTCTTAGTGCCCTTAAACACCGACATGACACACCTGTAACGCTTGCCGCAACAGTTAGAATGCGTTAGTTAAAATGTCCATCGGCAGTTGATCAGGACGAAACATGCGGCACCACATACTGGAGTGGCAGAAGATGCTCATCGGTTGACGTGTGGTTCAAACACCATGGTCTACAATAGGTGAATTTACAGCGTTTTAACCAATGAAAGCTTACGCATGCGTATGAAACCTTTCACTTCAACAACAGAACAAGCGGGAAGTCACAAATGAGTTTAATTACAAGTATATGGTGAAATTAAGTAAATTGTCACATATATCAAAAGCAGAAATATGAGTTACGGTGTGAGCCAAATGCGATGCGAAGAAAGTGTGGACTTGTTCAGTGATTCAACTACTTTCGATCCCCGATTTATCTAAAAGAGATAAAGTACAAATAAATGTTCCATTAACAGATTCACCGTATATGGACAACCGTGGAGCCAAATGAAGACGAATAGCATACAAATCACACCTGTTACACTGAAGGGTGCATCACATTGCGTGGCGACATCTCGGTGCGTAATCATTCCGATGCAGTAAACAAGAATGGCTAGCTCGCCGAACAACATCCAAGCGGTGCCAGTTGGACGGCTCTGGAATTTCCCGTTCCAGCAAAAACGGTTCGGCGGTAGATTCCAAAGGCGAAGAGGGTATTCACTTAGTAACCGTACTCTATAAAAAGTCACAAATGTCCGTTTAACAGCAATGCGATCTGGTGGGTGACTCGCCACTAGCGACATTATACATCGGTAAGCGATCAGAGCACCGCACTTTTCCCTCTGATGGCGGGTGTGTTAGGCATTGGTATGGATTGTCACCATCCGAAGTAGTATGCACTGAGTTATCAGTCACCGGCTACCGACGAGTGCAAAACATGTTTCTCAACTTTTCGCCCCGTGGACTAGACTATACGGTCAGAGGCTCGGCGAGGCGATTACCTAAGACAACCTGCCTACCTAGGTCCAGGCAACCGGGTAGTATCTTGCCTACTGATGAACAATGGAACCGCACTTTAACGTCTCACAATGGTTCACTCTGTTGCCACAACGCCAGCTTTACAAACACACATCACTAAAATTCTACCCTCCAATTGTGAAATTCACCCTCTTTATCAGATGATTTCTCAACGGCGAACAACCATAGCTTCGCTGGTGAATTTGCGACTTTATCAAGCAACTCAACCGCACAGTGCTTTAAAGGGAACAACCAGCACCATCGCATATGCAGTCTTGAACTAGGTTCAAGCTAGCACGGACGGTTGCGTGCCTGGGTATCCAAGCCGTGTGAAAAGAAAGATACAAACACTATTCTCGATTCTGTCGTTACATGCAAAAGCACTGTTCCTAAAGGCTCACTCGATCGATCGCAGAAACACGCATCGGACATGGGAGCGTGATGCTGTCCGTTCCGATTGCGAACGTGCAGGGAGCGCGAAGTAGCCGTGAGGTCCTGGGGCTGTTCGTCCTACTCTCTCAACATCCTACTGCTTATACAGTACTGACTTGCAGAGCCTGCAATGGCACAGTGGTAACCACCTCATCAAACGTACTCTGTTCCGCCGTCGAACCACACTATGCACAACCACCGTCGGTCCTCCAGCACGACCCCTTTGTCTCATCTTTCCGGAGTCTCTGAAACTAGTTGCATCGTTACCGTCACATCCATTTTTAGTTGTGGCAGGTCACGCGTTTTTATATCGTATTGTAAGTTTTGCGCCGCTGCAAAACCTCACGTACATAGGCTTGATTAATCACACCTGGTTGTATAGCTTCTCGATGAATGGGAGAATTGTACGCACCCTACTACCAAACAACCTTTGGGTCGGGCTTTAGGGTACCACTTTACCAGGTGTTTCCTTTTTCTAGTACAGTATATAGGGGTTCTCGCCAACTACGCAATCTTCTTGACTATCGTGACTTCTGATTTAGTCTTCAGTTTTCACAGATAAAGCGCGGAAACTCCAGTTTTTCCTCGAAAGTTTTGATATAGGAGCAAATTACCTATAGTCCGTTACAGGAGAGCACGGTATCGGGTATGCGGTACTGCGCGGATTGCCTCAGCAGGTCGTTTAGTACCCCAATGAAGGTTCAAAAAGAACACTGATATAGTCGATCGTGTTAAGGCATTGCTTATTACCATATGCACAGAAAATTGTGGCACACACGGCAAATGCCATTACGTGCATTGGTTGCTGTTTCGTGTGTTGAATTACCAGCCGATTCCTATCGTCTCTCCTGTTCCACTCAACATGATTTCAGCCCCCTTCTGTGCAATGATTGTCGCAGTCGAAAGCAGCCAGAGAAATATATGACGTCTACCGATGCAGATCGCGGCAAAAATGCTCAACTGTGAACAGTTCTAGGTACAAAATAGCAAGGTTTAACCAAGCCCTCTTTCCTTGTGACAAACCATTACTTCGCTATCCTAATTTTTTCGAAAGCACGACACTAAAGCTAAAGGACCACTAACATTGTGCTCTGTTAGCTCTAAAGACGCAGATGAATTTCCAATGGGTGAAGAGCCATGGAAACTCAACAAAGGAAGTGACCGCAAAACTAAGATAAGCTTTCCGCTGCTGATCAACAACAAGGCAGTTCAAGCAGGGCTCGAGATCACCCTCCTCTCGTTTGAACCGCTTCGAATGATAAGAAGCGATCAAATTTCGTGGGTTCCACACATCTCAGGCCACTGTTCTCAGTCCACAGGCACGCTATTACCACGACGATGAGTTTTCACATAGCCTGGTTGATAAGCTTCTTGTCGTGTGTGAGGATGGAGTGGAAGTGAGGCAAATCATCCGCCTCGGCAAAAACTGCCAAAAAGAGCTGACCTGTGCAAGTAACTTGCCAATGAGGTCAACGGAAAGCTAGTGCTGTTTCTGCTGCGTAGGTGTATATTCGTTCGGATATGGATCCAGCTGACCGACAGCGCTTCCAGTGTGCCATCATCGAACTAAAGCCGCGAACCGATGAGGGAGAAACAAACATACGTATTGCAAATGTTGGGGTGGTTACAACACGAACGTGAATTTGGGTAAATCGGTCGCTTATTCTCCAGGCACGCCTGCCAGTTTTTAACGCAGCCTGTGTGTAGCCTTTATCGTTTGCAGTCTTATGAACAAGTATGTTGAGCTGTGCCGCTTAGTTGCTTTCGAGCGACCAGAGGTAGTGGGGCTCACAGAAGTGGTTGAATGATGAGATACTCATCCAGGAAGTTGAACCTAGTGGCTACTCATGCTTCCATTGTGATAAGCTATTTAACGACTGCGGTTGTGTCTTGATATACATACAGTCTTCTCTGTGTGGGGGATTCGCGAACGCCCACGGAAGCGAAGATGGCATATGTGAACAGTTGTGACGCTCCATCCACCTTAACTAAGAAGAGCCGCTCGTGATTTCATTATAACGCAAAGCCCTGAGCCGCTGTTCAGATAGGCTACCGCATCTCCGGGACCACATGAGTCGCCCTCATTTTCTACTCATAGGCGATTTCAAATGAAGTTCAACTTATCCAAGGATATTACGAAGTCGAAGCAAAGTTTTCTGAAATAGTACCTGAAAGTGGAGCAACACAGCTGACGATGTGCTGCGCAATTGCGCTTAGACTTGATGGTGGTAATTTGTGAACATGTGTATAATATTTTTATGCACCAAGCGACCATTCAGTACTTATTGTTAACATGGGGCTACCGCTGCAGCAATCCCACGCACTGCAGCCAGATTATAACTACTGGAAGACGGATTTCGACAGCCTGATTCAAGCCGTGAGCCAAGTGGATCGAGCTCTGCTGCAAACTAGGTGTTTGTGTTGGCGGCTTACTGCAGCGCTGGGTGCCCCAATTTCTCAGACGCAAGTGGAGGGTACAAACCGATAGCAATCTGACCGACTGGTATCCTTCGACCAGCGGCGTACCCCAAGGCACAAAGCTAGGGAGCTACATAGTTCCTGCTTCATATCAATGATCCAACTCAGCTTCTTCGGTTACCGTGTGCCCTGTTTGCGGATGATCTGAGGATGTGGGGTGATAAGCACCTCCGACTGGTGCGGCCTACTTCAGCAAGACCACAACCGCCTTTATATGTGGTCTGCAGAAGTCCGCTTTCCGGTCAACCCATTAAAGTCGGTATTCTCAAGCCTGCGGAAGAGTGATGACGACCGAACCTACACTCTTGACAGCTAAATGTTACATCCCGTGCCTTCAGTGAAGGACCTAAGTGTACTGTGGTGCTGCGATTTAAAGTCCGTGAGAAACACTTATAGGTTCCGTTGTAACGGACTGCGCATGTTGTGGGCAATCAAACGCAACTTCGGTTTCTAATCTGAAGAGGCTGTTAGTCGCCTCTTGTACGTCTCGCCCGCATATTTCCAGACTACTAGTGATGAGGCGCAGACAATCGAGCGAGTCTAACACGTCGCTACGAGGCTCATCCACAGTCTATGTGGGACTTACCGCACGATAACCTAGTTTGTAAACTCTAGCCTACCGTCGGTTGCGAGTCGACCTCATCATAAACTACCCTACTCTACATCTAAGTGAATTCCCCACATGCTGAGGACAGTGCTTCATTTGCGAACACCTTGTAGAACATGTGGGTCATCAGTACAAGCTTGTGGTTCCAGATCTAAAGCCAGTTCCTCATTCCCTGTGCTTTGAACAGTGTGTGATAAGTGTTTGCAACTGTTTGACGGAAGCAAACTCAGTGAAGCAGTTTGAAAATTGCTTGCTTTGCATTTTTCCAGTGAAAGATCCTGTAAACAATTACTCATTGATAATGATATCTCACCCTTGTGAACCTCTACTTACTGTGAGTAATAAGGTTTTCACGGGGTTTCGTAAGAACTTGCAAAGGGATCAGTGCTGACAGGTCATAGATAAAATCTTAAAAGATTTTTGATCATATTTCGATGGAGTTGTAAATCCTAACATTCAGCATAGAGATCAACTAGGATACATTGCAACGGGCATTTCGGAACGTCTCTCAACATCACCTTTGTGCCTTGTCATGACTTATACGGGGTTCCCATTGATTGATAAAAATATTGATGGTGGTGTTCATGTTGGGCCAAAAGGAGAGCTCCTTTGCACCCAGAATGCTGCTATTTACAACACTACAGGTGATGTGGATAACCTCTTGTAAGAAAAAGGACATCAGTAGTGCGCCGTCACACCGCGACAACCAACTTTAGCGCGAAGACTGGGTATACTGTGGGGTCACACGCACTTGCACGGATTCGAACCGGCGTCCCCTAGAATTAGAGCGTAAGCGAGCAATCCCTCCAAGCAAACGGTACCACCATATTTTCTCTCTCGAATATTAGTCCAGTTATGAAGGCAAATTATTTATGACTGCTGAGAAACACTGGCACATTTTCTGGCACATATCTGTTAGCTTCTGTAGCGTAGGATCCTCTGCAGTAGCTGTGTTCAGATCTGCGATTACTGTACCAAGTGGCAAATTGTACTCGAATTGGAGACCGTGTATGAATTCAGCGGAGTGGTTGAAGGCAAAATAGCAGCGATACGCGTAATGCTGCCCAGCTGATTGCAGCCCGATCATCATTCTCCTTGGCCTACGTCGTGCTGCACAGTGGCTTCTTTATTAGTGCAATCATGGACAGATGTTCCGTGTGGGCTGCCGTTTTCCTGTCGAAAGTGTAAGCGTTAAATGGCTCTATGGGGAACACCACTGCCAGCATTTCATTGCTGTAAATAACATTCCTCCGCACTCGGAAGGCTCCTACTGTGAGAATCTATTGGTTTTCCTTTTTGAGACAACTCGTTACCAAGCTCAATTTTGACTGCTACCACAATGAGGGTTGGATCCGTAGCAACGGAAATATGGGGGGCTTCTGTGATCACCTTCTTTGAGGGCTGGTTGTTGTTCCTCTTCCCAAACCAATGGGACAACTTTGTAAATCAGTTGGTGAATGAATTGCGCCATATCAACAAGATTAGGTTGAGTTAAAGTAAGCTTTATGAATCTGAATAGGTTCATTTTCAGCATTTACACTATCACTGCCGATGTACATAAGCAGGGAGAAAAGTGATGCATATCTAACTGACACTCCAACATCCGATCGTGCAGTAAGTATATGACTTTAGTTGGATCAACAAGCAAAAAATGTGAGACAAGAAAAGCTAGTATTACAATATGATGCGGCACGGAAAAATGAAATTTTAAATTTAGATGGTCACTATACATCAGATGAAAGCATATCATAGAAAAAATTATTGCAAGCAACAAGATGTCTAGAAATGAGCAAGTCAACGAAAGAATCTCAAGACAAGCTGCTACATCTAGTATTGTGTTTAATCGATCATACCAATAAGATGGCATCAATTTCAAGTGGGATCGGAACAATAGGAGAATCGCGTGGGGGTTACTTCTTGAGTGGATCATTAGGCCGGAAATTAATAAGGTGCTCTGACGTCCTGAGGAATCTAAAACGAAACGCCCAAACTACACCCCGGTAAAGCTACTACTAGTTACATTTCCATTCACTAGGAAACCTTGCTGTGCCGGTGACGAGAAGTAAGCAAGAGATAGAAAAAAGTGGAAGAAAAGATCATTTAACTGAAGGATACTACCGACGAGCGAAACAACGCAGAAAATAAAATCAAAGTATGAAGATGGATATGACCAGAAGAAGGGAAAGGCTTCGTATTGCCAATTAGGAGTCAAACTGGAGCACAAAAATCATTAACTGTAGGTTCACTGACCATCATTTTGGAAGCGTGTTCCGGCGCTTCTCAACTCCATGTGATAGCCGACTTTCCGCCTTAATCTAATCAGATCGCGACTTGTGTGGATTCATGGGATGACTGCAGAAACTAGACAATCTGGCCGGGCTAAATAGGCAAAACGAGTCGGGCTTAACATTTCCAGTTAAAATACTGTAAGTGCAGATTAGGTCTCCTCGGAGCCTTTGGTAGTGCATTGAATGTGCTCGGAGTATGTCGGTCACAGTAAATACCCAACAAACTTAGTACCAACTCGCAAAACCCTCTCAAAGTTCATTTTGCCTAGAACGAGGCAAAGGGAGCAAACCTGAACGCAATATAGCAAATGGGACGGAACGAAAGGTCAGAACAGCTTCACAAAGATGTCGGCAGTTAAGAGGCCGGAAGAACGGCGTATTAACCATAACATACGGAGCCCTCTACATGTGTCCTCCTTTCAGTTGTCGCCCGAGTGCAAAATCCAAGAGTGTACGATGCTAAGATCGACCAGTTAGAGGTAAGAGGAGTTCGCCCCCTTCGGAGCACGTACCCCGAAGGTGGACAAGCTGCGACAAAACGAAGAACAAAACAATTAGCCTAATTAACTGGGAATAGCCACGTAGTAAGTCACATAACCTATAAAGGGTATGCTGAACGGCTTCAGGACTTCCAGGGACATACGCAACAGCCAACAGCTTTAGTTAATCAGTAATTGACAGCGATGGTACCCGAAGCTTCCCGGAGAACTGCAGTCGTCCTTGAACCGGGCAGTGTAGGACACTGCGAAGAATAACTTACCTCAATGAAAGACTGCGACCCAAGCGCACACGGTGCTCTTCCCTGCAAAAATGTGGACAATGAGTGAAAAGTGCGTTCAGATACACCATAAGAGATGAGCCTTTGCGATGGCCCCAAGTGGAGTACCGGGTGAAATGCTTTCAAAAACCTACGAACAGCACATCCACCACGTATTCATTGTCAACGTCCCTCCGTCTCTAGCCTAGCCTCCCCATCTAACCACGACCTCATTTATTAGGCATAGTATGACTCATTTATTGCGGCACAATAGCTTCCGGAACGATGTTCACCCGTTACTAGTGACCCAGCCAACGAGCCTCTGATTCATGATTTTTTTCTTCATTTTTGTATTACGACGCAGTAGATGAGGTGTTTTCCACCTACAGCTAACATGCATAAGGATGGTGATGATCCATTGTCAATTGCATAACCTGTAGAATTTCTTGATAGCATGTGCTCAGACGTGCGTTTCTAGTAGCAGAATTGCAGACCTATTCCATTCAGTCTCAAGAATAACAGACCTGTCTACGACAACTCTGTGTGCATCTACCATTTACCTGTTCCTATGTAGAAGGTAAATAAAGGGTAAGAGAACACCGTCCGGCATGGCTAGCGGCTAGAATCAAAAAGGTATATAACTCCTCCAAAGCTGTACACCTCGATGACATAGGTCATAATCCTAGACCGAACCCATGACCGCTAGAGGATGACGCCAACAAGCCAGCAGCCTCAGCCACTGAGCCATGGGGGTCGGTGGTTGAGCTACATAATTTGCAATCTAACTGGGATATAGCATGACCTATCTTCCACGGCCAAGCAGGTTCCTATCAGTGCATATGGTAGTGGCTAGACTCCGAGGTTATGACTTCCTTTCACTTGGAACTAAGCGGCTCACAAAAGTCGATCGAGGTATATGCGCAGACGAATACTAGAGAATGCTGAAACTATCGAACCAAAGCTGTGTACTCAGAAAAGAAAAAATATGCAAAAGTTCGCATCTGCTCACTTTCTTCTCCTCCACTCCACTGATACTGATCCAAATTCAGTCCATATTCCACACATTCTTCATATTAACCCGAGCCCCATTACTTTATCGATCATCACACTATCAGCTGTTAAGCGCAATCGCGTGGCCTTCCGGAAAGCACTGAATATGGCATAACGATAGGCGGATACAGTCAAAGGCAAGTATACCTCGCTGATTGCATCGGGACTCAGACGATATGACACTGACAAAGCAGCGCTTGGTGAGACTTGAGCAAAGCAACCTCACGGAGGGCACTATAGTCACAATTTACTGTGAAATGCAGCCCCAGTGCCACTGTGACTAAGGCTTTTACTCTGTAGTATTTGGCTCCTAAAAGAAGGCCACCAGCACAAGTGATTCAATGATTTCTTGAAAGTTGTGCGCAGCCCGACCCTGTAAAAAACGAGAAAATTACTATACACCAGATCGGGCAATGCGAACATGCAGCGTGCAAATACATTCCCTCCGTGGAGCATGTACGTTGACAATCGCGTGGACAAACATCCACTACTCTGGACAGATGTGATGGATGATGTAAGGTCACCCAGGTTTGCCTAGACCAATTAGAATAAATGCAGATTGCTGTGTTTGAGGTCCGCTTTCCAGAGACCCGAAACGATTAGGTACACTTGATGTGACTTTAAACAGTAACCTAGCCGCACAACGTAAGATTAAAAGTCATGCGCTACCGTCAGGCTTTGTACGTGGCTCTATCAAAAAATAAAGTAAGAGATTCGCTTTCGAAATTACAAATTTGCAGTGGATGTGGTGAAGTATGTGGGGCTGTTTCGAAGATATCACATACCTACCAGCCATGATCCTCCAGGTGTACAATGGATAGCGGCCGAGTGGAAGATGTTCACGGTGCAGCGCAAATTGCCCGTGAACAGTCGGTAGGTAGGGCTATCCTGTGGTCGTTCGCAGTAATAGTAAGAAGTAAAACTAGAAAGAGGCGCCACAGACTAAAGAAATGTGTCGTTTTGTCCTTCAAGTGTTTTCCATTAACTTTTACCAAGAGATTCGCGACGGATTGCAAAACACGTTTGCGACGGTTATTCGGTGGCTGAAAGCATTACACACTTGCGTTTTAGTCTGGAGGTAATCGGTTCGATTCGAGCGACGCGCGGTATCCGCAGTACGCGCACTACTATTGGTTGTCGATACGGTGTGTCACCGTATTGCTGCTGCTCTTGCGACGGTTAGCCGAATGTAAGGACTAACATCCAGGAAGTAATGTGACAGGGCGGAAAACGAAGGAATGGTTAGCTGTTAGTTATATTTTCGGACTAGCATAGATCTAAGAACTAAGCGAAATTGTAAAGAAGTCATTACAAAACTCCACCAGAGACCAGTGCATGAGAAGAAAGACATATCAAAATACCCCATTTAGAACATTGAGCATTCTGCGACGTACTAGAGTCGTAATGTCAACATAACGATGAGCATTAACAGATAGTGTGGTTGCAGCCGCTGAGGACACGTGATGTGATCGATAATGCGGCAATGCAAGTGATGGAATAACTATAAAAGGAGACCCCCGGTTACATACTTACCCAAATGAAACCTTCTGATGTGCCTTTGCAAATTGCCCTTCTGAGTAAATGACCATCTACACTGGTCGCACTTAAAAGGGCGTTGGTCTGAATGGAAGAACAAGAGATGACCGGTTACTGATGAGACACAGTGAAAACAATTGCAGAAAACAGATAATCTGTTAGAATACGAGCATAGGGGCTGAAGTGCACCAAAGCCTTAATCGTAATCAGTAAACCCGAAAATTCGCCGTTTAAACATTCGACGTTAATGCATAATTATTTCGCTATATGAGAGCAAATGATGTGCTATAGCAAAAAAAGTACCTACGATAATATCCTGGTACGAACATAACGTGTAAGGCAGAGCATGCCACATTTTGCGTTACCCCGCTATTCAGTGCATTAATTAGAACGAAATTTAAGAGGAACGTTCAGCCGCTGGTAGACAGTGCAGTTAGCGTGGAGCGTAGACAGAAGACCAATGCCGGCTAGTCCATTAGTAGCAATCTCGAAAAGCCTGAGCTTAGGCTCCCTGTAGCTCTCTCAGATCTATCCACTCATTCTGACTAGTGACTTCAACTACACCTTGAACTTCCGAGTTCCTAAAAAAATCCGCGGAAACTTAATTGTTAATTTGCGATCGAAGTATGAGATCTTTCTGAATTGTTTTCGTGATGAAAACCCAGCGGCATAGGAGAAGGTGAATATGAAATTGAGGCCAAAAGAAGAAATCTAGGTGATACCCCTTACAAATTGCGGGAGTGTAGCAGTTGAAAATGAGGGAATTCAGTTAACCGCAGTTGAAAACAATAATGGAAACAATGTTGACAATACAAAAGGAATGAAAAAACCAAACCAGGTTGCAAGAATTTAAGGTACAAATTGTGGAAAATATAGTGGAAAATATCATCGAACATGCATCAGCTCTGATCACCAATCGTTTTACCCATTTTCGCACTCTCTGTTAGAGACTGTGTAGCGCAGGTTGCTTCAGTAGCCATTTTTAGTGCACAGAAACACGGCTCCCAAGCGTGCTTCCTCTGTTGGAACGTCGGTATGGTCCGGTGTTGGTCCTTTACAACCTGGCTTACTCGGCACTTCTATGCTACTGACTATAAAGCAGTAGTACTTGCTCTTGGGCCCAACGCCCCTCAAAAATGTTCGCGCTCACCACCTTTGTTTACTGTCCTCTTAACATTCGGAGCTGCTCATTCAGAGTTGCTGTGTGAAGAGGATATCTTTAATTCGTCCTATCTTCTCAGTCCATCGATATGTACTCGCCGTTAAACAATGACGGGAGATTGTATACACTGAGCCTCGTCCATCGACCGCGTCACATGTTTCCCTGCACTTCGGCAGAGATTTCCGTACGTGGATGCGCGTAGATGATCCATGCAATTTAATTTCGAACCGCTTGAAAACTCACCCCAGCTTGCCATTGTTAGCCTGGTAATTTTCCATCCTCCAAGCATCAGTTGCTTTCAGGTAACTGTTAGCTGCTTTCTATAATCTTGTACTTCTTTTGGAGGAATCCAGTAGTTTGACCACATGCCAAACTCTAGATCTACAGCCATACATCAGTTGAAGCAGCGAGTTCCTTGCGGAGGCCTGCTGGGATGCTCTATGGGTCAGGAGCAGCGACGAACCCTCTACCCAATCTCCTCCTGTTGCCAACAGCCACTTTTAATCGTTCTATCTTACCGCTCTTCTAAGTCACTTGTTTGAGGATTGCAAGAAGTTGTTCACATTTTGCTGACACCGGCCGTATCTAAGTAGATCCGGAATTGCTCGCTCTTGAAGCCAGAACATGGTCAGTTAATATGATCATTGGAAATCCGAGATCCGCTATCGCATGTTTCATGAAAGCATGTGTTACGGTGCTATCCCGTTGGTCAGGGATACCCGTTGCTTCACTCCAGCGCGTGAAATGCTCAGTCATTAACAGAATGTATTTGTTAAGCCTCACTGTCCAGAAAACCTGATGCTGTACCGGTTTTCCGTGCTAGTCGGCCGGTACCTTACGCGGCAGTTCCAATTATTACCCACAGACTAGATCGTTTGCAGAAAACCAGGGTGATTCATGCAGTGAACTATTCACTGCTCCAATCGTGGTGGTCAAGACGCCTAATGGTCGGATTCGTATATGCACCGACTTATCGACAGGTATCAACGGAGCGCTAGCTCACATCAGCACTCTCTGCCGATCCCACATGATTTGTTGTCGAAATTATATGGGGGTGGATTTTTGTACAGCTGGGTCTATCGCATGCGTACTTGCAGGTATAAGATGTCGAAGCCTCAAGAGATTTACCGACGATAAATAAGCACCGGAGGAGGTATCAGTATCATCGACTTCCATCAAGGGGTCAAGGGTGCATCAGCAATATTTCAGCAAATCATGGATACGACGCAGACAGACATAGACGGTTCCGCCGCATAGTGGGATAATATCTATGTTGTCAAAGCAAGCGCAGATGACCTACAAAAACTGCGTCAGGTATTAGACAGTATACAAGACTTTGGACTCGTCTTTCTGGATCTCACTGCGGTCGTGGGGGGCGAGCAGTCGCTGATGATAAGTGGAACGCGCATCCATGACGCAAACTTGACGCCGAGCAATCCCGATACTAGTTATAGAACTACCAAAAAAGCCAACCGAACCTTTTACCAGCGTTTCGATGCTGACAAATTGGTACAATGATCATACACAAGTTTATGGACTAACCCCGCTCCTCTATTCCACGACATACACGGTTTCCGCCTGCGAAAGCAAAGAACAATACATGAACATTTGAAAATTGCAGGGAAATCGGTCGAACTCAGAGAAAATAGTTATAACATGAATACTATCGGACGAGGAACAGTTCCAAACATGCCTTCATCATCCCGACACCAATGGCCCCTATCTTCAGACCACTCTATTTGAACACAATATATTAGCCGAATACGAGTGTATGAAACATCTGTAATAATCTGGATCTGACAGACGGAAGAATCAGATTCCCCTGACAAAAACACTACTTACGTACTTCTTAAGCAATTAATTGAAATTGGATATGCATCGCAATGAGGCTGGACCTTACCGTGGTGCGATGGTTTGTGTGCCTCAGCGATCAATTGAGCTATGCTGGGTGGTGCTTTTGCACTTTCAGAATCACTCATACCAGATTGGTCAATGGTTAGAGGCCAGAAAAGCTCAGCCTCCTGGTCCTCCAGGTTGGGGGTTGGAATGAGAGTGGCACCTTATTCCTTAAAACGGACTCCTTGTAGCTCAAAGCCAAACCCGCTGCCTAATGGTAAGGTTTCGGAACCAAAATCTATGGTTGAGAACCCTAATCGTTCTCCTGTCTAAGCCTGGGCAACCTGACAGTATCCTGCCCACGCAATACTATGAATCTTTCCTCAAACAGTTACTTGATGCTCTGGCCACGGCAGAGGATAATCAACGGTGCCCTATCTGCCGCATCGATCAGGGTTGATAGGGGTTTGGATGCTATTGCTCAAGCCTTCCCGTCTTCTCATTCCCCCTCTTACGCTTTTACACTCCTACCGCCGCGTTCCAACTTCACTTTTATTCCCCCAGTTTTCAACCCCCCGATCCTTGGCCCTCCTCCAGCATGTTTTGTTAGGCATTTATCTTCTAATTTCAACATTACATGCAAACGCGGAGCGTCACTCCTCTCCTGTCGACAAGCCCATGTCCAACCGAGCGGTCCATTTTAGTTCATCGGCTTCCATTTGGAGCCCTCGATCCTCCTTCAGATTGGTATGCCTCAATGTACGCACATTACTACAGATCGGTCAACAGGCAGCACTTGCCCGAACATTGGAGACGCTCTCGATCGATATCTGCTGCTTATCAGAGACCCGCCTGCAAGACTCGAGCTCTGTGATCACTTTGCGATCCCTTTCATGTGACGCAAGCAGTAATTTCTCATTGCGCCTATCCGGTGACAATGCAGCTTCGAGCACCGGCCAAGCTGGTGTTGGCATTGCCCTGAGTCCCCGGGCTGAAGCTGCTCTGGTTGATTGGATTCCAATCAGTAGCCGGATGTGTGCGGTCCGATTGGCTGGCTCGTTCATGGCCAAAAGTTACTAAGCCATGGTGCCGCATCCATGTCGACTTTGCGGGACCGATCAGCGGCCGAAGTTTCCTCATTATAGTCGATCCATACAGCAAGTGGCCTGAAGTATTTCTTATGGAGAACACAACCACCAATGCCACCATATCGAAACTGCGCCAAAGCTTTAGCAGATTCGGCTGTCCTGAGACAATTGTCACCGACGATGGCTCACAATTTACTTCAGCAACGTTTACGGAGTTTTGCAAGCAATGCGCTGTACAGCACGTCCGCTCGCCGCCGTTTCACCCACAGTCGAATAGCCAAGCAGAAAGGTTTGTCGATACATTCAAGCGAGCTCTCCACAAATCAAAAGGGGAGGGACGTATAGAGGTGGTTGACAGGTTCCTTTTCCTCTACCGACCAACATCGAATCCACAAGCGCCAGACGGAGTTTCTCCAGCACAGGCCATGATGAACCGGAAGCTCCGCATGCCTTTCGACGCCATCCGACAGGGCTCGGAGTCCTCTATTGGTGAAAGGAACCGCAGAATGGAACAGGAGTTTAATCGGAGGCATGGAGCAAAGAAGCGATCTTTCACCCATGGACAGAAGGTGCTAGTACGTGAATACCGGGAAGGCTATGCGAGATGGACGCCAGGAACGGTCGAACGCAAGCGCGGAAACGTCATGTATGACGTGATGGTGGGCGCACAGATCTGGCCACGGCATGCAAACCAGTTACGGCCCACATCTTGCCAACCAGAACAAGCAAGGCCTACTGACCTCCCGTTCGATTTACTGGTGGAAAGCTTCAACCTGCCGAAGGTAGCAGTGGACGACTGCACACAGTCGAGCAAAGAATCCAGAACAAGAACATCGGAACGAAGTTCTCGGGCGCTTTTGCCAAGTAGGTGGACCGACAAGCAGAGAACACCGTCCCAAAGGCTGCAAGTTAATCGTAGGCTTTCGTCTGATACCTCGGACGACATCTCACGATTGTCAAAGACTAGTCTAGACATAAGATCCGCAATGAAAAGTCTTCAAAATTGCGCCAGGTGCAGGTGGTTTTTCAACAAGAAATGGAATAAGGCACAAATACTGCCAAATGGGCGTCTAATACACTTCTCTCCTGAATTTTTACAATAGCGGTGTGGGTAGTGAAGCGAGGCGGGACGACAAAGAAGTAGTCGTACTTCTCATCCGCAAGCTTTCCACAGCCTTGTCTCTTAGGGTTCTCAATGTACAATTACTAAATGGATCATATCCGCTAAGGTAATCGATTTCAGCCTTAAGGCAGCAGCTTTCCTTCATAGCGCAAAAATATAATCCGATTACCATCGAAATTGCATCCAGAATCGTATTGAGTGGTCAACCGCAATCAGCCATTAGCATTCGGACAATGTGCCACCCACCTGCGGCACTCAGCAATCGCGCTTTGGTGGGTGCAGCAAAAATTGGTTACACTAGGCCCACGCAAGGCAGGAGAGATGCGTGATCAAGCTCAAATGGGCGGTAGTTTGGGTCTTCCTACACAGACCTTAGCCATCTGCTCGTCTAGGTCGAAATGTGTCTGCACGAGCTAAAATTGGACAATGAGTTGTGTGTGGAAGCAGGTGCTGGTTCACGAACTGGCCGAGACCACAAAACATGGGACGTAGAGTAAAGGTAAACTTAGTACAAATCCGGAATTAGGACGAACGCAGAGACGGCGGCGAACAAATCTGGAAAAAGGGGTAGAACCTGAAGTGAGTAGGGGGCATGATCAAGCCCTTTGCGAATGGAGTCAAAAGTCTCACAAAGCGGGCTTGAGCGAACAAACGAGATGTCCGTTTGAGGCGATGGGAGAGATGTGGATCGGTGGACCAGAGTGGATAAGGTTGACTTAGCATTCCAAAGTGCTCGATGCAAGGGGCAGATCAGTCACCTCATTGTGGCGCCATCTCAAGACCGGATTCTCTCACTTGGAAGGGTAGCGCAAGTTACTGTTTAACCTCAGAGTCAAATTGTCAATCATGTAAAAAGAGGACCGATATCCAGCGCAGTGGAATGATTATGATATGCTCGTTAATTTTTATTTCAGTCGATTAAATATCACATTGGTTACGGTTCCTCAGGCATAAGATAAGCATATTCCAACCATTTAGCCCACACATGAATCACACAATTCTAATCTAATCAAGAGAGATAGAACAGCTTTCGGGCGAAATGTTATATTCACGAAATGAAAGCTGCATAAAGCATATGATGGTTTTTTGGATGCACTTACAAATTCCTTTCAAATAAGATGTTCGACTGTCAGCTCCTTCACATTCCCAATCATTCTGCAAGTACGCACACATCAAAACAGCTAGTGCACCGGCATTATTTCGTTGAAAAGTGCTTAGATTCCACTAGCTGGACTTGGGAAAATATGGGTAGTGGGAGCTGGTGGACTACCGTTGCCCAGAAAAAGGAGTCGGCTGGGTATATGGCCGGTGAATGGACGCATGCTAGCCTATATTTAGAGTAAGAAGTGGATCAACAAGCAGATGTGACAGTTTGGCATTGATGTTAGATTGGTTAACACACACACACACACACTCACACAGAGGACCGGTCCATCTGAGTCCGGTATACACACAGCGGAACGGTATAAACGCTTTAACCCAACAGTATCGGGTCTAGGAGGATTGAACGTCCTGTGATGCAAGTGGCCTATGATCAGTGAAAACAAGTATTCGATGATCATTTACATGGGGTTACTGCCAACGAGGTTCCGTATTACCATAGTCTATGCTATAATGAGATTCATGAAACAAAACTTGAATGAAGCGTAGTTAAAAACTCACCCGAATGAAAGGTTAAGCGGTGTTTTTCCAAATTGCACCTCCTAGGGAATGCCCTATCACATTGTTCACATTTATGAGGGCGTTGCTCTGAAGTGACGAACAAGAAATGTCCGGTTAATGATGAGACACGTAGTGAAAACAGTTGCAGAATAACGAGTGACCTGTTAGAATGTCGCATAAGTGCTGAAGTGCACTAAAGATTCAATGGTGACCTATAAATTCGAGGATTCATCGTTCAAACATTTTACGTTAAGGCATAACTATCTCGTTACACGAGAAGCAGATGTGGGTCATAGTGTGAAAACAGTTATTAGCGACATCTTGACACAAACATTGCGTGGAAGGCAGAACACGCGGTGATTTGCGCTGCCTCATGCCTCAAGGAGCATTAACCAGAACGAAAACTGAGTGAAAGGATACTGGCGTTCCGCTTTGACTCCCTACATTTTTCGACACCACAATGAACCATCCTTGGTAGATACATATCCAAATGATGTCAATATAAATGGGAAATGTGCACAGTGTAATAGGATATTGGGCGCTGGAGAGAAATAATACCGAACGGATGTGATAATAAAAACTGAGAGTAAGCCTTTGAAAAGAGATAACCGTTTCTGCGCCTCATATCACAGCTCTAAAGAGTCGTCGCCACGTAATTTCAGAGAGTATACCGTATCGGCGACACTGCTTCTGAAAGGCCCACCTGGACGGGTAGGAGAATTATTACACCAGCCCGGGTGGTGAAGCGTGAACTGTAATTCGGATGGCGTCACGTTTCCTCTGCAACGAGTTCGTCTGGCAAGTAAAAATGTTTCCATTAAGAACACAGTTGAGCGTGAAACGTAAGCAATGGGCTAATCTTTCTAGTCATTACGTTTGCTGGACCATCAGTAACAAGACGCGAAAAACACATTAGTTGCTGTTGTAATACAACAAACAAATAATAATAATATTGTTTTTATTACGTATCAAGAATGGAACCTTGTTAGATGGGATGCTAACAACTGGGAGGAGTGACAAATAATCCGAAAAAAGAACGTCAGTGAAGTCAGCTCTTCGACGTGTTAACAAATGTCCCTAGCCAAACGTTTTCATCATCTTTCCATACACCTAGAAAAGTTGGATTCGAAATGAAGGGTTCCAATTCCATTAGCCTGCCCTCGTCTTCTTACATAGAGACCAGTTGTGCAAACAGCGCACGTCGCGGAAGTCACTACACTAGCATGCGTAACATAAAGTCCAGCCGTCGAAGTCTGGTACGTGAAATAACGGTGCTGAGTAACTCGCTTGCTCTTCCTGAGCCATAAAGGAGATAGTGAACATGTTGATTTTCGTATGGACTATACTGCAAAGGTGCCAGTAGTCGCACGTAACTAGCCTCCCTGGATCTATCGATTTGATGGATCAGACTTCGTAAGGTAGAACTGAATGGACGTCAGCAATGTAGACACCATTCTTCAAGGGAATAGTGATCAGGCTCGTCTAATACTGCGGCTTTAGTCCGAACTTACATTCTAATTCTGCGTACGTGGGTGCATTCAGAGAGACGGTCCACGGAGCAGAATGAACATTCATCGGCAAAAATGCTGGTTACTAGGACTGACGGAACAGCCTCTCAAAGTCAAAGGTATTTGACAGCTAGTAGAAAAACGGTCCCAGCTAGCCACCTATAGTTTCACTAATACAGGGTCGACTCCCGCCAGGTTTGTGCAAGAAACAGAATAATCTCCGATCATTACCAAAAAGACTGACGCAAAAACACTCCAGCTGCTGTTAACCTCTGGTGAATTTGGAACCAGTAATCATCCGCTGTGTACAGTCAGCGCTTACTTTAATCGCATACCAAACGTGTCGTGATGCATATGGAGCAGAATTTTGACTTGGTTTGAGAGCACTGGCACCGACAACATATCAACTTCAACATGTCAAAGAACTCCCAGTACATCAGCTTATGCGAAACAATCTGCACTGTTCATCACCCGATTACAATGCTTCTAGCTGATAACACATGGTACCGAGGATTTCACCATGTGTAGGCGGGTTGATGAACACGAACGGGAATGATTTCAAATCGGATCTATCAGGGAAACCAGGATTAGCAGACCAAGATACCGATACTTCGATGCGTCTTCCAGCCAATATTCGGCAGAACAACATAGTCAATCTCTAGAAGTTAACCTAGGAGTGTCAACTGCCGATCAACATAAAACACGACGCCGCGATGATCCTAAACATTTCCGCAACCAGTTTGGCGGAGCACCCAACCATCAATATCGAGGTGATCAAGTCAATCAAACGAAGTCCTCACCATCTCTTTGTCGATACTGATGTGGCTAGAATTTTCTCCAGAGATGCACATTTGTTAATATCGAGGCAAGCTGTAGTCTCAAAATAGAATTATGACGTCGCATTAAACTGGATTGTTAACATGCTGAGAATGTATCGCTATTTCTAAACCCATGCACAATTCCCATACAGAACAGCACGCATGTGTTTTCACCTGTGACAGACTATCGAGTACCGACCTTCTTCCGTGCGATGCCGAACATCTTCCTGTGTCTGACGATTTTCATTAGGACTGCAAATAAAACAGTAAGTAATCCACTGCCCTATATAAGGAAAATATAACTACGGATACAGGAATTTACTTTTCATTTTTTAAACCAGACCGTGCGTAAAGTTAAGCTTGACAAACCTATAGTTTTCCGTTTTATGCGCTGCACTTAGTCTGGGCGTCGTGCCGTTGCTAACAAGCAGTGGCTAGAGGGGGTGTTGGATTAGTTAGTGGAAAATACCAGACTAAGAAGAGCGACTCTCTAGTATGGGTAAGTGGACACTACATGGACCAAAATCCAACCTTTTCCCAGAAATTCAGTGGAACAATTGCATTGGTCAGTCAAAATAATGTTGTAGAACAATCTGATACTAGCACAGATAAGTAAAGAATAGCAGAGAACAGAGGACATTTAAGAAAGTCACCAAAACACATAAATAACGCTTGTTTGCCCACGGTAGTTGACGTGTGTTTGATGGACCCAGGCATTGTCCTCCTGATAAGCCAATCGGAGCAGTCAGGTACAAAAACAGCCAATAAGAGAGACACGGCGCGACCTTAGTGACAACAGCAACTTGGCGATGGAGAATTTTTGATTGAGGGACCGAAATGCCATCTTCAGTGGATGAGAAGACCGCGATAATTCGGCATCAATGGACGTAATCTGAAGAAAGCCAGACACAGTCGACCAAGATAGGCATCTAGGCAATATCTCCGTACCGACAGGAGGGTAGTGCTAGCTGCTAGCACCCGGAAATCTGTCGGTATTCTGTTCAAAAAGTGCTTCCCTGTAAGTAGCCTAACCCATTGCTGATGCCGAACGACTTATCATCATCATCCTCATCACCACCACCACCATCATCATCGTCACACTAGCTGAGGGTGAGAAACACAGATCAGCGTCAATACAAACATGATAAGATACCAAGAGAAAGTATTAAAAAAGTTTAAAAAGCAATTAATATAATGTTAAACATCATACTATGCATTCAACATGAGATCGTAGTTGGAGAAAGAATCTAGAGGAGGATGGACAAAGAAATGAACAAGAAATGAACGACATAAGCTGTACCCACGGACGCCGCGGATTTTTGGATCAACGTGTGCTGGATACCACTTTTGCCTCAGATTACTGTGTTAGCAGCGTTTTATCTGTGTGAATTGTGCACCATTATTCTTCTTTTGGCGTATTTTCCAAGCGGTGCAAATTTGGCGGCTATTCTTTGGCTAATTCCGGAGATCTCACTGATTTGCCATACTGCCATCTCTGTCCGCCATCTTGGATTTGCTCTAGCTTGTGATGCCGTCTCAAGCTACTTGTGGTTTGTGTTCGAAAGTTGTGAGAAATAAGGCTCATGCACTTCGATGCTACAGCTGTGATGTTTTGTTCCATATTTCGTGCATTGGCTTATCCGTTGACGTGTTTCGAAAATCGCTCGACATCCGACATCGGTTTTTTCAAGTTATATGTGATAAATGTCGCGGTACAAGACATCAGAATACGCAGCGACCGCAAACCACTACGGAAAAATCTCTCTTTCAGATAGAAACAAACCGTTCACCACGTGGGATCAAACGCCCTCGTGAAAGTACCTCTGTCACCTCGCCTTCTACTGTCTCTCCGCGATCTGCACCACCACCAGCGTCTTCGACCCCGGCCGAACCCCAGGTTCAATGTTTTCCACCGACGGAAGACTCAGGCTCAGAAGCTACGAAATGCCGCTTCACTGATCGGTCCGTGAATTTCTCAGAGCCTGTCTGTGAACTTCTGAACACCGAGGATCCATGGACCACTCAAAAGCGCAAGGGCCCACGTAATCGAGTTCAGACGTCACCGGCTGATAAACAACTACCCAATCAGTTAAACGCCTCTAGTTCTGCTCCCACAGGTTCATCACTGATTTTGCTGTGGCGTCATAATCTCATGGTCTTCCACGTACCGGAGTCAAAAGATGAAAACCCTCAGATACGTTATGATCACGATGTTGAGTTCCTCCAGGGGCTCATCGATAGACTCTTGGATATGGGCGAGGACAGTGTGACGATTAAACAAGTAATCCGACTTGGCCAGAAAACTAACCAGTCATGTCGACCTCTGAGGATCACCTTTGCAAATCCTAATATGCCGCAGTTCATACTGTCTCGTCTGTCAAGGTTGAAAGGCATAAAAGTTCACATCCGTCGAGACTTGGAACCCGAAGACAGGGATCGTTTGAAGACTGCGGTCATTGAGCTCAAACGCCGTACAGAGGAAGGTGAGACTGACTTACAAGTTGTAAATTTTCGGGTGATCAAGAAGGGTGTACGAACCCGTATCAACCGGTTGCTCAACCTCCAGGCACGTCCCGCAGTACCTCCCAGGACCTCCGTGTCGCATTCGCCAACGTGTGCAGCCTAATGAACAAACGTGACGAACTGTGCCGCTTCGCTGTCTCGGAGCGGCCGGACATTTTAGGACTTGCAGAGACATGGCTGAACTCCGACATCATGCCCCAAGAAGTCGTGTTGTCAGGATACTCTTGTTTCCGATGTGACCGAAAATCAAAGGCTCACGGTGGTGTTCTGTTGTACATAAAATCGTCACTATCTGGCAAACTTATCAGTACCTATCGGAGCGAGGATAGTTTATGCGAGCAATTGTGGTGCACAATCCGTCTCAGGCGCGCAGAACTAATTGTGGGGGTTATCTACCGGAGACCATTAAACCGTTGCTGCGATTGGATACCACATGTACAGAAGCACATGAGCCGCCCTCAGTTCTTACTGATGGGGGATCTAAATTTACCTAAGATAATTTGGCCAGATGTTCGACTTCTTCCCGGTCATGGCAACGTTGAGGCTCAATTCGCTAAAATGACTATTGAAATTGGGGCAACGCAACATGTCATCCAACCGACGCGCGTAACTCCGTACTCGGCATCTTGTCTGGACCTAATGTTTACGAGCTGCGAGCAGAAGCTAAAAGAGATCAGAGTCATCGAACCTCTGGCGAACAGTGACCACTGCTCTATTGTAGCAAGCTTAGAACTGTCGTTACCATATTACAATCAACAGAAGCCGATATTCAACTATTGGAAGACGGACTTCAACGGACTTGTCCAAGCCGCAAGTCAGACTGATTGGACACAACCACATGATGCGTCACTTGAGGCGTGGTGGTCATTAATAAAGGGGAAGCTTAACTCGCTCTGTACTCTGTTCGTTCCCCTTAAGTATCCAAAAATCGGACCTGTCAAACCGCATTGGTTTGATAGAGAATACAGACAGTTAGCGCGACGACGTCGTAAACTTTGGGATAGATACATCAGCTCGGGTTGTGATGAAGATTACACGGTGTACAAGAAACAGCGTAACTTATGTAACGCCGCAAAGATCAAGAAACGCCGGCAGTTCGAAGAGGAACTAGCATCCTCGGCCGCAACCGCACCCAAGCGAATATTTGCCTACTTGAAACGTCAACTGAAACCTGGAGACGACCTACCGGTCTTAGAGAGCTTAGACGGGAAGACACTCATTTCAAGCGCGGAGCGCGCGGACGCCCTGGCTACGCACTTCCTCACTGTATTTTCCAGTAAACCGGCGGCTGTTCCAGTACCAGCACAGGTTGCGCCAGTCTTGCTCGACAGCCTACAATGTGATGCAGTCGAAGTACATCAGCTACTCGTCAACCTCAATGGTGCAAAGCCCCCCGGGCCAGACGGACTTTACCCACTAATACTCAAGTCCCTATCGATTATCATCTCACTAGTTGTGACAAACCTTTTCAATAGATCGCTCTCTGAAGGATCCGTCCCGAACGACTGGAAATGCTCGATAATAAAACCGCTTCCCAAGGGTGGTGATCAGAGTAAAACAGAGAACTATAGACCGATCTGTTTGACTTCGGTATTATCCAAAGTTCTCGAGAAGGTTGTGAAAAAGTGTCTGCTGTCGTTCTTCGAATCGATGGACATATTGACGCCAGCGCAACACGGCTTTACGAAAGGGCGATCCTGCATCACCAACTTGATGTACGCAAACCACCAGTGGGTTCGAGCTCTCAATGAACAGAAGGATGTTGACGTGGTGTACATCGACTTTAGTAAGGCGTTTGACAGAGTGAACCACGAGGTATTCCTTCGTAAACTGAGGACATACGGAATCGGTGGCACGTTACTTCTGTGGATACAAGAGTTTATTGTGGGACGAAGGTTTAGAGTACAGGTCAATGACTATCTGACAGAATGGTTCCCATCGACCAGTGGCGTGCCTCAAGGAACTGTACTTGGGCCAGCATTATTTCTTATTCATATCAACGATCTTCCGCAGCAGCTCCAGTCACCATGTGTCCTGTTTGCAGATGGTTTGAAAATCTGGAGGATCATTAAAAACCAGGACGACTGCGCTCGCCTCCAGCATGACTTACAGCGACTGTCAACATGGTCCACTGAAATGCAACTCCCTCTTAACGCAAGCAAGTCGGAGTTCATCAGTATCACCAGACGTCCAGCCACTCGATCATACACCTTGGACGGCCAGTTGCTCCATCCCAACACATCTGTCAGAGACTTAGGAGTTCTCTCACGACATGATTTAAGATCACTAGAAAATACAGAGAAATTGTACCGTGCGGGACTTCGTATGCTCTGGGCATTACGACGCAGTTTCTCCACATGGTCCGAAGAAACCGTCCCTCGTCTATTCGCCTCGCTCATTAGACCAATCCTTGAATACGGTGCCCCAGCTTACCATCCGATAACCCAATGGGAAACTGAAAAACTGGAGAAAATACAGCATATCGCAACTAGAATGATTCCAAGTCTACGAAAGCTTCCATATGAAAAACGTTGTGAAAAGCTCGGACTCTACACACTATCCTATCGCCGAGTAAGAATTGATCTTATTATGACCAATCGAGTACTACACTTGAATCACTTCCCCATACTGCGGCTAATCTTTCACCTGCGAGAACCCTGTAACACCCGAGGACATCGTTACAAACTCAGGGTCCCCAGCATGAACAAAGTTTCACATCAGCTTTGTATCGAACGAAGAATCGTAAACTTATGGAATACACTACCAGAAGGATTAATAGAGGCCGATTCTGTGAAGTGTTTTAAATCCCGTATCGACGAGTATTTTGGAAACCTGTGCTTTTGTGAAACGATGCACATACAGTGCCAAAAGAAGACATTGTATGTCCGTATTAATGACGCTAGTACAAATTTCTAACCGAACACGGCTAAACGATTACCGGACCAGACACAACTGCTGATAATTCACAAGTAAATTTTGATGTTTCGTAATTCGATAGAGTTGTACAGAAACCTTTCTACTTGCTCTTAAATACAGTCTCACACACAAAGGCAAATGAAGTCAGCTCTTCGCCACATAAGCAAGTAAATCCAACCAGACATGTTCATCGTCATTCGGACCCCAGCCAGGCAGTCGGGATGCACCAATCGATGCTAATTTCGAAGCGAGGGTTTTCAATAGTATTGACCAGGTCATTGCTTGGCCCTCTTTCCTCTTACTCTATCCAGATTCCGGTCGCGCAAACAACGCACGTCAGGAGAGTCGGTGTGCTGGCATGCGCAACACGTGATGGCAGCCTGTTGCGTGTCATAACGGTGCAATGCAATCGCTCTGCTTACACGAAATATGCGACGCGACACACTGCAATGTTCACGAGGTGCTCCCGCCGGACAAAAGCTAAGCTGCGAAGACAGCGATGGTCGAACATAGCTATCCTCTTTATCTCTGTCGAACTGATGGGCCAGGTTTCACAACCGTAAAGGAGGGTTGAACGCCCGGTTGAAAGGTCAACTCTGCTCTTCAGGGCGAAAGTGAGGTCACGTCAGCGCCACAGGTGGCGGAAATCGAAAAAGGCCTCCAGCTTTTGCTATACGGTTTGCGATCCCATCTTCGATCACCTTAGTGCTAATATAGATGTTCAGTTACTTTGAATTACCGGACGGCTTCTAGCTGATCACTACAAAGGGTCAGCGCAGGGCTGAGTCCCTGTCAATCTTGGAGAAGGACTTTGCACTTCGAAAGAGCAAAGCATAGCCCAAAAAAATTGACAACCATTGCTCATCTGTCCAGTACTGCTTGGTATGTTTGGGCGCTGTCAAATATGAGGGAAATGTCACCCGCATACTCCAAGTCAAAAAGTCGGTTATCTGGAAGCAGCTCCACCTCTTAAAGGTTGTGTCTAGCGAACACTGTCTCCATGACGAGGGTAAAGAGGAAATATGGCAGCGGGCTTCCTTATCCCACACCGCATGAGATATCGAAGGGTTGCGACAATTTAACATAGACCCACCCTATGCCGTCACTATGCGCGTAAAGCGCTACGACAGTGTTTATGAATTTATGGGGCACGCCTAACCGGAGCATACATTTCCAAAGGACACATTGATCCACTAAATCTAAGGCACCTTGGATGTCGATAAGCACGCCTACGGTGGGTCACCAATATATGTAAAACATAGGGTCCCCTTCAGCCACTTGATCAAAGCAGAAAGAAGACATAGATTGCGATATGTCAACATTTCGATTGTTCTCCTCAGTCGCATACACAATACAAGCAGAAACACATACACAAATATATACATGGAAAAAATTGGCATACCAATCAAAACGTCAAAATGAAGACCAAGGCAATCTAATTGATTGCTTTGATTGAGTTGAGTACGTGTTTCTGCTTGTATTGCGTTAGCGACTGAGGAGAACAATCGAAATGCTGACATATCGCAATCTTTTTTTTCATGCTGATGCTTGAGAGGAAACTAAGTGGACAGATTTCTCAGCTGCCGTATTACAAATGATATGTGGATGATATCCTTGTTTTCGGTTCCACGAAGATGCAAATCGAACAATTAGTAGACCAACTTAATAATGTTCACGCCAAGCTGAATGTTACTTATGTATTCGAATCGAATGGGCGTCTTCCGTACCTCGACATTCTCATGAGTCGCAGGGATAATGGGCTGATTAAGCGATCTGTATACCGGAAGCCAACGTCGTCCGGCCAATATCTACACTCCACTAGTTTCTCACCGATGGCGCACAAGCGCGCGCTGGTGAAAACGTTATTCACTCGGGCCAGACGTATCTGCTCCAACGACTGCCTGCCTGAGGAGTTTGAGCTGATCACTAAGACACTTATGAAGAATGGCTACCCGAAGCGATTCATAGACAAACACAGCCAAGTTAGACCGCCCAAGGAGATGGTGCTGACAGCCCCTAAGAAGAAAACGTACATTGAGCTACCATTCAAGGGTGACACCGCAGCAAAAAGGATAACCAAACGCATTGTCTCGGCCATTCACCGAACATACTGTGCTGCGGAGGCGGTAATTATCAACAGAACCCGAAAGTTGCCATTACCTTCAGTAAAGGAAGATGAACCCGTCGGCGCCAAATCACATTGTGTCTACCAATTCGTGTGTGACTGCGGTATCAGTTACATCGGCAGGACCGAACGGGTTTTAGATTCCCGAGTGAAGGAACACTTACCAAACTGGGTTCAGCGCGAAGTTACCCAATCCACCTCCGATGATACGTGTTCGCGTAAGCCGCCAGCGTCCTCCATAGGCAGGCACATCTTGGCGACTCGTCACCGGGTTAATCCCTTATCAGCTTTCCGGATCTTGTTACGTCATACTAATGCACGCCTTTTACGATTTGCCGAGGCCGTCGCGATAAGCCGAATTAGACCAGCTTTGTGTGTCCAAAAGCAATTAGTTGTCAACCTACGGTTGCCGTGGACCTAATCTAACAACAATGACCACAACCATAAATTTGATTGGTTTGACTGTGCCCTGTAAGACATATAAAAGGATTTCCCTGTTATTGTATTAGTACTGACGAGATAATACGAAATGCTAGCATCTGCCAATATTCGTCTTCTCATTTCGTTGTTCAAACTACTGAAGGGAACTAACTGTTTTAAATATCGCAATCTGTCTTCTTTCTGTTTTGACTAACATATGTGATGATGCCCCAACAATTAACACGAAATAACGATGTGGACGATGCAACCTCAATTTCGACGAAATCCGGCTTGCTCCTCGCGAATCTGAGTTTCACAAGGGCTAGTAAGTCTGCGGAGAACGACAGAGGCGAGCAATTTAGTAGCAATTGTGAGCAGACTCATTTCTCTATGACTGCCGCCATCCGAAGGTGAGTCTCCTTTGGGGTTAAGACGCAGCGGCTGCAGTCTGTTGAGATAGACTTCTGTTCCCTAAGCTTCATTACCAAATTGTGCAAATCACCTACAAGAGCGATTCCCGTTAATTTGACGTGGGCTGGTGGAATGGAAATATTTCGGTATTGCTCCTCACAAAAGACTGGCACGTCAAGACCGAGGTTTCGTCCTAGTTTGAACTCATCAGGTGAAGATAGCCTGGCGGAACTCTAGCTGCCTTTGCGGCCTTATTCTGTTTCAACGGTCTGATCTCAAGTTCGACTTCTGCATGTGAGAGCAGATCCAGGGAGACAGCCCAGGGAGAAGAGCAATCAATGCTCGAAAAAGAAAGTGATAACGCAAGTTGGTTGAACTGCTTCGGCCCGAGGCTCTAAGCGTTTTGATAAGCTATGGATTGTCTGTATACTCTCGTCGCGTATGGTTCTGCTAACACCAGGTCACCGTCTGCCAGTTTCCCGTGTCAAAAGAAATAACTTCCGATGTCTACCAATGGCAGCGGTTGTTTCCATCTCAGAGGCAAGATGGGAGCACCAGGATTCGAAGTATCTCATCAGGTTTTCATGGAGTTTTGTCCTGAGAGTTTTAGGATTCTCACTGGGTTCGCTTCTGGTCGGAATACGTCGGTGAGTATCCGGAAGTTCCAGAGACTGTGTGGAGACGCAATGTGCAGGTTAGCAAGTTGATTTGTCGAAGGAGTAAAACATGGGTGTCCTGGCACTCGTCTCTTCTACCTACGCAGCCCTGATGGCTATGCATAATAAACTGAATGGATCCCTTTACATTTGTGTGAACTTTTCCGCCGACCTCAGTGCTGCGCTGAAAGCCACTAACGACTTCAACCACTAACCGATCTCAAGCAATGCTCAATGATGGCACATGCTTCATCAACATGTACTTGGCAGATGCCTGCCTACAGATCGAAGTTGGTTCTGAGTTTGGATTAGGATATCGTGAAGAATATGATTAGTTCCATAGGAATCATATACAAGGGAGATTTAATAGTGACACTTCATGACGTGAAGACAAACTTGCGGTGGTTAGTAGGAATGTGAGGACCGAGACCCGAGAAAATATCTGGTACAGCGGAGAAAAGATGTGTGGTTGACTGCTAGCTGCATAAACCGATTAGCATACGGGACGTGCATGATTTCGTATCAGTTGGAATGAATTCAATCGATCAGACACACAAGCACGAACAATCCACTAGTGAACGCAAGCTGATTTGAGAAACCGAACATGCAGGGACAAAAGTTCACAATGAGCGTTTGCAAACAGCAGGTTTGGGGACACCGAAACCATGTATCATAAACAAAGACGACGTAATTAATTAATAACCACCAGTTTTGTACTCACTCAAATGAACAACTCTGATGTGCAGTTGCATGTGGTGCTTTGTAGTAAACGAAGAGGCACAGTGCTCACATGTAAATGGACGTTGATCTGGATTGGGAAAAAGAAAAAGAGGTGGAATAGTGAATGATGGGATGAATAACCGAAACTTGTTTACATCGCTGTATCGAGCCCTGGCAACTAGTGTAAAAAGATTGGATCTAAAATACTCACCGATGTTTGCCACTCCTAACAAAGCGTCGTCCGAATACATAACCAACCTCATCGAGCAAAGAAAGTTACAGAACTATGAACTCCCGCACAAAGACCTATGGCATATCCGAAGTTTGCTGCCTGATGTTCTTGA
Source organism: Dicrocoelium dendriticum (assembly GCA_944474145.2). NCBI lineage: Eukaryota > Metazoa > Platyhelminthes > Trematoda > Plagiorchiida > Dicrocoeliidae > Dicrocoelium > Dicrocoelium dendriticum. Next base: position 71,439,900 of record OX104064.1, on the reverse strand, counting down.
GTTGATAAAAATTCGGTTATCAAGAAGTGTTTAGTAAATTACTGCAGTGATATCAGCTCTGTCAAGTATTTTAAAGACTGCGGTTTTGTGTCTATCCTCATATACTATTCGTTCCCATTATCCATCCCCGTACACGGTATGTGTGTTAAAGCGGAATATTCATCCCTCATGGGTAGATAAAGCACATTCTTGGCATGAACACATCTGAAGACGCACCACGCAAACGGTGATAATTCTAGTAAAAAGCACTTCATAATGCCAGAGGATGGTGTCTATTCTAGTAATGATTCGATACTGAGTTTACGCGCGAATCAACGCGTCCATCTTTACTCTTCGCATTCATGATTAAATGTATACAAAAATTCAGCAAAAGAAAAACAGTGTTCAACACCAATTGCAATAGGTGCAGCCGCGTAGTGGAAAGTTTGTGCTTGTACAAACAGCCGCAAGAACTGTCAAGGTTGTGCACGAGTCTCTACCTTATTAGTTAACCGGTTTCATCTACTTAGACAAAACGTTTCATTAGTACGTCCTACCAACACTTCGCTCCTACGCAACCACCACCAATTGCGAGTCAGCTAAGGATACTGTGAGTGTTTCCGGATCACCTACACAGGCTCGAAGCAGTGACATCCGGGTTGCAAGGCAGACGCCATTTTCTTTGGGCACCGGCCGTATTGGCGTCTCCAACTATAGTCTTCCTATTTTGTTTTATTTCTCGCTCGACTTGCCAAACGCTGCGTGAGTTAGGGTTGTCTTTGGTGGCAACACTCATTCTAGTGCCTGCTCGTCTGGTATGCATGTGATTCTACCGTAGCGCTGCCGACCGTATTACTAAACTTGGCAACGTTACAGAGGAAGGAGAAACGATGTATTAAGGTGTAGAATCCACCATATCCCTTTAGCAAACGATCGTTTTAACTAGCTACATTGGTGTCTTATACAAGTTCGGACGCCCCCTTTCAACATTTCCAGCTGTCTGAGACAAGGATGGACGTTTTCACTTTTCCTCTTCAACGTCGCAATAACGAAGTCATGAAGCTTGGGTTAGCCGGGGACGACCTAGAAAGTGTAGGGCTGTTTCTAGTAGAGCAGCTTCTTAACTTCGAGTAAGCTGACGACCTTGCCCTAATCTGTAATAGCTCCCAAAAGTGCCAAGCAGAGCTGTAAAAGTTAGCATTACAAATGTGTCGCTTCGAGATATACCTTGCACTCTCAAACTGCGAAGTGTTCCTCCAAGATTGACAGGGTCTCAGCTCTGTGCCGACCCTTTGTGGGGATCAGTTAGAAGTTGTCACCTATGTTAGCGCCGGTGGATTAGTTGAGATCACAAAACGTATAGCGAAACTTCGAGGCGCATTTGCCGATGTCCGCCATCTGGAACGTCATCACGACACCACTCTCGCCCTGAAGGATAGAGTATAAAATGCAGCCTTGCGTTCAACCCTCCTGTACGTTTGCTAAACTTGACCTATCAAATCGACAGAATCCAAGAGGCTAGTTACGTTCGATCATTGCTGTCTTCGCAGTTTAAATCATCTCTAGTGGGAACATAGAGTGAGCAAGTGAACCGCTCAGCATCGTTATATCAAGCGCCAGGCACCGATAGGTGGCCACGTGGGGTGCATGTCATCACACAGACTCCCGTGACGTGCGCTGACTGCGAGATCGGTGTCTAGATGAAAGACCAGAAAGGCCAAGTAACGACTTGATCAAGATGTATGAAAAACCTCACATCGTAGTTGGCATTTCCAGAATGCTGGGCTGGGATCCGAAGGAGGACAAACGCGTGTGGCTGGATACACAAGTTGAAATGGTGAAAAAGCGACTTCAATGAGGTTTGGGTCCCTTCCAACAGCGATCTCACACCTGATGCGTAAAATGATATTCAGCATTTTGTAGTCTGTAATACTCAGTCTTATCTTCGTTGTAGTGCAGCACATTAGCTCAGATGTGTTTCTCACCCACAGCTGATGTTTATTAGTGATGATGATGATCCATAGCCAAGCCAGATCTTTATTCCTGTCCGGTCACTTTTGGAATATTGCTCAATCTTATACAGTCACAGACACGAGTGATTTGCTATCACTTAAGCGTTTTCGCCGATCACGAAGGTGAGTCGTCCCCAGTGACATACCATGGTAGATGCCAGCTACTGCATATCGGACCGTGTTAGCTACGAAGGTTTAAGATGAACCTAGTATTCTTTTATAAATCGCAACGGAATCTAAGCTGCAGGTTAAGCTGCGAACTCAAGATTCTTCAGGATAGTGACAACAACATGGGGAACAGAAAATGTATTCTTCTTCAGCAAATGTTTGTACCAAAAAATACGTGTAAACAAAATATTTTTCACTTTGCGATAATGGATACGCTGCAGTATACCTACGGTCTCTTAATGAAGATATCTAAAAATGGCAGGCTGCCATGCAGTTACATTTCATGAAATCCCGATAGGTTGGGATGAATTGAATTCAAGATGGTTAACAGCCGGGCAAAACGTTCGCCGCTGGTGGATACCAGAATGTCACCCACATACCGTTCGTACAATTTCGTTTCACAAAAGCTGGCAACAACTTGCCTTTGGATCAAGCCGAAAGAAGTGTCTGCAAAAATTAGGACTGAGCTAAACAACACCGTCGATCGGTTTGCATATCGTCCCACAAACTCAGAAGGCGGGTATTCTGTGCAAATTTGGATCATATCCTTCGAAATTTCCAAGGGGAAGCCAACCGGCATATGTTAGCTCAAGATGAAATGACCTAAACAGTCGGCTGCTTCCGGAGGCACGCTTGTGAATAGGGAATCCACGTCTGTAGAGTACATGAGTTCCGAACTTAGTGAGGAATGTTCCAGGGCTTCTGCCAATCCAAATGAGTCTTTCAGGTAAAGTGGATCGGGGAGCTTTATCAAGGGGTCTAAGAGTTTGTTTAGCCATCGAGCAATGTTGTGATAAAGCGAGTTGTTTATGCATATAATCGAGCGTAGTGGTATACCTGGCTTGTGCAACTTGGGTGCACCCCCTCCTTTTCGGTGTTTGCGTCCCAGTCGGTTTCGACTGCCTACATTACGACTCAGAGGGTCTGCAGTCCTCTTGCTACTTGCTTCTCTACCAAGAGGTTATTCTCCGGTGTGGTGTCTAGTTGAAACTCACGTCTACACCCCCGGGAATGACTCGACTTTCACATTGCAGTGGCGGTGGAAGGGAAATTATGTTTAACGTTTCTAAAAAGAAGACTCCCCGTTTACGATTTCCAGTAGATGACTGCCGGCAATAACAGTGATAAAATCCGGCTGTACAGCTTCTAAATGCTGTGTCGTACACAGTTGCTATGCGGAAAGTCCTAGCTTGTGGGGCTAAATGCTGTCTTCTGCACAGTTCGTAAGTAGCATGGTAGTGGAAAATGAGCACGGCTACATCATGGTCAACTGTCAATCATGTAGGTCCACGGCCGTCACCCATGGCTTAGTGACACAAGCTGCTGGCATCCGGAAGTCATGGATTCAGAACCCAACAGAGGTCCGATGAAGGCGAATCGCTGACGAGACCCAGAAGGTCGAAACAGTGCTGTCTGGTGTTTTTACAGACATGCCAAAGTCTGTTAACTGACAATGGACTGTGATGGATTACCTCTAAAAGATGAAACGGTTCCCATCAATTTAGTGCACGAATTCGCAACAAGCGGCATTTTCAAATAAAAAGGGTTAAGTTGCGCTCGTTATTCCACCGTAGAGACAAAGAGAAGAGCATATGAAGCAGTGGAATTTTCGTGTACCGTCGATTGGTTGCAAAACTGACGGAATGAGTTCAGTCGGTTGCGCACCAACGAACGCTGTACCGAAGGCCAGCACACGTAGAACAACCGGGTAGAAAAGGAGCACCAGTGGTAAGGAAAATCAAAATTGCTGCGGGACGAGACGCAACTGCACTAGGAAAACGAAATAATGGTTGAAAACAAACTCTAACTGATTCTACGATCAATGCATGTACAACATAGGTGGTAAAATTAAAATATGACTGTGCTATTAGTGACGTACTCACGTAAGTGAACAGAGTTGAAGTGGTTTTGCAATTGCCACTTTCGAAAAAACGAAGAAGAACAGTGCTCACACGTATGAGGGCGTTGTTCTAAGTAGGGAAACAGAAAGTAAATATAGAAAGTGAACGCTACACAAGTTGCGATTCACGAAGGCCTTAATGATGAGTGTTGAAATCGAGAAATCTTCATGAAGAAAACAATGCAAATTATCTCATAGTATAGAGGACAATAATGGAACACTGTATGCGTGTGGCACCTGAGGGCAGAACAAGGAAGTTTATTTCATAGGAAAGGTAAATTGCCCGATATGCTGATTTACTCCTGCGACGTGAAGGGTGCACAGTTAAAGGGAATCCAACTAAAACGACGATGGCCTTCGGGAGCAGATGTAAACAGTGGAGCTGACTAAAGGGAAAACCAATTTGTTCGTGTTGCCTCAGAGTATATTCTTTGTTATTCTGTCAGATCAAGCAAATAAAAGCGATTGACTACTTTCGTGCCCTTCCAACTTCCACTTACAAACAAATATACATTAATGGAGTCATGTCAATCGTTGTCAGCTATGGACACTTTACAACAAGATTTCAGGCAGCACGTATATGCCTTTAACCGCAGCATACGTGATACCTCAACATTTTTCACATTCTTTCATGTGATAGAGGAAGGGGTATTGAAGTGTGGGACGCTGGTACTTCTGCTGAACGGTCGATGTGTCCGACAAAGGCAATGTGCATCTTTCCCACAACAAACGACCCGAGTGCAGTGACTATAGACTATGATAACAACTTCAGTTTGTTTTATCAGCGCCCTCATCGTTCTGTTTGATTAGTTGTGAAAAGATTTAGTCTGCCGACCAGCAAAGTGACTCTTGGTTTTTATTGGTGGTAAACCCGGGAACCACAATCACGAATCAGTTTAACGGGATTCGAGGCTGTGTGCGAAATATCATAAATCACCACTGTGAGAAATAGTTTACCCTGTCATTAGGGTTACATGCACCATCATTACCTGCAACGATCAGTCCTAAATTGTATGCAACTTCATTGGTTTGAAAATGTTCATTAGAACATCATGGTGAAAAGGTAAAGTAAAGTCAACAGACACAAATGATCACGTAGGGTCAAAACCACAGCAATCTAGTTCTGCTAACGGCGTGAATAAACAGTAGATTAGTCGGACGAACAAACTTCAGCATGGCTTCGTATAAAGCGCGAGTCGTCTGGTAGACCAAGCCATTAGGCTTTGGTCTCGTCAAAGAACCAGGAGTGGCGTGACAAACCACTAGAAACCTGCGGTTCAAGCCAGATCAGTCTATCACAATCACGCCTCTCAAGACCATACAGGTGTCTCGCGGGATCTAATTATCACGGATCCAACAGGTGGAGGGAAACACCAGTTTCTATGACGCACTAATCGTTTATCAATTGTAGCTAGCCGAGAATTTTGGGAACACATACTCAACAAATTCCCACATCTCCATTCTAGGACGAAAAAACGATCACAGCAACGCCGCGAGCAATTCCTATTTCTTGATGCTGTGTGGATACCATATAAGTACGACTGTCCTTCGGCTCCATGAACTAAAACGTCGATAATTCACCTACGCCCACACATGATGTCCGACAAGTTGAGCGATTTATCCGACTAGGTAGCTGAATAATCTAGTCCAGTTGAATCTCTACTTGGAATTGAGAAACCACTTTGCTCCTTAAATCGAGCCTAGGTGTTTGTAGATACAAAGCACAGCTTGCTGACTGAAATCCACTTCTGCTTTGGCGCACGTGTTGTTTACTAGTCTACCTCCCTACTAGAAACTGCTCCTGACTGCACCGTAAACTTCATCAATGTGGACACACACTACCAGTCTTACTTATAAGCGTAGTATCAGAGCATTTGCTAAATACACAACTGGAGCCGAGCAACATGTGACCAAAGTATGTAAAACACTGTAGTTAATTGAGCATGTTCGTGCAGTTATGCTTCGCGCAAGTCGAGATCAAAATGTAGTTATCCATACAATAGAATCTGACTTATGTGCCACTACCAGGTACCTCAACACGCTTACACTCCGTTGCTAATCACGGAGCTTTAGATGGAGAGTCTTGTATGAACATATGTGCACGCCACGCTTATATATACAGTTCATTTGCTAGAAGTCAAAAATACAACTGCTGACCGAACTGTGTTACGATTTCCGACACACTCCTAGTTACATCAGATAAAGGATTAGGTTATCTATTCATGCTGTACGATGAGACGTACAGGAGACGGAAGCATCATTACATGTGCATGGAAATGGATAGAAAGGACGACAGCATAATATCAAACAAATGTTGCGAAACCTCAAAAGTTGAGAGCCATTTAAACAAAGTGTTATGGCAACAGCGGGTCTACGGAGCACACTCCCAGCTATATAAACCACCAACTAGACTAAGTAGTCCGGATCTAAAAAATATATATTCAAGGTACACTCGTCAGTTCAAAATGTTGAGGTAATAAGATACGGAAATATTGCGATTTATGTTGAACTCGCAGACTTCATCGTAATGATGCTGGTGGACATTACCGTAGTGCGATAGTCTGCGTGATTCAGTGATCAACTGAACTAGGCTGGGTGGTGTTTTTGCATTTTCAGAGTCACTCATACGAAACTGGTCAATGGTTAGAGGCCTGACACACTCAGCCTCCTGTCCCTCCAGGTTGGGGGTTGGAATGAGGGTGGCGCCTTATTCCTTAAAACGCACTCTTAGTAGCCCACTGCCAAACCCGCTGCACTGCGATCAGATTTTAGAACCGGAGGCTTTGACTGAGTACCCTCATCGTTATCCTGCCAAGTCCTGAGCAACGTGACCATATCCTGCTCGCACAATACAACCATTAATTTCTCTCCACATGATCTCCCGATGCTCTGGCTGCCGCACAAAATAAGTAACAGCGCCCTACCTGCCGCATCGAGCCGAGTGGAAAGAGGTTTGGATGCTACTGCTCAAGCCTTCCCGTCTTCTTATTCCCCCCTTACGCTCTTTATCATTATCATCCCATTCTAACCTCACCCCCACATTTTCAAACCCCAATGAGTTACCTTCCCTACCATGTTTTGATAAGCGTCTATCTTTTAGTTTAAACTGAAATACAGACGAGAGCATCACTCCTGCTTTGTCGGTAAGCCCATGTTCAACCAAGCGGATAGACTTAGTTCATCTGCTTCCATTTGGACAACTCGATCCTTCCTCAGATTAGCAAACCTCAACGTACGCACACTGTTACAGATCGGTTAAAAAACAGTACTTGCCAGAACATTAGACACTCGATGGATATCAGCTGCTTATCGGAAAGCCGCCTACGAGATTCGAGGTCTGCTCACTTTCCGGTCCCTTCAGGTGACACGAGCAGTGCTTTCTCATCGCGCGTATCCAGGGACGACGTACCTTCGAGTGCGGACAAGCCCGTGTTTGTATTGTTTTAAGTCCTCGGACTGAAGCTGCTCTGGCTGTATGGATCCCAATCAGTGGCGTGCAGGACTAGTAGGTGTCTGATTGTCACCGCAGCCTACGTGCCCACAAACTATAACCATGACTAGGTAAAAGACGACTTCTAGCTCCAAGTAAACGAGCTATTCAACAGAGAGGAAGCACGGACACTAAATGCTGGCTGGAGATCTGAACTCTCAAGATGGTAAATTATTCACTGAAGAGCTGCATATGGGCGGCCAGTATGGGGTAGGCTCACGTAATGATAACGGTGGGCGATTATTTCATTTGTGTCAAAATGTCCGCTTATTTCTTCCAACCACTAACTTCCGACACAACACCCGCCGGGGAGTAACATGGAGCCCAACAGCCTTAGACCATCCTCGGACGCAAATCGATCACATTGCGATCAGTTACCGCTGGAGGCTGCGTCAAAAACTGTCGCTGGATTTGGAGCACATGTGTGGACACATCATGCACGTTTATGTGCTCATCTGCGGACGCGTATTTGCGGATGCCGACGACGACACTATGACTATGTAGACACCAGCCAACTGGTGAAGTCAGATATTCTGAATGTGTATCGAAGTACGCTGGCATTCGGGCTGAGTAAGCGCTCAATGAATAGAATAGAAGGTCACTGGGCGCATGGTCACCAGACCTCATGTGGTAAGTCTCGTAGGCAACATGGACATTAGGTCATCACGCGGTCTCTGGAACTTATCGATGCCCGTCGGGACATTCTGGCTAGAAGCGAACACGAGAATCGCAAAGACCTCAGGACAAAACTCCGTGCTACCCTGATGAGAGACTGTGAATCCTGGCGGTCTTACCGTGCATCAAAAATGGATATGGCCACTGCCCTTTGTAACCACCGGCATTTATTCCATTGGATACGCCAAACGGGTAACAGGACACCTAGTGTTAGTGGACAGCCTATCCGCAACTTGTCAAAACACTTGGGCGTTGGGCTGAACACCTTGAAAGGCAATTTTATCCACCGGAATTGTCAGATTGCTCGCCGGCCGCTGATCGCCCCGTTCCCGGGGCTGTCCCTCTGGATTGGCCCTCTCACTCAGAAGTCGAAGGTGAGATCGGACTGCTGAAATTGAATAAAGTCGTTGGAGCATGATTTTCATCTGGCCTTCTTCAAATTAGAGGTACCTGCTCTTGCTGCCAATTTACACGAGCTACTTGTGAAATTGTGGGAGCAGGAAACTATCCCAACCGGCTGGAGCCCCTCGTTATCATCCCGATCTCTAAGGGGAGCTCACGTTAGGAATGCGGCAATCAGAGAGGAAGTAGTTGATCGGCGTCAACTCCAAATTGCTTACCTTTGTCAGCTTTCACAAGCTGAATGGCACCCGTGAAAGTCAGACTCGTGATAAGCAAGCTAAGTTTCGTCGAGATCAGAGCTGCATCGATTACATCTTTACTTTGCGTTAATTGTTGGCGCACCGTCACGTACATTGGCGACCCACCGTAATCGTGTTCCTTGACATCAAAGGTGCCCTCGATTACGTTGATGGATGTACCTTTGGGCTGTCTACTCAGGAATGGTGCGCCGGTAATATGTAAATTTTACCCAATCGATTTACGCGCGTAGTTCGGCAAGCTGTAGCCGCTCTGCAATATCTCAGGCGGTGTAAGACAATAATGCCCGCTGTCCCCTTTTCTCTTCAACTTCGTTACTGACGTAGTCATGGAGATCGCGCTCACAGGACACGACTTAGGTGTGAAGCTGAACGCAGGCGAACGACTGTTTGACCTGGAGTATGCTGACGACATCGCCCTCATCTGCAACAGCTCATAAAAGCGCCATGCTGCACTAGACAGATTAGCACTTGCTGTCAATCGATTGGGCTTCGCTTTGAATTTTTAAAATGCAAAGCTTTCCTCCGGGATTGGCAGGGAGTGCCTCCTGCACTGACCCTTCGTGGTGATTAGCTAGAAGTCGTACAAATATTCAACTACCTGGACAGTTGTATCAACGCATGTGGAAGTGAAGAACAGGCCAAAAACCGTATAGCAAAAGCTCCAACCGCTTTGCTAATCCCCGCCACCTGTGGCGGCGGCGCGACATCATCTTCTCCCTGAAGAGTAGAGTTTACAATACAGCCGTAGGTTCGACCCAGCTGTACGGTTGTGAAACCTGCATCATTGGATCGGCAGGCATAAAGAGACTAGTTACGTTCGACCACCGGTGCTTTCGCAGTTTGGCTCACATCTTGGTGGGAACACAGCCTGAGCAAAGAGCGTGTTCTACGCATCCTGTATGACTAACGTGCATAATGATAAGGATGAACTACTGCATTCTTCGGAAACGACGGTTACCTCGAAAATTGTGTAGACCTGGACCACGGTAGAAAAATAACAGCCAAACTGGCAGGCATGGGCGAATAATTGTCACATGACAACAACAACAACAACAACCGGTTGATCTATTCATAATAATATACCATTTATTTATTGATGTACATCGAGTGCGTTTAAGCAGTAAAACTTCGCAGCGCACTAAAAGCTTCAACAATATGATGCTTCGATATAAACGTCTATCACTAAATTTGTTGGCATTGAAATTTGTACAGTGTGAGATGCACTTGGATATTGAAAACAAAAAGAACAGGGACCAATAACTAGGATACTGTTGATTCAACCAAAGTAGCGTGGCACGATCAACGGTGACACTAGGAAAGAAACAAAAGCAAACGATGCTGAAGCGTTCAGTGATATACGCACTCAAATGTACAGCGTTGACATGTTTTCGTAACGTGTCCCTCTCAGCAAACGACTTCGCACAGTGTTCACATGTGTGCGGGCGTTGACCTGGAGGGGAAAAAGGAGATCAATTAGATGTGAATCACACAAGACACCCATAGAATGCAATAAAGCAAAATAGAGAGTAAAATGATAGAGGTTGGATTCATCAGAATCAGATTGAGTCATACAGTCAGCACAGGATCGGAAAGATATTGGACGGTCGTTTCATTGTTTCTGGAATCAGTGGCAGCGCGCATTCGATTTGTTCTCTGTAAAAGATTCCAATAAAAAGGAGCGCAAAAGGATGAAATAAGCTATTAAGAGGATAGCGATCGAGCGAACCAGAACAGTTCTAGACTCTACCACAGAAGGATTAAACTAACCCTTAAGCTCTCAATTGTATCTTCAAGAGGTCCCAAGGTGTCATTTTTGGTGACCCTGCCGTAACTACAGCAAGTGATCTTATGGTGATTAGAATACTTTTATAAAATCAGCACATTGTGTAACCGGTTTGTTATAGTATGGAAACGAAACAGTTATGTTCCGTGGTTCCAACTGCAGCTTGCGTGTAGTACTTACCAAAGTCCGAATTCCTAGTAACGAAGGTGAAAAACTGCGCCGCCTCATCGCCTTTGAGCGGCCAGGAACGTATTCGCCTAAAAAGTAGAGCTCAGAGGCTATCCGTGATTCCACTTGGATAGACGATCGAATAACGACGGCAGTACCGCCCGATACATCCGGTCTTCGCTGTGTGAGAGATTTTTGTACACCTACCGAAGCAGTAACCGCAAGTAAGAGCAGCTATGGTGCCCGAGTCCCCTCGGACGCAAAGTGCTGCTCGTGTGTGCGGACTATCGAATTTTCCTGAGCCACAGCTTAGATGGATTGCCGCAACTCCGAAACCAAATGAGTAGTCTCATTTTCTACTCACATTAGAGTTCTGTAGTCCGCAAACAATCCATCGCAGAGTTCTCATCACAAGGATGGAGCTTCTGCTACTGAAATTTTCATCTACTGCAGTCAGCTTATAATTATTGCAAAAAAGACTTCGATAATCTAACTGTAGCCACAAACTAAGGGGACTAATCTCTACCACAGCAGTCAACCACAGACCGATTTTGGCCAACGTAGCAGAGTGGAATGCAAAGGTTCTGCTATAGTTGTTCCAGTCAAAGGATCTGACGCCGTACAAAAAGGTTCCATGTCAAGTGACTCATGTCTCGCCAACCTACTCGTGAAAAGGAACCTATGGCTACAGTCCACAAACCGGGAGAAGTCTCTCGACCTGAAGTTCATCGACCTCATCGAGACATTCAAAAAGAACGGATCGTGAGGCCCTCCACCACAAACTGACAGTGTTGTGTTGGTGATTTCCTGCATCGCATAATACAGGAGATACTTGCTGGACGAAAGTGAAAAGTGTATATCGATGACCACCTAACCGACTTGTGTTCTATGGGACGGTGCTGAGTTGTACTTTGTCCGCAGTCTACATCAAAAATCTCCGATCACCGTGTACCTTGTTCCACCGTTATTTCACCCACCATGCTCCGATGGCTCGGCCAAGTGTTGCGCATGGCAGCCCACGACTCCCGCGAAGTACGTTGTTTGCGCGGCAGGTGTAGGGATAAAGAAAAGAAGAGGTGGCCAAGCGATGACTTGGCCGAGAGGAATGAAGGCCCTCACTTCGAAGCTGGCCTTGGTTGGAGCGTCTCTTCTCCCTGGTTGGGGTCCAAAAGACGATGAACACGTTTGGCTGAATACACTTGCTGATATGGCTAGGAGCCGACCTCCATGGCGTTCGTGCTGTGCGTTCCTTTGCCTGTCCCATCTCTCTTACCCTCCCCCTCCAACTACGATCTCACTACGAAGCCTTATATAATTTTGCATATTGGCCGGCTAGTAGCTTAAAGAAACGATGTCCATCCACTACCGGTAGCTCAGCTGGCTTGCACCTGTTTCATTTTTTCCGTTCTTTTCTTTTATGTATTGCGGCACAGTAGCTGAGGTGCTTCCCACCTCTAGCTAACGTGTATACTGATGATGTGTACCTTGTTCACCGACGGCTGTGGATCATTTGAGCAAGACCTAAAACATCTATGAGTATGATCTAAAGAAACCCGCGTTCCGTGCCGGTATTTAAGAGACTGGAAAGTAAGGATGACAGTTGAACCAACACTATCGCAGGGAGACTGTACCTTAACATGGTACAATGGCTTGTGTGCCTCAGTGATCCATTGAGATATGCTGGGTGGTGCTTTTTTGCACCTTCAGACTCACTCATACCAGACTGGTCAATAGTTAGAGGCCAGATAAACTCAGTCTCCGGGCCCTCCACGTTGGGGGGGGGGGTTGGAGTGAGGGTGGCTCCTTACTACATAAAACGGGATCTTTGTAGTTCAGTGCCAAAACCCCGCTGCCTTGGTTTAAAACCCTAATCGATCCTCACTCTAGGCCTGGGCCATCTGACAGTATCCTGCCCACGCAATACAATGAACCTTTCTACTAAAAAGTGCTTGATGCTCCGGCTATCGCAGAGGATACTCAATTGCGCCATATCTGTAGCATCGAGCAGGGTGAAGAGGGGTTTGGATGCTAATGCTCATGCCTTTCCGCTTTCCTATCCCCCATCTTGCGCTCTTTCCTTAGCGATCCGCTTTAACTTTACTTTTAACCCCCCATTTCCAATCCCCCAATTCTTGGCCCTCCCCACGTTGCTTCAATAGCCGCTTGTCTTCTAGTTTCAACTCACACACAATCGCAGAGCGTCACTCCAGTCCAGTCGACAAATTCATGTTTAACCAAGCGGGCAACGTTAGTTCTTCCTTTTCCTTGTGGAGTCCTCGATCCTCGCAGAAACTGGCAAGCCTCAACGTGCGCACTTTGCTACAGATTGGCCAACAAGCATCACTTGCCCGAACTTGACTCTATCAATCGATATTTGCTGTTTACCGGGAACCCGCCAACAAGATCCGAGCTTTGTGCCTATCCTGCGATCCCCCACATGCAACACTGGCGGCACATTTACATCGCGCCTGTCTGGTGATAACGCAGATTAAAATGCAAGTCAAGCTGGCGTCAGCACTGTTTTGAGTTCCCTCGAACTCTCGAGATGTTGTGCCTACACGGGTACATCTTACATTTTACAGATGCCTTCACGCTGACACTTAAATAATTTAGGGGAAAAGCTATTGGTACGAGTGCCATACAGGACAGTGAGATCAAGCTGTTGTGAATAATTAAGGTGAGCATAGCTTCCCTCCAACATGTTCGAAGCTTGAGATAAGGCTGTTCGACCTCAGGTGTTCAAGCAACGTTCAGTCAAGATACCGAATAAAGGTGGAAAATAAATACTGAATAATGAGAATAGACAGCGAGAATATAAAAATCAGTGGCGCTCCATGGTAGGTGGATGGGGCACATGAGCTGATTCCTGCGTGGTGGCAGCATATTGCAACTGCACTACATGTTATCCGGGTGCGATACGCTCCCTGTACATGTAGTGCACAAAGTGAGTGTCAAAGAATCTCTTAAATCCCGACGCCAATTTCGGCCCGACTAGCGTCTCCGGCAATTTGTTCCAATATTTCACTACTCGACGCTCGAAGAATAGAGGATGAATGACGTACATTAAATTCGATAGCACAAATTTGTACCGGTGTCCGCGTGTGCTGCTTGGTACGCATAAGTGCAGCAATGGCTTCAACATAGGGAAGTGGACCAGGTGTAGTATCCGGTCCGTCATAATAAGATAAACTCGAAGCTGACGATATGACAGGATATGCGTACAGCCCAAGTCTCCTACATCGGTCCTTGTACGACATACCCCGTAAAGTGGAGATGAGCTGGGTAGCCACATGCTAAACCCGTTCCAGTCACTGCACCTCACAAATTATGATTGGACAATAGGCGGGTGAGCCGTACTCAAGCACAAGTCTTATCATGGAAGAGAACAGATAAGTGGAAATCTCTTCAGACTAAGTGCAGAAGCTACGTCGAAATTGCCAAAGCAGGCGTAGTCTGTTTGCGTACAGTCTGTTTGTCCAGTCGACAGACTTCAGGTCACAGCTTGAGAGTACGCCTAGATGCTTTACGGAACTGGTGGGATGTAGCGGGTGGCCGACTAGGTTGTAAGCACGTCCAGTACCACCCCTCCCCAGGATCATAAACGAGGACTTCGCCAGCTTGACCGGTAGGTTAAATTTTGCAGTCCAGCGGGATAGGCGGTCGAGGTCCTGCCGAAGGACGTCACAGTCGTCGGGAGGATCAATAATTCTCCAAATCTTCAGGTCGTGCGCAAACAGTGCACAATGCGACTGAAGGAGTTGAGGCAATTCGTTGAGGTGGATCAGGAATAAAATGGGCCCCAGTACTGTGTCTTGGGGTACACCGCTAGGGGACGGGTAACATACGGTTAGGTGGTCATCCACCTGAACCTGCCATCGTTTCCCAATAATGAAGAAACTGATCAACTGGTGTAGTGCGCCATCAACACTACATATCCTCACCTTGTAGAGCAGGCCTTCATGGCTCACTTTATCGAAAGCTTTACTGAAATCAACGTAGATAACATCCAATGAATTCCCAGATTCGACGATTGTAACCATTTCTGCAGTGTCAACAGCAGGTGAGTGATGCACGAGTGGCCATTCGTGAAGCTGTGCTGTGTCTGCGTTAGGAGATCTTTCGACTCCAGCAGCTGGAGAAGACCCATTTTCATAATCCTCTCGAGCACCTTCGCCAAAACAAAGGTGAGACAAATCGGCCGGTAATTGTCCACATTGCGCGGATCACTGTTTTTGGGAATCGGTTTCACTACCGAGCATTTCTAGTCGCTCGACAATGCACCCTCGGACAGCGACCTGTTGAACAGATCCGTCACGGTAAGCGATATAATGGCCGATAAGGACTTCAAAATTAGCGGGTGAAGTTCATCTGGTCCGGCATGCCTCGTGTCATCAAGACTGGCGAGTAAACTGTGGACATTTCCACCATAATTCAGGTCATCGAGTTCAGTAGGAGCTGCACACATCGAGCTCGGCATAAGCGTATGCCCACGTGGAAATATGGAAGAGAAGTGTTCCGCCTATGTGGACTCACGTTCAGTGCTGACGGTCAAAAGCTGTTCGTCAGTGTCCTCTAACAAAGCTACGCCACTTCACGTAAGCAAAAATCTTCTTGGGAGTCTCCTTCGCGGAGGCTGACAGCACCTCATCGAACTGCTGACGCTTTCGCGCTGTTGCATAGATTTCGCTGCGTTTTGTACACCCCATAATTGTCTGCCGAGCCAGACACGGGGAAATTTATCCCACAATACGCGTCGACGTCGAGCCAACTGACCAAACGCTGTCGAACCAATGTGGCTTCATTGGTCCAGCCTCTCCATATAGGAGGGGTATAAAACATGCGCACAACAATTGCACATCCCGTTTTATAACAAACCAACAGACTTCAACAGGTGAATCCTGCGGCAGCGACCACTCCACTTTACTAGCGGCTCAATTAAGACCATCGAGGTCGGTCTTCTAATAACTGTAGGACAGCTCTGGCGGACGCGAGTAGGGCAGCGGCAGCTCTAGGGTGGCTGACACCATCAAGTGGTCATTAGCTGCCAGAGGCTGCATGACCTGAATTTCATGCACACGTAGCTCGCAACTGGTTAGTAGTGGGTCCAGGCACGATGCAGCGGAATGCGGTGTAACGCAGAGTTGTTGTGCTGCCAAAGTTTCAAATAGCATATCCGCAAACTGCTCTTCGATCTCACAATGCCCAGGGAGAAGTTAAACCTCAGGCCACCGTATTCGAGAGAAGTTAAAATCACCCATAAGGAAGAAGCGGGGCCGACTCAGGTAGCTTCTGGCATGCGGCAACCAATCCAGGCATCGACTTCGCGGGCTGTGAGAAGGTGAACCCTCAAAGCAGTTCACCCAGTCTCAGGAGGATCGAGCACGGTAACCGTTCGAACAGGTCATCTTCGCTGTGGTAGGTGTGTAACAGTCTCCCGCACAGCGAGGACTGAATGCATAACAGCGCACCGCCTCGAAGGTTTGATAGTCAGTAGCATGGGAAGGACGAATAGCCAACAGATGTGAAGTTCCTGCGTAGTGACCTCAGGAGTTAACCAGTTTTCGGCCAGCCCTAGTATGTCCGGAAGATAAGAGATAACGAATTGAAACACATCGTCACGCTTGTTCATTAAACTACAAACATTTGTGAAGGCCCATCTTCATCATAAGTACACGTTAGCTGACGGTGAGAAACAAACCTCAGCTAATGTGCCGCAATACAAAAAATGGGAGACTAGAAAATTACACTACAAAACTAGGATGTTAAACATTATATTTCGCGTTTTGCATGAGATCGGGATTGGAGAGGGAATCTAAAGGGAGGGGGATGGACAGAGAAACTCACAACACAAACGCCACTGGAGCCGGCTCTTCGCCATATCAGCAAGTGTGTCCAACCAAACGTGTTCATCATCCTTAGGACCCCAGCCAGGCAGTCGGGATGCACCAACCGACGCCAACTTCGAAGTGAGGGTTTTCATTCCTCTCGACCAAGTCATCGCTTGGTCACCTTTCTTACTGTTCCTGCCGTACCCCCGATGCGCAAACAATGCACGTCGCGGGAGTCGGTGTGTTGGCATGCGCAACACGTGGCTCAGACATCGGAGCCTGGTGCTTGATATAATGGTGCTGAGCGGTTCACTCGCTCTTCCTGCACCAAATACGCGACGCCAAACACGCGCATTGCTCACGCGGTGCTCCCACTAGACAGGAGCTAAGCTGCGAAGGCAGTGATGGTCGAATGTGACTAGCACAACCGTTTAGCGCGCTTCCATACCTGAGGAACTAGCTACAGTTTGCATGCACTCCGTGTAGTGCTGCTCCAGCGCCTGGCGTAGAAGGAATATATAGTTCCAAACAGAAGCCGAACTGATCTTCCCTCATTAGGGAATGTAGCAATGATGAACAGAGACATAGGTAGTTCCCAATCCTGAAGCGAAGCTCTGTACTTGGATGGGGCAAAATACAGACCATCATTAGATTCGTCCATCGCTAAGCCGAACAAAATGCTTTGGACGGGCTGTGCGTCATTTTTCCGGCAAAACAATGTCAGCATAAACCAGGTTTATCAATCTGTCCCCGGGGAGAAACAACGCCACAGCTATGGGCTCTATCCAGCACGTGGTGGAGAACATCGATGTATAGTTGAACGGGAACGGCGAGATAGGACAACTTGGACGTATTAAGATGACAATGCACAGAGCAGAATGTCTGCAATAAGATCTAACTGCTAGAAGGGGGACTACACGGTTCTTTTGCGATTACGACCAACTTGTCGGGTATCCTGTCCCTTAGTAGCCAGTCCCATAGCGATGAATTACCTACTGAGTTAAAAGTAATTCGAATGTCCAAGGACGGCATGATTTTTAGTCTTCGGTGGGCACGACGATGTTCGAGCATCTGGTCGACCCAACCTAGGTCCGCACGAAAACAGTCTTCTCGCCGCTAAATTCTCTCGGGTAACAGAAAGCTTAAGAAGCATGACGGAAACAAAGACATCGAGTCCGACAGAGGAAAGTGAGATTCTCCGGTAGTTGGTGCATTCACTATGGAAGCGTTTCTGGAAAATCGGAACTACGAGTTATAGATAACGAGTAACGATTTCACAATACAATCTAAGCATGCGAAATGCCCGTGGATTAGACACACTATTAGTGCATATGGCTTCCACTCAGCAGAATCCTAGTTGCTATGCATGTTCACACCCACCAGAGGGGTCAACACACTGCAAGCATTCACTGACGAATGTTCCATTTGGAAAAGCGATGCAATCCCCTCCTAAAAGCACAAAAGCTACACGCAATTCTAACTAGGGTCACGATTTATTTGACAATGAACTACAGACCGTAAGTGAAACCAGAGACTGTTTCCCTAACCAGTATACGAGAGCCGAACGATTAAAGCGATACACCTTTCACAACACGGCAGTTCATCTTGTAAACTAAGCACCGTGTGGAATAAGATGTTATTGCGTCACGAAAAATAAACGAGGAACCATTAAGTAGTATATTTCTAATCAAAACAAAGTTGCGTGATACGATTAACGGTGACACAAGATAAGCATAAAAATCTACCTGAATTAAATCTTACAGTTAAACTCACCTAAGTGGACAGAGTTGACATGTTTTCGCAGCGTTTCCTTCTCAGAAAAGGACTTCGTACAGTGTTCACATGTGTGCGGGCGTTGACCTGGGTGTGGAAAACAAGCGGTTAAGTACTCACGTATCACACGAAAGTAAGCCCGTAGAATACAATAAAGCCATCACAAAACCGGAAAAGTAAGGGACAGTCGTTGCGTTCGGTCGTGAATCGTCAGCAGTGCGTATTCCAGCTCTCCCCAGTGGGGCTAGAAGCTATGACTCAATCATTACGCCATCACATCTAGTAGCTTAGTAGTTGCAATCTCATCGACACGCATGGATAATGCGAGGGACACCTTTATGCGCCTGATCATATAAATACGAAGAGGAATAACTGATAAATGTACAATAAGCTTGCATGTTTACCAGTATCACACATGGTCATGTGTATATGCATAAGTTTAGGTATGTGGCGAGAGAGTACATAGCTGGTTGAGGCATGTGATGAAGAGATCCTGATAGATCGTTGACACATTGCTGCACAAGTTCTACCGTGCACGCAATGTCTTGAATGCCACATCCTGGCGACCGGTGGTTAGGAGTTGGGATACACCCTTCTTATGGCTAAAAGCCAAAGCAAACACAATTCCGCATGAGTCGGTTCACTGACTCACGGCGTAGTGCCCGCCGTCTTTCGGGACTAAATTGTTTCGGAGGCTGTGGCAGAACACCAGTCTTTTTTCTGTTCAGACGTAGGCGTCCTAGTAGTGCACCAGTCCAAAGAAAATGAGTTGTAAGAACACAGATAACCTCACATTACATCGGCCGTCCCGCAATGGTGGAGGTGGGGCACGAAAAGGGTCGCTTTCTCTGCTACATACAGTAGGGTGGATAAGCGAAAAAATGCTACCGCTGACACCCACTATGTTCCCCTGCAAATTCTCCTCGCCCTGTCTCCATTTCTTCCAACCGACCACCTCCTCAAACACAGATCACTACTCGTGCGATTGCCGGCAAAATCTTATGCCGCTGCGCAGAGCGCTCAAAATTGTCAGTTCTAACGTGCGCACACTACTCGACCCGAACACGGGTGAGTGTCCCGGGCGACACAGCACTGGTGGTAAGAGAACTCGGATGCTACGAAATCGATACTGCCTTGATGAGTGAGACTCGGCTCTCTGACCAAGGTAATCTGCATGAGCATGGAACTGGGCACACGTTTTACTGAGAGGGGAACGACACTACATCACCAAGTGAACATGAAGCAGGATTTGCAATATCCGACCGCCTTAATGGCCACATAGTGGGGGAGCCGACTGGCATCAGTCCACGATTGATGACACTTCGACTGCATCTTGGACGCTGTAAATTCGCCACTTTTACTAGCATGTATGGTAAAACCATGTGTCTGATGACACGATGGACCAGTTTCACACTCCGTCGTGATACGGTCTGTGACGTGTTGCGACCGACTAACCCTACAGGGTGATTTCAACACGCGAGTTGGGCGTGATGCGGTAATGTAGACATACGTCATCGGTCCGCACGGAATTGGCTCAGCCAATGGGAACAGTGACCGGCTGCTCTCAGTGTGCACCACTCAAGGCCTGACAATCACGAACACCCGGTTTTCACTGGGCCAGAGTGATGTAGCTACTTGGACGAACCCACAGCGTGGTCATGCACACCTGCTCGACTATGGCATCGTACGCCAGTGTGACATGCGCATGACACGTGTACTGCGTGGAGATCAGTATGTCATCGATTACCAAATGGTGCAGACCAAATCGTGCCATTTTTCATAGATCCAGGTGTTGTTCGCATGCTGAGAACTGGCGTAAATGTTCGTTCCCTAGGTACTGATTAGAAGAGAATGGAAGTGGGAAAAGCGATGTCGGATCTATCACCTCAACGAGCGACCTGTGGCACCACATTCGTGATCAGGTGACGGTTGGGGCCGAAGAAACAATAAGGCTCACAAACCGTAAACGGCCCGATTGGTTTCATAACAATAGTGCGACTACTGACGCACTGGTGTCGGAGGAGAATGCAACATGCACTGCACATGTGAAGAACCCTGCAGATGAAGAGAAAAAGAGCGATTTCGCAAACTTTGACGGTGACTGACTTGAGAGCTCCGTCGCATCAAGAATGCATGGTGAACGAAGGCGGAGCAGATGTAATGCTACGCAGAACGCGACCAACATAAGGGATTGTTTGAATCCTTGGTGACGGTGACAGACGCTGATAGATGATACGTCTGGTGATGCTTTCATACAGACAGGAGCAGTAATGCAAATTTGGTGCTCAGATATTGACTGCGATATGTAGCACGAGATGCAACAGTAGGAGATGAAGATGTGTCTTGGCAACACACGTATACTACGTGAGACGCACATAGTACCAGCTCCGCTGCGAAACTGCAAGTACGCCGGAGCTGACAGGATACTGTTAAAAGTGCTGAAACACGGCCGACTCGCGGCGATGCATGTGCTGCAACACTTGGTGCAACAAAGCGTGTGGATTGAAGAACAGGTGTCCACTGACTTGAAGGATGCCCTTGCGCCACCACTGTACAAGGGAAAAGGGAGCAAGTAAAATGTCTACAATCATCGTGGCATCAGCTTGCTGAATTGTGTGGGTAAAATGCTCGCCCGAATCCTGCTCAAATGCCTAGTCACTTAGGTCGTTGAACCACACGCAGTGGAAGAGCAATGCGAATTCCGTTCGGGCCGCGACACCATAGATATGGTGTTCGCAACTCGTAAGTTGCGGGAGAAATCCCGAGAACGACACCAGCTATTGTACTCGCTGAGTGTAGAATTCACCAAAGTGCTTGACACGGTGAACTGCAAGGCACCGTGGTCATGATGTCCTGTGCCTTTAATGCTTGTGATCACGGTGTCCGTGTGGAGCACCAAATTTATAGTGGGTTGCTGAACATCCGACATTTCGGAGCGAGAAACTAATTGAGTGAGACAACTATCTGTATGTTGCTGTCGTCTGACGAATTCGTGTTATTTGCATATAGCATCGATGAGTTGCAGCGAACGACGGCGCACAGTTTGACAGAGGCTCAGTTCAGACTCACAACCCAAGCGAAACTGTGCTCTTTTCAGCCTACACGAGAAACGGAATCGGTAGGCTGGATGAAATATAGATTGGCGATGACATCTTGCAGACCAGGTGGCAAAATTCCTACTTTGGGACGAACTTTCTACCGACCACCAGATGAAGAGCGAACTGCGCACTAACGTATCGCGGGTGGCTGCTGCATCTGGCAAGCTGGAAAGTCGAGTGTGGAAGAGTCACAGCAGCTGACTGTTGGGACGAAGCTGCTGGTGCACCGATACCGCAGAGAAACGGACGCTATGCCGGAAAAACGTCTGATACTTAAAGTGATTTCATCAACGCTGGCTGCTTCGGAATCTGCGCATTGGCTGGGGTGACAGAGTTGCAGACACGGTGTTCCATATGGCATATGTATGCTGGGGCATCTGAAACGGCTGGGACATGTACACTGCTATTTGGCCAGCTGCGTGCAAAGAAGCGGAACACAAGAGAACCGAGGTTAGAGAACAAGTGCATGATCAAAGTAAGCTTATAATAAAACATATTGGTCGGATGTGTTAGACAGCAAAGACAATGGACCGTCGCCAATGATGTGCCGCATCAAGACTGCGTTATTGCCTGCGGAAAGGAAAAACATTGTACGGAAGCGACAAGCACCAAAGGATTCCAGTAAATCGACGTCAAGTGCATGATACTGTAGTACATGCAGTCGCGAATGAGTCAGCGACGCAAGACTGGCATGCGACCAGCGTGGCCAACATCGAAAAGTGACAGCTGGGCGAGAAAGCTGATTGCCAACGTGCGCGCGTTCGCCACAAATCGTGCTTGGGACAGACCCTGCGAGCGTGTTGCCAGGGCCCAGCCGAAAGCTGATGAAATCGTGCGTC
>OX104064.1:71375934-71417026 GCA_944474145.2 Dicrocoelium dendriticum | reverse complement strand
TGGGCTTCTCCCAACGGTTGAACTTCGTCTCGGTGAGTTTGCACGGGTAGAGGAGGACGACTGAGCTGAAACCTGAAGGCTCTTCGGGCTAGGTTGTTGGGCCAAACACACGGAGCTGTTCGCAACGAAATGATGAAGCCTACATGTCGGCTTTACTCTTCCTGGCTATATCTTATTTCGACAATTTTCACAAATAGTTTGAACGAAATCGTGTTGGGTGTCGCAAAGACGGTGGAAATGCTCAACTGATAATCCAACACATGAAATGTGGTATTTAACTTGACACAAAACACACGTGAGGGCCTTTGCACGGTATCCGACTAGCTTGGAGCAAGTACCACAGGATGACTGCTTCGGCATTGTGAATAATCCGAAAACAAGGTGGCGGCCAATTGACGGAGAAAACGGCGATAGCAAGATCGCCGAAACCAAGCGATGCAAACATAAGTATATTTAGTCGAAAATTTCAGAATTAGTAATGAAACTGAATTGTATCTACCTTTCTACGAACGCAGAAAACCAACCCAAAGTGATCTTGTCAACACAGCCAAAAATAACCGACCAGAGGCCGCTATCCGCAGAACTGTGATGAATGTGATCATTTTTGTCCACTCGTTTGCGCTAGTCATCTTACTGTAAACGCGAATGAAAGTGTGAATTCTCCCCACATTCTGGAGCCCGTTCGTTGGATTTTCTAGAGGACTTAATCCGGACTCCTCGTACACTCCTGCCTTCAAATAGTTTGGTATGAGACTGGTCACAAAGTGTTGCATCCGTTTCTGTAGAAACTGGAGCGACTGAATAGCTCCCATTTTGTGGAATGTGATTGGTGTACAGGGATAGTGAAGCGCGAATCTGCGTCTTTCTGCTGCTCAGATGTTTAAAGTAACGCTTTGCTTGGGATGTAGAGTCTGCCTTATCTATTTTTCCGATCACTTTGAGTGACAACCTAGAGTTACTTGAGAGGGAATACTACTCGTTAATTGTGCTTTGTAAACTGTTTGTAAACTGTTCGGGTTTGGGTGATAGTAAGTGGAAGTGTTTGCATCACCTCTTTTATTTTAATCTGTTACTTTAATACTCACATTCATAGTACTCGAAAATCAACTCGATAACACTGTGCCGCATCAGTTACTTGTGACCATTCGGAAACTACAATAAAAATTGAGTGGCCCGGCAACATTTCGACTCAGAATGCTCAACATGCCCATACACGGTTGGTTCAGGATTTACCTCTCAACGCGGTCTCCATTGGACAGCCACAGGAAGCCTGTTACTGCAGAAAGACCACGGGTAGCTTGCGCTGCACCACCCACAGCTTCATCCACACACCCTATATCCGGTGTAAACCCGAAGGAACAAGACCGGGAGGCATGTGGATGGGAGCCACATTTCATCAACGGAGCCGGTTCGCACTCCTTCAACCTGCACAGCAGCAGCATTCCTGACTCATTGAGGAATCATGCGTACCAGACATACTCAAGGTGGTGACTTGGCCATAGTCCGTTCCACACTGGATGGAACCACTCTTTGAGCTTTCCACGGTCATGTATACTCCGTGCACTTCGCCATTCCCAGCAACGACCAACTGTCTCTTGCAGGTAATATAATCGAGGTAGGGATTTTTCGACAGATAAGCACCTTGTCAACATCCACATCATACGTAGCCACACTAGGGATATCAATCGACAACCAACATCTGTAGTGCACAAAAATCAACCCCGTGCACACGTGCAGACCAACTGCAGCCATGGTGTAACACACGTGTCACATCAACCGCATTATTTACCTGGGTTAGTAAATGGAATCGGAAGCAGCGCACTTAACAGGCGGTGCGTTGACTCGTCCTCTTTTCGATGTTGGCCCCGCTTGACCACGCTGGTCGCATACCAGGCCTGCTTGGCTGAGGCATTCGTGACCGCATATGCTACAGTATCATGCACTTGACTTCGATTTACTAGAATGCTCTGCTGTCTGTCGCTTCCGTACATGACGTTACTTTTCCGCATGCATCAGTGCTTTCCCATACACTTGAACAACCAACTTCTTGTTACGGTCTTGCATTTCGCGCCGCTCCATTGCCTTTGATACGAAGCATCTGAAATCAACATTAGTTCGTGATAAACTTACCTTGATCCTGTCATGGTAACGTGTCGTCGTTTTGCCCGCGTTCTGCTTCCCTGCATCATCTTATCAGTACAGCACTTGTTTCGGTATCCAGATCAAATCTACCTGGCCGACATGCCCGAGCTACCTCAGGCGCTGTAGCAGGAGTATGCAGTCCGCTGCGTACATGCTGAGCACCTGTGTGTCAACAGCTTGTTCACCTTTGCCGACGCACAGATTCCGACCTAGGCACTGTTGGCGGAAACGCTCCTTATAACTGATATCATTCCGATAACGCGTCCTGGTTTCATTACCATACGGAACCATCGACTTGCATACCATCAGTTTCGTGCATACGGCCAGCTAGTGGTTGTCCCACACCCGATTCTCCTGCTTTCCAAATGCGGCAGCCGCCTGCAATACACGGGTGCGCAGCTCGCTCGTCATCTATAGGTTGGTCTGAATTGCACTCCAGATATGAAAATCGGCCAGTGCTTTTCAGATCGCCGTTACCAATCCGGATTCTGGACAAGCACAAGGATTCCGTCTCTGGTGAAGGTTTTTCCTTTCGACATTTTTAGCCACTGTAAAGTAGGACGCTTACCTTAACCGGGTGCACGTCACACCTGCGCGTTCTGTTTCCTCCATCGGGCTACTGACTGTGTCTGACATTTTGTCTACGGGGATATATTACCACGACGTTACACTTACCTGCATAACTTCGGAGTGTTCCTTCTGAGAAACCGATACGGGATAACTGAATTCGCTGGAAGCGTATCTTTCGGGATTATTTGGAGTTATTACCAGTTTTGCAACGAAATACACCACCTTCAGAGCGTCACCAAACTAAATTACTACGATATTTTCTGGGAGATCAAGACCAGATATTTTGATCTCTCCATATTAATGAGAAGCCAACACTAAACAGCACGTTAGAAACCCTCAGCGAGTCGTGGAATTCAGGACTGAACACCTACACAGCGAGGTATTCCTTCTCAACTTCGCGTCAGTGCCCTGGAGAAGGTGTCCTTGGCTTCATTGCGAGAATACAACATTCCCTGCCAGAGTTTCGGTGTAGTGTAATCCCAACGACCAAGCTCCAAGAAGTGGTGGCGTTAAAGTGTCACATGCGGGATCCGCATCATCATCATCATCATACACATCAGCCAGAGGTGGGAAAACACCTCCGCTATTGTGCCGCAATACATGAAGGAAATACATACATATAATACAATACACTAAGGAAAGATAGATACAACAGTTGCATGCCAGCTGAGCTACCAGCAGCGGATAGGCATCGTTCCGGTAAGCTTCCAGCCAGCTACTAGGCAAAAAGAAAATTATTTTATTATGTTTTGCCCTAGGAAATAAGATCGTAGATGGACGGGGAGGCTAAAAGGGATGGGGAGGGACAAAGAAACTCACGCCACTGAGGTCGGCTCCTTGACATGTCAGCAAGTGTATCTAGCCAAACGTGTTCACCGTCTTTTGGACCCCAACCAGGGAGCCGTGACGCTTCAACCGAGGCTAGCTTCGAAGTGAGGGCCTTCATTCCTCTGGACCAAGTCATCGCTTGCCACCCCTCCTCTTCTTCCACCCACATCCCCGGTGAGCAAACAACGCACGTCGAGGGAGTCCGTGGACTGGTATGCGTAACACATGGCTGTCGGAGCCTGATGCGTGAACTAACGGTGCTGAGCGGTCCATGCCCTTTTCCTGTGCCGTAAACAAGCCGTCGAACACGCTCGTTGCACACGCGGTGTTCCCACCACATGTGAACTATATTGCGAAGGCACCGGTAGTCCAACATGACTAGCCTATTTGTTTCGGCTGATCTAATGGGTCAGGTTTCACAACCGTACAGTAAGGTCGAACGTACCGCTGCATTGTACACTCTACCCTTCAGGGCGAGAGTGATGTCGCGCCGCCGCCATAGATGGCGAAGGTTAGCAAAAGCACTTCGAGCTTTCGCTATACGGTTCGTGATCTCGTCTTCGATCCCAAGGGCGCTGATACAACTTCCCAGGTAATTGAATTTCTGAACGACTTCCAGCTGATCCCCATCAAGGGTCAGCGCAGGAGGCGATCCCTGCCAATCTTGGAGGAACGCTTTGCATTTCGATGGTGCAAAGCAAAGCCCGAAGCGGCTGACAGCCAGTGCTAATCTGTCCAGCGCGGCTTGGCACGTCTGGGAGCTGTCACAGATGAGAGCAATGTCGTCTGCATACTCCAATTCAAGAAGTCGTTCTCCTGGGAGTAGCTGCACATCTTCCAAGTCATGTCCTGTAAATGCAAACTCCATGACTTCGTCAATAGCGAAGTTGAATAGGAAAGGTGACAGCGGGCATCCTTGTCCCACACCGCTGGAGATATTGAAGGGTGGCGACAGCCTGCTGTAAGCCCTTTCTCTGCCCGTGCTACGCGCATATAATGCTTGGATAATATTTACATATTTCTCGGGCACACCTTTCGTGAGTAGACAATTCCAAAGGGCACATCGATCAACCGAATCGAAGGCACCTTTGATGTCGAGGAACACGACTACGGTGGGCCGCCAATATGTGTGACGGTGCTCCAACAACTGACGCAAGGTGAAGATGTGGTCGATGCAGCCACGACCACGACGAAACCCGGCTTCCTCCTCACGATTCTGGTTTTCACGAGCGCCAGTCAGTCTGTGAAGAATTATGGAGGCGGGTAATTTGGAGGCGATGGAGATCAGACTGATTCCTCTATGGTTGCCGCATTCCGAGCGCGAGCCGCCTTTGAAGATGGGAACAATATCGGAGCGGCTCCAGTTGGTTGGGACAGTCTCCTGTTCCCAGTGTTTCACTAGTAATTCATGTAGAGCATCAACAAGGGTAGAGCCTCCGAATTTGAAGAGGTCTGGAGGAAGGTCTTCTGGTCCCGCGGCTTTGTTCAACTTCAACAGTCCGATCTCACGTTCGACATCTGAGAGAGAGGGTGGATCCAAAGGGACAGCCCAAGGAGCGGGGCGATCAGTGACCGACGAATCGAACAATTCCGGCCGATTAAATTGTTTTTCAAAATTCTCAGCCCAACGCTCCAAACGTTCTGACAAATTGTGGATAGGCTGTCCACTCTCGTCACGTATAGTTTCACTAACACCGGGTCTCCTGCTGCCGGTTTCCCGTATTTGACGGAGTAACTTACGATGGTTGTCATGGGCAGCGGCCACTTCCATCTCTGACGCACGGTGAGACCACCAAGATTCGCGGTCTCACTTCAGGCTAGCACAGAGTTTTGCCCGGAGCTCTTTGCGAGTTTCATTGTGCTCGCTTCCAGCCGGGATATGCCGGCGAGCGTCGATAAGTTCCAGAAACCGAGAAGAGACCCAATGTCCATGTTGGCTTTTAGACATACCACATGAGGATTTGCTTGCTACTATTAAGGTCTGGCGAACATGTGACCAGTGACCATCAATTGTCTCCAGTGAGCGATTACTCAATTCGCATGTCAGCGCACTTCGATACGAATGCAGAACAGCTAGCTTTGTCAGTTGGCTGGTGTCAATACGCTCACAGCGTCGTCGTGGGCGTCAGCCAAAACGCATCCGTATGTCAGCACATACAAGTGCATGATCGGTGTCCACACATGTACTCCAAATCGAGCAACAGTTCTGGATGCAGCCTCTCCAGCGGTAACTAATAGCAATGTGATCGATCTGCGTCCAAGGCTGGCTCGAGGCTGGTGGGCGCCAAGTCACCCTCTGGCGGGTGCTGTGTCGGAAATTAGTGCTCGCAAGAAATAAGCGAGCATCTTCACACAAATGAAGTAACCGCTCACTGTTATCATTACGGGAGCCTACACCGTGCTGACCGCCCAGATGCATTTCATCAGTGGGCAACTTTCCAACTTGTGCGTTCATATCCCCCGCCAGCACAACAGTGTCCGTGCTTCTTCTGTGGCGAAGGAGCTGAGTCATTTGGCGGTAGAAGTCGTCTTTTACCGAATCATAGCTACAGTTTGTGGGTGCGTAGGCACCGATGATGAATAGACATATATTAGTCCCGCGCGACTTCGAAGCTTTAAACGAGCCAGTCATTCGGACCGCACACATCCGGCTACTGATTGGAATCCAATCAACCAGAGCAGCTTCAGTTCGGGGACTCAGGGCAATGCCAACACCGGCTTGGCCGGTGCTCGAAGCTGCATCGTCACCGGATAGGCGCACTGAGAAAATACTGTTTGCGTCACCTGAAGGAGATCGCAGAGTGAGCACAGAGCTCGAGTCTTGCAGGCAGGTCTCTGATAAGCAGCAGATATCGATCGAGCGGGTCTCCAATGTTCGGGCAGGTGCTGCCTGTTGACCGATCTGTAGTAGTGTGCGTACATTAAGGCATGCCAATCTGAAGGAGGATCGAGGGCTCCAAATAGAAGCCGATGAACTGGAATGGACCGCTTGGTTGGACATGGGCTTGTCGGCAGGAGAGGAGTGACGCTCCGCGTTCAGATATGAATTGAAATTAGAAGATCAATGCCTAGCAAAGCATGTTGGGGGAGGGCGAAGACTCGGGGGGTTGAAAACTGGGGGGATATAAGTGGAGTTGGAAGGGGACGGTAAGAGTGAAAAAGCGTAAGGTAGGGAGTCAGATGACGGAAAGGCTTGAGCAGTAGCATCCAAACGCCTATCCACCCTGCTCGATGCAGCAGGTAGGGCACCGTTGATTATCCTCTGCGGTGGCCAGAGCATCAGCAATTTATTTGTAGTGTGATTCATTGTATTGCGTGGGCAAGATACTGTCAGGTTGCCCAGGCCTAGACTGGAGAACGATTAGGGTTCTCAACCAAAGCCTTTGGTTCAAAAACCTGACCGCAAGGCAGCGGGTTTGGCGTTGGGCTACAAGGAGTCCGTTTTAAGGAATAAGGTGCCACCCTCATTCCAACCCCCAATCTGGAGGACCAGGAGGCTGAGTTTGTCTGGCCTCTAACCATTGACCAATCTGGTATGAGTGACTCTGAAGGTGCAAAAACACCACCCAGCAGAGCTCAATGGATCGCTGAGGCACACAAACCATCGCACCACGGTAAGGTCCAGTCTCATTGCGATGGATCCGCAATGTGCAGGCTCTTGATATCATCTTCACAGACTGCGGATAGCGCTCGACGGATGGCCTTTCTCGCTCTGACATTCCAGTTTCCTCCTCTATTACTTTGCACAATGCAGATTTTTCGTGTTTATTCTTGTCGAATTCGGTTTCTTTTGCGATTCTGAATTTGTTTATTGTCTTATTGTCATGTCCGTATATTTTACTGTCGTATTTGTATCGTGTACTTATCGTTTATCGCCTTTACCGTCACATCTGCGAAGCTATGCGTAGTGACGAAGCAGACTCTCTGTGGTATTTGTTGCGAAATAGTTGGGTATGGAGCCAATGCTGTTACGTGCCTTATGTGTCGTGTGAATTTCCACATTTGGTGTATTGGTTTTTCTTTAGATCACTTTAAACTACTGCGTGAAATGCAGCATGACTGTCCAAATATTGTGCCAGAAATGCCAAGCCACTGTGCAGTCACAAATAGTCGAGAAGCCGCGCGAACCTACAAGACGAGCGAAATATTTCATATGGAGGAGTTCCATAGGTTCATCCAAGCAACCGGAAACCCAGGCACTTCTATGTTCGAACGAACCCACTTGTCCGCTGGCTGCAGGCTCTCCAGAGCAATGTCCACCCGTTACTGGAGCATATGTTGCGTTCTACAGATACTAACACTGGTGTGCAATAGCGCAGGTGATGAAGAATAATGGAGAATGCAGCTGAGCAAAAAGAAGACAACTGCCAGTAATCAGCTTCGTTGTAGCCTTATAATCTTTCCTAAGTCGACGGATGCTAGTCCTCAGGCTCCTTATAACCACAACGTGAATTTTCCGCAGAACCTGATTGATTGACTTCTTCACATGAATTAGCAGGAGTTGTGGGAGAAGCAAATCATCTGTCTCATAATGAGAGTGGAGGGGTTGTTCCGCCGCTGCTAGTCAAATTTGTTGATGCAGCGAGTCCGTGGCTGATACTATTTCGCCTTGGTGGGCTAAGAGGTCTAAGGATCCAGAGTTGGATCCGACGGACAGAGAGAAACTGAAGTCCGCTATCGTGGATTTGAAGCGGCGGACTGATAGTGGAAAAACCAATTTCCACATTGCAAATTTCCGGGTAGTTCTCCGGGTCGGTCTATCCCGATAAAGAGATCGATAACACTTCGTGCGTGTCCGCCGGTTCCTACCGCGGCCTGCGCGTAGCCCTCACAAATGTTTGTAGTTTCATTAACAAATGCGACAATGTATTTCACTTCGTTGCCTCTCGTCCGGACATACTAGAACTGGCCGAAACCTGGATAAATCCTGCGGTCACTACCTAGGAAGTCCACGCTAGTGGCTACTCGTGCATCCGGCGTGACAGACTTCAAACGCCTGAGGCGGCGCGCTGCTATACATTCGATCCTCGCTGTGCAGAATACTGTTACACACCTACCGCAGCGAAGATAGCCTATGCGAACAGTTATATTGCCCGATCCGGCTAAGGCAGGGTGAACTGCTTTGTGGGTTCACCTTATCGCAGCCCGCGAAATCGATGCCTGGATTGGTTGCAGTCTTCAGAAACTACATGAGTCGGCCCCGCTTCCTGCTTTTGAGCGGGAGGTTCAGTTTCTCCCTGGGCACTGTGAAACTTATGCACAGTTTGCAGAGATGCTATTTGTAATTGAAGCAGCACAACCTGTCTGTCAACCGACACGCGTTACACCGAATTCTCCTCCATCGCGCCTGGACCTACTGCTAACGAGTTGCAAACAACGTGTACATGAAATTCAGGTCATGGAGCCTCTGGTAGCCAGTGACCACTTGATTGTGTTAACCAACCTAGAGCTGCCGCTGCCCTACTCGCGTCCGCCAGAGCCGCCCTGCAATTATTGGAAGGCCGACCTCGATGTTCTTAATCGAGTTACTAGTAAAGTGAAGTGGTCCCTGCCGCAGCAATCATCTGTTGAAACCTGTTGGTCTGTTATAAAACAGGGTGTGCAATCGTTGTGCGCATGTTTTGTGCCCCTCACGTATCGGGAAACTGGACCAGTGAAGCCACATAGGTTCGACAGCGTTTGGTCAGTTGACTCGACGTCGACGCGTATTGTGGAATAAATTCCCCGTGTCTGGCTCTGCTAACAATTATGGGGCGTACAAAATGCAGCGGAATCTATGCAACAGCGCAAAAGCGTCAGTAGTTCGATGAGGTGCTGTGAACCTCCGCGAAGGAGACCCCCAAAGAAGATTTTTGCTTACGTGAAGTGGCGATTGAGGCCCACTAGTGACGTAGCTGTGTTAGAGGACACTGACGAACAGCTTCTGACCGTCAGCACTGAACGTGAGTCCGCATAAGCAGAACACTTCTCTTCCGTTTTTCACCTGGGTATGCGCCTATACCGAGCTCGACGTGTGCAGCCCCTACTGAACTCAATGACCTGGATTACGGTGTAGGTGGCCGCAGTTTATTTGCCAGTCTTGATGACACGAAGCGTGTCGGACCAGATGAATTTCACCCGCTAATTTTGAAGTCCTTATCGGGTCTTCTCCAGCTGTTGGAGTCGAAAGATCTCCTAACGCAGACACAGCACAGCTTCATGAATGGCCACTCGTGCATCACTCACCTGCTGTTAACACTGCAGGAGTGGTTACAATCGTTGAATCTGGAAATTCAGTGGATGTTATCTACATTGATTTCAGTAAAGCTTTCGATAAAGTGAACCATGACGCCCTGCTCCACAACCTGAGGATGTGTAGCGTTGGTGGCGCACTACACCAGTGAATCAGTGACTTCATTATTGGGAGACGATGACAGGTTCAGGTGGATGACTACCTAACCTGTACTCCAAGGCCCAGTGCTGAGACCCATTTTATTCCTGATCCACATCAATGAATTGCCTCAGCTCCTTCGGTTGCCTTGTGCACTGTTTGCGCACGACCTGAAGATTTGGAGGATTATTGATCCTCCCGACGACTGTGCCATCCTTCAGCAGGACCTTGACCGCCTATCCCGGTGATATGCAAAAGTTAACCTACCGGTCAAACTGGCCAAGTCCTCGTTTATGAGCCTGGGGAGAAGTGGTAATGGGCGTGCGTATTCCCTGGGCGGCCACCCGCTACATCCCACCAGTTCCGTAAAGAATCTAGGCGTGCTCCCAAGTTGTGACCTGAAGTCTGTCGACTGGACGAACAGACTGTATGCATGAATCAGTGAGGTGATTCCGTGCATCTGTCCGATCCATTTACGATGGAGAAACACAGATTTTATTTTCTTGCTCTGTTTTCAGAAATCATCATCATCATCAATACACGCTAGCTAAGAAACACACCTCAACTTATGTGCCACAATACATAAATGAAACATACTGAAAATAACATTACACAGAAATCAAAATCGGGTAACATATTGTTAAATATCAATCGGTATTAAATGCTACTTGGAGAGGAAAACTACAAGACTGGGGAATTTGCAATGAAACTCAACCCAAACGCCATTGCGTCCGGCTCCTACGCATGTCCGCAAGTATGTTCAACCATACGTGTTCATCGTCCTTCGGACCACACCAACCGACGCCTAACTTCGAAGTGAGGGTTTTCATTTCTCTCGACCAAGTCATCGCTTGGCCTCCCCTACTCTTTTATCCAGACCCCGGACGCGCAAGCGACGCACTTTCCAGCTGTTGGTTTGCTGGTATGCGCGACACGGGACCCAGCGATCGGAGCCTGGTGCCTAATATAACGGTGCTGAGCGGTTCACTCGCTGATGTTAAACCAGTTACACAACTCCGCACGCGTTCATTGCTCACGCGGTGTTCCCTCCATACGGGAGCTAAGCCTTGAAGTCAGCGAGATGGAACATGACTAGTCACTTTTTATCTGTAAACTTGGCGGGCCAGGTTTTGCCACCATACCGTGTGGTTGAACGAACGGCTGCATTGTAGACTATGCCCTTCAAAGCGAGTGATTTCGCTTCGGCGCCACAGCTTGAGGTGATTTCGAAAACCACCTCGAGCTTTTGTCATAGCGCTTGTGGCATCATCTTTAATCCCACAGGCCCTAATATAGTTGCTCTGGTACATGAACTCCTGAACGACCTCCAGCTAATCCCCACCAACGGTCAGCGCAGGGGAGCGTACCTGTCAATTTTGGAGAAGCACTTGCATTTCAGTGGAGAAAAGTATAGCCCAAAATGATTGACAACCAGTACTACTCGGTCTAGTGCTGCTTGGCACCTTTGGGAGCTGTAACAGATTGGGGCAATATCGTCCGCATACTTCAAGTCAAGAAGTCGCTCTCCAGGAAGCCACTCTACACCCGGTGAGTCGTGTCCAGCGAACGCTGTTTCCGTGATTCCTTCAATGGCGACATAAAAGAGGAAGAGTGACAGCGGGCAACCTTGTCTCACACCACTGGAAATATTGAAGGATGACGACAGTTCTCCACAAACCCTCTTCCTATTCGCGCACAGCGTTCTGATAATGTTTACGTATTTATCGGGCACACCTTTCCTGAGGAGACAGTCCCAAAGTGCAAATCAAACCATCGAATCGAAGGCACCATGGATGTCGTGAAACAATACTACGGTGGGTCGCCAATACATATGACAGTGCTCCACCAATTGACGCAAAGTGACGATGGGGTAGATGCATCCCTGACCTCGACGAAACCCGGCTTGTTCTTCGCGTATCTGGCCTTCACGGGTGCCACTCAGTCTGTGGAGAACGACAGACACAATCAATTTAGAGGCTATTGTGATCAAACTGATCGCTCTATGATTGCGAATGGAAGCTTCTCTTGAAAATTTCGGACTATGACGGGGCGGCTCCCGTCTGTTGGGACAGTTCCTTGCTCCCACAACTCCACTAGTAACTCGTGTAAATCCTCTGCAAGGGCAGTTGTGCCGAATTTAAAGAGGGATGCAGGTATTCTATCAGCCTCTGTGGCCTTATTCAATTTTAACAGTCTGATCACAGGTTCGATTTGTGGGCGTGAAGGCGGATCCAGCGGGCTGCCAAGGGAGTAGGGCGATCAGTGGCCGGTGGTGAGGCTGATAACTCTGGCTGATTGAATTACTTCTCAAAGTATTCAGCTTTACGATCTATGCGTTTTGACAAGCTGTGGGTCCGCTGTCCACTCTCGTGGATGGTCTCGCTAACACCAGGTCTTCCGCTGCCCGTTTCGCATATCAAACGGAATAACGTCCTATGGTTACCAGCGGCAGCGGATGTTACCATTTCCGATGGACGTTGGAACCACCATGCTTCGCTATTTCACTTTAGGCTAGCACGCAATTTTGCCCTGAGATTTCTACGAGTTGAGCTTCCCCTGCAGCCAGAATGTTTTGGCGAGAATCCAGAAGTTCCAGAGACTGAGTAGAGACCCAATCTGCAGTTTGGCAATTTGATTTGCCACATGAAGACATGCATGCTGATAGTAACGTCTGGTGTATTTGCGAACAGTGATCTTTAACGTTGTTCAGTAGGCGCCTACTCAGCCCGCATGCCAGCGTACTTTAATAAGTATTCAAAACACCTGGCTTCGCCAGTTAGCTTGTGTCTGTGCGCTTACAGCGACGTTGCGAACTTCCGCCTAAACGCACCCGAATGTCGGCACTCACAATGGCATGCTCGCAGTCCGCTCATGCTCCAAATCGAGCGTCAGTTTTAGGCACAGCTTTTCAACGAGTAACTGATCGCGATCTGATCGATTTGCGTCCATGGCTGGTCCGATACCGGTCAGTGCCAAGTCAGTCTTTTACGGGTTCTGTGTAGAAACTTAGTGCTCGCGAGGAAGGGTTAAGCATCTTCACACAAGTGTAGCAATCGCTCACCGTTATCATTACTGAATGGTGAGACGGAAATGAGTTTGGCGAGGGCCTGTGATATTCTTTGAAATGTGGTAAATGTTCATAAAAATTTGGTAACGTTTCCTGGCAACCATATTCAATGCGATCAACTTGCTGGAATTATCCGCGTCGAGACGATCTGATTTGTATTTTACACGCTACTGATGTGGTAATCAGCGTTTATCAGCCTAGGAAAGTCACCATGAACCGACTGACACCAGCGTGGGAAATTAGGGTACATGCCCTGAGTTTGCTCATCTAAAGCGGACATCTGTGACAGCGCTTGGAGGATGTGCTCAAAATAACAACAGCAGTACATCAGCCATTTGAACTGATGCTTCGCTGCCATACAACCATGATGACCTATGGAATAAAGAATATTAGAAAGGACAGAAAGGGGACTTATCAGAAAACCTTAATGCTATAAGCAAACATTCAGCGTCAAGGCGCCTACACCTTGTGTTAACGACATACCGTCAAAAACAAGTGGCTACCGTGCAAAGACAAAGCGGCATCGGCGAGACAGCTTCCTTGCAGCTTTCACTAACACGCGTCATAATCAGCCATTACCCCGCAGATAACTCAGCACCAAACACACTTTAAACCGGCAGTCCGACAGGGAGATGGCAGCGGACGCACAACTGGTGTCTACCGCGAGCCCTACCTGTAAGTCTCGAACCATGCACGGGGCGGGTCACGTGGACTCCTTTCCTGAAGGCGAGACCGACGGACGGCACCAAGTTTGGACGTCAGTGACTTCATTTCCCGCTGCCAAGTCAACTTCTGTCCACCTCGGTCCTTGCGTCACCCTGTAGTTGGCAGACTGAACAAGGCCCTCCTCGGTAAGCGGTGACCACACATATGTAGCACGTGCCTAAGTCCACACAACGTTTTCAGTGCTATGTTTGCTTCTATGGAACTAGTCTTGCCATCACTGCCAAGTACTCGCCTACGCACATCATCGTTGCGGACATGCTGATGCCATCTGACACCACCAATGCTCCAGAGACAACGATGGTCAAATACTTGAAAGCGTCTCAGATCTTCAGACCGAAGGGGCCAAGTCTCACTCCCAGAGAGCAGAACGGCCCTCCCGGTGGCCTTGAATACACTGCCTATCAGACGGAGGGAAACCCCTTTATGTCGCCAAACATGCCGCGCGTTCAAGAAGGAAGTTCTGGCTTTTGCGATACGTGGACTGTCTTCAGTTTCTCTGCACCCATCGTTGCTGATGCAGCTACCAAGGTAAGTGAATCATTCAACCACTTCGAGTTCCTCGTGATCAAGGGTCAAGCGATCATCAAGCGCTTGGTGGTCCTGCAGCAACACTCCACTTTGAAGGTGCGAAGCGCATACCAAATAATGGGGCCACTCTAGACAGGCTATTCAGCGTTGCTTTCGCTTCCCCAACATCGTCGAAAAGAAAGACGATATCGTCCGCATAATCAAGATCAACTATCTTTTTATCAGGCAGGACATCAACGCCTCTATGATAGAGTCCACGACGAAAATGAACAAAAATGGGGAAATCGGACAACGCTGACGAACGCTACTTGTGGTCGGAAAGCTATCCGACAGGTCACCGTAGATTCTCATGCAAACTGTAGCGTTCGAGAATAGAGCCCGTAGCATGTTCAAACATCTCGTGGGAACACCTTTCTGCGCAAGTATTTTGAACAGAATCGAGCGATCGACTGAATCGAACGCACTGTTAAAATCGAGGAACATAGCTATTGTCGGTCTGCGGTATGCGTGGCGCTGCTCTAGTACCTGCCGCAGAGTGAATATATGGTCTATACGGCCATCTCTTGGGTGGAAACCAGCCTGCTCTTCCCTAATCTGTGATTCTCGCTCCGCAGTGAGGTGACCATTGAGAATCGAGGCCGGTAATTTAGTCACAACTGGCGTTAGGCTAATACCTCTGTGGTTAAAACAATCGCTGCGACTGCCCTTCTTGTATATTGCCACAATAATCGATTTGCTCCAGTTAGCCGGAACACCCTTCCTTCCAGATACATTCGAATAGAGGTCAGTGCTTTGCAGAGAACCTCATCTCTATTCTTAAGTCGTTTAGGTGGGAGGAAATCCGAGCGAACAGCACGAAAACGCTTGAGGATTGTGTTCGGGTTTCGGACCTCGGCCTCCGACGGAGGTTCTAAACTAACCGTCGATGGCTCGTCCTGCATCACCTGAGTAGGATGATGTCTCAGAGCAGTTGCCCAGCTGAACTTATTTCGTACTCGTTCCTCCCAGCTGGCCATGCGGCGCTCTTTCTTGTGTATCTGTGCACCATCGCTGTCTCTGATTGCCTCACTAACGCCTTATTTCCCGGGACCGTTTTTACGGATCAGCTGAAACGGTTTGTGGTAATTGCCTACTGCTCCTGCCTCCTCTATTTCTTGAGCCCGACTGGCCCTCCAGGCTTCCTGTTCAGCGCGCACGCTTCGCTTTGTTTCGCGGCTGTTAGTCCGTCTGATCACATTGTGCTTAGAGCAAGCCGGGATTTTTCTTTTGCATTCCACCGGTTTCACTGACCTCTCGAATATCCACTAACGACTGGTAGTGCCGCGAGCAGGTGCTCCTGCGCCGTACATTTCGGCCGAGATCTTATTCCACTGAAACTCCGTGTCATTAGGACAAGCCAGTGTAATTTACTATTCTTACCTTTTTGACGATTAATTTGGATAACTAAACATATATATGGTTCATCTCAAATTACTTCCGGGAACTCAACTTCGCTAGCTAATGTTATGTAACCTACTGTATTCTCTGAGATCATAATTGGAAGCCGAGGTAAAGAGGTTGCATTTGGTAGGACGAATCGAACGTATCGAAATGTTGTGAATGGAGCGATCCAATAGCTCCCATCCTGAAGTCAAATATTTCTGTACTTGTTTTCGACGACTGTGAACTGTTAGTCCTTGTTTAGTTTTTGCTAACTATCCTTTATCTGTGATACAGGATTAGTGTGCTGCGGTAGCAGACGGACAATTAATCACGCCGATCGACCTCAGTCACTTGTTTTTGCAACTTGAGTTGGACGAGACCTTTGGCTCATGCACTTCGATAAGTACCTATTTCGATCTATACCAGTACTGACGCTTGCCGTTTGGAATTAGTTAAGCCAGCGTGATATTCCTAAGGATCATTGGTTATCAAACTTGAATATCATTTTCACTTGCGCCTATCTTGATAACATCCTGATTACAGAACGCACAGGTGTTTAACATTGAGAAACGCTATCCACGCTATCAACTGAGTGGGCTACAATTGAAAAAGTCCAACAATACATTTTCCGCGTTTTTCCTTCGTTACGTATATTATGGGCTTCACAAAAACAGCTCACACGTGTCGCACCTGAACCAAATAATGAGGCTGAACCCTGATCATTTTGTGAATGTATTATTATTATCGTCCCCTCTCAACTAACGCCTCAACAGTATATGCGCCTTTGTATGGACCGTTACACTAGGGGAAATGCCTTAGGAAGACCATCTCTTCAACCTGTTCAAACGGAATTCGTACCCAAAAGGCTTCGTTCTGCGCTACTTAGCCCCAACTAAGGCAACACAACACACCTCAACAAATGCAACGGCTGAAAAACGAGCCATGTTGCCTTACCTCGAAATAAACTTTTCAGTGAAACATCTGATGTAATCTACAATCTGTTGCCGAGACTGTGCTAAATACTACCTAGGACAAACAGCAAGGACGCTTTGCACGCGGCCACATGAACATAGCCTATCCATCTGTCGCCATGATCAGAACCCTTTGACATCCTTGAATATGAATGCCGAAGGCCACCAGTTCGACTTAGAGCACGCCGGAATACTCGGAAGAGCCACAAGCCGGCAGGCACATGAGATTATGGAAGCAGAACTCGATCAATAAACACATAGATCTCGAAGTCGTTTACGGGGCTCTGCGTACCGGGACCTTAAAGCCACACTGACGATGTTGCCTAGTCTGGCAACGAAACTTCTGCAAAATAATCCTTCAGCTCGGAGGGCAGTTGAAAACCCACATCATAAGGATTAGTTTCACGGAAAGAACACACAGAGCCTGATCGATTGGATGTCAATAATCGACTGTATGGCAAAATTCGGACGCTCAAATCTATATTGAGCAAGGGGGCAAAATAGTACAACGGCACCGCATACTGTGGTGCCTTGGAATGGACATAATGTTGCAGCTTTTAGCTTTTTCTTAGGTATAAAGTGGTCGACGTGCTTTATACGAGTATCTGTTTGCTAGGGTACGATGCACAACTCGCTCAACACATTTTGTACCGATTGGCATTAGAGGCATCTAACTCTATATTGTGTCCCATTCAGTTGTAGGGCTTTGCCTCAGGATTGAAAAGCTCCTGTGGCTGTTTCGCCATAATGAGTGTCAGCCTGGTGTAAGCTAATAGCTTTACTTATCTTGGGAGCTGTGCCACGGTTGTTGACGGTGTTGGAAATGAAATTTCACAGCACATTGTCAAAGCTCGCCCTGCATTTATTAACCTGCGGCACGTGACGTTGCGCGACATCAGTCCCGAGCTCAAACTCAGAGTGTACAATGTCATCATGCGTACGGTCCTGCTGTACCACTGTGTGACCTGGTCTGTTCGCACGGAAGACAGCCAGTTTTCTACAACCGCTGTTTGTGCACGATTTCTCGTGCGTGGTGTCATCACTATGTAAGCAATCCTGTAGTTGTAAGCCGATTAGCTAAAACGAACTCAGTGTCTCCAGTACATTATTCTCCAAAACCATATGCGTTTGCTGGGTCACGTTCGGCGCATGCAGGCCCATCGCCTTTATTATCACACATTATTTACACTTTTCCAATGTGAATTGAAAAAGCGCTTCGGCACACAACCAATAACATGGAAGAGGAGTACAAAGAACCTTACTTCATGTCTAGCATCGTTTGGATCTCTCGGTCTCCCAGGTTGGGGACCACGTGATATTAATCCCCAGTAATTAGAAGTCTAAGAGGCCATGGCTTGATGTAGTGATCAACGACCTCAATGCTGCTCTACTATTTATCTTTTATCACATTCAATTTTTAACACTAAAAGGTTGTATTTTTCGCACTAGTTTTTAAGTCAGATAATTTTCCACATAGCAAGAAAAACATGCCACTGGTGGTTACTGGTTCAGATTCTGATGGATCCGATGGATTCACGCAACTGACAAGTCTCAACAGTTCGAAACAACCGTCCGGATATGTGGAGGGCTATCTTATATATAAAAAATACTGCGAATAAACACCAAACTATCTACATTTAAAAACCCCCTACTCATGAGTATTTTACTAAGGAGCTCAACACAGCATTTGTGTGGCATCAAGAAGAAACTTCGCCTTTTAATGCTGTTGGCATATCTTTGTTGAACAAAGATTTTCTACTTCATTGCGATCACAGTGTTGATGACTCAACTGTCTGTTTTCAGACTTGTAATTAGGTAATAATAATAATCCTGCTCTTTGCATTAGGGGACAATCCTGCGGCGGTGCGCTGATTCGCGGTCACAACTCGAACCAAATTCGTATGATTGGTCCGATTCATTTTTCTTTATTGTTGCTTATGCTATCAAGTCTTAGCAATTGGATCTACCGCTCTTCGGCACTCCAAATTTTGCTACCTGAAGGCGAGGCAGCAGTAGTGACACGCGCGTACCACTTGAACTTGCATTAAGTGAAGTGTGACTATCAACGATAGTCCTAAATAAAACAACTTGCAGCGTTTTATAGATCGAAGGTAAGAAAACGAGACGAAAGAAATGAGTGATAATAGGGAACACAATGAAAAAGACATCAGCAGTCCTCCGGTACAGCGTACCGACTTTTCGCTGCCACGCAACTGCCACCGGTCACGCGTGGGCTAAGGATAATGCGCAGATCACCCGATCCCGTACGCAGGCGCGAACCGGGGACATCCGAGTTGCAAGGCAGACGACGTCTTTTCCTTTCGGCCACCGGCCGGAGCAAGTGGACTGGTCCGAGAGATGGTCGCAACTCTAACTGGCTTTGCTGTCGGATGGACGGGCGATGGGCTACCCACCACGCACCTGCACAGACTATGCTTGCTAGCGGATACCATTGCTGTGCTGATTACATTTCTTCTTTATGGAAATAAAACAGAGTGAGTTTTGGTTAGCACATAGTATGGGTGTCGTCATTGCTACTTGCAGATACCATTCTTACTCTTTTTCGTCTTTATCCCTCAACTTATGGGCTCATTTGTACGTTGGCAGCAAATATTTTATCTGGTGGCTAATCAAAGGTATTGTTCATCATCAGAGCCATAACTTGTGTGCAATCATTCAAATAGATCATTTGTTATTTTACATATATTTTCACCGCTTAGTTCATCTGTGATTACTCGCTTTCTATTCCACAATCCAGAAAAACGCTCATTTATATGCGAACATTGTGAGAAATCGTTTGCTCGAAAGGTCTATGTGCAAATGCATATCAGAGCTGTTCATTTGGGTAAGTGTGAGACTGGAGACTGTACTTAATTTTACTTTTCTCACTTGCGTCGTCGATTAGTTAACGTGCCTCTGATGGCTCCAGCTATATTGTTTGTTAATGCCCATTGTTCTGCCGATCTCACCACTGGAATGCCTTGTACGTTGCAGAATGCTCGGTGTTTCCAAATCAGGTACTATGATGTTAAGCGAAGGAGCGTCTGATGTCGCTTATCTCTACGTGTGCTGGTCCGGTGCATCGATCGCGCGCGCGTATGTTCTTGTTTGTCATCGGTTTTCATCCCAATCGATGAGAAACCATTTCTCTCAACAAATGCGCCAATCTGTTAATGCAACTAAAAATTGACTGCACACCCATTTTCTTCTTTGTCATACTGTTCCCTCTAGTGTTCCTTGAATTTGTGTGACAATGAGAATCTTATAGAGTCTTCACCAAGTGTCACGCTTCAATAATTCTGCAATGAATGGTCAGCATAGAGCACATAACTTCGGTAACACTACTACTTTGATACAGTCAACCCCAAAATTTGTGTCTAGACTGCACTTCTTAGGTAAACTTCTCCCGGAGAAGCAGAAACCCGGCCAACTTTCAAATCAAAAATATTGAACACTTAGCAATGAGTGACACTTACATATGCCGAGCCATCAATCAAACGCTTTTAGAACATACGAAGTCACTCTCATCATACAGGTCAATATTGCGGGACCAGACAATTTTATTTGGCTGTTGGAATTAAGTTGGCTTATTATTTCTCAAAACGGACTACCTGTGGCCCAGTGCCCCCAATTCTCACTGCCGATGGTGGAATGTTTTTCACCAAAGGCTTTGATTGCGAATCCTAATCATTCTCTCATCGGAATCTGCGCGTTCTGACAGTTTCCTCAAGCACAGTACAATAAAAACACCAAACTATGTCTTGCTGTCTTGATCACCGCACGGAATACTCGATGAGGTCAAATTTCCTGCATTGTGCAGTGGGTCTATGGCGCTACTGGTTGGGCCTTCTGGTTCTCTTAAAGTTTCTCATCTACATCGTTTCGTTTAAACGACACTTTTATCTCCCTTCTTTTCAAATCCCTAGTTCTTGGATCACCTTCAGTTTGTTTTGCCAGACGTCTTCCATTTTTGCGTCGCATGCCATCGCAGAGTATCTGACCCTTCGCTGGTCCACGTCTAATTAAGTATTAAAGTGTTGTTCGTCCGCTTATATTTAGAGATGTCGATTCTCGCCTTGATATGCGCACTTCGTTGCAGATCAGTCAACAAGCAATATTTGATCCAATGTTTATAGGCTGTCGATACGTATCTGTTGTTCACCAGAAGCGCACCTACAGGGCCCGGGATCCGTATTCACTCTAATATCACATATATTTGAGACTGACGACACTTTCATATTGCGTCTATCCAAAGGAAGCGCCGCCTCGATTGCTAGTGACGGCGGTATGAGTATTACTTCGAGCTCCTGGGCAGAAGTTGCTCCGATCCACTCGATCACAATTAGAAGCCGGATTGGCACCGTCAAATTGGCCGGTACGTTCAGAGCCTGGAATTTGCGTGGACGCATTAAGTGCCTGTTTGCCATCTCTACACACACTACAATGAACTGGCCCTGATTCCCCAAATGGCGGCTTCTGCTATGAACTGGACTAGTTCGGTCGTTACAAAAGAAGTGTAGATCTTGTGCTACTGGCTAGTGATCTGAACAGTCACTTTGCAAAATTACGCACCAAGGAGCTCCATTTGGTTGGCCAATTTTTGGTTCTCTGTACCTGGAAGATGACTGTGGCAGCGCGTACGCGCGGGACATGTGCACACGAGGGACATCCGGGTATCGTACGGACGAAGCGCCGACTTCAAGAATACTTTTGGTGGCCAAAAATGAATAAAATGGCAGAGGCGTGTGTCCGGTCTTGCGATGCTTGTCAGAAGGCCGACAAGAGCTCCAAACCAATCGATGCCCCCATCCAACCTGTTACTTATCCAATGAAACCTTGGTCGAAGGTGGCGATTGACATCATGGGACCGTTTCATTCTGCGCCACAGCACCAGAGGAACTGCTTAGTTGCCACGTGCTATTACAGTAAGTAGCCGGAAATCCATTTGTGTGGCGATGTGACCACCTCAACCGTTATACGGTGGCTGAAACATCTGTTTGCTAGATTTGTGTTTCCTGAGGAAATTGTGACAGACAACGGACCGCAATTCACGAACTATGAGTTTAAACGTTTCTTACAACTTCGTGATGTGAAGCGCGTACATACTGTCCCGTACAACCCAGCTGCCAACGGCATGGTTGAGCGCACTAATCACACGCTAAAGGAAACTATACAGACAACACGTTTGTCCGGCAGGCAGTGGGAAGATGCCGTTTTGGAGGCTCTGTTTACTCACCGAACATCGCATCACAGAGCGACTGATCGCATGCCAGGTGAGCTGATGTTTGGCAGGAAGTTGCGTACGATATTAAACGCAGCTATTTCGGTTGCAGAAAACAACGACCCCCACCAACTGGAACGTCGCCGGGGTTATCAGTCATCCTACGAAAAACGGGCCACATCGCTGCGTCCTGGAACGTTGGTCAGGCTAAAGGAGAGGCAAACACGGAAAGGAGAACCGGCACTGACGAGACCCGTCAGAATTACTCGTGCGCTAGGGCCAGGAACATGAGTTAGCAGACGGCCGACGAGTCAACGCCAGACAGCTATATTCAGCACTTCAACCGAAGCAATGTCCTGAAGCGAGGGCCACGGCAGTGAACCAACCGCTGAAGAGGGGGAGTAGTGTGGCAGCGCGTACGCGCGGGCCTTACCACGACCGCACTTCGTAGCTTGTGATTGGATGCCTGTCCGTTCGCGATCAATACCAGGGTTGTTTTGAATATACTGAGTGTATGTACCGTTGGCGTGAATAGAAGTTTGTGTTGCGTGCCAGTAGAGTTCTGCTTCTTCGTTCGGGGCTTTGGTCGTGCTTGTTCAAGACCCTGCGTGCAGGGGACTAGTGTACGTGTAGATACAACAATGACCATCATGTGAATGCTACCCATACGGAAAGGGGCTAGGGGTATGA
This sequence comes from Dicrocoelium dendriticum, assembly GCA_944474145.2. Taxonomy (NCBI): domain Eukaryota; kingdom Metazoa; phylum Platyhelminthes; class Trematoda; order Plagiorchiida; family Dicrocoeliidae; genus Dicrocoelium; species Dicrocoelium dendriticum. The sequence goes on along the minus strand of OX104064.1, from coordinate 71,394,491 downwards.
TACTCGCCCATCGCAATGAGGCTGGACCTTACCGTGGTGCGATGGTTTGCGTGCCTCAGAGATCCATTGAGCTATGCTGGGTGGTGCTTTTTTTGCACCTTTAGAGCCACTCATACCAGATTGGTCAATGGTTAGAGGCCAGACAAACTCAGCCTCCTGGTCCTCCAGGTTGGGGGTTGGAATGGGGGTGGCTCCTCATTTCATAAAACGGGCTCTGTAGTCCAGTGCCAAAACCCGCTGCCTTGTGGTAAGGTTTTTGAACCAAAGGCTTTGGTTGAGAACCCTAATCGTTCTCCTGTCTAGGCCTGGGCAACCTGACAGTATTCTGCCCACACAATACAATGAACCTTTCCTACAACAGTTTCTTGATGCTCTGGCCGTCGCAGAGGATAATAAACGGCGCCCTATCTGCTGCATCGAGCAGGGTGGATAGGGGTTTGGATGCTACTGCTCAGGCCTTCCCGTCTTCTTATACTCCTTCTTGCGCTTCTGCATCCCTATCGTCCCGCTCCAACTTTACTTATATCCCCCCCATTTTCAATCCCCCAATTCTTGGCCCTCCCCCAGCTTACTTCAATAGTCGCTTGTCTTCTATTTTCAATCGCAGGGCCTCGCTCCAATCCAGTCGACAAGTCCATGTTCAACCAAGCGGACAACGTCAGTTCATCCGTTTCCCTTTGGAGTCCTCGTGTCTCGCTAAAATTGGCATCCCTCAACGTGCGCACTTTGCTGCAGATTGGCCAACAGGCAGCACTTGCCCGCACACTAGAGACCCTATCGATCGATATTTGCTGTTTATCAGAAACCCGGCTGCAAGGTTCGAGCTCCGTGCTTACCCTGAGATCCCCCACATGCGACACTGGCGGCACATTCTCATTGCGCCCATCTGGCGATGATGCAGCTTCAAATGCCGGTCAAGCTGGCATCGGCATTGTTTTGAGTCCCCGGGCTGAAGCTGCCCTGATCAATTGGATCCCAGTAAACAGTAGGATGTGCGCCGTTAGATTAGCTGGTTCGTTCCGTGCTTCGAAGTCGCGCGGGGACAAACGGTGCCTGTTTGTCATTGCGGCCTACGCCCCTACAAACTGTAGCACTGATTCGGTAAAAGATGATTTCTATCAGCAACTTCACGAGCTCCTTCGTTACAGAAGATGCACGGATACTGTGGTGCTGGCTGGTGATCTAAACGCCCAAGTCGGAAAATTGTCCTCTGATGAGCTTCATCTGGGCGGCCAACATGGTGTAGGCTCCCGTAATGATAATGGTGAGCGATTGCTCCAGCTGTGTGAAGATGCTCGCCTGTTTCTCGCGAGCACTAATTTTCGACACAGCACCCGCAGAAGTGTGACTTGGCGGCCACCAGCCTCGGGCCAGTCATGGACTCAAATCGATCATATCGCGATCAGTTACCGCTGGAGAAGCTGTGTCCAAAACTGTCGCTCGATTTGGAGCACGAGCGTGGACTCTGACCACGCACTTGTATGTGCCGACCTCCTGGTGCGTTTCGGTGGACGTCTGCGACGTCGATGTGATCGGATTGACACCAGCCAGCTGGCGAAGCCAGATGTTCTGAATGTGTACCAAGATGCGCTGACATCTGGGCTGAGTAAGCGCCCACCAAACACCGTTGAAGATCACTGGTCGCATACTCGTCAAGCGTTGCTATTAGCAGGCATGTCTTCATGTGGCAAAACAAATTGCAAAACCGAACATTGGGTCTCTACACAGTCTCTGGAACTTATGGATGCTCGCCGACGTATTCCGGCTTGAAGCGAATACAATGAGGCTCGCAAAAATCTCAGGGCGAAACTACGTGCTAGCCTGAAGAAGGACTGCGAAACCTGGTGGTCTCATCGTGCCTCTGAGATGGAAACAGCCGCTGCCATTGGTAACCATCGTAAGTTATACCGGCTGATACGGGCAACAGGCAGCAGGAGACCTGGTGTTAGCGAGACCATACGCGACGAGAGTGGGCAGATGATCCACAGCCTGTAAAAACGCTTGGAGCGTTGGGCTGAACACTTTGCTATGCAATTTAACCAACCTGAGTTATCGCTTTTTTCGGGCATTGAGCGCCCTTCTCCTTGGACCGTCTCCTTGGATCCGCCCTCACTTGCAGAAGTCGAACGTGAGATCAGGCTGTTGAAATTGCATAAGGCCGCAGGAGCAGATAGAATTCCTCCAGCCCTCTTCAAATTCGGTGGACCTGCTCTAGTGGATGATCTACACGAGTTGCTAGCAAAACTTTGGGAGCAGGAGACAGTCCCGACAGACTGGAACCGCTCCGTCATTGTCCCAATTTTCAAGGGAGGCTCCCGTTTAGAATGTGGCAATCATAGAGGGATCAGTCTGATTTCGATTGCCTCTAAATTGCTTGCCTCTGTTATTCTCCCCAGAATGACTGGCACTCGTAAAAGCCAGATTCGTGAAGAGCAAGCCGGATTTCGTCGAGGTGGGGGCTGTATTGACCACATCTTCACCTTGCGTCAAGTGTTGGAGCACCGCCATGTTTATTGGCGACCCACCGTTGTCGCGTTTCTTGACATAAAAGGTGCCTTCGACTCAGTCGATCGATGTGCCCTTTGGGACTGTCTGTTGAGGAAAGGTGTGCCTAATAAATATGTAAACATTATCAAAGCGCTGTACGCACATAGTTCGGGCAGGGTGAGGGTTTATGGCAAACTCTCGCCACCCTTCAGTATCACCAGCGGTGTGAGACAAGGATGCCCGCTGTCACCTTTCCTCTTCAACTTCGCTATTGATGAAGTCATTGAAACAGCGTTCGCTGGACACGACCTAGAAGGTGTGGAGCTACTCCCTGGTGAGCGACTTTTTGACTTAGAGTATGCAGACGATATTGCCCTAATCTGTGACAGCTCCCAAACATGCCAAACAGCACTGAACCGATTAGCACTGGCTGTCAATCGTTTTGGGCTATGCTTTGCTCCATCGAAATGCAAAGTACTTCTCCAAGATTGGCAGGGACCCAACCCTACGCTAACGCTTGGTGGTGATCTGCTAGAAGTCGTTCAGAAATTTAAGTACCTGGGCAGCTATATTAGCACCCGTGGGATTGAAGATGAGGTTACGAACCGTATAGCAAAAGCTCGAGGTGTTTTTGCCAATCTCCGCCACCTGTGGCGCAGACGCGACATTACTCCCGCCCTGAAGGGCAGAGTTTACAACGCAGCCGTCCGTTCAACTCTCCTATATGGCTGTGAAACCTGGCCCATCAGGTCGACAGACATGAAGAGACTCGTCACATTCGATCATCGCTGCCTTCGCAGCTTAGCTCATGTCTGGTGGGAACACCACGTGAGCAATGAGCGTGTTCGGCGTCGCGTATTTGGTGCAGGAAGAGCGAGTGAACACCTCAGCACGATTATATCACGCACCAGGCTCCAATGGCTGGGCCACGTGTTGCGCATGCCAGCATACCGACTCCCGCGACGTGCATTGTTTGCGCGTTGTGGGTGCGGTTGGAAGAGGAGGAGGGGAGGCCAAGTGATGACTTGGTCGAGAGAAATGAAAACCCTCACTTCGAATTTGGCGTCGGTTGGTGTATCCCGACTGCCTGGCTGGGTCCTAAGGACGGTGAACACGTTTGGTTGGACACACTTGCTGATATGGCTCGGAGCCGGCATCAATGGCGTTTGTGTTGTGAGTTCCTTTGTCCATCCCCCTCCTGTTTATCATCCCCCTCCAATCACGATCTCAATCGTTAGGCATAATATGACTTTCTTTTACAGCAGCCAGCTGTTAGCCCTCCGGAACGATGTCCATCCGATACTGGGGACTCAGTGGGCGTGCCACTGTTTTTTTGTTTGTTTTTTCTTTTCTTGCCTTTTGTATTGCGGTACAATAGCTGAGGTGTTTTCCACCTCCAGCTAACGTGTAATGATGATGATGATGATAGGAGTAGTCATTCGGAATGGACGGTTTCGGCTACAGAGAATCAGACAGTCGATCGATCGCGAGCCAAACGGGCGCACTAAGCACCATCGTCTCTGTGCATGGCTCTGCTGATTTGATTTGTTATCTAACCGAATCAAACTCGTAAATCTCCTTGTTTTTTATTCACTGCAATGCAAACGTGGCTCACATCCACACGTTTCATCAACGGAGCCGGCCCACACTCCTTCACAGACAAACACAAGCACACAGTATTTGGGGAATCTACCGCACACAGGGCGGTGGCTGGACCGTAGTCCGCTCCACACTGAGTGCATGGAACCACTCTTCGAGCCTAACACAGCCACAAGGACCGTGCACCCCGTCCCCTCCAGCAAAGACCAACTGTTTCTCGGAGCCAGTATGGACGAGGTAGTGGGTAATACACAAGTAGACACTTTGTCAACATGCACATCAAGCGCAACCACACCGGGGATATCAAGCAACAGCCAATCACTTGTGTGAAAGATAACAAAGCAAATAAATCCAGTAAATAAATCCAGTAATGCATAAGGTAACTGTGACATAAATCTTAAATTTATGTGCATATGAAATTAGTTGTCTACAAAAGAATCCGAGAAGTTGACGAGGTCAGCAAGTATATTTTACGGAAATGCCACTAACACGAAAAAGTTATCGAAATTAACTACAGCTGGCTTAAGCGAGGTGTGCAAGTTTATAGAAGATAGTACAGGTGGGCATTTATATGAGAAAGGCATTAGGACAAAATTGAAAACCCACCACCTGAAATAAATAGACTTAGCATGCAAGCATGCGGTTAGTAAATCGAATGCAGTGTGCCTACAAACGCTGCGCTGGTTCTGCCGACGTTCTCTGCTGGACCCGTCGTCGCTTCGGTTGTGGTCCCGAGTGGCCTCGCTCATAGTTCACCCAGGCTGCCTGACTCAGGTACTAGCGACCGCATGTGCTACAGCACCATGCGCTTGATGTCCATGGGGTACACCCCATCGTTGCTTGCCTCTTCCGCACTTGCCGCTTCTTCTCTGCATGTATGAGGTCTACCTCCCGCACTTCGGCAACTGCCTTCGTGATTAGATCGCTCCATGCACGCCGATCAACCGCCTTCGATTCCCATGATCTGCAATCAAGCGTAGAGCGTAAGTGGCTCACTTTAATCATGTCCTGGTAACGAAGCTTTGGTTTCCCCACGTGCCTCTTCCCAATACTCAGCTGACCATATAAGAGTTGTTTCGGTATCCGTGTCGAATCGATACGGCTCACATGACCGAGCCACCTAAGGTGTCTCAGCAAAAGTATGCAGTCCCCTGCATACATTCCACTTTGTCGCAGCACTTCCGTGTCCGCAACTCTGTCTCCCCAACCAATGTGCAAAGTCCGTCGCAAACACTGCTGATGGAACCGCTCGAGATATCGCACATCCCGACGGTACATTGTCCACCTTTTAATTGCCGTATAGAAGAACGGACAGCACCATGGATTTTTACACCATCAGTTTCGTGCCAATGGTAAGTTGATGGGTGTTCCACAGTCGGTACTCTAGCTACCCGAATGCCGCCGCTGCCTTCGACACGCGGACACGAAGCTCACTGTATATCTGCTGATCAGTCGACGTCACCATCCCAAGGTAGCAGAGGCGGGAGGTGGTTTCCAATACTTCAACACCAATGCTGAATCGCGGCAATATTGAAGATTGCACCTCCGGTGAAGGCTGAAAGAGACAGACAGTTTTGCTTGTTTTGATGGCGAGCCCGAATTTGGCCGCTGCCGTAGCCAGAGCACTAGTCATATGCTGCAACTCATCCGCGCTGTGTGCAAACAGCACACAGTCGTCAGTGGACAGTAACATACGGATAGTTGTCTCATAGACTAGAGTTCTCGCACCGAAACGACGGACGTTCAGCAACCCACCATCAATACGGTGCTCCACACAAACACCGTAAGCACAAGCCGCATCAAAAGCACAAGACATCATGACATGAAGAAATATAGTAAACAGGGCAGGAGCTAAGACACAGCCTTGCTTCACACCTGAGACAACCGCAAAGTGATCCGAGATCTCTTCACTCAGCTGCACCCTCGCTCGCATACCACTGTGCAGACATTCAATTAAACTTACAAATTTACGCGGGCAACCAAGCTTACCTAACACCAGCCACAATGCCTCGCGGTTCATGGTATCAAATGCCTTGGTGAAATCAACAAAAAGCGAGTACAATGGCTGGTGTCGTTCTCTGCACTTCTGCAACTGACGAGCCGCAAACACCATATCTGTAGTGCTGCGACGCGAACGGAATCCACATTGCTCTTCCGCGACTTTAGGTTGTACAATCGGACTGACGAGGCGGTTGAGCAGGATTCGGGCAACCACATTGCCCACACAACTCAGCAAGTTGATGCCACAATAATTCGTGCAACATTGCTTGCTCCCTTTGCCCTTGTACAGTGGTAGCACAAGGGCGTCCTTCAGCTTAGCAAGCACCTCTTCCTAAATGCATATGCGTTGCACCAAGTGGTGCAGCGCAGTCAACAACGTTGGTCCGCTGTGTTTCAATACTTCAGGCGGGAACCCGTCGGCCCCAGCACACTTGCCGTTTCGCAGCTGAGCAAGTGCTCTGTGCGTCTCATCCAGCTTCGGCGTGTCCGCAAGCCTCGCCTTCACATCGTGATTCTTGAGGCCGTTCAATGTAGGCCAGTCGATCCCTGAACGGTTGTTCAAGAGTCGGTCAAAGTGTTTTCGCCAGATCTGCATTATGTCTGCAGTCTGTTTGCAGGTGGCGCCTGAACTACCATCGATCAGCGTCCTAGGCGGCTCCAATCTCGGTTCATACACCGCCATCAAGGAGTCAACGAATTCCTTGTGTTGGCGGCGGTCGGCGTAGCGTTCCATCTGCTTCGCCTTCTCCGTCCACCATCCATTTTTTATGCGACGGAGCTCTCAAGTTAATCGCCGTCGAATTGGACAGTTTAACTTGCAGTATACACGTAATCTTTTCCCCACCCTTACTTTTCGTGTGTGCGGTATTTGCACACCGGACACCCTTACCGAGGAACTACAGGGCATAAGCGACGCATTAAGATATCGACGACGTCGCCTTACTTGGTGACGACTTGCAGAGCATGTGAACCATCCTAAACTGTTTGGCGACTGAGGTATCTAAGTTCGATCTGTGCTTCGCCTCATCGAAGTGTATATTTTTGCTCCAGGATTGGCACTCGCCCGTTTTCTTGCTCACTCTTGTTGATACACCGCTTGAGCAAGTGGATACCCTTGTCTATCTTTGCAGCTGCGTGTCTGCTGGTGGCTCTATTTAGAAGGAAGTTTCTTTCCACGGCGCCAATGCTCGGTCAGCGTTCAACAACCTGAATCACTTGTGGCATTGTCTGCATGTCTCACTATTGGTTAGTGGTCGCGTGTACAGTGCCACCGTTCGGGCGGTGTTTCTATATGGAACTGAGTCGTGGCCAGTTCCCGTGGATGACACGCGTCGGCTCTCGACTTTTGGCAATGGGTGCTTGAGGAGGATTGCCCATGTGTGGTGGCAGCAACCTATTTCCATTGGTAAAGTCCGACGTCGTGTCTTAGGGGATGCGAGTGTTCCCCTCGACAAGTTGGTTTTGCTGTGTCGCTAAGATGATTCGGTCACATTTTGCATGTCAGCTGAGCTTTTGCCTCACTGCTCCCTTTTCCATCGCGCGGCGCTTGGCTAGAGGAGACCGCGTGCTGGTCAGCCGTCCACTACGCGTCGGCATATGCAATCCTTGACTTCACGTCTTTCTGCGGTTGGATCCACAAGCCTGCTTGGTTGGGAAACAAAGGATGAAGAGTGCCAAAGGCTAGAAGCATTGCAACCTACAGCGCGTAGTCCAAACCAGTGGAAGATTTGTGTACACTTATTTAGACTCAGATGGCTAATGCTTAACAAGTGAAAACGGCAGATAACAAACAAAAATGGGCGTGTGAAAAAATAACAAAAAGCAGTTCCGCTCTTCTTACGGCACAATAGCTGAAGTGTATTGCTCACCTTCAGCTAATGCACCATGATTCTGATGTGGTGATTAAACCTATATTCTTCTTATGATTTTCATGGGTTTGTTTGGCTCTGTCTCTTTTTTACTGTTACCAATACTTATATACATACCTAAGATCAAGTGCATATCCAAAAAATTCATCTTTATACGTCTTAAGCACAATAGAAGACCACCAAGGATGACCGTATTCAAGAAGGATCATGTTGTGTATTTACATTGCGGCTGATGCTCTGATCAAACGCTTGAATGACGCTGTCGTGAAGACCTATTCTGCGGCTCGCTTGCGCATAGTATACCATTGCAAGCATTTACTCGCAAAATCTTTAAGGCTTGACTACCTACCTTGACTCGATCAATGCTCCTGTGGTGCACGGTACTTCGGTCGTACTACGAGGCGCCTATATCGTGGGATTCACGAGCACATCCCGAAGTGGTTTTACAAAGGCGAAGCGAGGTCTTGTATTAGCTCCATCATGTCGCACCTTCTCAACTACAGGAACGCAACCCCTGAAAATGATTTCAAAGTTACCTACTCCATTCTGGAGAGATTCTCGCACGGATTCCGTAAACATCTCATATCCATTGCTGAGGCTATCTACTTTCGCCACATCAAGCTGCAGTTGTGTGTACGTAAGCAATTTGTACGCCAGCTACTTTTACCAGGACTCATCTCTCCGTACCTAATCATTCAATTTGCTTTTTACCCCTGTTACCTTTTGATTGGTCTTGCAAATAATGTATCTAATCACCTTTACGTTGCATTTAATCTACCAGCTTCAGTGATATTATGATTCATCGAGTTGGCCGGTAAACTTCACATCCCAATCATTAGTTAGCCCGACTCGGCACATTTGCCGATTGACCTGCAATATGTAAATGTCTGAGTCTGATGAGATTTACCGAAAAGAAATTTTAACACTGATTCATCATATTAATCGCGAACACTTGGGTTGCTAAGACAAGCATCCCTATGGTTCATGCAAGACATCTACGCGCGTAAAGAGTGCACGACGGGGTGAACGCTCAGTGGGTATGCGAAGCACTTGCCCAAGCCACAGAAGTTTGTCCAGAGATTTTATGCGGCTCAGGGTCCGGCAAAGTTTATCTGATCTGAAAATCTTCCGAGTAACACCCTCATTACTAATCTGATATTGCCATCATACACCAGCATTCATCCGAAGGAAACCATGGACATGGTTGTGTTGTGTTTTGTTTTACTGTTTCTGTACCTTCGTTTGAATCCCATGGTTTCTGATGGCATTATGTCTGTTAACAGACTTTTGCAAATATATCCGAAGGCAGTGGTGATCATTAACCGATAGCACCTGGACGTCCTTTGCACGAACAGGCCGTCTCGCAACCGTAGAGCAGAACAGCTCTTACGGCGACATTGTAAACTGGACCTTTCAGGACGAGACTTAGATCGCGTCGACACCAAAGATCTTGGTGATTAGCAAAAACAAACCGAACCTTAGAGACGCGCAAAGATACATCTTCTATTAAACCGTTGGCGATGACGCAGCTTCCGAGGTAACCGAACTTGTCTACCAGTGAATGATCTGGAAAGGTAACGGTAGCATCTGCTCCGTACCAGGCTTGTAGGATGACCTAGCACTTCGATGGTGCGAAGGTCATTCCAAACTGGGTACCATATCTGTTGGGCTCCAGTTAGATAGGGTAACCTCGTTTAACCCGAATCGCTTGGAAAAGGGAAGTTAATTCCCGAATATGTGATGGACCTCCATCTTTAAAAACAGCCGCAGGAGGTTCATTTGAGTCATCAACTTTATAACGCTTTAAGAGGCGAAGCTCATGGGCAACCTCAGTCTCAGATTATGGTAAAGCGGTTGCACACCAGGCAGCACTCTGAATTCCTTATTGAGTAATCACCGGCGCTGCAGTTGAGTTAAACTTTTGCCCTAAGTGCTCAGTCCATGCAAAATTTGCCGATATTGACAGTTAACTAGCTCGCCATTGTTTTCCCACAAAATTTCCCTTAGAGTCTGTCTTTTGTCGCCAGTGGGTTGGATCTGGCTGAGAAACCGGAAATTCTCCGAGGTGGCCCATGCTCTATCTCAATGACCCAATGCATCCAGCAACACTTGCGATCCTCCCGAAAACTTGTATTGTATCGTACTCCAGTCTAGGCCTGGACAACCTGACAGTATCCTGCCCACGCAATACAATGAATTTCTCTTCAAACGATATCATGATGCTTTGGCTGTCGCCGAGGATAATCATCGGCGCCCTGCTGCATCGAGTAGGGTGGATAGGGGTTTGGATTCTACTGCTCAAGCCTTCCCGTCTTCTTATTCCCCCCTCTTACGCCTTTTCACCCATCCAAACTTCACTTTTATCCCCCAGTTTTCAACCGCCCTGATTATTGGCCCTCCCCAAACATGCTTTGGTAGGCTTTTATTTTCTAGTTTCAACTCACACACAAACGCGGAGCGTCATTCCTGTTTTGTCGACAAGCCCCTGTCCAATTAAGTGGTGAACCCCAGTTCATCGGCTTCCATTTGGAGCCCTCGATCCTTCTTCAGATTGGCATACCTCAATCTTCACAAATTGCTACGGATCTGTCTAGCAGCACTTGCCCGAACATTAGAGTCCCTCTCTATTGATATCTGCTGCTTATCGGAGACTTGCTTACAAGAATCGAGCTCTGTGCTCACTCTGCGATCTCCTTCAGGTGACACTAGCTGTATTTTCTTGTTGCGCCTATTCGGTGATGATGCTGCTTCGAGCACCGGCCAAGCTGGTGTTGTTTTTGCCCTGAGTCCCCGGGCTGAAGCTACTCTGGTGGATTGGTTCCCAATCAGTAGTAGTCGGATGTGTGCGGTCCGATTGGCTGACTCCTTCGAAGTCGCGCGGGACTAATAGGTGTCTATTCATCATAGCTGCCTATGCGCCCACAAATACAAGCGATGCTTCGGTAAAAACGACTGCTAACTGACTCCGCTCCTTCGCCATAGAAGAAGCTCGGACACTTGTGCTGTCGGGGGATCTGAACGCTCAAGTTGGAAAATTATCCACTGATGAACTGCATCTGTGCAGCCAACATGGGGTAAGCTCCCTTAATGATAACAGTGGGTGGTTACTTCATTTATGTTAAAATGCCCGCTTATTTCTAGCAAGCACCAACTTCGGACACAGCACCCGCCGGAGGGTGACTTGGCGCCTACCAGCCTTGGACGCAGATCGATCACGTTGCAATCAGTTACCGCTGGAGGGGCTGCGTCCAGAATTGTCGTTCGTTTTGGAGCACATGTGTGGGCACCGACCATGCATTTGTATGTGCTGACCTGCGGATGCGTTTTGGCGGTCGCCGTCGACCACACTGTGAGTGCATTGGCACCAGTCAACCAGCGATGCCAGTTGTTCTGAATGCATATCGAATTACGCATACATGCTTGTTTAGTAAGTGCTCATTGGAGACAATTGGTCACTGAGCACATGTTCACCAGACCTTACTAGAGGCAGGTAGATCCTCATGTGGTAAGTCTAATAGCCAACATGGGCATTTGGTCTCTTCGCAGTCTCTGGAACTTATCGAAGCTAGTCGGCACATTCCGGTTGAAAGCGAACAATGAGATTCTCAAATAGCTCCGAGAAAAACTCCGTGCTGGTTTGAAATGAAACCGCGAATCCTGCTGGTCTCTTCGTGCATCAGAAATGGAAGTGGCCGCTGCCCTTGGTAACCATCGAAAGTTATTCCGTCTGATATGGGAAACGAGCAGCAGGTGACCTGGTGTTAGTGAAACTATACGTGACGTGAGTGGACAGCCTATCCACAAGTTGTCGAAACGTTTGGAACGTTGGGCTGAGCATTTTGAAAAGCAATTTAGTCCGGCGGAATTGTTAGGTTGCTCATCGGCCAGTGATCGCCCTGCTCCATGGGCTGTCCCTTTATCCCCGCCCTGTCGCTCAGAACTCGCACGTGAGATCGGACTGTTGAAGTTGAACAAAGCTGCGGGACTAGATGCTCTTCATCTTGTCCTCTTCAAATTCTGAAGCACTGCTGATGATTTGCGCGAATTGCTAATGAAACTGTGGGAGCAGGAAATTGTACCATCCGACTGGATCCGCTCCGTTATTGTTCGGATCTTCAAAGATAGCTCGCATTCGGAGTGCGGCAACTGCAGATGAATCAGTCTGATCCCCATCGCCTCCAAACTACTTGCCTCTGTAATCCTTTACAAACTGACTGGCTCTCGTGGAAGCCAGATTCGTGAGGATCAAGCCGGGTTTCACTTTGCGTGAGCTGTTGGAGCACCCTCACACATATTGGCGGCCCACCGTTGTCGTATTACTTGACATCGAAGGTGCATTCGCTTCGGTTGATCGATGTGCCCTTTGAGACTGCCTACTCATGAAAGGTGTCCCCGAGAAATATGTAAATATTACCCGGGCGTTATACGAGCGTAGCACGGGTATAGTGAGAGTATATGGCAAGCTGTCTCTGCCATTTAGTATCTCCAGCGGTGTGAGACAAGTATGCCCGCTGTCACCTTTTCTCTTCAACTCCACTATTGACGAAGTCATGGAGATTGCTTTCACAGCACACGACTTAGGTGTGGGGCTACTCCCAGGAGAACGACTTCTTGATTTTGACTATGCTGACGATATTGCCTTCATTTGTGACATCTGCCAGACGTGCCTAGCTGCATTGGACAGATTAGCACTGGCTGTCAGTCGCTTCGAGCTTTGCTTTGTACCACCGAAGTGCAAAGCGTCCCTCCAAGATTGGCAGGGACCGCCTTCTGCGCTGACCGTTGGTGGGGATCAGCTAGAAGTCGTTCAGCAATTCAGCTACCTGAGATGTTGTTATATCAGCGTCCTTGGAATTGAAAATAAGATCACGAACCGTCTAGCAAAAGCTCGAGGCGCTTTTGCTAACCTTCGCCACCTATGGCGGCGGCGCGACATTACTTTCGCACTGAAGAGTAGAGTGTACACTGCAGCGGTACGTTCGACCCTACTGTACGGTTGCGAAATCTAGCCCCCGAGATCGACCTACTTAAAGGGGTTAGTTACGTTTGACCACCGGTGCCTTCGCAGTTTGGCTCACATCTGGTGGGAACACTGCGTAAGCAACGGGCGTGTTCGACGCCTTGTTTATGGCACAAGGAAACGAACTGAACCGCTCAGCACCGTTATTTCACGCACCAGGCTCCGATGGCTAGGCCATGTGTTACGCATACTGGCTCACTGACTCCCGCGGCGTACGTTGTTTGCGCAACGTTGGTGTATATGGAAAAAGAGGAGAGTTGGCCAAGCGATGACTTGGTCAAGAGGAATCAAGGCCATTACTTCGAGGCTCGTCTCGGTTGGAACCTCTTGGCTCCCTGATTGGGGTCTAAAATACGATGGACATGTTTGGCTGGATACACTTGTTGACATGACTAGGAGCCGACCTCAGTGGCGTTAGTGCTGTGAGTTTCTTTGTCCCTCTCCATCCCTGTTAGCCTCCCCGTCCATTTACGATCTCATTTCTTAACATAATATAATTTTACATAATTTTTTGTGGCGTATTACCCGGTTGGTAACTTTCCGGAACTATGTCCACCCGTTGCTGGCATGCAGTTGTTGCATGTTTTTTTTTTATGTACTGCGGCACAGTAGCTGAGGTGTTTTCCACCTCTAGTTAACGTGTACGATGACGATGATGATTGTATCGGTCAGCTCACTGTCTTCACGAAAATCGCCATTTCAAAGTACCAGGGTTTGCATATGTGGCAAGTGACCCTCCTTGAAGCAAAAATTCAAGGTCTTGGTCTCAATCAAAAGTCTATTTTTCATAGAACACAAGCTCATTTTATACATCGCGTCAATTAGAACCACTCACCAATATAGAACACATATCCTTGCTGTTTCATTCTTGGCCAGCGTTGGAGCTTTGTTCATGTCGATCTAAACCGATTGCGTACTCTTCTTCAGTTCGCCTGTTGTAGCGCTCGACCATCTTTCAGAGTGTTGGCCCGAAATAATTTAACTCGATCGATGGCTAAAAAGCTAGCATTTAAGTGTGGCACCTTGCCACCACAATATAACTCTTCCGATCGACGATAATTGCTTGCATCTGTGATAGTTGGAAATACCTGCCCGCTCACGCCCGTCGTGACTCCATGGCTAAACAGATCGATGTTTCCAAAAACCACACTTGTCGCGGCTTCGTACCTGCTATCTCCACCTGTTACCATCAAGTTAACTCAAAACGCGTCATGAAATACAGCATTTTCTATCGGGTCACGCACAATATTCATCTGTGACCACGAATTATTTTCAACCTGACTCACTGCCACCACGACAGCGTGCATTGTAAACCCGAAGTAATAAGACCGGGAGGCGTGTGGATGGGAGCCACATTCCATTAACGGCCCACACTCGTTCAACATACACAGTGGCAGCATTCCTGTCAATTTAACGGGAACTAATGCGTACCAGCCGTACACAAGGCGGGCATCCTCGCGGTATACTCAGTCCACGCGCGACTGGTGGTGGTCGCGTGGTAGCGAATCGTCGTTACGGCGTACAGCTAGCGATTTATTTATTTCTATTTACACAAGGCGGGGGCTTTTCCGTAGCCCATTTCATACTGGATGGAACCACTCTTTGACCTTTCCACGGTCATATATACTCGGTGCACTTCGCCAGTCCCAGCAACGGCCAACTGTCTCTTGCAGGTAGTATAATCGAGATAGGGGTTTTTCGACAGGTAAGCACCTTGTCAACATCCACATCATACGTAGCCACACTAGGGATATAAATCGACAACCAACATCTGTAGTGCACAAAAATCAACCCCGTGCACACGTGCAGATCAACTGCAGCGATGGTGTAACACACGTGCCACATCAACCGCACTATTGGCCTGGGTTAGTAAATGGACTCGGAAGCAGCGCACTTACCAGGCGGTTCGCTGACTCGTCCTCTTTTTGTTATAACGCTGTACCCGCAATCGCCCGGTTAATTCATGCCTGCTGATAAATCTGCGCTTTTACGCCTGCTCTGTTTGACGTCTTGGCAAACCCGACAGGAAGGAAGACAGAAGAAGACTCAGCCGACCAGAGTTGTATTAGCACCGAGAACGCTCATATTTATATGTCGGTCTCACCAATCCTCTAAACATCGCGTGGCGGATTTGGCTGTAAGCCCACGCTCCACACTTGATTGTCCGCTCCATCTGGCCAGTTCACCGTCTTGCTCGGGCACGCCAGTCTTCATCCGCCTCCCCGAGGCTTGGAAACGCACGTGATGTCTGACGCGCGGTTTTATCAGCTTTCGGCTGGGCCCTGGCAACACGCTCGCAGGATCTGTCCCAAGCACGATTTGTGGCGAACACGTTCGCGTTGGTAATCAGCTTTCTCGCCCAGCTGTCACCTCCCTTTCCGAATTGAGTCAGCTTGTAAACCCTTCGAACCTGATTGTGTTCGTAGCTTTTCGCCCGGGGGTCGATTTGCAACCGTTGTGGTTTTCTCCGCTTCCGATCCGGCATGCATTGTACACCTGATGTTTGCGGCATTTCTTTTGTCCCACCGGGTTCCTGACCCTCCACTTCCAGCCCGAACGTGTCTAGTAGGATGTCCCAATGTACAGCTGGTGGTTCTTGGGGACCTTGGGTTTTGCCATGATTCGCTCTCAACTGATTGATGTGCCTAATCCACCTGTCACGTCCATCCATCACCTCGTAAATAACTCTGACTTTCCTGCCGATGGCAGTTCCGCTCGACCACCCCTTCGGCCTTTGAAAATCCCGGGCGTAAACCATGTCACTAACATTGAAGTTACGGAGCCTGACTTTACGATCTTCCTCGAGGCGACTACTGCCTTGCTTTTCTATTCTCCTTGATAAAGGATTATCGAACAACGTCCGGTTTTTTTCCAATTAGTACTTTGATGGAGTATTTCCCATCGGAGGAGTTTTGGTTCGGAGTGTCCCGATCCATGCATACGAAAGATTGAATTGCATCCTGTGACGCCGTTCTTTGCCCTGCTTTTCGGAGTGCACGTTTGAACGTATCCACCGACATTTCCGCCTGGCCGTTTGATTACGGGTGATATGGTGAATTTCCTTTTCTTTGCACCGTTCGCGGAAAGATGTTGAGGTGAATTGTGTTCCATTGTCTGTTACTAACATCTCTGGCAGGCCGAAATATCGTAACAGCTTCTCCAGCTCGTTGACAATGTGCTGGGTAGTCGGATTGCTTAAAGGAATCACAGCAGGCCACTTGTTAAATGAGTCGACCAAAACGAGATAGGATTGGCCATTGATTGGTCCTGCATAGTCTAAGTGTATTCTTTGCCACGGTTTCTCTGCTTTAGGCCAAGGTTGCCAATGACACTTGGAAGGGCCCTTCGTTGCAAGTGGACAAGGTTCCCACTGTTGGCAAAATTTTGCAATTTTCGAATCCATTTCTGGTCACTAAACAAGGCTTTCATACGGCTGGTACCAGGGTGTCCCGTGTGGAACTGCTGTAATATTTGCCTCTGCAATTTCGTTGGCACCACCACTCGATCTCCAAACATCAGACGATTGTCCATGATTGACAGGGATCCACGTCGATTGTATGACGGCCGCAACTCCATAGGTATGCCTCCATTTGGCCAACATGTTCGTACCCACTGCATCGCTTTCTCCAAGATTCTGTCCCGTGAGGTCTCCATACGAATGGTGTCGGCTGTTACTGGTAGTCTTCTCACATTATCAGCCAGGATTCGTTGGACTTCTATTTCGAAACTGATAGCTGCAATTACACAATTATTATTCTCCTTTGGTTGTGAATTGATGAGATGTGGCAGGCCATCCGCTTGACCGATTAGTTCCGTAGGTTTACATTGTATACTGAAGTCGTAGGCCAGTAGTATGGTCGCCCATCGTTGCAATCGTTTTGCCGTAAAAACTGGAATTCCTTTCTTTGACCCGAATATCGACAGAAGTGGCTTGTGGTCAGTCTGGAGCGTGAAATGTCTGCCATACAGCATCTTATGGAACCGTTTTATTGCGAAAACGATCGCGAGCGCTTCCTTCACTATCTGGCTATAGTTCTTTTCAGCTGCCGTTAGTGACCATGCTACGTGCGCGATAGTCTTCTCTCCATGCGGAAAAACGTGGGAGATAACTGCACCGACACCATAATTGGAAGCATCCGTAGCAACAACAGGTTTGAAATTTAGATTGAAATGAGTCAAGAGTAGATCAGAAATGAGAGCTGCTTTGACCGGATTAAAAGACTGCTGGCACTCCTTCGTCCATGTCCAACCCTTGTCTTTTATCAGTAACTGGTTCAGCGGACCTGTCGTTTGGTGAAGGCTTGGTAGGAAGGCGCTATATTGGCTAACGAGACCAAGGAACTAGCGGAGCTTTGCAATGTCTTCTGGGGGGGCTTCATCTTTTTGATGACTTCAATATTGGCAGGATCTGTACGGCGGCCATGTTTCTCGATGATAAACCCAAGAAATTTGACACTTTATAGTATGAACTCACATTTTTCAGCCCGTAATCGGAATCCAACTTTCTGGAGACGCGAAAGCGCTGTATCAAGTGTTGCGGATCTGAGCCCATAATCAACGCGTCGTCCAGGTATACTGCGGTATTTGGGATATCGCTCAGCAGGGTATCCATTTTTTTGTTGAAAAATGGCCGGTGCTGGTTTCACTGAAAAGTCCGAGGTGGGTATTTACTGTCAATAATGTACTACACCGATTGGCAACTGTGATTCGCAGGTACGCATCAGCTAGGTCAAGTTTTGCGAAACATTTCTCCATTGACTTTGCTGAACAACTCTTCTGGCACCGGCAGGGGATACTGATGATCTTCCAACACAGAATTCAAACCTGTCGAGAAATCAGCCTAAATACGAACTTTACCGTTACCTTTCTTTACCACCACGATAGGTGCTGCCCATTCGGAATACGGAACTCGTTCAATTATCCCTTCAGATTATAGTCTGTTTAACTCGGCTTCCACTAAGGACTGGGTTGCGTAGGGCACCGGGCGTCTTGGTCAGAAGACTGGTTTAAAGTTCAATGCGGCAGTAGCTATGTTGCAGCATCCGAAACCAGGTTGGAATAATGCATCGTGACGTCGTTTTATCTCGGCAATTTGATTTTGAAACATCGGGCTTGAATGCGACGGTTGCGACAGCAGGTTGACTTGCGGAGGCTGACATATACTGTTCAATTATTGAACAAGCAGTTTCAGTTCATCCATCCAATCGAGCCCCAACAAATCTAACCCCCGCTGGTCTGTCACGAATCATTCGTCTGGATTTGTTTATCGCGGAAGTTTACCTGACAATTTAGTTCACCAAGCACTTTTAACGTACCTCCTGAAGCATTCCGTGCAGTGTGACCCGTTTGTATAAGTGTTGGTCGCCCCAACATGCACCAAGTGTCGCGAGATATCAGGGTGATATCAGAAGCCGTGTCGATTTGTTACTTGACTTAGAAGCCGTTGATTTTCACAATTGTGTATTTGCGCTTGCTGGTCCCATCAATCTTGAAAGTCACGGTGATAGATCAGATCGAATTGGGACGCCGAAACGATATGGCATTGTCACGCATCTTCTTGGTCAAAATTGGACGAGTAGCCA
>OX104064.1:71057786-71375435 GCA_944474145.2 Dicrocoelium dendriticum | reverse complement strand
GAAGTTGCTGGGAATTTTCAGCGGACGTTATCGAAGGCTGCGCGGCGATCTCATATTAGCGTATCAGATATGAGTGACCCCAACCACGTATGCCGCCATTTGCTGAAACTAGCCATAACACGCAGCTCAGGTAACTGCATTAAAGTTGAAGGAACAAATATAGCCGTCTAGAGTGTCGACGGAAGTTACTTTATTCCACTTCGGGTTTGCAAAACCATGGAAATCTAGCACGTCGATCAAGACTCAGTAGCAAATGCCTACTCCTACCCGCTGGAATGTTATCATCAAAAAACGATTAGATAGATGCCTCTCAGCTCCCAACAATTTTGTTACCATAAGCTCCACATTGTGGATAACGCCTAGAGCAAGTTGTACAACAGTGACTAAAATGGTATCATAATGAAAACACTAAGTGATGAGAGCGCAACCATATGTTTTATGTTCTCCACTCCTTACACGATCAAAACATCAATTATCACTGCGCCCGCAGAGGACTTCCTGAAGTGTTTACACAGCGGCGATAATTCTTTTTTCATTTCACCCTGTATGATTAATTATCAAAGTATCTGTATCATCTCACGGCAGACGTTCGATAGGATGAGCCAACGACATATTTAATTGGATCATAGTTCACCGCTAACCCTCTAAGCGGGAACGGTGTCAAGCACTTACTTTTATCCCGTGATTAAAATCATTGCGTTTACACAATCAATTGGATCAATCATTAACGACGTGATGTCCAGTGAACTGACCTAATGAGTACCGTTTTCAAAACAACGTTAGGCAATCCGATGTGGTCCATTAGTCCATCTGCCTAGGTGGCTGCAGCGTTCGTTTCGTCGAATCTCATAAGGGGTTACCCCGTGTCTAAGTACAATATACATGGTTCCCCAAGATATGAAGATCATTTCCACGTGTAGTGGATGGTTCAGTCTCTGGTTGACTTCACTGTAACTAAGCACTTTAGTACGTGACAATTTTCAGTAAATGTTTTAAATGACCCTTTTCACTCCTTTCGCGCTGATTTATCCAAATCCCTCTCCTGCTTGTAAATTTGCTCTAAATTTAAGGTTTGTTTTCTCGCACAACAAGTTATCACAACTCTATCTTAGCGTATTTATCCCGTTTTCTTGTGGACTCCAAGAAACTTATCAGCACCACGCGTGAACGCTTACTTGAGTGATGTGCATGCATGTTTTCTTTCTTTTTACGCTTTTATTGCAATTCCATGCCTACGTTATGCCTCACAACATCCGCAGTGCTAGTGTAAAATGCTGAAAATGTTCCCAGTCGGGTTCATAAAGCCTATTTTGAATTGACTATCGGAATAAGTAACCAGCTGGTGAAACACACGTAACATGTAAGAGTGACGAGTTCCACGAAAACTTCCAAACGGTTAATGGGTGCGCCGTGACAGTCATCTTGTCTACTACAACAGATCGCCTTGCATCCGATCAGCATTCATATCTTAGGTTGGCTAGTCGCGTTCTACGTGAGTACAAGCAACGTCAGATGCTCGATTTGGCAAAGTCCTCCTGAAGTGGCTACTCGAAGGCAAATTGAGAGGGAACAGAGCAGATGGCTGGTGGCCCAGGCCAATTTGATGATCATCGTCCCCCTGGATGCAGAGCAGAGGTCGACATCAGCGACAGGAAATAAAGAGGCCAGTGGTTCAATCGACTCTGCAACGGAGCCCCTGTGTTATCCCATATTTTAATTACTTTTCGCAACGTTTTCGTAATTTTCGATCCTATTCTTAGGCCTAACCATTGTAAAGCCATGGCATAGTAGCGGCGCGTTAACTCTAAGATTCAAGTTACAATTGATACCATGAACACATATACTCAATGTCATTAGGTATTTTATTTTCAAGAGAGATAGCGTTGAAGAGACAATATAAAAGTGTACAGAAGGACCAATGCATAGATGGAACAACATCGAAAACGTAGACAGCGCTGATTGGCAAGAAATTATATGAATGTGTGTGTGTGGAACACATCTTCAACAATTTCACAGTACCGCAAAAATACGCAACACACAGCGGTCCTGAAAGCGATCGGCGAAATGAGAAGGTAAGTTGAACATTGAAACCAAAATAAATAAAAGCAAAGCAAAAAACTCGGATGAGTCCCGAGAAGAAATGCAGTGGAGTCAAACAGGAATTTTATGACTCTGGACGAAGGGTAACATCATGGTGTCGGTTGCTGTGGAACTCTCCTATCGACTGGGTATCGTAACAAAATTGGGGTGGTCCCGTGTACAGGGAGGAGACTCTTTGTGTAGCGATGGATCATCGCGGAAATACTTGGGTAAGGTTGACTGTATTCACCTAAGACATATTGTCCGGAACTGGGATCGCGCGAAATTTTCATATGTAGCACACCGGTCTCTCTCCTTAAAAAAGAAGGGATTACTAGTTACGAGTGTTGTGGAGGCATTGAAGGAAATAATTAAAACACGAAGCTAAAGACAGTGTATGACTACAGTTAAGTTATAGTGCATGGAGAGGATTCCAGTTGCACGCAGTTAACGTGAAAGTTACACAGAATTGTGCTCCAAGAGTTGGAGTTGGTACCACCTAGTCATTTAGCAGGCCAATGGGTAGAAAAGAACAGCCCATACGCGGTGTACACGTAGGAGAAAACACGTACGGAAGATCCCCCAACTAATTTGGGAATTTACGAAGGAGAAAACCCCCAAAATATATGAGGTGTACTGACATCGCCGTTGTTGCTCCCACCAGAAAGACTTGATTTAAATTCCCATGAGAGAGGTACACATTTAATGAATTGAGGTGGTGACTACGTACTGAAATTGGTGCCAAAGTGCCCTAAAAATAATAGGTAGGCATGATCGGAGAAACTAGTGATCCGGAAAGAATATCCGCACGTATGGGTTGGATGAGTACGGCACAAGAAGAGAATGCCGACAGCCAATGTTCTTCAATGAGTGCCAGAGTTCCGTCACGAAAAGCTGAAAAACACCGTCGCCTCGTTTGAGTTTACGAGCCGAGCTCAGTTTACAGATTACAACATGCTGAATTACGGAATGCGGTCTATAAACGATGCGACATGCAAACAGATAGCAACCGTAGATTGCTGCCGGTGAGTTTCTCAAATTTCAAAACCCAAGCGCAAACTTCGATCCACTGAACGTTGGCAATTTAAATGCATCCTGCTCATACCCCAGAGACCCTCGTTAGCAGCCGTGCTGTGGAGATGCTCCATTAATTGAAGTATCTAATCGACTGCCTCCTACTACTGAATACGTAATCCTTCCGCAGGCGATGAACTGACATTGAACCGGTCATCGTAAAGGTCCGGTTGGGCAGTGATGCCTATACTGGTCGTCACTAAGGTAATCAATAACGTACGGTAGGTTTCACCTAGCAATGGACTCCAAGTGAGCGGTGGTAATATGTTTGTTATCTGGTCGTACTTCAGATGTAACATGTAATCATTCAAGTGGAGCAATCGCCAGCAGTCCAAACCTTGAAGTGACGCCACGATAGTTTGCATACCCTGGTGCTCCACCAAGACAAACCGGGTGGCATCTTCCAGGTACACTAAAAACTACTCAGAGCAGACAGATAAATGAGTAGAGATCAGATTAGCATGGTCTTAGCGTCCATCTCATCGGAGGCTGTGGAGCAGTCGATGACCCCATACCATCGAACTCGGTCGCAGGAAACAACCTATGTATTGTGAGCTCAGCTCGACTGCCGAAGAGCATGAGGGTCGCGAGCTGTCTCAGACGATGATAAGGGGAGTAGCACGATTGTGCATAAGTTTTAAAGTGCATCCCCCTAAGACCAGGCAACCCTTGGTCAATGGTTTCCACGGAAGCCTACATGTGGTTGCCCGTGTTCGCAGGCTAATCCAGTGACACGGTTGAAAAAAAAACGAAGCAAAAATACGTGCTGTTGGCAACGAGTGTATCCCACTGGAACTCCGCAACCATACCTCATAGACCGACATGATCCTCAATACCCTGTGAATCCGTGTATTGAATCACAAACCATAGGTAGAGAATATTAGACAGAGTGATGCATCTGCTCAACGGTGCACACAGCAAGGGCGCTAGCTTCCTTCCGCGTTTGTCCTCAAACCTCCTAACGAGCGGGAAATTGATGTTGACCAAGAAAACTAATACTATCGATGTGCTTAACTGGTATCACAATATCAAAGAAAAAGAAAACTTATTTGTTTAGTTAGGAGCCTCAAATCACGTTGGTTCCTCCAGTGTTTGCAGTCTCGGTCAGATTGTTCAATAGACAGTATGACCCTAACATCCCACGCTTTTCAAATCGATGCGTGTAGTGCCTCCGAAACAAGCATGTGACAGCTGCGCAGTAATGAATCCTTGACCACATGGTTTAGCATCTGTCGACACCGACCAACTTCTCAGTGGCTCTGGCAACAACAACTTGATGACAAAAGGTCAATACGTTGTCACTTGAAGGCACGCTACTCAAACAGACCCCGGTGAACAGTCGCGAATTGCGGCCCCCCTTCGGAATCCATAGGGGTTAATGAGCACGAAACGTTCCATTCGTTTCGGCTCAGAATTGATCAGAAATTCTGATAACTTGTCCGTATAGTGAAGAGTAGGAGAGAACATATTTGTCAATGAAACTACGTCAGAGTAGGTCGCTAATGGAAGGTCAAACAAGGTGTGGAAGGTTGTCTGGTGATCAATGTTTAACGGGTGAGTAACGGCGGTAGATCTGGTCACATACGTCCCAACCACAGTCCTTCTATGCACAGCACTGCGATTCAATACAAAGATCCATGTCGACCCACCTGAAGACCATCAAACCTAACAATGTTCATATTTCCACCAGTTAGAAATGGCGAATGTTAGTTCGCGACTGTTGTTCGGTTTTATCTAGTACCTATATGCTGATCGTGCCTCGGTGAGCGGAAGCCTTGAGCTCAGCTTCCCGATCTCATTAAAGCCCCCGAGTTTCAGTGGTTACACGCATCAACTATATCCTATTTACAATTCAGTAATGTCAAGACGAAATGACACGTTAGCCGTGACTGACAGCAGAGATGGATGAGTCGCACGTTGATAGACGTTGTCACAAATATGCTGTGGAGCCGCTCACCCACATAAGTTGAGGCATCCGAACCGGGACGGGATTCCTGAGGCGATTAGTTTGACCGGAACATGCAAACTAGCACCGATGGGCATTCAATCCCAGGATGAACATAAAACCGTGAAACGACGTTGAGGAGTGGAGAGGGCCAGTGTGATAGGAGATGTCGGTAACTCTGATTAGCCGTGTATTTCCAGCCCATTCGAAGAACGGGTCCGTGAAAGACACTATTTTACCGAGACAGTGGCTGATAATCATGTACATTTGATCCGTCTTCAGACACACCGAATAGAATGTACGGCAGATCACCTTGGAGAACAGCTTAGCATGCTTGCTGCGACGCCATCAAGAGCTGAAATATCTGCACTCGCGTAGGTAGTTCATAAAATGCTCCCTGTTTTGAAAGCGATAAGCCATGAAGTAATTGTTGAAAATAAGGACGCGATGACCGCCATTTTTGTGGGAAGACGAAGACAGGTTTTTGGCTTGCCAAGCCGCACTATTCTTCACCGGGTGTGGTACTGAAGAGGCACCTCAAAGTCAGGAGTTGAAAATAACCATCCACATTTAGACGAGTTGCAGTAAAACATGTTTTTTAAATCATGGGGACATTATTTACGTTGCAATTACCTGCAGACTTCTCATGGGCATCGTGATGAGGTGGCTAAATGATCCCCACCAAAGTGGAGTAAGAGACTGACTTCCGCCGAGGTGGAGAGTGTACCGACCAGATACCTTTTACCAAGTGTTGGGATGGTAGCATTTATACAAATGACCGACTATGATGGCCTTTCTGGAGTTGAAAATTGCCCTCAATCCTGCTGGTCGTAGTGGTTTGCGCAAATGCGCATCCCTGGAAAATCATACCGGAAAAACTCCTCTATTCCGAAGTGTACTTATCGCGAGCTAGCACGGAACAGTGACCTGAATAAATCAGAAAATAGGATTCACCTGTCCAGTTAGTCCAAATGTTGCACTTAACCAGGCAGTTGTATCACTTTTGAAGGTTAAACAAGCCCCTGAGGTTTTTCAAGGACATGGCTGCCTGCGGAAATCAGTTTGTTAAAGTAAGGATGTGCAACATCGTGGTATAGCCGATGGTACTAAATGGGTTATAACTATGGCCAGTGGTCGTCTTTGATCATCTATATCTGCGAAGTGTTGCTCATGTCTGTTAGAAACACCGTCACTTAATGTTTAGAAAAAAAGCCTCTGGAACTGTGCTAGAGTACCTGTCAAGTTTAAGTCGCATACGACGACTATGTCAAGTCCTTCATATGCCCGTTAATTGCATTAGTCAGTGTGCATTATATGTTATCGTTATATCAAGTTTGGAGAAGTCAGAGGTAGACAGTTGATGAAGTGATGAAGGTACAAAAAATTGACAGACAAACTGCTGATGCAGTTGCTGTCGGTGGCACTTCTACACCCGGTATGTTGATAACCTTCCAAGTCCAATAGTTTTACCAGCCTTTTACCCGATCTGCATAGCATACTACTTTGTGTGTTGCAGACTTATCAAACCAATGTCACCTACTATCAAGGAGGCAAGAGCCATGGAACTTGAGTTCCCGGATCATAGTGGTTAATTGAATTAGATTGCCCCGTATATGATCGTCAAATTGTGAAGACGAGTCACTGAAAACAACTGTTCACCTATGGTTTCGTGCTCCCAAATCTAAATGGGAATTCGCAAGTTGCTCAATTGAAATGTATTGTGATCAAACACCGACTGCCAAACTGGTGGTATCCAAAGCCGAACTGTAATGACCGTATCAAGTTTAATGAAGTATATTCGGAGGCTACAACGTAACATGCTAATCTCTGAAGGTTAATACGGAAATTCCTGCGCTGCCAACTGTTTTCAGATTGCAGCGCCCTCATCTAGCACGTATGGACCGGCGATGGGAATTAGGGCGCGGTAAAAGGAATAACAAACAGTTAACCGCTGATAACGACAGCCAGTTGACAAAATTATATCGTAAGTCGACGGATCTGCTATACTGGTCAGGTCCTTGCCAACATGCTGTGATGAGTAGCAGCCGGTCTTCGAAGTCTCTGGGTGCAGCACGCAGCCGATGGGGTGGCTTAAAGCAAAAGACAACAGGCATAGAAGAACCCCAGTGAAAACTTGCACCGGGATGCATCAAGAGCAGTTATATGATTGGTCGATGAAACGGAGGCCAAGCAAGGCAAAAACGAACGGAGCCTAAGTGTGCACAAACAATTTAGTGGGGTACAGCTAACCACTGTATCGGTTCAAAACAAATCTGATTCGAAGCCAATACGCACAAAGCGAAATACACAAAGATCACGGCAGAAGACAACGAATGGCGATTAAAAGCTCTAGAACATTGCAGGTCACACGTCCAATGCAACTAACCGGATGGATAGCGAGTATTCGGATTTGTTGGTCTCACTCTGTCGAACAAGGAAGCTTCCTGCGCGAGCGGATTTGAGAAGGCATTCGGCATTTGCCCTTGACAAATCGAAGTGGAACCAGCTGGAAGGAGGGGGAAGATGTAATGTGAACGGAAACAAGAAAATAACAACCAAAACGATGTATTTTACCGTCCGACTAGCAAGCAGCCGTTGCCAGTAACGAAGTGGAAGCACCAAGTGAGATTGAGAATGAAGATGAAAGACGACCGACGTTGATTGACTGAGGAATTGCAAATAAAGCACACTTATTAAGTTTGTCCAATCATGTGGGACAGTCCGAGACACGGCACACAGCACCACAATCCAATCTCAAAGAGTAATCAAGGCGCAAGTGATGAACGTGCGTGACCACGACTGCAGTTGTGCAGGATCGACGTAATCACATTCAACCTGCCTCATGGCCACTGTACAGACAATGTCAGAAAACCCCGGGGCAGAATCAAGAACAGCTTGCTAGAACTGGGCTTTTACAATTTGTTATCAGCGTGTACCCTGCTATCATACTTTGGCTAATCCGCATTGAGGTTCCGGAAGTAAATTTACTACACTGTTTCCATCAGATGTTGGACGTTGCTCAACCCAACACTCCACACCACGATCGACTGCGTGTTCATTCGCACACTTATGACAGTGACAGCCAAACGAAGAATCGATTTCCGGAAGCAACGGTTGCCAGTAGATTTCTTCACCAACTCAGTGTCAGAGTGTGCATCAAAACTGTTGAGTGGTTTCCTATCATCCGTACGCTGGCACATTTATGTACAACCTCGCGCGACACTGTCAAAGTTGAGAACATTCATAGACCACCTTGTCTTGAGGTTACAACCATGGTAAGAATGTTCCATGTGTAGTGTCACCGGTGACACCAACAGAAGTGACCGAGGTTTCACTAACAATCTGGGTGTAAATAACACAGTAAGAAGACGAACGCTGGTAGATGCGCACATTTCGTATTGTCTCATCAGTACCAAAACAATAACAAGAAATTATCTTGTACGATACAAAAGGTGTTACCAACCAATCAAATGCAGTGAGATGAACGGCGACGATGGTCCTAGGACCAGGGCAACCGGTCAACCACTGATTGTTTCCGCACACGCAGGGCAGGTCTTAGTTAGCTTATCACCACTGCCTCGGCAAACCGCAAGAAGCGTGGATTGGGGCCGCGATCAATCTGATGACGGATCGACAACACATGTCTGCCTATTAATGATGCTGGCGGCTTGCGTGCATACGGAAGGTTAGGTGACGGATGGCTGGCCACACGCCGAACCCAGTTGGGTAAGTGTTCCTTCACTCCGGAATTCAAAACCCGCTCAGTCCTGTCTATGTAACTGACTCCGCAGTCGCACTCAAACTGATAAATACAGTGTGGTTTGGCGCTGATGGGTTCATCTTCCTTTACTGAAGGTAGGGACAGTTTCCGCGTTCTATTGATCACCACCGCACCTGCAGCGCAGTAGGTTCTCTGAATGGCAGAGACTAAGCGCTTGGTTGTCCTCGTTGTGGTGGCGCTACCCTTAGATGGAAGTTCGAGGTATACTTTTTGTTAGGTGCTGTCAATACCCTTTCTTTCGGCCGTCTGATATGACTATGCTTCTGGATGAAGCGTTTGGGATACCCGTTCTTCATTAGCGTTCTAGTTATTTTCTCTATCTCCTCTGTCAGACACTCACTGGAGCAAATACGTCTGGCACGAGTGAACAAGGTGTTCACCAGTGCATGATTGTGGCTCATCAGTGTGTAAGTGATAAAGTGTAGATATTGGCCGGACCATGTTGGTTTCCGGTAGACGGAACGCTTCACAAACCAGGTATATTCTTGGCTGATGAGAATGTCAAGGTACGGCAGACAGTCATTCGTGTCGAATTCATAAGTGACTTTTAAGTTGACAATCAGCGGTTGACCTAAAGTTACTCTGATCCTAGGACCATCGCCGCCGTTTATCTCACTGCATCTGATTGGCTGGTAACACCCATTGTACGGTACAATATAATTTCTCGTTATTGTTTTGGTACTGATGAGACAATATGAAATGTGCGCATCTACCAGCATTCGTCTTCTCACTGTGTTATTCAAATTATTGAAGGGAACTAACTGTTTTAAATCTGGGTTTAACCAGCTTGGTGGAATTTCCCAGCAGACTCGGCTTAGGTTCCACTAATAAACAAAAACAGTTCCCTAAACATAAGCATGTTCTCCTATGTGATTCGGTTGACTGTACTGTGAGGACATACGCCAAATCCTACAATAAGGTTAACTACGTCGCTCTGACAAAGCTGTTAAACGGAAAAGATCGTAAAGCCTGTCAAAGTTTTATTAAACTGATTTTTCAGTTTACAGAAACAAAGAATTATCAGCTCAATGCGAGCACCTCACACACTGCATCCATCAAGAAGGAATTCAGCTCACCGCCTAGCAGTTCCACTATATCCCTTCATCAGTGCAGATCTTCCCAGCTTATTTGTTTGTGCTAGTCTTTCCAGGGCACCAACAAGGATAATGTATAACGTAAGGCCAGTTGGTCTGGATGCCATATCACCTCATTCTGAAGAAATGTACAGATGTCTATAAGTCAACGTCGGCAGAGATTTTCAACCGAATTCAAATCACTGGTACCATCCCCGACATCTAAAAAGCCTGCAGAAGAAAAGAAGTGCCCAATAATGAATAGCATAACTGTCGTCCTATTGTGAGTGTGTTCTTGAAGTTGAAGGTATTTGGAAGACTACTATTTCCCCCCCTTTTCACAATAACTAATACCAACGAGTTCAACTAGTTTAACTATCGGCTCGAGTACTCTACATGGCATGTCGTCCCGTATATTGTATATTTCACTGGATCTGACTTGGATAACAGGCGTAAAACTACTCGGCTTCTGTGTCTCGATTATACGAACGCCTTCGGGAGCTCGGATATATCGTTACCTCACAACCTTTCGTTAGAAAAATATCCTTCCCCCAGAAGCAGGTGACTATTTCGAAAATCGTACACCCTTCATGCAGCGATGGGGCAAAAGATCTTCCGTACGCCCAGTCAGCTGTGGCATTTAGAAGGGAGCCATCCTACCCCCATTCCAGTCTTCCCTACACGTCGAAGGCTTTCCTAAACCACCA
Organism: Dicrocoelium dendriticum; assembly: GCA_944474145.2. Classification (NCBI taxonomy): domain Eukaryota; kingdom Metazoa; phylum Platyhelminthes; class Trematoda; order Plagiorchiida; family Dicrocoeliidae; genus Dicrocoelium; species Dicrocoelium dendriticum. Next base: position 71,364,776 of record OX104064.1, on the reverse strand, counting down.
AAGTTTATCTGATGTAATTATGATAGTGAAGGTATTCCAGAAAACTTCGAAGCTCCAAGGAGAATTAAGACACCGGTCCCTTGGTCAAAACGCTTCCATATTGTACTGTGGTGTTCATATTTTCTGTTCCGATAAGCTGCGATCCCTTGTAAATACATCCCCTCTAAGGTCGCGACTGACCAAAAACACCATGAAGTACGTCGATGTAACATAATGTATCCTAGTCCACAAATATTCATGAAATCTTGCAAAAAGTCGGAAGATTAGCACTCTAAAATCTAAGTCTCAACATGCACTTCATGCCCTGTGCTTCGACTGACTAGGTGCTCTCCCTCATCGGTTGGAATGCTCACTTGTCATTTGTCCTAGACCTATTTAAAAGCATTATTTTGCTCGCACGCTCATCAAAATTTAATTACCGATGCTTTGGAGTAAAAAAGCGTCCATCGTTGACTTTATCGTAAGCAAACATTACGATTCATACGCCAGCTTTTCAGTCATGACTACAAACGACCTCTCCCATTCATACCACACTGATCTTGTCAGTAACGCTATCCATTTCTTCTAAGAGGTCGAGTTCATATATTACTTTATTATACCTCGTCGTGACGTTATTCCATTTGTCATATGTGTCAAGCGTGCGAGTGGTCGACCCAATAGGATGGATGAACAATTCGCATGACCGTATGCGCACCCTTTGTTCGTTTCCCTTATCAATCTGTATCTTTTTATTGATGCTGTGTTTTATTATGCCCGCAATGATAATGTGACGTGAGGGTGTATGAAGCTTTAGATGGACTTGACTTGAACAGAGGGCAACGCTTGCCACAAATACTAGTGACGTATCATCGAATCGTTCGAATGAATAAACGATAACGCGCAAGCTGTTATTTTCGCTTAAGCGACCTAGTGATTCCAGAATACACCCATCTCTGCGAAGGCCCCTAAGAGTTCCTGTGGGATAGATGGTGATCACATCAGTTGAACAACAGTGCCAAGCTCTTCGATCATAACATGCGTGACGAGTGCTGTGGTGCTCCTCATCTCAACACAACACAGGTGAGTTGGAAAGTTAAACTTACAGCTCTCTATCCAGGCGTTCGAAAATAGCGGAAGCACTGCGGCAATGTGGTGCAGCTAGTTTTCCACTCTCATTTGAACGGAGGTCATGCGACGAACGCCCACTTTTGGTGCTTAGATGATCGCGCATCATCTTTCGTTCGCTTATCGGCGCACAATAGCCGTCCAAACAATTTACACTGGTTTTCGGGTGATGCCACTGAGCGAGTACGGTCGGCCACGATCCTCCATTGTCAATAGACTGTATAGGAACAGTATGACTCGCAATGCGTCGATAGTTCGCAGTAGAAACTTCCTGTCCGAAATGGTCCAGAACCGTCTCGTTTGTCAAAGGGTGAACATCAAATTCATCCACCTTGCGTTGACTGTGGGAGCGGGCCAAACCGGTCTTAACGCGTCGCCGACGTCCAGACACCGAGAACGCCTGAGTCGGTCTGGGTGGAATGTTCTGACAAGGAGCCCACGGCGCATGGGGAGGGGATAAAACGGACTGAGTCATGGTAGACGAATAGCCAGGGACTCTAGATTCTCCGTAGTTGCAGCTGTTTGTGAAATCAGAATTGGTGAATTGGCTCATTTCAAAAGTTGAACGATCCGAATGCCACCCAATACGGCTTAGGTCGGTGGCAAGAAGTCCAGTATTTAGCAAACGATGGGGTTTACCGGCCTGCATCTGCGGGAGTTTACCGCTGCATCCGGTTGACGCATGCAAATGTTTATTACGAACATTGGTCACTTCATCCGTGGTATGGCGTCGGCGACAGTAGGGTGCAGTGCTTAGGGGTTGTGTTCCAGAAGGAGAACGTAACGGTTTTGTATTGTCAGTTATCATGGATAAACTGTTTGACGAAGATGAGTCTGGTTTCGTAGATGTGACGCTGAAGGAGGGACCAGCGCTGAGTTGCCTGTAGAATAGTTCATCCTCGCCTAATCGGTTGGGTCGTCTTTGACCTTGACCCTGATCTGCACAAAGAAAGGACGGTTTTATGGAAGACGAACACAGTGATTACGGGAGATATGATAGCGTGAAATTGCCTGTAGATCGCGCAGAAGAAACAAGGCTACCGAAATGTGTGCACTCAAAACTTAAAATTGAATTAGGAGTGTGTTGAGTCTTGAGAACAAATAATAAGGTGAAGAGAGCAATAGGCAACACTCCCAAATTAAAGAGTGAGTGGACTTATGAGCCCCAACTGTGCGTGTATGAATGATGTTTATCCAAGAGATGGACTTACTTAGGTAGACCTATAACGTCGAACGCACAACTACGGTTGAACCGGCCATGAAGACAGTAACTTATGAATGGTTCGTTCTAAATCTAAGAGACATGAAAGATCTAAGCGGAAATGTAGCAAGCGAAATGTACAGAAACGGCAGTTACTCCCTGAATGATGACCTGTACGAAATAAATGGTAAATCAAGTTGCTTGTACTGCTGAAACCGTATCTCGCCCTCTTTCTCCATCTAAGGTTAATAGGTACAACCTATCTATCGGGTCGGGTTAGATGAAAACAAATTAGAACAGTCTTCGCACTACCTAGGGCTTACAACTGCATGTTTAAAGTAGCACCATCCTATACTGTGTATGTGCATACTGAAGGATACTTGTAATTTTGCAATCGCTTCCATTTTGTTGGTAAAAGTCAGCAATCGAGTCCGCTCACTTACTTTTCACACCACGGAGCTGGGCTCTTACTGCAAAGCGAATCACTTGACAATGAAAGTGAAATTTGCAACACTCCATAGGTGACATACTTTGTTGGAGAAGAAGCAACACTGAAACATTCAAATTAGCTCTTAAACGACACGCATAGCTTTCGATTGACTTCGATAAAATAAACAGCTTTCACCGGTTCAGTAGACCCTTCCCTATATGGGCAGAAGCGGTGTAAGAGAGGGAGGCTGCGAGGGCGGAAGCCACAGGAATATTGTCGAAAAGCCTTTTAAGTCATCGACAAACAGCACGCTGAAACTGCGTGTTGTTCCACGCGGTTGTCCAGCACTTGCAAACATGGGCAAGTGCTGGTGAAAACACTCAAAACACCGTTTTCACATAAACTCAGTGCACTACACAACGGGTAGCTGACATCAGACCACAGACGCATCACTGATCCGTTCACGCACACGTTCTAGTTGCTATGCACTTTATTGCGCTCTCGGTATAAGTGGTTTGCGCACAGAAACAGTGGTTGGCAAGCGGAAGTTCTCTGACAAAACTGAACATCTCATGCCTCTCCGCATTTCCAAAGATGATGGGATGCTTAGTGGGGTGGGATGGATACCATATGAGCCATCGTGGAAGAAAAAGAAGGTGCGAATACACACATCGAGCAGGATAAGCAGTGGGTGGCCATGGTTCGGTTTACTACCGAACAGAATGTCAGAGGGTGTAAATCGAATTATGAAAGTCAAAAACTAGTTCCTCTGTCATTTCAAAAAAGAATGGGAGGAAGATTAGCAGATCCACATAGCTGGTGAGACGGAAAGCAGGGCCCTTAAATCGGCTGTTGCCTTTTTCGTCGAACACCATATTTTACATTATCGACTGTTGATATAACAGTTTTGCAAGAATAAGCTGATGGATATTTTGTTCAATTTACTTTCCAGGTCACTGCAACCAACCTACTCTGTCCAACCTTTGAATATGAACGTGAGATATCGCGCACGAGTAAAGTGAAAAAAATTCTGAAAAATTTTTTAATGAAAGCTTTTTGTTTTGAATGGATACAAATCCCAAAGATTAAGTGTATCTTTTTGGGTCGTTTCTCGATCGAGATGTGACAGTACATCCTTCTCACTTTTTTACCTATTTGTAAACTTAGCATTTATAATGGTAATCCTTTGTTAAATTTATAGTTGATAATTTACAATGTTGAAAATGCACCCATTTGGGTACATAAAGCTCATACTGACTTGACTTGATCTTACGGACATTATTAACAAGAGCTCGCAATCATACTTACTTGGCCAGGATTAAATTTAACTCATTGCGACCGACCTAGTTAAATAGAGGTGGGAAATCGAGTGGTGTAGCCCAATAGACATCAAAACTGCTCACAGTTAGGTGCCGGTCTAGGATGGAGACTGGTGGTTTACGCGAACAAGGAGATTGAGTTAGGCATAGTTGTAACACTATCTCCGATAAATACACATAATTCTGAGTGGTGGGACCCAAATCCCTATCAGTGCGGCTTAGGTAACTGAATGCTATCATAGATAAATTGGTGTGTGCAATGCGAATTTGTCATCTTGTACATGTGGACGAAAGGTGAGAGACACATCAGCCGTTGTGACGTAATACAAATATGTATAAGAAAAAGGTAAGATACTAACGATTACAAATACAAAATAAAAACCAAAAGCAAGTAACATAATACGTGGTATCAAATAGTACAGTGACTGTGAGGATAAGCGGGAAGATGATGGACAATGAAATTCACAAAACAAACACCACTGACATCGGCTCCTGGACATGCCAACAAGTGCATCCAACCAGACGTTTATCGTCCTCTGAACCCCAGCCCGGCAGTCTAGCAGGAACAACCGAGATCAACTTCGAAGACTGGTAGCTCAGAGTGTTCAGATGGCGGTGGAACTGTTCGCTGAGCTTGGCAATTTTGTTGCAAAACGTTTCGTCACCAATCGAGGTGACATCATCAGTGCGTAGTTGAGTGGCGTGCAGCAGTGGTGCGCGCTACGCTACGCTACTGCACGCCACACAACTACGCCCTGATGATGTCACTTCGATTGGTGAGGAAACGTTTTGCAACAAAATTGCCAAGCTCAGCGAACAGCTCAAGCCCCAAAGTCTTCATTTATCTTGACCAAGTCATCGGTTGGCCTCAATGCTTCCCTTTATATCCAAATCCCGGTCGTGTAGGCAATGCATTTCGCGGGAGTCGATGTGTTGGCATGCGGACCGCGTGACCCAGCCACCGTAGCCTGGTGCATGATATAATCCTGCTGAACGGTTTACTTCCTTTTCCTGTGCCACAAACCAGACGCCGAACGCGTCCATTGCTCACAAGATGTTCTCAACAAATGTCAACCACACTGAGAAGGCAACGGTGGTCGAAAACCAATAGACACTTTACGTCTGCCGACCAGAGGAACCAGACTTCACAAGCACACAATAGGGTTGTTTCAATTAAGAAATAATTCCCGGAGAAGAAATCAGAAACAGAAAGTAGCGAACAAGCTTGTTGTCAGGGCTTCATCATCAGGGTAATACAACCACGATAAAGCAAGATAAAATAGACACAATGGGTTTAAATTCGGTGGGTCACTGAAGTAAAGTAACTATTCGATAAGTCTACGTGATTGGTCTGGTTGACGTGAAGTCAGGTGAAGTGGCGTGACTGCCATTGTTAGCCGCGTTGGTCTGGGGAAAAGGCAGGGTTAAAGTATGAACGAGTTTTTCTGTGCACATAGGTCAAGGTTATAGAGTCGAATTGCGGTCGCCTCTGCTGCCGATAGCAGGTGGCATCTGACTGCCCGTGTTTAATGTCCGGGGACACAATAGATCGGTGTGAATGCGTCATGCGAATTGATCTGATGGTCGGAGTCTACCAGGTGCGACAATACTAATAATAATGTCTCAGCTGTACGCCGTAACGGCGCTTCGCTGCCGCGCGACCACCACCAGTCGCGCGCGGGCTGAGTATGCCGCGAGGACGCCCACCCCTACGCGGATTCGAACCGGTGACCTTATGGTTGCGAAGCAAACGTGCAGACCACTCGGCCACCGGCCACCGCTGTAGAGCCAGGCTGGGCAATACTCTAGAGCCCTAATGTACAGTCGCCTGGTCGCTTTCCCAATATACCTTGCTCGACACGACCAAGAGAAATTGTAAACAGAAAGAGGTCTGCGACCGAGGTATCCCGTCTCTAAGTTGTTGGGGCACAATCGGTGCTGTTAAGCTTACGCGCAGATTAGCGGCAAAATACGTTCTCTCTGTGTTGCGACAATCATCAAGAGATCAGTCTGATCTCAATTACATCTAAGTTAAGTGCCTTCACCGTTCTATATAGACTGAGGAAGACCCGTGAAAGTCAGATTCGCGAGGAACAAGGAGGATTTAGTCGAAGTCGGAGCTGTATTGACCACTTCACATTACATCAATTGTTGGAAGCCCCCACAGTTATGGTGACTCACCGTTGTCGTGTTCCTCGATATCACACGTACCTTCCATTAAATGAATCAGTGGGCTCTTTGGGACGGTCTACTAAGGAAAGGTGCATCTAAAAATATGTAAAAATTCTCTGAATGCTTTACACGCGTAGCGCGGACAGAGTGAGGGCTTAGGCCAGACTGTCGCCACCCTTCAATATTTCCGGAGGTGTAAGACAGAGATGCCTGCTGTTACCATTCCTCTTCAACTTGGATGTTGACGAAGCCACGGAAATCGCGTTCACTAGAAATTACTTAGGAGGTTTGAAGCAGTTCCCAAGTGAACGATTTCTTGAATTAGAGTATGCTGACAACATTGCGCTCATCTGTGACAGCTCAGAAACGTACCACGCATCACTGGACAGATTAACACTAGAAGTCAGTCGTTTTGGGCTTGGCTTCGCACCCTCGAAGCTTTCTTTCAAATGAGCAGGTACCGCCACTTGCGTTGAGCATTGGTGAGGACCAGAAATTCAACGACCTAGGCAATCGTATCAGCGCCTGTGGAATCAAAGACGAGGTCAGGAAACGTAAGCGAAAGCGCCTCAAACTTTTGATAACCTTCACCATCTATGGCGTAAGCGCGACACCACTCCCTCCCTGAAGAATAGAGGGCACAATGCAGTCGTACGTTCGACTCTAGTGTGCGGTTGTGAAAACTGATCCATTAAATCGGCGTCATAAAGAGGCTACATTCGACTACCAGTGCCTTTGCAGCTTGGCTCATTTCTGGGGGAGCACCGGGTGAGCAATGAGTGTGTTCGACGTCTCATATTCGGTGCAGGAGGAATGATTAAACTGCTCAGCACGCATCAGGCTCCGATGGCTGAATCATGTGTTGCGTATGCCAGCACACCGACTGCCGTGTCGTGCGTTGTTTGCGCGATCGCGCATGCATGGAAGAAGAGGAAGGGAGACCAACCGACGATATGTACAAGAGGAATGAAAGCCCTTACTTTTAAGTTGGCATCGATTAGAACCTCTAGGCTCCCTGGTTGGAGTCCGAGAGGCGGTGAACACGTTCGGTTGGATACAATTGTTGACATGGCTAGGAGCCGACCTCAGTGGGGTTTGTGTTGTGGATTTCTTTGTCCATCTCTCTCCCGCATAGCCTCACCCCAACCACGAACTCAATTCCGAGGCATAATATAATATAATTTCTCGCGACAGTAGCCGGATGCGAAGCGATGTTTAACTGTTACTAGTGGCTCAGCTGGCGTGCCTGTGTTGTGTCTTATTTCTTCTAGCATGTACTGCGGCACAGCAGCTGAGGTGTTTCCCCACTAAAGTGTGTAATGATGATGATGAGGTAAGTAGTAGTTATCTACTACTGTCACATGCGTATCACGCATGACTACTAAGGGGTGGATGAGAATAATCTGCCAGGTTACCACCCTATCAAAGGTATTCACTTCCGATAGCAAGAGCAATGAAGAGCACAACTGCGCATCAAGTTTGAGAGGTCTAACTTCTGGTGTTCCTGATTAAAAAATGCACACAAAATACGAGTTTCACAAATGTTATGGGGAACGCACGTATCCACTAGATTCCATAAGGCCTGTCCAAATAAGCAATGCCTCCGCCTACTCATTTTTGGTACAGACCCTCGTGTCTAACTGAATTCCCATGTCGAGGCACGTTTCCGCTTACCTCGCGTTTTCATGTCATTTCACATAGTACGCCACGCAAAGGCTCATTCTTTGCCGTCACCTCAACCCATGTGTCCTTCTACGCCCTCTTACTCACGTTTGAATGCACAGTGTGCTAGTTGGATGTTCACATAAGTCGTCAGCATCGGGATAAACCGAGGTTGTGAAGTTTGTATTCGCTTTTACCAGAATGTTGAACCACACTGCCGAATACCTATTTTCTCTCTCGAATTTGTGTGTGTCCGTGAGGAGTATTCGAGTCGAGCGCGCGTATGAAACAGTTCCATCAAGACACCGTCGTTCGCTTCGGGGATAGAACTTACGGAGACCGTGTCGTTCGACCCGAATAAGTGAGCCGTTCCAACTAGGCCATTAGAGCAGCGAGAGAACCTTTTAAGGGCAATAACACTCGTTTTTGCGAAAAAAATATGCATATGCAAAATAAACGGTCATTGAAGTGTACAGCGGAGGGACACGCTTTTCAGCCAAAAGGATACCGGTTAGCCACCGCAAGCCATGTATAGCCACATGAGGTACGATGATGCGCGTGCCAAGAGAGCTTAAGCGTATAACAAATTGCAATGCAAAGGGTAGTTCTACCGAACTTAAATTGACATGATCGGCGCTCGCCTACGGAGCGTTGGAATTATCCAGTCGAGAAACAGAGGCAGCATGTCCGAATTTCAGCCAGCTAGTCTGAACTGTTGTGATTGAACTTAACAAGAGTTGTGTATTAAACATACTGAGTCGAGAAATTCAAGGCTATTAAGGCTTACTCAAATCATCAAAAGCAAGAAGCTGCTTCATAGTAGGCGCATTAGTGTCATCTGACGAACAAGCAACAGATCCTGTGATATCACTATTTATTTTACAAACGATCGGACTCCTTTGTAAATTTCGGCAAGTGGATAGATAAAGCTGTCGATACGCACCTGCGGGTTGGCTATTTGGGTGAGAAGAATCTGTGTTAAGTGCCACAGGAGGTCCATAAGCGTCCCGTTCACCTCTACATGAAACGGTCCTCGAAAACGGAAGCACTCCGTTACCCTGCTTCTTAAAGTCATCAGTCGGATGTTTCGGGTGCCCTATTGAAACGCGGCTATTGTGTGCTGAGGTATTGTCCGAGGCTAGCACCAGTTGAGGATCCTCGGCTTGACCATGGGACCGTTGTCTCCTCAGTATTTTTGAGCCATCAGATAACATGTGTTCGCTGGGACTGAGACGATCCGGTCGAATCCACTGAGGACTTGAATCATAAAAGGATGAGGACGCAGAAACGAAACCCGTCAGAAAGTTAGATTCCTCTTCTGCAATACTTTGACTGTGGATACCATTTTCCGCCAGTTCTCTAGTACCCAAACACCATGGAACAACAGTGCGTCCATCAGATGAAGTCGTTGAGATTGTGTGTTTTGGCAGACTAACGGTTTTAGTGTAGTTTAGTGGAATGGCTACAACGTCGGCATCCGGAACTGTTGTGTCGGTTGTAAGGTGATAGGTATTTGGTTTCAAAATTGAAAAAGGAGATTTCCGAGTTGGCGTATTGCAAGCACTACCCGCTTGATGTTGCGGGTACCCATTTGAAGTGTCTGGACTCCTGACTGCACTCTCTTGCGGATTCGGGCTAGATCCGGGTGTTGCAGTTGGGTCTGAAATTGTCGGAACTGAATTTGATTGAGGGTTGGAGGCCAAATCACTTGAGCAGATAGGTGTAGTGAGCGCCGCATGCTTCATATCCTGAGGAAAAAAGGAAACGTTAAACGTGATGGAACCTGCAGGCAACTTATGCAATGGAAATTACACGCTAAGATAGGGATGACTGAAGATTAAGAGCAAAGCCTGAGCAAGTGAGTATATAAAAGCCACACTCGATATCTTCGTAAGTAAGCATGGAGCAAGATGAGGATAGTTGTGCATAAGGACCGAAGGTAGAAGGCAGCAAATGAACACTCGTGGATAATAGTAAAAACAAAGATAAAGAGGTTGTGAATATAACTGTCGACACCATGAGTCAAAAGTGCGCACATAGAGTAAAGGGAGCAGAAGAGCTAGATAGCATAGTCAACGCACCAGTGCAGTTTAGGGCTAAATTTATCGGGTATGAAGTAAAAACAGAGCCGAGCAAAGAGAAATTCCATTTAGTGGACTGTTCACAGTGGGAGCAGGGGGAATTAAAAAGAGGATGCATCTGGGGGATTAGGGAACCCATGACACCAGCTATTATCCACCGGAGGGCAAATCTTCAAGGCGCCTTTTTTTAACAACTCGTCCATCACTATGGTTCGAGCCGCCTTCCTGCCTCATTTGTTTGCACCGTCAGTTTCTAAACTAACCCCTCGGTGTTTTATCACACAACGCGCACTTTTCTTCCGCTTATCCGTTTGACAAATGCACCCCCGGTTCGATGGGGTTTCCTGCACAGTGAAATTGACGGAACAGAACATAAGGTGAGCACAACAATACCGATTCGCATGTGCATCGTGCTCGGAAGTCACGTCAATCCAATCAACACCTAGCTACAGTGAGCGCTACGTAAAGCACATAGTCCACAGACACCCGTCCTCTAGCTACCTAGTCGCTGCATACACTAATGTGAAATTGTTGGGTTTTATCGATCGAATGACACGCATAAGTTGAGTGAAAAACGGAAGTCTAAGATTTCATCCCGAGGATTTTGGGTTGCCTGTTCTGCAAGGTGTGTGACTAGAAAACATAGACGAAACCTTCACATGTGAAGACCGCCGAAGACAAACTACTGGGTGTGTTCGATAAAAAAGTAAGAACTAAGAGTTCTGGACATTAAAGAGGGTACAGTGAGGACATTCATCGTGGGTCTGAAGTGTGCACACGGCAACTACAACATGGCGTGTTAACGGCACGCAAGGTTATGACAGTCAAGTACTAGTATATGCAGACGGCTCGGAAGACGATAGTGGCAAGGGCGATTGTTGCAACACAGTTCAACAACGAGCTGAGAAAGTTTAGACAGTAAAGCACTCTGTTTGCACTTTGAGTGTTTCCCGAGTTAGATGCGTCCTGGTTAAGGGAACATGTCTTTCAGGAGTTCTGTAAAAGAAAATATAAAAAGTCGCGTACACTATTGACATAACTGGTACTCTGGTAGAGCGTTCTAGCGACAGTAAATTGTGGTCCTTCACCAGAAGTAGTTAGTAGATGGATCCAAGAGAAAGTGGACTTACGATTAAAAAGTGCTCGGCATTCTGTGGCTGACAGTCTTGCTGAAGCACGGTTGTGGGGTCCCTAAGGGGAACTGCTGGGGCCAACGGAGGAGAGGGGGTAGATAAGGACGGTGAGGAAAGTTGGTGCGGTCGCTGAACCAAATGCATAAAAGGATCTAGGTTACCAGATAGGCCATCAATGCCGACGTTCTGCTGCAAACCAACTTGTGCAGGTCGATTGCAGGTTGCATGTGTTCCTGAACATTCAGCCGCATTAAGAACGAAACACTGTGCAGGAGTGGATGTGACGGGAGGGGCAGGGACATCTTGTGGCGTAGAGGCGAGTGACATTGGTACTTTGTTGACATGATAATCCCTTCGATCATTCTCCACAAGAGCGGCCGACTCAGAAGCATGACGGATCTGTGAAACGTATAACATCGCAAAAGAAAGTGAAATGGAAAATCGCTGAGCAATTTGTACACTTAAACCGGTACAACCGACGTCTTGCGTGTGCATTTAGGCCCGCTGCTTGTCAGGCCGGAAATGAATGGCGCGGAACACCGGTTGTGGGATAAGGAGAAAGTGCACCATAATATTCTCAAGCGCTAATTTTAGCAGAAAGGAAATTTCCTTCCATGGTGAAGACATGCACACACCCTATGTTAGATTGTGTTGTCTGTCCACCTAAATGAATTCAGTACAGTGGTGACTCGCGTACAGACCGGTAACAGCTGGTGGCCGAACTGACCAAAGTGCAGATAGTCAAATGTTTAATTAGCGTGTCCCCTAGAATCCATCGCACAACGACCTTGAAACCAGATTCTTAACAGACGGGCGGTGAGTCATACACCAGCTAGTAAGGATTCTCGACCACCGGTGTAAGAATATAACTCCCCATGGCACGGGTAAAAGGAAACCAAGCATGCGTCCCGGAAACAGTCGAAACTGTTGTTATTCACTCGGCCTGACGATACACCAGTTTTCAGCAAACTCATTTTGTGGCTCAGAAAAGCGAATAAAATGAAAAAACTTCCTCGTAAAATCAACAGGAGATCCGGTCGCAAAATCATAGTGAATTCACCCTTATGGAGAGTAGGGTGAACAAGTTGTTGTCAAGGTGGTTCAACTGAAACAAAAAAGTGATTGGCGCAGCATCGGTTGTGTCGGTTATGAAAGTGATACAACTTGTGGATTGTGGTACAGTAGGAGAAGTTAGTAATTCCGTTCATTAATGAGCAGTTGGCATTTGGGTGTGATTTTAGATGCAATTCGTCATAGTCCCTTCTCAGTCAGACAAGTTCCCACACGTCTAGAAAAGCACCAGACATTCTGAGTCTCAGCAGTGGTGTGCATTTCCCGGACCCGTCGGGTTCTGACCCCATGACCTCAGTTTAGATTTCTAAAAGCCCCTCACATTGTTTGCGCCATTAAAACCCAGCATCCATCAGTAATACGTGACGTTCAGCTGAATGCCTCGTGTCATCAACCGTTCCGGGGGCACCGATTGCGTAAACACAGGGGTGATCGTACTAGCAACATAACACGGGGCATAACAGCAAACCCCACGGACGAATGAGCCCACAATGATTTAATGGACACACTATGGTCAGTAAGGGATACAATTATGTATTATAGACACCCTAGAGCAACATATGATAAATATCGACATTTACTTTATATGAATAATGCCGCCTTTATCATTAAGTAAAGCACAAATTCACGTGGCGAGTTTAAGTCTTCAACTGGATGTCGCACACGGGGACAACGACCTGTAGATTTGCGGATATAACACACTGTGTCTATAGGGGTGGTTGGAGGCACCAGGTAGAAAATCTGCTCGAATAGGCATCTTAGATTTGGTGCGACCGTTTCCCCTAAAGAAGTTCAGAAGTGCAAGAGGAAGAAACAACATTTCAGTGCATTCGGGGTATTCACATTCGACCGCGCAGATAAAATGCGGTTCACAGCGCATCGCGTTTACAATAAAAATATGCAGCTGGGATTCGATAGAAACCCCCACCGGCAAACTGAGGGCGTAGCGATGGGTGAACCAGCTAGACTCATATTGGCGATTATGAATTGCGTCAGCCGATACAAAAAGCACGCCTTTACGTCCGTTATGTTGATGATACATGTAGATATTGATTATGATAGGGGCTGGAAATGCTGTGGTACCAATAGGCAGATGGCCAATCGAACGCCACCGGGCATCTCGCGGAGTGAGAAACAGACGCAGTCCAGTCCGATAGAGCGTGAGTATGTCCTCGGAAGAAGATTGATCAGCCAAGCGGCAAATGGTTGGCGCACACCCGCGTCGAGTTCTGCAAGCACAACCAGCAATCATCCATTGAATGTGCAAGTGACCAATGAGACACCAGCAGGTTCCAAAAGCACAGGCGAAGAAGCGCATACTCGTGAGGAGTTTATTGGTGCGCACATGAGCCAAAGTTTGTGGGATTGGACCGAGGGAAGAAGCGCGCGATCTGATAGACGAGTGCTCAATAGAGCCAATCATAGAGGGTGTTTTATTAATTTGGTCCGGAGCTAGGAGCGGATGCACTCAGATGCTAACGTAAACTGGTACGCTGAATTGCTAACTGTCCAATGGCGCAAACTACTTTGCCGGCAGGGGTGAGATGAAACACAGAAACGCGACATGTGTGCCTACGATCGCAGGGCACAGCGAACCGTTCGTCTGTGAGCAGTAAATGCTAGCAAACACCACAACCGCAATCGACTTGTCATGCGTGGATCGAAAGGCAAGCCAAAGGGAAGGCACGCCGCTCGGCTATGAGAACTGAACGTTAGCCAGACACGACAGGCGCAATGAATGCGTCATGCCTCGACCGCAGAGCAAGACCAAGGGAACGCACACCGTTCGGCTGTGAGAACTGGACGTAAGCCAGACGCCACGGCCGCAATGATTGTGTCATGCTTGGATCGATCGGTAGTCGGCCTTCACGTAGGTGAAATACAAGCAAAATGGGTTCCCCGCGAGGTGGTTAGTGGTTCACTGTGCTAGAAATGGAGAAGGAGCTTACATCCGTGTTGTCGATTTAGCAGCGACCGCAGTCACGTAATGTGCCGGTCCATCAGCGCGTGGTCATTGTGCAGCTGTATGGTGAGTGTAGATCCAATGCGGCGGAAACCTCAGAGCGCCATAATAGTATGCACCGGATAACACGGCTCATTAAGGTGCGGTATGTACGTAGAGTGGTGAAGGAATTTGCAGAAACTGGCGGCGTTTGCAACATCAAACAAACCGGACAGCCTCGCACCATCACGGATGAAGTAGCAGCTTGCGCGGTTGCGAAGGTGGTATGCAGTAACAGCCATCTCAGACTTCGGCAGTTCACACAATATTGTGAGACCGCACAGTATGCTGTGCATAGGATATTGAAGGACAAAAAATTCCGACGGTACAGTGCTCTGCAGTCGCAAGTGTTGAACACATTCGATTCGCGGAAGCGCTAGGAATTGGCCGATTTGTTCGTAAGCAGTCTGAATGTGCATTCCAATTTTTTCATCGATGAGGCAGTTTTCCGCCTACATGGCCAAGATATGCAATATGTTTGGGCAACAACAAACCCACGGCAATGTAGCGCTTCAGGTGTGCAACATAGCGCGAAGCTCATGACCTGGACTGGGTTGACTGGTCGAAAAATTATTGGGCCTTTTTTTTCTTTTCCATGAGTGTGTCCGGTAGGTTGCTGTTTAAAAATACAAATGTCTGACATTTCTTAGCATCCTCGTACATGGAAACGTTGCAGAGCGGCGTCATTCCGCAGCTGCAGTCGGAAGGGTTAACGAAACACGTTTGGTGGCAGCAGGATGACGCACCTGCACATTCGGTGCAATCGGTTCGTGCGTACCTGAAGCAGACATTCTGCGGCCGTTGGATCGGTCGCGAAAGACCGATAGAATGACCTGACCGATCATCGGATTTGAATCCCATGGACATTTCCAATGAGGATACTTGAAGCGCAGAGTTTATAGAACGAAACCCAACAATGTGGTTGAACTGAAAGAGAACATTGCATTTGTACACACATATATGCAATGTTCTCTTTCAGTTCATCCACGTTGTTGGGTTTCCTTCTATAAACTCTGCGCTTCAAGAATCCCCATTGGAAAAGTCCATGAGATTCAAATCCGATGGTCGAGCAGGTCATTCTATCGGTCTTCCGCGACCGATCCAACGGCCGCAGAATGTCTGCTTCAGGTACGCACGAACTGATATATATATATATATATATATATATATATATATATATATATATATATATATTAGCAGGAGAGACTATGGTGCCCTCAGGCTGGTGGCGGCTAGATCCTGACAGATCATCTACTCACTGCTACTTCTGTTGTGCCATGGGCTCATGTCCTGGACGCCTCCTCGTGGCGACCGCTGGGTGGGAGTTGGGTATCACCCTTCTCCCTGCTAAGATCTAGGACACCAATCCGCATGAGTCAGTGAATTGGCCATGTGTTAGACCCGCTGCCTTCCAGGTGTACATTTAATCGAAGGATTTGGCTGAGAACCCGAGTCGTTCTCCAGTAAGGACTGGGCGCCCTGCCAGTATCCTAGTCCATCCTCTTCGGAGGTTAGGAAGTGGTCGATGGCCCACTTCCCGTAAAATCTAGCCATGGGAGACAACAGGTCTACGGGTTATAATCTCACAGTTCGATTGGCATAGAGCACGAGCGCCACGCACTGTCTCTGACGGTGGGAGGGCACCTCCGGGTGTTTAGTGCTTTGCTACCGCCCATCTCAAGCCCGGCAGCCCCTGGTCAAATTGGTGCAAACACGCCAAAACCCACATGCGCCTGCCGTGGTCGCAAGTGTATCCTACTACGGTTGCAAAACATATATGAATCGTTCCAGTACCTCAAACGCTGCGTGTGACGGCGGTCAAGCAGATTCCAATCTGTCTCTGCAATCACATTCCCGAGCTGGATCTGCTCCCCACTGCCTTGTGGGTCAGGCTATTGAGCCAAAGCATTCTAGTGGAGTCCCTCAAGCAAGCCTCCGAAACAATTCCGCCACTTCGCGTGCGATTGCCCACCAATGCAATCGTATGCCTGCGCGCAAAGCACTCAGCATCGTGTGCTGGAAAATGCACACACTGCTGGACCGGAACTCCAGTGAGCGCCCTGAGCGACGCACTGCACCCGTCGCGATGGAACTGGCGCGTTACCACATCGAGCTTGCGGCGCTCAGTGAGACCCTGCTCGCTGAGCAAGGTAAGTTGTATGAAGCAAGTGCTAGCTACACATTCTACTGGGTGCGCAACGTCGCTTCTGCACCACGTGATCATAGGGTCGGATTTGCAATATCCGATCGCCTCCATGGTCAGCTCGTTGGTGAACCAACGGGCATCAGCGCGCGACTGCCCGTCTACGACTCCGAAGAGGTAAGTTTGCCACCTTTATAAGCACATACGGTCCGACCATGTCTTATCCTGATGACACGCGTGATCAATTCTACACTCAGCTATCCTCCGTGATACGGTCTGGGCCGAAGTGCGACCGACTATATCTGCTGAGTGATATCAAAGCTCGCGTTGGGCGTGATGCATCGGTGTGGACAGATGTTATCGGTCCGCATAGCATTGGGTCAGCGAATGCGAATGGCGACAGGCTGTAATCAGTGTGCCACAAACGGCCTAACGATCACGAACACTCGGTTTGAATTGAGTGCGAGTGATATAGCAATTTGGACGCACCCACGGAGTGGTCACGCTCACCAGCTCGACTATGTCATCGTACGTCAGCGTGATATGCGTGAAGTACGCATGACACGTGTACTGTGTGGAGCTGAGTGTGGCACTGACCACAAGTTGGTGCGGACCAAACTATACATATATTTTCGTGAATCAATGTATTACACTCCCGCCATGAACCGGCGTAAATTTAACATTCTCTCCCTCGGTACTGTGGCGAAACGTATTGAGCTAGGGGAGAGCGATGGCTGAACGCTTGTGTGATGTGGACTGCATAGCCACATTGGGCGACCTGTGGCACCACATTCGCGACCAGGTGACAGCTGCTGCCGAGGAGACTATCGGGCGCGCAAACTGCAAGCGGCCTGATTGGTTTGATGAGAACAATGCGACGATTGGCGCATTGGTGTCTGAGAAGAATTCAGCATTTGTTGTACAAGTCGCAAGCCCCAGTGACTTGAGGAAGAGTAGTCAGTTTCGCAAACTTCGACGGCAGCTGACCCGAGAGCTCCGTCGCATAAACAACGCATGGTGGACGGAGAAGGCCAAGCAGATGGAATGCTACACCGAACGCCGCCAACACAAGGAATTCCTCGACTCCCTGAAGGCCGGTGAATGGACCGAGGTTGGAGCCGCTGAGGACGCTGCTCGATGGTAGTTCAGGCGCTACCTGCACACAGATTGCAGACATAATGCAGATCTGGCTGAAACACTTTGAATGTCTCTTGAACAACCGTTCAGAGATCGACTGGCCTATATTGAATGGCCTCAAGCAGCACGATGTGAAGGCGTCTGGCGGACACGCCGACACTGGATGAGAAACAAAGAGCGCTAGCTCAGCTGCGAAACGGCAAGTGTGCTGGATCCAACGGGATCCCGCCTGAAGTATTGAAACATGGCGGGCCCGCGTTGGTGACTGCGCTGCACCACTTGGTGCAACGCGTATGGATTGAGGAGGAGGTGCCTCCTGAGCTGAAGGATGCCCTTGTACAAGGGCCAAAGGAAGAAAGCAATGTTGCACGAACTATCGTGGCATCAACTTGCTGAGTTGTGTGGGCAAGGTGATTGCCCGAATCCTGCTCAACCGCCTCGTCAGTCAGGTTGTGGAACCCAATGTGGCGGAAGAGCAACGCGGATTCCATTATAGATGTGGTGTTTGCGGCTAGTCAGTTGCAGGAAGAGTGGAGAGAACGACACCAGCCTTTGTACTCGCTTTTTGTTGATTTCACCAAAGCACTTGATACGGTGAACCGCGAGGTATTGTGGCTGGTGTTGGGTAAGTTTGGTTGCCCGCGTAAGTTTGTAAGTTTACTTGAATGTCTGCACAGTGGTATGTGGGCCAGGGTGCAGTTGAGTGGAGAGACCTCGGATGACTTTGCAGTTGTCAATGGTGCAAAGTAAGGCTGTGTCTTAGCTCCTGCTCTGTTTAATATATATCTTCATGCAATAATGCCTTGTGCGGCTTGTGCTTACGGTGTTCATGTGGAGTACCGTATTTATGGTGGGTTGCTGAACATCCGTCGTTTCGGTGCGAAAACTCTAGTCTGTGAGACTACTATCCGAATGTTGCTGTTTGCTGACGACTGTGCGTTGTTTGCACACAGCGCAGAGGAGTTGGAGCACATGACTGGTGCTCTGGCTTTGACAGCGGCAAAATTCGGGTTCACCATCAACACAAGCAAAATTGTCTGTCTCTTTCAGCCTTCACCGGAGGTGCAATCTTCAATACTGTCGCGAATCAGCATTGGTGTTGAAGTATTAGAAACCACCTCCCGCTTCTGTTACCTTGGGAGTGTGATGTCGACTGACCAGCAGCTGCACAGTGAGCTGTGTATCCGCGTGTCGAAGGCAGCGGCGGCATTCGAGAAGCTAGAATACCGAGTGTGGAACAATACGGCAATGAATCGTGGACGATATACAGGCGGGATGTGCGATATCTCGAGCGGTTCCACCAACATTGTTGGTGACGGATTCTGCCGGTTGGAGCGACAGAGTTGCAGACACGGAAGTGTTGCGTCGAATTAGATGTATGCAGTGGACTGCATACTTTTACTGAGACACTTGAGGTGCTTCGGTTATGTGAGCCGTATGGATTCGACGCGGATACCGAAACGACAATTATATAGTCAGCTGAGTATTGGGAGGTGGCATGTGGGGAAACCGAAGCTTCGTTACCAGGACATGATGAAAGAGAGCCTCTCACGTTCTAAGCTTGATTGCAGGTCACGGGAATCAAAGACGGTTGATCGGCGTGCATGGCGAGTTCTGATCACGAAGGCAGTTGCCGAAGTGAGGGAGAAAGACCTCATGTATGCAGAGAAGCAGCCAGTGCGGAAACGGCAAGCACCGATGGGTTGTACTCCATCGAAATCGAGCGCATGGTGCTGTAGCACATGCGGTCGCGAGTGCCTGAGTCAGGCAGGCCTAGTGAGCCATAAGCGAGGCCACTCGGGACCAGCACCGAAGAGAAGACGGGTCCTGCAGAGAACGTAGGCAGAACCAGCGCAGCGTTTGTAGGTACGCTGCAATTTTGTCCTAATGCTTTTCTTTCTCACACTATTCTCTATTTGGACTATCTTCTATAAACTTACACGCGTCGCTGAAGCTAATCGTAGTTAATTTCGATAACATTTTCGTGTTTGCGGCATTTCCTTATAAGATATTTCATGACCTACAGAACCTATCGGGGGTTGCTTCGTAATCAATGTTTTTTATACGCCTATTTAGTGAAGAGTTTTGCTGTCGTATCTGTGTGCCATATCCGATTTATTTTATTTCATCTTGTCGTTTGAAGTGATTGGCTGTTGTTTGATATCCCCGATGTGGCTGCGCGGGATATGCATGTTGACAAAGTGCCTTCCTGTCTATTACCCACTACCTCGTTCATACTGGCTCCAGGAGACAGTTGGTCGTTGCTGGAGGGGACGGGAGTGCACGGTCCTTGTGGGCGTGCTAGGCTCGAAGAGTGGTTCCATGCACTCAGTGTGGAGCGGACCACGGCCCAGCCACCGTCTTGTGTGCCACTGATTCCCAAATAGAGTGTGCTTGTGTTTGTCTGTGAAGGAGTGTGGACCGGCTCCGTTGATGAAACATGGCTCCCATCGACATGCCTGCCGGTCTTATTCCTTCGGGTTCACACTGGATTTGCATGTGGTTGGAGCGGTGGGTGATGCAGCACAAGTCACCCATGGTCCCTCTGTAGGCGCAGGCGTCCTGTGGCTGGCCACAGTGACAGGCAAATCTGAAACCGTATGGCGCCAACCATATATATGTAACGGACAATTAACTTGTTCAGTCTCTGGAGATTTACCCCATTGATTGACCCTAAAACCACTAATCACTACCCCTTGATTGCTTATTTGACTTTGCATAATAAAACTTTAGTTACTTTGTTTCTAGTTCACATTTAGACCTTGATTAGCCACAAGAGTTTACCCGTTTTGCATCGCTCAATGGGTAAGCTTGCTACTCCCGCGTTCCATGTGCACTTCTCCTTGGCTGATCGATTGACAATTGATCACTTCGCTTTAAAGCACGCTGATTTTAAAACCATTTCGCTTTGTTGTGCTTATCGGTTGATCATTGCTGTTAACGGCCCGTTGCATTTGAGAGTCGAATTATTGTACACATTTTGTATGGAAAATGTTTGAGCGCCTTAGTTCTTCCGGCTTTGACTTTTGGATTGACCCGACTGCGCTAGGAGTTGCTCAAGTCTCGAGGCCGAGTTGTCCGTAACTATATATATATATATATATATATATATATATATATATATATATATATATATATATATATATATATATATATATATAGGCTGTGGTACATATATTGTGCCATCCGAATCAGGGCTAGATAGGAAAACAGTATGAATACGAAGAATTGGTTGAATGGGCATCAGAGATGCCGTTCCTTCAATATATTATGAGCGGCGACCACAACATGCCCGATGGTTCGTGGTAGAAACGAACGGCACCGTTCAAGTATCGTAACTTGCCTTCGTCAGTAGTCACTCGTGCATGTATACAGCAAGTATGCTCACCTGCTAGACAGGAACGTACTTGACTTATATTCTGCGTTCTGCACACCGAGCGCAAAAACAGACTCTTAGTAATCTCCCTGGGAACGATCGTAAGGTTATCCAATTAACCTACAAGTTTGTTCAAATAATGGCAGCGAAACCTCACTATGCCTACCAATATGGACCAAAGTAGAAATTGGACTGGAACAGCTCCCGTATGATTATCAGAACCTTTGACTGAGATGGCTTTTCTATTACAAATAATCCAGATATCACTGCTGGTGACTTCTACCAACATATGACCTATTGCATTTATCTGCTTGCACCATTGCCTTGCAGCCATTGCCTCATCCTCAAAATCCCATTCCTAAATTGTTGCCGTGCGTCTAAAAGGCATGCGCTTTAGGTGTAAACTAATGAATGATATATGTGCGATCACACAAACTGATAAAATGCTCATGGACTTGCAAGACCGATTTGAAAGAAAGTTTATGTCACAAGAGGCACAAGCGATAGCAGCTCCCAGCTGCAAACACATGTTACATCGCATAAAAAGAGTTAGATACGAAACACAACGTCAGCAACCTATTGTGATTGTCTCATAAGATGGCAGTGCCACCATCGACCCCGAAGAGTTATTTAATAAGTATTTCTCATCGTCGTTTAATACAGACGCAGTTGATGCATAAGAAGGACTACCTCTAGTCATCAGTGGAGTTTAACACGTATAGCATTAGCAGACAAATAACAGCCCTAAAGCATTTTTTCACCTAGGATTTGACAGCACAGCACTAGCACTGCTTAAAGTTTCCGATCCCAATATTGCACTGTTACTGCTAAACATATTCACCTTGTCAGTTAAGACTGGTGTACACCCTGCGATGTGGAAGCGGGCCACCGCCATACCTCGACACAAAGGGTGAAAATTACCGCCCCATTAGCCATACTTCAATATTGGCTCGAATTATGGAAAGAAGAATCAAAGAAAAGTCATTCAGTTTCTAAATTCACAAACTCTAATCGACGGATCGCAACACGGATTCCTCCGTGATCGCCCATGCCAAACAAGTCGCCTGCCTCAGAACAATGGATAATTATTCTTTTTCTCGACATGGAAATAGCATTCTACCACGTACCCCATGCAGAAATGGGTTTGCTAACCCATTACTAACATTGGCAACATGGAAACTGCGTATCTGCAAGTATTCCAGTGACCACGGGCGTTATACAAGAAGTGTTATAGGCCTATTGCTATTCCTACTCTACACAAATAACATTTTCCGAACCTTTCAACGTGGCAGATCCTTTCTTTTTATGAATGATTTCAAACTTGTGTTCGCATTTGATTGTAAAAATGAACCAAATCAAGCTCAAATAATACAGATAGCTCTACGTCCTACAGCGGTGGTACCGAGAGTGTAAAATGACATTCTCTTTTGGCAAATGTAAAGCTCTATTTTTCAGATTCAACATTATTAGTGAAATACTGACGTTAGCTGACAGGCCAATTAGCTGCTGCAAAATGATTCTTGATCATGGAGTTCCCTACTCAAGCTCTTTCAATTTCTTTGAACAGGTACACCATGTCACTGCTTAAGCGAAATTTATCACAGCATGCATTTTCAATACGTTACGCTTGAAGGACTCTAGGCTTGCTATGTATAAAGCATATGCATGTCCAAGCTTAGAATATTGTCCATTAGTATTCACAAATTTAAAAATGTGCGACGAAATCAATCTTGGAAAAATACAACGGTCCTTTACCAAACAGATACTAGGACTAGACTCCTTGATTTAGCAACAACGGTGTAAACTGCTGAAGCTAGGACCATTATGGTTGAGAAGAATTAAGATCAACCTAAGCTTCCTGCTTAAGTTAGCTCATACGATTACTGAGGAAGCAAATACTGTCCAGTTTGGCACTTTCCATCAATACCTAACTGGAAATACATCATTTAGTCTCTGCGTCCCTAGAGTATGTACAAGGTTGCGCTCCAAATTCTTTCTCATAAGATATACTATGTTATGGAATAAGTTACCTGAATCCAGTAGATGCAACAACACTAAGCATATATTGCGTGCTCAAGTGATCAACCCAATCACCGTAGAGGAGGTAGTACGTAAACTGGGTGAATCTATGTCTCTAGACGATATTTGTGAGAGACCCTACAGAAGTTTAAATGACGAACCTCACATCTACCGCATAGTAAATTGCGTTCGGCTTAGATCTCACCCCGTATATTAACCTTGTGACCCTGCTTATCTATACGTTTCTTTTTTCTATTTTCAATGTTATATTTGCCCCACTTGGGCTACGGGGTTGCCTGACGTTAGAAGGATTCGGTCCACTTAGTTTCACTGGTACTCCCAACCGTCCTGTACTGGTTACTGATCATCTGCTTACCTTTATTGCCTTGTCTTAGCTTTTAAAAATTCACCTCGGTACTGCATACGACAACATACCAGCTAGTTAGTTATCTAATCCTCTGAGGAAACTAAAAATGTGACCACGGCTTTGTCACTCCAATTCACCTCAACTTGGTCCTTATCATCACTTAACTTTATCACACCTGAACGCTCGCCATCCGCCAATGACAACACTAGCAGATTGGTAGAATGAGAACCCAGATCCTTTTTCTGACATTATTATCACCTTGCTATTCAATAATTCAAATTCAATTAACCTGGCCTGAAAGTTAACCGTGTGCCAGAGTGGATCTTGTCATTTAGGATAGCCGGACTTCCAGTACTGATGATCACCACTTCAGCTTGATCATCTCCATGAAATTCTCTTTTACATGGCTCCATTCCCCACCATGCGCCTGTTAAACCTAGGTTCAGTGATGGGCAGACACCCAGCTCCTAATTTGTTCACAAACCTGCTCTTCCTCGCTTATACTATGAACCGTACCTTTACCCTGGCGTAATAAAAACTAACATTGTTGTGGTTGTCGCTGAATGTATGGATAAGCTGCTGCTGCCACGCAGCTGACCGTCACCAGAAATGTGTTGTTGGTTTCCGCTGACTGTGCAGATAACCTGCCTGAATTAGCTGTACCGCCCACAACCAGTTCGACCCGCAATGAAACGAGAACGCCAGGGATTAGCCAGGCCGAGGGACACTATTGCATGAGAGCATGGCGCAATAAATAGGTCGCGGGCAAGTAATAACACAACAATATTAGAGATACTAATTAATGTTAATTAACACAACTCAAATGGTTCCAGTTCATGATCCCACTTGCCGCTGATCCCGCATTGATTCGCGTTTTGATCTCTACTCGAGTTCGATCTACAGTTGTAGATCGATCCAATAGTTGCGCCACTACTCTCGGTTTGATCGCTGACTGTAGGCATTCTCTCCGTAACAAACGTCGTTCAGAATAACCACAGAGGTGATCGCTTATGAGGCACACAAACCTTACTGTACGCAGTAATAATTCGGAGTATAGCGGACAAAAAGCTCTCCCCTACAGCTCATGACCGCACATACAACAGAACCTGGAAATAGTAAGATGAGCCGATATAAAAGTAACGATTTGAATACCGTACCGGCCAAATATGTGAGGATAAATAAGCACCCAACCTTATGGAGCCTGGCCCTATGAGCAGTAGCAGTGTCTCGATCCAACCTGTGTTCCCTACATTTATCTTATTTGTACATCAGTAAACAAGCATTTACGTATTAATTATGGACTTGATTCACCTCAGAAGACACATGCAATATAGCCATGACGTTGAATTCTGCAGCTTGTTTTATAAGATTGCTGAAGGATGTGCTCACGTAGGCTTGTAAAATTCCATGTTTCCTAGGCGCGCCTCGCCGCAAGTTGTAAGTAATGTTACTATTATGCTATAGCAGATTTTTTAGACTTCGTTTGACAATTTAGAAATTATCATTCGCCACCATCTATGTCGCTTTTCCTATTACGTCTGAATCATACACTGGCATGTTGACATTTACCAAATAATACAAAATTCGCTCTAATTAAACCTAGAGCCAGTGTCTGTTGCTATCAGTTCGTTCGCTTTCATGCTAGTATTTCTCACACAGGGTAAGGCTTTCGGTATGATACCGCATTTTTAGATGTTCTAACTTAACTGGTTGGCGGCATCCGGTTTCGGATTTGTCTGTCACTGTGACGAGCCACAGCACGCCTGCGCCTATTGAGGGAAATTGAGTGGTTTGTGCTGCACCACCCACACAACTAATAGGGAAATTACAACACATGTTTAATTTTATGTATTCCTTGTAAAGTGTTGTCAATATTTTTGAATTATTCTCTGCTAGACATTCATGCATCATTTATTGTTACTGGTAACCATACTATAGCCCTTTGTTTCCTACCTTGATATCATCATTATATCATTTCCCCCTGAGTCCACTATGAACTGGGACTTCTGAATATGCTTCAATCGATTGATGAAGTTGGATTGCGCGTCAGGCGGAGATTGAAAGACTGACTCGGCCACAAAAGTTCCCCTTCCGCCTTTTGGTCAGACTGGGCTGGTTCAGATCAACGGGACAACAGTCAACGGAGGTTATAAGCCCGGTACAATCTTCTGCACTTCTCCCTGAACAAAGTGCATGTGCGAAACTGTCATGAACATAATATATATTTCCAGCCAATATGTGGAGAGGATTTAATGATTTGATCTTTCCCTGTGTGGGAATAGCCTCTCGCATCGTCAATAAATAAAAGATTTATTTATTGGTCTCTCCTCTCCCGTTACTGAATCCGAAGCTATTGGGTCAGTTTCGTTTTTGCGTCTGACCTTACGTGAGTCGAACCTGTTTAGTAAAGGGCTCCCAACTACATACAAGTTTTCACATCTAACAAGGCACTCGTCCTACGAAATGGATCAACACATTTCATTCGTAACTGGAGGTATCTACTATACTTACAGAAACCAAAGCAAAATATTAGCTTAAATCTCTTCCGAATGTGATACGTCCATCTACAGGAATACGATACCACTGCAACTGCAAGAAAATGTGCTCATTTGAACGCACGAACGCTTCGGAATAATTTGAAACACACCGGTAAGCCCAGTTGCTTGTTTAGCTGTTGATTGGTCCTCCGAGGTTGATTACATGGTTGCAAACGTTTCGCCAATATACGTAGTGGAATCCTCAGTGGGATGGGTAATCTCACTGATCACGAATAGATGATACAATCAGTGAGATCGCCCACTGCGCATCACTGACGATACAACCTCGCATGGTGGCGAAACGGTTACAACCATGTAAGCCAGCTCGGAGTAGTGACAGTTTGTTAAGCAGAAATCTGCGAATGTACTCTCGGGACCAGGTCTGAATAACACATGAAATATGCTCCGTAAAACTTGTATTTTGTTGATCCATATCAATACCAAAAGTCAACAATAAATGCTACTGAATCTCACTATACATGAGATTACAGCACACATTTGAAGAACATATTTAACACCTGAACGCCAAGAAAAATGCCAGTGCACTCGAACCAATTGTTAAACTTAAGGGAGTATCTAAATCATTCAGATTCGCAAAATGCAACCCTGTAGAAAGGAATGTCCTCCAAACAGGAACATTTCTCTTTCTGTCGGGAAATATACGCACTAAACGCCTGCGATGTGCGTCCACGTGGATCTCGGTGTTCGACGACCAGCCGATCAAATTCATGTTACCTTCACTCGTTGCAAAATGCCCAGATTAAATCTCGATAAGTGAAATCCAAAGTTCCTCCATACAGTGAAATGAGATTGAGTAAGTGAAATTAGTGCACAAAGTTCCGGAAGTATCATCTGCGCCACAGCCGCAGCGGTGCAGAGCACGGGAGGATATTTATTTATTAAGATCGATTGAGCCTAAATGATTCTAACTTAGAAACAAAAATGCAATGCGGCACGAACTTTAAACTAGACCAACTTCAACATATCCATCAGCAATATGGTGTTACTCGTATTTATCAGGTGTCTTCCTGTATCTAGCGCCCTTGAAGACAACTGGTTGAAGTAGGAACTCACTGTTAACACTGTTCTGAACCGGCTACATCATGTGGTCCCTAGGTAGAAATGAGTGCCTCACCGCCCACCCACCGTTCCTAGAGCTGGCGATTGCATCAGGGCAAGCCGGTTGCGATTTGTATGGCGGTAGCTGTGCCAGTGCACATATTCGCCCTATGTGCAGCCTTTCAGCACAATATATCTTCGTCCATCCTAAAGATCGCATGCTCTTTTACGATCAGTGTCCAGTGTTCCTCCGGGTCAGGTGCGCCGTTATAACATTGAGTGTATCAGAATGGAGCAAAATTCACAAAATATACGGGAAGTGAGTTGACAGGCAGCAACCCACTGGCTCACTGTTGGGTGGGGATTGCAAAGGAAAGACATAATGGGTAAATAAAATAGAATCGATGGGCGCACCTTTATCAGGAAATACTTGGTAGAATACTATTGACCTTTTCTTTCTTAATTTGCGCATCGTTGAGTAATGGCTAGAGATTTCAATAGCACTTAATCCAAGCTCTATTCTCTTCACCACCGTACGAATGTACATACGCGGCAGCATTTTCATCAGAAATGTCACAAAACTCAAATGCGTCGGGGTTAACTTGAAACACAGTCACCGGTCAGGACGAAGCCAGTTATGGTACATAAGGTACTACAGCAGACAGTCCTAACCAGTTCACCGTTGTATCTACTTTCAGCCGGTTGCCCTTAGGATAGCGAGAGTAGGCATTGCAAACAAAACGGGAGCACGTTACGAACAGACTGTGTAGACCTGACAACATCCGATTGAAGTCAAATAAAACAACAATGAAAGCAGAAAACTCGAATCAAGGCAACAAATCGCGTTGTGATTGGCTGGTATCAAAATAAAACGCTATGAGCTCCAGTCGTTTAGCGGTTGCATAAGCATTCGATGTGCTACATTCGACGTTCAACGAAAACAACAGGCTTACTTGATCAACAGGGAGGTCGACAGTTGAGACACACGAAACATGGGATTGACAGACTTCCGAAGCTTGTGTAGTGGATGGACTGTCAGTATGAAGAGCTGTGCTGATATGAGTTGATGATGCTGGGAGCTTATTCAAGATGCGGTGACAAATTTTGCGCGATCCGTCCGGCTGATGAATGCAAAGGGGAGTTGGCAGTATCGACCACTTTCCCTTACTTGAGTCGAGCAAGTCAAACTCCTGACCACATTTTGTTGTGGGAGATGATGGCACACTAGTGTTGGGTGGGGAATTTTCATAACATGCAGCACCATCGGGGGGAAACCGAGGAGACCAACAAAACTTCATGGGTGATCTATCTTCAGGACCATCCACAATTCGGTTGTTGTCGGATGTATAGGCAGCACCCTCAGGAGATGGCTGATTTTTTACGGGTTCAGTTGAATCGCTGGCGATCGCATGCTTCGATGTTGCCATACTCGTTGTCTGGGGCGCTTGGCTCACTTCCACGGTTCGATTAAGCGTTCCAGTTGAAAGTGGGATGGGAAGTTGTAGATTGATGTACGAATGGCTCCGTCTTTCTGTTAGAACGGTATGGAGAATACCACGTACGGTTCGGGTGGCATGCGGATGAAATAGCATGATAAAAACATGGTAGAGGCAGTCGCAATCTAAAGAAACTATATGCATATTTTCGTGAACAACCTAGCACTGTGGTGAGAGCAGACTCCAAGGCAGTATGGGGGTATGCGTGCCGATGTGATCGACCGAGAAGGTATTTAGACCTGTGAATGGCTGAAGTTATGTTAAATTCGGTTTCGAGAATCTCTCATAGGAGCCTATGAAAATGTCGATGGTCTACCTCCCGCAAAATGCAAATATGGGAGGCAACAGATTGCTATATCCCGGTTTGTCAAGGGCACCAGTGTTGTGGGAAGAGTTGCATTAAACCCAACAGCCTCTAGTAAACAGAATACAACTGAACCAAAATTCACCTGTTGATGAGTTGAACCGTTACTTTAGAAAAACAACTTTCCGTACATCTACTGTTAGGTGGGCTCCCGCGCAGACGGGTCATGTAGGGTTTTGCAGTCACACCCTAAAAGAAGGGATGCTCAGCGCCACCTTGTGAAGTGGACTACCAGGTGCTGGATGGATTCTCTCAAACGGAACTCCAACATGCCCAATGCTATGCAAGTCAAAATGATGAGTCAAAATTTAGAAGTCATATCCCGGTCGTAAAATAAGAAAAAGTAAAAAAAATTAATACTATGCCTCTTTTTACTACGCACTAGCGAGCTCATAATTGTAGGGAGGGGGTTAGGGCGATGGTAAGAGTCAAGGAAACCCACAAAACAAAATCGCTGAGGACGGACTCTAGACATGTTATCGACTGAATCTATTCACACGCGATCATCATCCTCGGGACTCCAACCCGGCAGTCTCGAAGCCCCAACCGAGGCCAAATTCGAAGTAAATGTCCAATTTTCTTGACCAAATCATCCGTTCGCTTCACCACATCCTCTTGCATTCAGACTCCGGTCGCGCAAACAACGCACGTCGCGGGAGTCGGTGAGCTGGTCTACGTACCATATTACTTAACCACTGGAGACCGACGCGTGAAAAAATGGTTCCGAGCGGCTCATTCGACCTTCATGCACCAAATATCAGATGCCGAAAACGCGCAGTGCTTTGTACCAACAACTTCCCCGATAAATCAAGTCAACCACCCATCGTGACAAGACTGAAACTTAACACGGTGCGATAGTTAGCAAGCCACTGCGATTCATTGGGCTAGACCGAGTGGTGCTTTTTTGCGCCTTCAGAGCCACTCATATCAGATTAGTCAATGGTTAGAGGCCTGACAAACTCAGTCTTAGCTATTCAGATTGGAGATTGAAGTGAGTGTGGCTCCTTACTTCATAAAACATACTTAAGGTAACTCAGTGCCAAAACCCTTACGGTAAGGTTTTTAAAGCAAAGGCTTTGGTTGAGAACCCTAATTGTTCTCCTGCCTAAGCCTGGGCAACCTGACAGTATCCTGAACACGTAATACAGCATTATGACTACCCCCTCAATCTTTTGATGCTCTGGCTGTCGCAGAGGATAATTAACGGCCATCTATCTGCTGCATCGACCAAGATGGATAGGGTTTTAGAGCCTACTGTTCAAGTCTTCCTGTCTTCATATTCCCTAACTTGCGCATTATCGTCCTCATCGTCCCATACCAATTTCATTTATCCAGGCTGTTTTCAACCCCTTAAGCCTTGAACTTCCCCCAACTTGGTTCAGTAATCGTTTATCTGCTAGTTTCGACTCACACGCAACCGCAGGACATCGCTCCGGTCCAGTCGGCAAATTCATGTCCAGCCAAACAGACAATGTCAGTTCATCTGCTTCTATTTGGAGTCATCAGCCTTCCTTAAATGGGCATGACTAAATGTGCACATTTCATTGTAGATTGGCCAACAGACTACCCTTTCCCAAACACTGAAGACCCTATCAATCGATATCTGCTGCTTATTAGAAACTCGCTTGCAAGATTTGAGTTCTGTGATTACGTTGCGATCCCAACGAGCGACGCTGACGGTGTTTGCTCAATGAACTTGTCCGGAGATGACGCGACTTAAATGGCGGCGTAGGCATCGCTCTTAGCCCTCTGGCTGAAATTGCTTTGATCGACTGTGCCCCAATGAACAGCCGAATGTGCGCTTGCAGACTGGATTGCTCATTCAAAGCATCAAAGTCGCGTAGGAAAAAACGGTGTTTGTTTGTCACAGCAGCCTATGCATCCCGAAACTGTAGCGCTGAATCTGCGACTTCTGTTATCAACGAGTTCTGTTATCGATTGAAAGCGTGCAAGCGTCAAATAATAAGTATGGACACTGTGGTATTTGCTGATGATTTGAGTGCTAAAGTTGGACAACTGTCCACTGATGAGCTTCATCTGGGCGGTCAACACGGTATAGACTAGCGTATTGATAATGCTGATCGGTTGCTACACCCGTATGAAGATGCTGGCCTAGTTCTCGCGAACATTAACTTCCGACACAGCACGCGCAGTAGGGTGACATGGCGCCCACCAGTCTCGGACCAGCGATGGAAATACAAACCGATCACATCGTGATCAGTTACCGGTAGAGAGGATGGGTCCAAAGTTGTCGCTTAATTTAGTGCCTCAGCGTGGACTCTGACCATGCACTTGTTTGCGCCGACTTGCTGATGCGTTTCGGTGGAGTTCCGCAACGGCGATGCGAGTGCATAGATACTTGCCAATTGGCGAAGCCAGATGTTCTGAATGCGTATCAAAGTACGCTGGCTTATGCCCTAAGTAGACGCTTACTGAACACAGTTGAGGATCACTGGTCGCAGATCTGCCAGACGTTATTAGCAGCAGGCATGTCTCCATATGGCAAATCAAATTGCCAACCTAGACAATGAGCCTCCACACAGTCCCTGAAACTTCTGGATGAATCACCGAAGTGTTACAATTGGAAGCAAAAAGAATGAGACTCACAAAGTCCTTAGGGTGAAACTGCGTGCTAGCCTGAAGAGGGACCCCGAAACCTGGTGGTTTCAAGATGCATCGGAGATGGAGACAGCCGCAACTCTTTGTAACCAACAAAAGCTATTCTGTTTGATAGGCGGAACGGGCAGCAGGAAAAGTGGTCTTAGCAAACCATATGTGACGATAGTGGACAATCGATTCGCAGCCTGTCAAAGCGTCTGGAGTGTTGGATGGAACACTTTGAAAAAGAGTTCAATCCGACAGAATTGCCAGCTTCTCCAATGACCAGTGAGCGCCCTATTCTCTGGTTCGTCCCCTGGGATCCGCCCTAACGCGAAGAACCGAACGTGAGATCAGACAGCATTGAATGAACAAGGCCGCTGGAGCAGATGGACTACATCCAGCCCTCTACAAATTCAGAGATCAGGTTTACATAACTGACTAGTGAAGCAGGAGTCTGTCCCAACAGACTGGAGCCACTCCGTTAAAGTCCCAATTTGCAAAGGAGGTTCCCGTTCCGAATGCAGCAGTCAGAGAAGAATTAGTCCGATCTCCATTGCCTCTGTTACTTGTCTCTGTCGTCCTCCATAGACTGACTGGCATCCGTGGAAGCGAGATGCGCAAGGAGCAGGCCGGGTTTCGTGGAAAACAAAGGCTACATTGACCACATCTTCAAATTAGGTCAGTTGTTGGAGCATAGCCATATTTATCGGCAAGCCACGATAGTCGTGTTCCTCAACATCAAAGGTACCTGCGATTCGGTAGAACTAGGTGCCCATTGAACTGTTTAAAGAGGAAAGGTGTACACGAGACATGAGTAGGTATCATAAGAGCGCTGTACGCGTACAGTCCGAGCAGAATAAGGGTTTACGGGAAACTATCGCCGCTCTTCAATATCTCCAGCAGTGGGAAACAAAGATGCCTGCTGTCACCTTTCTTTGTTAACTTCGCCAATGACGAAGTTGTGGAGACTGCGTTTACTGGATACGACCTGCAAGTTATGGAGATGCTCTAAGGCAAAGGGCTTCTTGACTTGGAGTATGCCGACAACATTGCGCTCATGTGACAGGTCCGGAAGGTGCTAAGTTGCACTGGATAAATTAGCTCTGACAGTCAGTGGTTTCGGGTTATGCTTTGCACCATCGAAATGCAAAGTCCTTCTCGAAGATTGGCAGGAACCTACTCCTGTGCTGACTATTGGTGGAGATAAGGTTGAAGACGTCCAGCTATATTTGCGCCTTTGGGATCGAAGAGGAGATCACGAACCGCATAGGAAAAGCTCTAGGCGTTTTTCTAATCTCCAACACCTGTGGCGCCGGCATGATAATACCTTAGCTCTGAAGAGCAGAGCGAAACCTGGCCCATCAACTCGACCGGTTTGTTACGTTCGACCATCGCTGCCTTAGCAGCTTAGCTCATGTCTAGTAGGAACACCGCGTGACTAAGGAACTTGTTCGGCACCACGTATTCCGTACAAGAATAGAGAGTGAACTGCTCAGCACCATTATACTACACACCAGACTCCGATGGTTTGGCCACGTGCTGCGCACGCCTGCACACCGACCCCGCATCGTGCGTTGTTTGTGCGCCCGGGGTAAGGATGGAAGAAGACGAAGGGTAACCAAGCGATGAATTGGTCGAGAGGAAAGAAATCCTTAAGTTTGAAATTAGTGCCGGTTGGCGTTTCCAGACTGCTGGGCTGGAGACCGAAGGATGAGGAACACGTTTGATTGGATACACTAGCTGACATGGCGAAGAGCGGAAGTCAGTTTCGTTTGTGTTGTGAGTCTCATTGTCTCTCCCCTCCCCTTTGACTGCCACCTTCAACAACAATCTCAAGCCCTATGTATAATGTGATATTTAGCATTATGCATCCATTTTATGGCTTTGTTAATCTGTATAGTTTAATCTTTTATATATTTGGAATGCGGCACATTAGCTGAAGTGTCTTTCTCACCCTCGGCCAACGTGTATTGGTGATGGTGATGATGAAATCATCCAAAAAAGGTCTCCATAATACTGAAGAGGGCTAAAGGAGGTCCGTCTGGTCCTGCAGCCTTATTCAATTTAAACAGGCTGATCTTAAATCCGGTCTCAACCTCAGAGGGCGCATCTAAAGTGACAGTCCAAGCAGCAAGGTGACCACTGGCCAATGATGAAACTAATGAGTCTGGCCGAAAGGATTGTTTTTCAGAGTGCTCAACCCAACGATCCAACTGTTCTGACAGGTTGTGGATAAGTTACCCACTCTCATCGCATGGTTGGCGGCATCCGGTTTCAGATTTGCCCGTCACTGTGGCCAGCCACAGGACGCCTGCGCCTACAGAGGGACCATGGGTGGCTTGCGCTGCAACACCCACAGCTCCAACCACACACACCCCATATCCAGTGTAAACCCGAAGGAATAAGACCGGCAGGCATGTGGATGGGTGCCACGTTTCATCAACGGAGCCGGCCCACACTCCTTCACAGGCAAACACAAGCACGCTGTACTTGGGGAATCAAGCGCACACAAGGCAGTGGCTGGACCGTAGTCGCTCCACACTGAGTGCATGGAACCGCTCTTTGAGCCTAGCACGGCCACAAGGACCGTGCACTCCCGTCCCCTCCAGCAACGACCAACTGTCTCCTGGAGCCAGTATGAACGAGGTAGTGGGTAATAGACAGGTAGGCACCTTGTCAACATGCACATCAAGCGCAGCCACACCGGGAATATCAAATAACAGCCATACACTTGAAACGACAAGCTGAAATAAAATAAATCCAGTAATGCATAGAGGTACGGTGGCATAACTCTTCCCTAAATTACCACATGAAGTAAGTTGGTTAGCAAGGAAAAAACTACAAACGCAACAAAATTACCGAAGATAAGCGCAATTAGTGTAAGCAACGTGGCCAGTTAATAGAACATTATTCAGGGAGGCAGAACAAACCAAATAAAGTGGAATGAAATGTATCCAGCTTAAAAAGACCTAGTTTAAGTGTAAGTTGGTTTAGCCCAACTGCGGTGAAGAAGCATCAAGAATGCAACATCAGCCTCAGCATCGGGCACACATCAGCCTTGTTAACACCCGGGCCTCCTGTTGTCCCCTAACCGCATCAAGCCGATCGGCTTTTGATGGCTGTCAAGAACAGCGTCGCTTCGAATCTCCAGGGTCTGACGACAGCATTAGATTTCGCAATGTCCCTTCCGGTTAGCAGGCAGTTTGCCCTGCTTTTGGGAGTCTCGTGTTCGCTCCAAACCGGAGAGGGTCGATGATCATCCAGAAGTTTTAGGGACCGCGTAGAGAACCACTGCTCATGCTGAGAAACAGATCTGTCACACGAAGAAATATCGCATACTACTAAAATCTGGTGAACGTGCGACCAGTGACCTATAACCATGTTCAGTTGCCGCTTAACTAACCGAAAACCACTGCACATCGGCAAGAAACCAGAACACCCGGTTTCACCGGTTAGCAAATTGTTATGCACTCCTAGCCTCATCGTATGCGTTCGCCAAAACGCGTCCTAGGATAAGCAGACATAACGCTTTTGCTCCACGTAGAGCGACAGCTCTGAATACAACTGCTCCTACGGTAACTGATTAAGATGTGATAGACATGCACCCATGGCTGGGCTGAGGATGGTTGGCGCCATATCCACCTCCGCCAGGCGCTGTGTCAGAAGTTTGTGATCGTGAGAAACAGACGACTACCTTCACACAAAGGTAGTGGCAGTTCACAGTCATCGCTGTGAGTGCCTACGACATGCTGACCGCCTAGATGCAACTGTTCACTTGACAGTTTTCCAACCTGGGCGTTCAGAGTACCAGCTAACATTACATGATCTGCATTCCTGTTAGAACGAAGGTCGTGCAGACGAAGACAAGCTATGCTGCACCGTGGGAAGTAGGAAGCAACGCGAAAAGGCGTCCGTTGTCCCCGTGAAACTGCGGAGCCTTGAACAATCCAGCCGATCTGGTGGCACGCGTCCGACTGTTGATTAGGATCCAGAGCAATAGACATCATCTACACATAGACACAGAGAAAAAGTACAGCTCGTGTCGCAATCTGGGGGATCACAGGGTGTGTACAGAGCTCGGGTCTTGCAGACGGGTTTCCGATAAACTAGATATCGACCGACAAGGTCTGTGGTGTGCTGGCGACTGACACGTATCGACCGATTTGTAACGAAGTTCTCACACTGAGGTAAGTCAGCTCCAGCGAGGATCAAGGGCTCTAAATAGAAGCGGATAAACTGAGGTGTTCATTTGGTTAAACAAGGATTACAAATGGAACCGCAGCGACGCTCTGAGATCACGTGAGCTGAAACTAGAAAATAGAAAATTATCAAAGTAAGATGGGAGTGAACCAAGAATTTGGAGGTTTGAAAACAGGGGGATACGAGTGAAGTTTGAAAGGAAGGATAAAGATGAAAAGACGGAAGAAGCGGAATAAAAAGACGGGTAGGCGTGATAAACAGCATCCTCACTCCCAGCAACCCCGATCAATGAGGCAGGCAGGGCGCCGTGGATTATGCTCTTCAACAGCCAAAACATCAATAAATTGAGTGAAGAGGTTTCCATTGTATTGCGTGGGCATGCTACTGTCAGGCAACCCAGTCATAGATAGGAGAAGTGGTCTGGTTTAAAAACCTAACCACATGACAGCGAGCGATTGGGATTGGGCTAGAGAGAGTCACTTTTAAGGAATAAGAAGCCACCCTCACTTCAACCCCCAAATCTGAAAGACACGAATTTGTCTAACCACTAACTATTGACCAATCTCGTATGAGTGGCCCTGAAGGTGCAAAAAGCGCCATGCAGCATAGTTCAATGGATCACTGAAGCACACAAACCATCGCGCCCGGTTAAAGTCGAGTCGCGTCACGATGCATAGACGACAAGTAGCAGCTACACACACAAAAAGCAATCAGTGAGTTGACATTATTTACCTACTTCTCCTTTGTTGCTCACGCTGTCTTCTGAGCTGAACCAGTGAAGGACGGTCCATGTCATGTGACAAAATCGTTTCTCAAAGCTAAGTTCGCCATTTACAACAGGTTCACACTACGCTAGATCACTATCAACGGAGGTGCTCTGTAGTTAGATTTCGTCGTCACAAACAAAATCATCCAGAGAACAGGAATGACAACAGGAGGGAAAACGGGAACCCGGTGTTAAGCCGGAATATTTTTATCATATATTCTGGTCCTACAGTTGGCAACAGCGCATGTTCAACTTTGACGGTCGAAACACTCACACTCTGTCAGTCAAGGATAGGAAGTGCAAATACAACATAGCCGATGTCACTGTGGGAGTCAGCAACGTTAGCGCTACGAGTTGATGATGAGGATAAGAAACTGGTTGACCATGACGATCAATGCCAATGCGGTATAGCTTGTATTTGGTTGGATCAACGGGTTAGCGTCACAATAACGTCCGCAATAG
Organism: Dicrocoelium dendriticum; assembly: GCA_944474145.2. Lineage (NCBI taxonomy): Eukaryota > Metazoa > Platyhelminthes > Trematoda > Plagiorchiida > Dicrocoeliidae > Dicrocoelium > Dicrocoelium dendriticum. Next base: position 71,328,074 of record OX104064.1, on the reverse strand, counting down.
ACGCTTGAGTACACAGCACAGGAATATTGTACCACCATCCAGTGACACGAACGATTCTGTTCCCCATAATTGTGGTGTGTGGAAAAGCTAAGCGCCACATGGTGTAGGACCCATGTAACACAGCGCATTGAGAAGACAAGAACCATCGACAAACAAGATCTGTCCGGTTGTAAATAAGTATGGTAGAAGCATCCATAAAGCTGGGATAATGTAGCTGGCGACCGATTGTGAAGATAGAATCAGCGTTTACTCGGGTAAAAATTGGATCGAAAGAAAAACTTAAGGCAATAAAAATAAAATCGAATTAATACTCACCGTTGTGCTACAAGGAGTGGATAAAAAGAAGAAAGCCATGTATGCAAATGACAAGTGAATCACGAAGCATGAGAAATTGGGAAGTAGGTGAGTGACTGATTACATGACCTATACAACTCATCCAAACCAATGGAAGCGATACTCACCTGCATCGTTGCGGGTCGCATTCGCGCTTAGATGAGCCGCTAGGGTACACGACTGCATGAGGTGCTCCAGAGTGTGCTGGTGTAGGGGCTTGGCGGCTTGATCAATGCAGGCCATAGTCTCCCTAACGTTTGGCACGCTGGATGGAAGAAAAAGCTTATTTCAAGCAACAGGTTTCGTGCTATACCAGAAAACTAAGGGATATGATAGAAATTAGTGTGATAGAGCAGAGTGCGAAGAAATGCATAGTCCTCTACTCGCTCGAAAAGGCCCTATACGGCCGTTTCATCCCACTGCGACTCCTCGGCTTCATCGGTAACCGAACCCATGACTTCTCGACACTAGTGGAGTACGTCATCAGCCAGTAGGTTATGCTACAAGGTAACAGTGGACGGCGGAAGACCGTTATGGCTTACAAACCAACTGCGACACATTGCGACTCATCCTCTGCTGCCTTGCAAATTACGAATGCTGCAGAGAACAGGGTTGACCCCTCGATTACGGCTTCCCACAACAACAGTTAGATTTGACGGAACTTTTTTATGCATGAGTCCCGATAAGGCGAAATGACCGTCCGGTGTTTTTTCGGACGTGTGACAGTCCGTCTGACTTGGGAGCTACAGCGAAAACATATTAATCAGTTAAGATTTTGTATAGTGTTGTGAGGAGAGAGCTGGCAGCTGCTTGATTAGGCGTTAGAATCTGCTTAAAGAACCAACGCGATAAAGAAACAAATATCGGAAAGGAGGTACTTGTAATTAGTGAAATCAAGTCAAAATAATCTTTATGAACCCGACTGGGAACATTATCAGCAGTTTACACTAGCACTGAGGATGTAGTGAAGAATAACATTTGCATGAAATTGCAAACAAAGCGTAAAGGAGGAAAAAACACGCATGCACATTTCTTAAGTAAGCGTTCACGCATGGTGTTGATAATTTTCTTGGAGTCCACATGAAAAGAAGATAAATACGGTAAAATAGTTGTGATAACGTGTTGTGCGAGAAAACAAACTCTTAAATTTAGAGCGGGTACACGAGCAGGAGAGGCTTTAGATAAATCAGTGTGAAGGGGGCTAAGAAAGTCATTTATATCCTTTGCTGAAAAGTTATCACATGCACCAAAGTAAGTAACGATAAATTCAACCAGAGATTATCTGGGCAATCCACAACACTTGGATATGAGCTTACTAGAACGCACAATCACTGTGAAGTCTTTTTGTAGAAGAGCAAGAAAAATGCTAGGTGAGCAATATAACCAGTGGGGAAGAATACAGGCAGTCACGAATGTGTACATTAAACAGTAAGGGACTGAAAGCATTTTGAATCTCAGGGCATAGAATGATAATTTCCGCACCTTGCGGAACGTTACCACAACGTGTGTTGACCAAGATAGATTCTGAGATGAATATACACCAAGGTATATAACAACGGATGAACTGGGTTTGTTGTGGTCGCTTACAACCATGGAGAGAGAAGCATTTGCCATAGTCAGACGATTTTCAGTGCGGAGAAAAGGGAAAGTTAAATCGTGGCATTTAGAAGAGTTGAGAATAAGGGATTGGGACGAGGAGCACTGCTGAAGTTTGTCCAACCCGAATTGGAGAGCCGTTAATGATTCGACAGTTGGAGCAATGCTGAGCCAGCGTACTTACATACAATAACGTTGGGGAATTGGAAGCTATTCGATGTATAAAGGGAATAGAATAGAGGAGAGGATTGCTCCTTGTAAGACGCTCCAGTCATCACAAAGAGTGTGAGATTCCTTTAAAGTTTAGCCGGGTAAAATGAGATCGCTTAAGGAAGTAGCTGCTCATCAGATTGCACACCGGCGGTTGAACACCATTCGCAGACAAGCCGACAGTTCCAAAAGCGTTGACGTGATAAATAAAGAGAAACCGCACCTTCTTGTAATTAGCATCCAATGAAAATGCTATAGAATGAACAAGGTATGCTATGGCACCCAAAGTGGAACGTCGGGGTCTGTAAGCAAAATGAAATACGTCTACGGCGAGATTGCTTGTTGAGATCTAAAGCACAAGCAGTCGCTCAAAAAATTTCAGTATAACGGATGTACAGGCGATCGGATAAAATTTCGAGGACCCCTTCTTTAACAAGTGCGTTATCCTGACAGGCCTCTACATGTCGGGAATAATTGCACCGTGAAGGCACCGATTAAAAAGATCCGTCAAGGACATGATGAGGGTATGGGCACAGTCAAGACAACTGGTGAAAGAGCATTGAGTCCACTAGCCAATCTTGAGTTCAAGGTTTACTTCAACGTGTCGGAATGTAGTTTTGTACCAGAGCCAGAGAACAAAGGCAGAGAGAATGAAGGGGTGGAGGATAATTCCTATGAAGAACAGAACTCAGAATTGAGTTTCTCTACATCCACAGATGCAAGCTGCTTATTGGAGCTTTTATCGCATAGGTGCTTTAACTCTTTGAGTCTTGAATTAATTGACCTATAACTCGACATAAACCACAAAACTATACATCACATACTGTAGTGCAAAGTATGGGAGTTCTGGCCCTTGCTTAATTGTCGACAGAAGGCTACTGTACATATCCTCGAGATTACCGGCAGGAATGACGCTTGCACGGAAGCAGTATTATAATTTAAACAAAGTGATACTTATAAGTACCGCGAGGACATAAAGGGTCTCAGTAGTTTTGGTTGCACAAAACGGCCTCGGTGCATCAATTATTCGGTCGTGAAATGTCAGCTTTGATTGATAGAGTAAGTTGTTTAACATGGACAGTCATTTTAAGTTTGTAGTTTCGTTCTTTGTTTGAGTGATGGTGAGCAGAAACTAGCTAGTGGTAAGTAGATGGTTTCGATCGGGCAGAAAAGATCGAAGCAAAAGTTAAGACAGTCAGTGAAATGACCACACTGAAGACAAATCTTCGTCGTTGAAAAACTGTAAAATCAGTAGAAATCAACATTTCCTGGAGTCTCGCAATATTGGATAGTGAACAGTCTCGTCGCTTCACAATTTTGAAGGGCTTATTAGCCAATGAAAGGAGTGAGTCTTATCATAAATGACGAGGCACACTTTTAGGATACAATGATCGGAGTTACCGAGTGGGGCACGTTTTTGTGCGGTAGCCAAGCATGATGTGTGCAGACGAAATCTAGTTGTGCTTCAAGTCTTGTTGGAAAGGCCACTATGTTAAGCAAATTAAGTGCCTGGATGAATGAGGTATCAGCTTTATTGAAGTGCACAAATCTCCTGCTAGAACAATAACGGATAACTACCGAGGCAAAACGATTCACTGCATGCTGATCAAGTCAATAGGTAATATCCGGTGAAAATGCATAAGTTAAACCAAACAAAGCAAAACTATGAAAGCTTCTACATTATGGTGCACATACACATACACACACACACGTGTATCATGCATATGGAGAGAGAATACGTGGATATTTTGCACAAAAGCTATCACGCTTGGGCAAAAACTACTGCCATGTCCATTAACCCATGAAATCAAAATGAGTGATGCTTAACATAGAATACAATGGAGACGGAAGAATGCTTAAAACATCACAGAATATGGTGAAGCCAGACTTACACACAAAAGTGCGCGGTTTGATTCAGTGTGGCAATGTAGTACTTAACTTTTGTGAACCAGCGCGGAAAATGTTAACCAATTCGCATTTCGACTGGTAGACCGAACGTGGTGGCAACGAGAACACGGAGTGGAGATAAGCGGCCAACCACAAATGTTGAGCTAAGTTCTTCAGGATGGCTGTATGGAAAGAATAGTGATGATATGGTAACTATCTGTACAAAGCGGCATATATACCACTGCAGTGGTCTGGAAATGTCCCCGTTTGACTGTGTAAATTGTTCTAAAATATTATAAAATTATAGTTTTTATGCACTAGGGAAGTGCGTAGTTCGCTTGTTTGTGTGTTGTTCCCGATGATTTGAATCACATGCAACATGCGTGCATCCGCTGCTCTCGCTCGGACGTGACCGGTCATCTTTGCACTCAGCCCCCGTTTACAACTTGCGTGGCGCCTCATTTTTAGCCTTAGCTAGTTTAGCGACACTGCATTCGCTAGTTGATCTTCATGTGTCCTTCCGCTTGTCTCTGGTTGACCGTCTATCTGAGTACCTGATATATAGCGCCCGATCGATGCTCAATAACATCTACGAAACAACTAATGAATGCATAACAAAACAAGTCAAGGTCCGTGGGATTGCGCCCCACATAAACATCGCACTGTCCAGGTCTATTCATTGTGACGATGGAATCCTCTGCGAGGCCCTGGCTTCTAAACCCAATGAAGCGAGGTATAGATACCATCGAGTTGTAGTCGGGCTCGGCAAACGATGATCCGAGATATCGTCGACATTCACTAGGTGAACGGCACCTGATGATCATTAGCACAACGGCTGAAGAGGTACATAGTATGGCTTGCCACTTTGGTTGAGCTCCGTCCGAATGGCCAGTGTCCGTCAAGTCTTTGACCATCAGCGATGGCATGCTTGGCTGCGCTAGTAATGTGTTGAAGAGGCGGCGAACACTTTTATGCCATCATCACAAGTACTGCCCCAAGAGACTGGCAATCATTGCTGGGGAGACGGGGTACACAATAGTTGTGATAGACTTGTTCCATTTAGCATGGAGTCGGCCCAGGTACAAACTTAGACACATCCGACACGCTTCTTTCGTCAAACTTTACGAAAGTAGTGTGCATGATGACGGATTCTGGGCCGGTTCCGAATCAATCGTGGTTCCCAATTGTATGCAGTTCGACCCTGTTTCTTCGAGTTTGCATTAGATGCAAAATGCGTAGACGGATAGCGCGTGATCTGCCGCAAGACAAAATGTTCGCTCTGCAAACAGAGGCACATTATGGTTGTTGATCATAGTGAAAGGCAAATGTGGAAGTAAACGCTGTCAACCGTATATGACGCTGCTGGTGGTACGTACGTCAGTGATCGATACGGTGAGCCAAAGTAGCATATGAAACGACATTTTGTGATGGAATGTTAGTTCGTTTGACCATCTCCGTCTGCAAACGTCCGGAAACAGGACACACAAGGTGTAAACCATATACGGTTGGCCTTGGTTGGTAAATGTTCGGGGGGAACATCAGAAATGTTTCGTACGTAGAAGAGGGATGGATGGATATGGTAGTCACCTACATAAGAATCCTTCTAATAAGACATTGGTCTCTGACTACGTTGATTGCTGATTCGATATTGCGAAGTGGTGAGCTGATCTAGACCTGATGCAGTGACAGCGCTGCAGCTAATGTGCTCGTTTACACTTCGAAGGATGTTACAGACACTAAGCCAGGTTGAAACACAGTTGCACCAGCGGGTGCATAGGAACAAGTTGGTTCCCGTCATTCGGGGCTATATAACGTGTACGGTTCCTGTAGAACTGCTAACCAACCATGGCATTACATGATGTTCAGGAAGTAATTAACTATTCTAGACTCGAGTAATAAGAAGAAGGGTCGCATTCACTACATGAGGCCATTGCTCATAGTGAGTCGCAGGACATCCCAATACAAAGAATACGTTCAACGCAAACAGACTGAAATCCTGAAGATACTATCAACGAACAAGAATAACAAGTAGTGTTAACGCCGGACATGAGGAAGTTCTTGCATCAAGAGCGGGACGTTTCCATAACAGAAACATAGGCGAAACCGATTTGTAATCAAATTCATCATAACTTTGGAAAAATCATTTTTTCTAAATAACCACAATGACCGCCATTGAAGCTAGTCTTGACAACATCGTTGTCACGAATAGGAGAGCCTGCTATGATCAGTGAAATCCATAGTGCAGCAGTTCGTGGAACGCCGTGACTTGGCTCTTCGTGCCCCAATGGATTCAAAAACCTAGCTTGTATCTACCAACGTAAACGAGCTATTGCCCAACTAACGCTCCGCGTGAGTGATGAAAAGGCACATGGGAGTCAAATGCTTATCGAACGCGCGTATACCTGCATGCTGTTCTTGCACTTCAGTTGGGCAATGTCACAGCTCTGGGGTATTATGACAGATTCCCTTGATGGAAGAAGGGTGGACTGCCTCCGAATCAATCAGCATTTCTAACTAAATGCCTCTCAGCTCACAAGAGAATGTGATGTGTCCGTAGTGCAACGCAAGTCACCCATGGTCCAACGGTAGACGCATCTCGCATCCAGAGAGGAGGCGTCTATCTTGTAACCCAAACGTTATTGCAGTTCGAATATGCGTAAGTGCTGTCGAACACGCAGTATCCATAGCCGGTGCGTGGCGATTGGTGGTGATCACGTGGCAGCGGAAAGCCGGTGCAGTGCACAGGCGTACCGTTGACGCCTTCGGATAAAGTAACAAGCGAATTCGAAAGCCAAGACGAATAACCACTACTTGGAAGGAGTATTGTGTACTAGTAAGAGATTGCGTTTATTGACTTGCATCTGTCTGAAACAAGCATCAAGATACAGAAGTGAAACAACAATGACGAGTGCATTAATGAAACAAATAAAGCGAAATTCGCAAGTGCGACAGAAAGTTGGAAAGGGGGCGTTTGGCGTGGGAAAATAAAACAAAAATTAGTTATCGCATCAGGCAAACTCCATTGCGGCTCAGCTGATTGGTTATGATCTGAGCACTAAAGCGCGACAGGTTCAGCCGGTATAATTATCAAAGCCGTGATAAAAGGAAGATACCAAAGATGAGGAAAAGTAGCATAAGGGAGTGGAATGGCAAATTGAAACCTTCGGGGTGGCAACAAACAATGTTCAAGTTGGTGGCAAAACAGAAACATTACGCTTAAGCATAAATTGCGGAAATGAGTTGATGAACAGTGAAACAATGTTCCAATGTGTTAATCCGATAATCAAGCCGTCTATACAGCCAACAGAACGAGTCTTGATTGTCAATACAAGGTAGTAGCAGGGGCAACTGAGTCACGGTCGGGAGCGAACGGATAACGGTCGACGAAACGTGATGTTAAATTCAGCAGGTGGCCTCCGCTTTGTTGATGCGATACAGCGGCCGACAACTGGTAGGACACCATGAGATCACTGAGCAAGCGTCGGTAAAATCCGGGAATTGATTCGACAGACGTCTCGCAATCTCCGGCTATCTGCCATTGTACTGAAGCTAGTCAAGTGAGGTAACACTTTGTTCGAATGTTTGAGGAGCGCTTTGTAATTTAGACGCGCCTTGGCTCTGGGAAGTGATCGACTGATTGGAACAACCGGTGCCCATTCGCAACAACTCAAAGGACTGGTTATCCATTTGTTGGTGTTACCCCAAGGTGTTAAAGCGATGACATAGAAACGTTGCAGTGTCGTGTTTACAAACTAGACCTCGTAAACCTGCAGATTCAGATAGGCGCTGAAGGAATGTACCTTATGAATCGATCGAATGGAGGCCTACGAAAGCCATACGGGACGCTACGTGATCGTCTGGCGCAATTAGCAAACGCCATCTCTCGAGACGATGCGCATAAGGAGAAGTATGATACCATAAAGAGTACTAACGTTATTGATTGTCAAAAGTAAGCGCAGCTCTCTAAATGACACTAATGGACGCCGAACTCGATTTGAGTGAGATTAAACACGAATCCGCGGAGATTCGAAATCCGAATGGAAATTATTCAATGAGCTCACATTGTTGAAGCCCTAACAAAAGATACAAGCTGCGAAGCGTATGCAGATATCAAGTAAATGACCCGTCCAGAGCTGTTTCGATTAAGTTGTCAGGTCCTGTCAACAAGTTCATGACATAGGACGGACGCAGAAAAAAGCCCTGCTACACGGATGTTGTCACAATGCACTGGTTCAGGCGAGCCATTAATGTAGCAGTAGTGACAATATTTTCTGGCATGTGAGTTTTCGAGACTGGAGTCACTGGATGGCGATTTACGCTGTCAACATGACAGTCTCACTTTTGACCGGGAGTGAGAATCAAATTTCATTTATTTATGAGCCCCGGGTCGATGCAAAACTAATTTCTGCGGAAAAAACAGCTAAAAGGAATCCGCCTAATGCTCGACCACACAACAGTTGCATGCTACAACACATGCATCTGTAAAAAGACAATAATTTGCCTAATACTGCTCTAAAGCCACAGGTAAAGCTTGGTGACAGCATGATAGGGATCAACAGATACCACCACCACCGTGTCAACAGCCACAACGTTGAGAAAGATTGAGCCGAGAAAGCACTGGCCGTTTCGCTTGCAGCACGCAAACATAATGACCCTCGCTCCGGAACATCTTGAAGGTTATCCGCATATATGCGTAGAAGCTCGTAACTTTTATAGATGCGTACTGATATGGCACTCCATTTTTTCGAGCCAGCTGAATACAGCAGGTCCGCTATGCTACCTATACAATTCATTGTTGCGCTCTAGGAGTGGATCGTAAGTACTTTGTGCTGCGCCAGTTATGCGCTTCTTCATTTATCCGTAAAGAGTGGAATTGTGAAGTGACGAAAACGTAAAGTAGCGTGCTCCGACTAGTGTAATGAACACGGTACTAGGTTCTCTTCAGATGGCGGATTGATTGTAATCAAATAAAATTTCGATAGCATAAAAAAATTGAGAAAGACAAGTGCCGGAATATAGAGTGCTCGTCTTCAGGGGAATTCATGAGGTCTGGTTCGATGTGCTCGATATCGGGCCCGCAATGATGTCTCAAAGTAGTGCACTTGTGCTATTGTAGATGATCGCTATATAGGTGGGGTAGTCCATCAGATTATGGAAAACCCATCGAGCGGACTAGCACTGACCACGCTGTTCAGCATAGCGGCCTAACAGCCGCGGCAACAGGGGAAACATGTACATCGGAAAACAGTTCGAGAGTCGATTTCGATCTCATCAATTCCTGACTTGTGCTCTATGAGCATCAGATCAATCGAGAGCTTTGGGGTATACAAAAGCCACTTTACCAGTTCAACAGAATATAGAAATGAGAGGAAGCGCCACAACAAGAACAGAAAACATAGAGGTGCCAAAGTTTTATAGCGTCCGTTACTGAGTGAAACTTGGTCTCAATGTCCCCCAACTGTTGCTATTGGGAGACGGATGAAACGTTAATATGTGGGTAATAACGTACATATCTAAACGGTGCCGGAGTACACAGTGGTAAAAGAACGGAAGAGCGGCCAGTTCTTAGTCGATATGGATGTGGTCTGACTATTAGACGAGATAGCTTATAGATGCTGAGTGAAGCAGGTGTCAACATCCGTGTTTACGCAAGTGACCAACGAGCAGTCTGTGCACGGAGCACATGTTGGTCAGTCTTCCAATGGTTTACTTTGGTTCCGATCAAGAAACAACGTTATGAAAGTAAACGTAGTTGGCACTTTGAGTCTTCAAGTAGACGCGTGTATGAAATACTTGGCGCAATCCCATCTCAGATTACGAGTAACTTGGACTTAAACATCTGTTACTCTGATCAACTGGAGCACAAGCGAAACGATGCTACTCGCGCCAAACATTGTATCCCAGGAGCTGTTTTGTCCGACTTTAAACTAAACAGCAGCAAGCGGTGGGAGTTGTGGTTCGAACCTCTGGCTTTGTGGGTATCCAACAGATGCCTTAACCAGCCTATACAAGATGCGAAATCTGGAGAGTGGGATAACAATAACAGTAAGGCATCTTCGATACAACGAATGAAGGGATTAGTAACAGTCTCCTTAACTCAGTAGGCAGTTCCTTGGAAGTGATATGAGAGACATGGATACACTGACGGCTCTGTTGGAGAAAACTTGGGCTAGGAAAAGTTTGCAACGGGTTTCCATTGAAAAACCCACACCCATCGGTACGAACCAGTGTGTCCCAATCAATGAGCAATGCGGAGTAGAACGGGTTGCGAACACCCTCGCCCAAGAATGACTCATCTGAAAGATGGGAAGCGGACGAAGTGAACGAATTAAACGACGCTGACTCCCCATGTCGAGCAAACGTCTGTGGATGCAGGGAACGGTGACGAACGCTGTCCAATAAGTAAGTCGAGCGATTGATGGGAAATGAACAGGGGTAGATAAAAACCTCACTAAACGTAAATGTGAGCACAAGGGCGAATTCTAAAATCAGTCACTCTCAAGCCGATGCTCAACATACACCAGCGTAATGCTAGTCTCATTCAAATGAGAAGTCAGTACTTCCCCAGTTTCCATGTTTATCGGGATAACGAAATTAGTCCGAACACAAGTGAATGACACCAGAGGGACTTGAGTAGCAGCAGGCCGTAAAGGAGTTAAACAGTGGTCTGGAGTGAAAATGAAACTTGGGGGCGGTAGTACTAGATCGATCTGCCAGTGTGACTGAAAACGTCACCAAAATAACAAACACATTGCCATGAATAACCCGTATCAGCCATATAAGTTCGAATGATTAGATAACATTCAAACTAACAGGATAGTGATAATGCGCCATGAAACATTTCCGAGGCCTCAAGAATACCTCCAAACCCAAGCGACTATATGCGAATAACCTCTTTAGAATTAATAATTCATTACATTTTCTTTGACCACAAGAAAGCACGAAATAGGTGAACTGCAGCGGAAGGTTTAGTTCTTTATTGCTACTAGTTCCAGGAAAGCCGCTTTGAAAAACCCACGATAACCTGTTGAGGGAGGTGGAAATGTCTGGCTGAGGAAATGGGCAGGAACTTTGCGAACGCTGGGCTCATAACGAATCTGACAACGGAGAGTAACCTAATCAGGAAAAGAGGATTCGAGACGGGAGAAAGGAGCAAAAACGCAAATAACTAATTAACACTTATTCAAGTCTTAAGTTATGTAGCAAAAGTGTTGGAACTATGGGCCGGTAACGAACACATAGCAGAGCCGTGCATCCAAATTTCCAATCTGTCACAACAGCCACTACGAAAATAAGCCCAAATCGAAAGGTTAACGGTAAGTGATCACGTTAGTTGCCGAATGGTGAACAGCTTGTAGTCAAAAAGGGATCATTCGCCACCTTGAAGGATACTATGTCAAAGTAAGGCACACAGAGGTCTAACTATACTGCTACTCGTTCCTCTTATGCAGATGTAGATGAGAAAAGTTGTTTAGACGTTCCTGGTTATGAAGTGACTCGTCGTAAATCCACGATGGAGGGTCTGTCTCAATAACATCGTGTGGTCATAGACGAGGATCGGCAGTACGATCAACGAGTTACAGACATGGAAGGCCGATGCAACGTTGGATAGTATGAAGGAAAAATTCGTTGCTGGTGAATGTATCCAACTCCATTTTAAAAGAAAGAGAAAGTATTCAGAGGTCTGTTAAAATATAAGTCATGCAGAAGGACAAAAGGATGGGTGATTGCAGCCTTAATACTGAGTAAGCAGCTAAAAGTATGATTATATAAACAGTAACGAAAAATTTCATTGAGGGAGCTAAAACAGGAACAGAGAAGCTGGGATTATCGGAAGCAGTGCCCGATGAATCAAGTGCCGTTTACCCAAAGAAGCATCTCTAAAACAGTGGGTATATGCGTGGGGTCTAGCACAATGGTCATCACGGGGTGTGCTACATCGGAATAGATGTGACCTATCACTCCAAATCTTATTTAGCTGTGTCTGGCGCTGTATTATTTTCAGGCCCACGGATAGTGTAGCTCAGTAAGTGATTTCGGGAAAGCCATAAACGTTTTCGTCCCGGGACTTAAGCAGGAGAAAGGCAAAACAAGAGCGACCAAGTGAGAAGAATGACAGTTGAGATGGTTCAATGTCACAAAAATGCACCTACCTGACTCCACAACACCGTTTGTCCGGGAAACGTGCAGCTAACACCCTCGATTGGGGCAGGATTCAAATCACAAGCTTCTTCTAAACAGTTGGGAAAGGGAGACAAATTGTAGTGCCACATAAGTAAAAGTATTCGCGTATAAGACATCCAACGAGCTGAAAGCGCAAACAGAATAGGAAAGCAGAAACTATATTAAAATATGATAAAGTTGTCCATGACTATCATCTAGCATCATTCTGTTGGGTTGCTGATGTATGAGCACAAAGTTTTCTCGTCCCTAGGTGAACAACCAATATGCCACAATGGCCCGTACACAATGTACAGCGACGTGGCGAAAAAGAAAAGTTCCTTAAGATAGAGACGCTCCCCGTCAACACACGGAATCCGTGTAGTCAGCCGCGGGTAACCGATTACGTAGGTGAGATAACCACACGTATGCTATAAGAATTTAGGTGCCTCTTTGGCACAAGCGCTTCAAAAAAACGCCAGTGCACTCGCGCCTGTTGTGAAGAAATAAAAAATCAGCTGAGACCCAACCTATTGTGAAGAGACGCAGTGGGTGCGGGCAGGTTTCGAGACTTAAAAACTACGTTATCCAATTTGGTTTGAAAAACGTCCAGTTAAGGTAAAAATGGTATATAGAAGTGCAAATGTAGAATGTTGAAGAATTCCAGTAGCTGATGATGCGATATACGTAGGGAACGGACTACAAAAAGTTCACGAATGAAGGAGGAAATACCGTGTATGCAAATGTTTAACAATTGGGGTCTTCAGCCCCTAGGCTGACGGTATCAAACAACAGCAATTTGACCGAAGCCGCCATACAGGAAGCTAGCACCTTTGTCCACATTGAAGACAATCAGCACATAAACAAAGGCAGAACAACGCGCCACAGTGGTAGTTCGCGAGAAGTTGGTCAAAAATTGCAGCTGCATTCAAAGGGTAAAGAAAGTCGCAGCGTGTTTGGATTGCGACACGTAAACTCTATTTGGACCTCGATCACTTTAATGTCTGGAAGCGTATCCAAAGTGGAGCTTTCGGTGGTGCACCTTTCCAACACCGTCGATCGGGTTGGTCCTTGGTTGCACTCTCTATGTAGAGACAACAGTAGCCAGGAGTGGAACACGAGATGTAGTAGTTGAAGGCTGATACCTTGATCACTAGGTCATTGAGCTCCGCAAGCAGTGTTTACAGCACAGAAATTGTAGTGACATGCTCTTCCGTCCAGGTTGAACTAGAAAAGCAGACTACAACCGAGATTCATGTTGCCCTCTTACCCACTTCCACACGAGCGTGCGCTATGTATGGAGGGAGAGAGAGAGATCGGATAAGTAGCTAACTAAGAAGCTATATGTTAGGTGTTACAAATAGCATTTCTTTTGTTCGAATGGCCGCCCCCCCCCCGGTTGGCGTCTGGCACATTGCTATCAGAGGAATTTTTAAACGGCAATCAGTTGTCGCTGCGTAAGTGAACGCTTTATCGGGCTTAAAACCCTGATGATGGCTCATTTAGTCTTGATCCATCAAAAGCGCTCGAACTGGAAAAGCTGGCCAACGTCAAGACGGCTCCTGATCCAAGTGTAGACAATTTGTGTCAGTTCACAGCCAAGACGCACACCTACTTGTGAATGAAAGCATGTGACTCCGTACCAAGCTGGCGCGAATCAGAGATCGCACACCAAAAACTTGGAGGTAGCATGCTAGAGTGACACGTTTTTAGGTCGCTGCCAAGGAACGTGACGCTGACGGGAGACCACCGGCAAGTCACGTGACCGAGAGATGAAAGCATCAGCGGACAGCAGGCTCACATCGGACCCCGCGAACGCCATGCTTCCAAAAGCAGGTGCATCGGCGTATGCACAGGTTTAGATGGTTCACGCATAAACATGACTGCTTACGTCAGAAGTCTGACTTTAGAACAGAGCATCCTGTGGGCTTTGTTTGATGTCTTACTCTGTGGTGGACTGGTTGAGATCCTCTAGCAATTAGACCACAATAATTTTCTAGTGACTGAAAATGCTTAGATATCAAAATTGAACTCCACAGCTGACCAGTCATGTTCGGGAATATATGGAAAAGTTACATATCACTAATCAAACCGAGAGTGCAATGCGTCTATACTCAAATCGTTCCAGTAACCGTAGCGGTGTCTCCTCTGGCAAACCCCGACAAAGACTGGCACCGTCTACAGCTCCAAATTTATTACAAAACAAAGGTAAACCTGAAGGTATTACTTGGCTTGGATTATCGAAATGCGAGATATTTTGATCTATGAGATCAGATTGTGATTATAAGTGCTGTTCCCAAGGGTAATTAGAGTTCTTCATTGCCACTGTGCCTTAGAGTAATCGGGGGAACTGTGATATCCAACCATGGCAATGAGACTGGACCATAGCGTGGTACGATGGTTTGTTCACCCCCGTGACCCACTGAGCTATGCTGAGTGGCATTTTTCAAGTGCCTAGAGAGCCACTCATACCAGACAGGTCAATGGTTAGGGGTCAGACTAACTCAGTCTTACGATGCAATCCTCTTCGGAGGTTGGGGAGAGGCCGATGGCCCTTTTCCTGTAAAACCTAGTGATGGGAGACAACAGGTCTACGGGTTATAAGCTCACCGCTCGACTGACGAAGAGCACGAGCACCACGCATTGTCTCTGACGGTGAGAAGGCACCTTCCGGTGCTCAATGCTTTGCTAGAGCCCGCCCTCTCAACCACATCGACAATAATCCCTCTTCTTGGTTTTCCTCCCTGCTCTGCATTTATTGAGCAAGAGGCTTCCACTGGCCTCGCAGCTGCTGTCATTGATACATGTAGCTTTTCCATCAAGCCTAGAGTTTCATTTCACATTGGTTCCTTTAACGGTATCAATCTTGGTCGGATCGGGCAGCGGGAAGTAAGGACTCTCACTCTTTACTCCCTTGGTGTTGATGTGCGCTGTGTCCACGAAACACGCATACAAGATAACAGCGTCGTGACGAATCTTCGACTCTATGGTTCTGTTACGATTGCGTAGATGCCTGATAAGATTGTCACTGGCAGATTGAAGAACGCCTACGAGAACGGCTTGGACGGCTGGCCAATCTAACGGATCTGAGCTGACGTGATGGCGTTAGCTTAGACCGGGGTACGCGCTAGTGAGACGGGAATGGAGCGAGTGTGAGAACGATCCTAGCCGCACGTATTCGGATGGACGCTGAGCCCTCATAACGGACGAGGGTACGCAAGCGAGAGGGGTTACGGTAGACGCGCGCTAGTGGCTTAGACGCGAACGCTGCCCGGCTGACGACGCATACAAAATCACGTGACCGACCGACTCCCAACTAAAGCGAAGAGGAAGCAAGACAGGTGGTCCTCTGAAGGCTCTTTTACGACCAACAAAGGGCGAATCACAGCCAATGCAATGGGTCATTAAGTTAGGGAAAATTGCTACCACGACGAGGTGGTAGTTTACAAAAGAACATTGTCAACAGGTGCGCAGGTGGGCCGCGTCTCGGAGTGGGAAGGAACTGGACCCCGCTTTCCACAGCCATTATGCCGGAGTTTCTGGCGCGTTTTTGCGGGGATATTTGACGGGCACGCAACAGGTCTGAGTCTGACGATGATGGCTACACTCTTCGCGTGTCTGGTGATACCGAGTCAATGGCCCAAGATATTTACGATGTTGGCATTGCACTCAGCAAATATGCTGAAGGCAATCAGCTCGACTGGATAGCGCTGAACAGCCGCATGTGTGCGGTTCGACTCTGAACCTCTGATGGAGCTAATAAGCACCGTATGGAGACAAGGTGCCTTTACATCGCCTCAGTTTATGCCGTTATTGAATGCAGATCGGAGGGTATCAAAGAACGTTCCTATCGACAGTTCCCATCTCTTCTGCGCAAGGCGATGAATACTGACGTGATTGTTGCTGGTGACATGAATGCCAAAGTGAGACACCGTGACTGCTAATGGATCTCCGAGGCATCGATCAGCTTGATCGAAGCACGGAAACATGTTCCAATGGGCACTGAGTTTCAGGATGTCCGTAACTCTCTAAAAGGATGCATCGCAAGGAGTCTTCGAATCGACCGGGAGCGTTAGTGTATAGCAGGGATCCATGAGATGGAGAAAGCCAGTGCCAACGGGAACAGCCGAGTGCTGTTCTGGCTCATCCGGAACACGGGTCCAAGAAAGAAATCCGTTGGAGAAACAACTGCTGAGAAAGACGGGCAGCTGATCCATTCGCTGCGTCGTCGATTAGTACGTTGGGCGGAACATTTTTAAGAACAGTTCAGTAAGCCTGCTGCGACATAGCCGCTTGCGGAATCTGCTGAGCCGTCGCGGGAAGTAGATGTCACACTTCCACTTTGGAAGTGATTCGAAGTGAGATTTCCGTGTTAAAACGAAACAAGGCTACTGACAGACGACCTTCCTCCATCTTTGGTGAAAGATGGTGGTGACTCTTTGTTGACTGAACTCGCTACTCTATTCAGCACGATTTGGAAAAATGAAAAAGTACCCTCAGACTGGCGACTGTCAACTGTCGTACCCAGCTTCAAGAAGTCAGCGTACTTTGTGTGAAAATCATCGAGGCATCAGCCTTGTTTTCATTGCATCTAAACTCTTCACGGGCATCATTCTCCGACGAATTACTGGTCACCGCGAGAACCGATTCACTAAAAGCCAGGCTGGCTTCCGCTCTGGCCGTGGCTGTACCGACCACAAATTTACTGTTCGCCAAGTATTCGAGCAGACACACACATACAGGCAACCGACCATGGTCATTTTCCTTGACTTGAAAGCTGCCTTTGACTCTGTTGACCGCGCCAGCTTGTGCCACTGCCTATCCATGGAGGGCGCGCCGCCTAAATTCTTATCCATGCTTAAGTGCATTTACCGTGATCCCCGAGGCCATTTAAGGGTCTACGAGAAACTGTCCCTTGAGTTCCCCACAACAAGTGGGGTTGGCCAGGGTTATCCTATATCTCCTTTCCTTTTCAAATTTGTCATCGAAATGATCATGAGTGACTTCGTTCTTCCAGACTATGGGGATTGGAAGTTCTGCCAGGTGCCCGACTGACAAACCTGGAGTATGCGGACGACATAGCTCCACTTGGGTCCGACGCAGTGGCTATACAAACACTACTGTATATACTGAGGCGTAGTGCTGCATGCTTCGACATGTGCTTTGCACCTACAAAGTGCAAAGTACTGCTGCAGGACTGGACCGACACACCACCGGTTCTAGCTATCAGCGAACAGACACTGGAAGTGGTAAATTGGTTCACTTACCTTGGTAGCTGTATCATCTCTGGTGGTCACACCATAGAGGAAGTTACTTCGGGAATCAGCAAGGCCCATGTGGTTTTCCAGAGACTCAAGCATTTATGGAGACAGCAGGATATCAGCTTGCCAGTGAAAGGTAGGGTACATAACGCAACGGTAAGACAGGTGTTGCTGTATGGATCAGAGAGCTGGCCAGTTCACATTAAACGCGTGAGCGTGTGTTGACAACCGCTGTTTGTGAAGTAATGCTCACGTCTGGTTGGAACACCGGGTGAGCAATGCTGAGGTCCACCAGTTAGTTTTTGGCAAGAAACCTTCTGGTGCCTCACGCGAGTGCTTATTAGATCTTAGTCGCTTACGTTGGCTAGGCTGTCCTCCGTATGCGCGTTGACCGGCTTCCTCGACATGTATTATGCACAGTGGCTGCACCAAGTTGGGCGAAACCCCCAGGTGGCGAGTCAATGACGTGGCATAGTGGCATGAAGAAATTGACAGAGACTTAGTCGGGCTGGTGCGTGCTACTTCGAGGATGCGGGCCTCGGGATGGTCCACACCGATGGTTAGAGACCGTATCAGATATGGCGGAGTCACGCAGTCAGTGGCGTTCTTGCATCCGTCTTCTTGTATCTGGTTGCTGATTTTCGTTCCATTCTAACTAGCCTAACACACTTCCTTCTTGCTTCCACTTCCATTACATTATATTTGCCTTTAGTCGCACTTGCTTGTCGTTATTACTTATTGGTATTCTTGCGATGTGTCGTGGCAACTGGATGCACCGCACTTCGGTGCTCGGATCACAGTTAATCAACTGCACTGAGCTGAACAGAACTATCAAACCGATGGCCGCAAAGACAAGTGTTTCCCTAATGGGGTATCGACAGAGTTTCCAACGTGGGCGACATTGTCTTGCGAGAGTGACACGTACACAACACACTTTCAATCCAAGTTGTAGAAAATGGTACTAGGAAGAAGAACGAGCGATGAGTTTTTCTTCGTGAATATAATCATAAATCTGCAAGGCGAGATCCTACGCATTACAGACCGGCCCACAGGGTTCGTCTGTGAAATCACTCAAGCGACTGGACCAGTTGTCAATATATACAGTGGTCTGGATCTATAAGGTTTACATATTGAACGTCCAGGACATGTAAAATAGAACGGTCGACTTAAATAGGTCGTCAGGACGTAGAGTTGGTTAATATCAAAGGTTTGGTTGCTTTTGCTCCCAGCCGAATTCTGTGTGCGCGAAGTGAGCACGGCGAGGTAAACGATGCGAAACACATGTCCAAGCCACTGAAGTCTGTGCAGAGAAAGTATGCTGTTCAGTGACAGGCAAAGTCTGTCTAATCTGAAAATCCACCATCAAACGTATTCAGTACTAGCGTGATGTCGCCACCGTACCCCAGCAATACTCTCAAGGCAGCAGTGATCAAAAACAGACTACTTCTCAATATCCTTCGCGGGAACAGACCGTTTCGCAGTCATAGAGTACGACCGATCTCATTGTGGCATTGGAAACTCGGCCTTTCAGAGAGGCTTAGATCGCCTTGACGCCAGAGATGGCGGAGATTAGTAAAAGCAACCCAAGCTTCGGATATGCACAAAGAGACTACATCCGTTAAACCATTAGCACAGAAGCTTCCGAGGTAAACAAACTTGTCTAGCACTTCCAACAAAAGACCTGAAAAGAGTAGCGGCTAGCAAGTCATGCAGGAAAACCTTGCACTTCGATGGTGCGAAGGTCATCCCAGACTGGGAGACGAACAGCAACTTATACAGGATATTTTGGACGGCCTGTGACGAAGAACAAAGTAGGGCTATGTCGTCTGCATACTCCAAATCCCGAAATTAGCCCACCGGAAGCAGCTCGACGCCGCTGGGTTCGCGGTTCTCCAGAGCACTCCCCAGAATTTCGTCAATAGCGAAATTGAACAAGGAGGGGATGCTGCGCAACCCTGTCTCGCGCCACTGGTGATGCTAAATGGGGGGGGCGAATGTTCGCCGTGCACCCGCACTAGGCCCGAGGTTCGACAGTAAATGGCTACAAGAATGGTGACACACTTCTTGGGCACTCCCCTTCTCAGAAGACAACACCAGTGAGCAGCTCGGTCAACTGAGTCAAACGCGGCTTCTATGTCTAAGAAGATAACGATCGTTGGCCGGACAAATGTTTTACGACGCTTGAGTATTTGGCGGAGTGTAAGGATGTGATAGATGCAACTCTGACCTGACCGGAACCGAGCGTGCTCTCCACGTATGCTCTGTTAGGCTGAGCCTCCTAAAAAGCAGAGCGGCGAACACCTTGGAAGCAACACAGATGAGACAAATCCCTCTGTGGTAGGCGCAGTGTATGGTTACCCCATTTGAAGACAGGCACAATATCCGACAGCCTCCAACCAAATGCGATAACTCCAGTGACCCAAATATCTTGGAGGAGGGAAGTTAACTCGTGAGCAAGTGATGGGCCTCCATCTTTGAAAAGAGCCGAAAGGACTTCATCTGGGTCAGGAACTTTGTAGCGTTTTTAGAGGCAAACTCATGGGCGACCTAAGCATCAGATTGTAGTGAGGCGAACACACACCAGGGAACACTGGATTCCAGTATGGTAACCCATCAGTGCTGTTGGCCAATTAAACTGCTGCTCAAAATGCTCGGCCCAACGCTCAAGTCGGCGTTTTTGACAGTGGATTAGCTCGCCATTGGTTTCGTATAAAATTTCGCTTACAGTTGGCCTTCTTCCGCCAATGAATCGGAACGAGAAGAGCTTGCGGAAATCCCCTGAGGTGGTCGCTTGCTCTATCTCAAAGATCCGTTGCGTCCAACAGGCCTCGCAATCTTTCCGGAGAAGCTGTGTGAGCTCAACGTTGGTAGCCCTGCACAGTGAATGGCATCTAACGCCAGCAGGAATTGCTCGACGGGCTTCGAGAAGTTTGAGGGATCGCGCAGAGAATCAGTGGTGGACAGAACAACTGGTGAAGCCACAGACCAAGGTTACAGAGTTGTAAATGGCACCGCGGATGTGTGTTCAATGTGCTTCAATATCTATGCATGAGGCATTCTTCAGCCTTGAAGCCAAAGTATCCTGAAATGGGTGAAGAACGTTAGGGGTGGAAAGCCTGGCAACATCAAGCCGTTTCTGGCGATGCAGCTAAAAGCCACCAAAAAAGAGCGCGACCATGGTGCACAATAGCGCCTGATCCGAAGTGAGATAGGTAATGCATATTGACCTATAATCCTGTATGCAGCCCCGCCAGCAATAACTGATGACGATTTGGTCAATTCGTGCCTACGGCTAACAGATGATAGAGGTCTTCAGGTTGTTCGTTGGATCAAAAGTATGAAGGCGTTGACTTCATATTTGGCCGCGGACAGGCGCTCTCGACTCAACATTTGGGAATGAAAGGACCACGAACACACTTGGCTGGAAACCCAAACAGATATGTCAAGAAACCGTGAGCCATGGCGAGCATGTTGTAAGACTCTGCCACCATGCCTTCAGTTTTAAACTCTTTTTACCCTCATTGCTTATTACTGTTGAATTATTATGTTTGTCCATAGGTGTGCCACTCTGCCAATTCTACAGTTAGCTGTGTTCAATATATATATATATATATATATATATATATATATATATATATATATATATATATATATAGGGTTCGCGGCATCCGGTTTCGGATTTGCCTGTCACTGTGGCCAGCCACAGGACACCTGCGCCTACAAAAGGGACCATGGGTGGCTTGCGCTGCAACACCCACAGCTCCAACCACACACACCCCATATCCAGTGTAAACCCGAAGAAATAAGACTGGGAGGCATGTGGATGGGAGCCACGTTTCATCAACGGAGCCGGCCCACACTCCTTCACAGGCAAACACAAGCACACTGTATTTGGGAATCAAGTGCACACAAGGCGGTGGCTGGACCGTAGTCCGCTCCATACTGAGTGCATGGAACCACTCTTCGAGCCTAGCACGGCCACAAGGACCGTGCACCCCATCCCCTCCAGCAACGACCAACTGTCTCCTGGAGCCAGTATGGACGAGGTGGTGGGTAATAGACAGGTAGGCACCTTGTCAACATGCACATCAAGCGCAGCCACACCGGGGATATCAAGCAACAGCTAATCACCTGGAACGACAAAATGAAATAAAACAAATCCAATGATGCATACAGATACGCTGGCATAACTCTTCGCTAAGTTAGCATATGAAGTAAGTTGGTTAGCAACGGATCCGCGATAAGGAAAAAATGTCTACAAGTTAGTTAAAAATGTTACAAACGCAACAAAGTTACCGAAGATAAGCGCAATTAATGTAAGCAACGTGGACAGTTAATAGAAGAGTATTCAGGTAGGCAGAGCAAACCAAATAAAATGGAATGAACTTTATCCAGCTTAAAAAGATCTAGTTTAAGTGTAAGTTGGTTTAGCCCAACTGCAGTGAAGAAGCATCAAGAATGCAACATCAGTCTCAGCATGGGGCATATATATATATATATATATATATATATATATATATATATATATATCGTCAATAGCGAGATTGAACAAGGGGGATGCTCGGCAAACCTGTCTCTCGTCCTTCAGCAAGACCCCGACAGTCTACCCGGTGGTCTGCAGGCTACTCGTTTATGAGCCTGGGGAGGGGTGGTAATGAGCGTGCATACACCATGGCGGCCACGCGCTGCATCCCATCAGTTCCGTAAAGGATCTAGGCGTAGTCTCATGCTGTGATCTGAAGTCTGTCGACAACACGGACAGACTACGCAAACGGACTACGCCTGCTTTGGACACCTAGACGCAGCTTCTACACTTTGTCTGATTAGATTGCCACCCGTCTGTTTTCTTCCATAATAAGACCTGTGCTTGAATACGATTCACCCGCCTATTGCACGATCACAATAGTTGAATTGCAGAGACTGGAACGAGTACAGCGTGTAGGTACCCGGCTCATCCACAGTTTACAGGGTATGTCGTACGTGGACCGATGTAGCAGCCTAGGGCTTTACATCCTATCGTATCGTCGGCTTCGAGTAGATCTCATTATAACGCACCGGATACCGCACCTGGGTCACTTTCCTATGTTGAGGCCACTGCTGAACATTCGCGCATCAAGCAGCACAAGCGGACACCTGTACAAATTAGGGGTACCGGATTTAAAGCACATCGCTCACCTTCTACGCTTCGAGCGTCGAGTGTTGAAATATTGGAACAAACTGCCGGAGACGCTAATCGAGGCGCACTCGATGTCGGAATTTAAGAGATTCCTTGACGCCCACTTTGCCGACTACAGGTATAGGGAGTGCATCGCACCAGGATAATATATAATGCAGCTGCAATATGCAGCCACCGCGCAGGAGTCAGCGACGTGATTCCGTGCATGTGCCCGATCCACCTACGGTGGAGCAACGGAGAATTCAGGATGAATTCCATCGCTCGGTCATGCAGTTTCCATAGAGACTAACACAGAGCTTGCTACCCAGGAAGGGAACAGTTCTAAGTCTTGGATGCATATAATTTGAGTATTTCGTATTACCTGTTGCAGTTCGCACTGAGCACATCGGTAGACTATGAGTAACACTTATGACGCCACTAATTCTAGGCACACTTCACTGGCATCTCACAAAAAGATGGATTTTCCGCTACCGTTACCTCCCTGGCAACAAACGAGTAGGTACATCCATGCATATTAACGTCTCACATGCACATTTTCGTGATTCGGTGTCACTTCCTAAAATGAGTATTCTTATCCGTTATGCTTCGATGATCACTTCTATACGATCAGTAAGAAAAGGGAAATAGATCTAGTGCGGCTCACTTTGATATGTGCACTGAAGTGGAAGTAGTGATCCGTAGCGCTGCACGGTATTCAGAGCAGCCGACTGAATTGGGGCAGCCGATGAGTGACAATGCGGAATTATTTCCTTGTCCACACTGACCGGTAACACTCACTGCGGTGGAATTGCAAAACTTTGTTCAGTAGATACGAACCAATCGCTCGTCACATCATCGACGCACGGAAGACCGCAATGCTAAGGGAGCGTTGTGATACTCATATCTAACAAGCTCGATGCTCAAGTACAGAAATGTATCAGTCGGAACCTCATAATAGCTCGGAGCACTGACAGCTCGGGCTAGTCGTTCAGTTACTTAGCTGCTCACTGAAAATTTTTATTAAATTGTCAGCGTTTCATCATCATACGCGATGACATCAACATCACTGCTACACTCTGACGGTACCAACCCGTTTGGTGAAGAAACATCTGCGAACCAATTAACAAACTCGGCGAGCACATAAGTGCCTGAGGACCGAACCTCCCCAACTACACCCACAGGGCCATTATCGTAGCGAAAACAAATTATAGGCAATGTGAGTAAACCTATCTGCTTAGTGATTAGGTTAAGTGAGACGAAAGCATAGTTGCTAGATGAGAACTAAGTGAGGACTACGGTTGTTAGTTACTTTGCTGGATAACATGTTAATGTAGATGCGAGTTAGAAAAACCAACGCTTCTTTGTAGGTCTAAGATACCATAAAGCGGACACGTTAGGCGGTTGCCTTGCTCCTTGACCTAAAAAATCTTCGCCGCTACGTAGGGAAAAAAGAATCCGACGGGAACAATTGTGCTGTCAACTTTAACTCATTTTTCGGTGGTCTGGGTATAGTAATGTGAATAAACTATTAGCCTACACAAGTACACAGGTACGCATTTTTTGTTGGTACATACTTCGTTGTGACTCATGCTGTTGATGTTGCATACATGATGCTTCTTCACCGCAGTTGGGATAAACTGGCTTAGAGCCAAACCAGATCTGGTTAATCTGGATAAAAGTTATTCCACTTTATTTCATTTGTTCAGTTCTGTTTTTTTGCTGCATCTGTCAATTTTGCGTGTTCGCTTTCTGTTAAATTCCATGTCGATTTTTTGATATCCCCGGCGTGGGTGCGCTTGATGCGTATGTTGACAAGGTGTCAACCTGTATAACATCCTGCACCTCGATTACAGGCTAAAGGAGATTGTGAACCGTTGCTGGAGGAACGGGGTGCATGGTCCTCGTGGCCGTGCTAGGCACAAAGAGAGAGCGGACTACGGCTCAACCACTGCCTTGTGTACCTCTGGTACGTATGATTCCCTAAATACCTAGACAGGAATGCTGCTGCTGTGCATGCTGAAGGAGTATGGGCCGGCACCGTTGATGAAACGTGGCTCCCATCCACATGCCTCCCGGTCTCATTCCTTCGGGTTTGTACTGGATATGAAATGTGGATGGAGCTGTGGGTGGTGCAGCGTAGGCTACCCATGGTCCGTCTGTAGGCGCAGGTGTCCTGTGGCTGTCCCCGTGGAGGCCACAGTGTCAGGCAAATCCGGACAAGGATATGGTTGGCGGCATCCGGTTTCGGATTTGCCTGTCACTGTGGCCAGCCACAGGACGCCTGCGTCTACAGAGGGACCATGGACGGCTTGCGCTGCACCACCCACCGCTCCAACCACACACACCCCATATCCAGTGTAAACCCGAAGGAATAAGACCGGGAGACATGTAGATGGGAACCACGTTTCATCAACGGAGCCGGCACACACTCCTTCATAGGCAAACACAAGCACGCTGTACTTGGGGAATCAACCGCACGCAAGGCAGTGGCTGGACTGTAGTCGCTCCACACTGAGTGCATGGAACCGCTCTTTGAGCCTAGCACGGCCACAAGAACCGTGCACCCCGTCCCCTCCAGCAACGACCAACTGTCTCCTGGAGCCAGTATGAACGAGGTAGTGGGTAATAGACAGGTAGGCACCTTGTCAACATGCACATCAAGCGCAACCATACCAGGGATATCAAACTACACCCATTCAATTTAAACAACAAGCTGAAATAAATCCAATAATGCATACAGATACGGTGGCATAACTCTTCGCTAAATTACCATATGAAGTAAGTTGGTCAGCAACAAATCCGTGATAAGTAAGAAATGTCCACAAGTTACTTAAAATGCTACAAACGCAACAAAATTACCGAAGATAAGCGCAATTAGTGTAAGCAACGTGGCCAGTTAATAGAACATTATTCAGGGAGGCAGAACAAACCAAATAAAGCAGAATGAAATTTATCCAGCTGAAAAAGACCTAGTTTAAGTGTAAGTTGGTTTAGTCCAACTGGATATATACGTACATATACATACATACCAGGATGCTCAAAAGTCTGTGCTAGACAGAAAGAGGTCGTGATGGACGCAAACCTGAATTAGCTAATCACCGTTGTCTGTTCTGTAAATACCATTGTTGCGTTGACCACCGAGTTCACATTCATCAACTTCAAGTC
Organism: Dicrocoelium dendriticum; assembly: GCA_944474145.2. NCBI lineage: Eukaryota > Metazoa > Platyhelminthes > Trematoda > Plagiorchiida > Dicrocoeliidae > Dicrocoelium > Dicrocoelium dendriticum. The sequence continues at coordinate 71,302,307 of OX104064.1, read as the reverse complement.
TACCGACCCGCGTGTTTAAGGTCTCGGGAAGTACCACGATGTCGGTGCGGTGCTTTTTACGGAGAAGGTCGGACAGTTGAGCACAGAACTTTCCCTTAACTGACTTCAGGCTGCAGTCTGTGGGAACGTACCCTGCAACAATGAACAAACAATGTCTGCTGGCGCCGCATTTAGACAGTCACACTGAGGTTTCAAGTCGGATCACAAAGAGTCGACTGTTGACAGAGATCAAGCCTGGTAAAGCGGCCTCAGCACGTGCGCGCCAAACAATCTCCATGCCAGCATGATCAGCGGCTTCGGCAGTTGAGTCTCCAGATAGGCACAATGTGGAAATGTCCAGTGGAACTCGCAGTGAAAGCAGACGTAGCATCCTGTTAAAGTTCTGTAAACGGGTCACACTGAGGCAGCAGACATCGATGGCCGTAGTCCCAGGCGTGCGAACAAGGGCTGTCTGTGACCCCATCTGCACCAGCGTCAGAACATTGATGGCTGTCAACGAATTGGGAACGGCTCCCTAGAAATGGCTTGCCAACACGAGTTGACGCACCTTGGACATAAGCTCCTGATCCGCAAACGAGTACGCTCGTCCAAGGCGATGTGGATACGAAAACGGGGCGATTGACGTATAAGGCGAACCGTTGGGAGCCGCCTATCTAGGTATTAAAAAATAACACGGCTTTCGAGTAGAGACAAACCACTTCTGTGACCAGAAGTGAGCGGTAAGTTACCTTATATCCGGTCACATTGACTCTGTCACAGCGGTATCTAATGAGGAACCAGGCAACCGGCCCAGAACCCCCCAAGCCCTAGAACGCTGTCGCTGATTGTCCGCGACTGCTTATTCCACACGGCTGGGTACAGCCAAGACTTATTCACAGTTACCTTCGTAAGGAACGTATTCAACGGTCCGCAACCTGGGGACCCGTTCGGTGGTGTACAGCTCCGCTGAATTAACCAGTTGTTAGCTCACTTTCGGGAGCAGTAGAAAGACGGTAAACTAGCGTAGTGGTTTGGGCTTAATGTGGAACTGGAAAGTTGAAAACAGTGCAGGGATCAGATCAAATCAGATCAACAATGATGAACGACGACGGTCTCAGTTATCCTCCAGGGTGGCTGAATAATATGGTTCCTTCAATTTAAGGAATAAAAGTGTATCTAGCGATTCGATCACAGGGGGCGCCGAAATGTTTGGGATATCAAACAGAACTGTGGAAGGTGAATCGTAGAACTGTGTAGATCATCAGTGACAAGCGCAAGACAGAAATGTTAGAAGCGACCATATTGTAGTCAGCAAATGCGATCGCTTGAAAGAATGCTCAACTTAGTAAACCTAGTTGCAGTGGCATCTTTGCTCAAATATACAGTGAAGAATTTTCAAGTGAAACAGAACGTACGATAAAGAAACGCCTGGAAAAGATATCAAATGTTATCACGGGTGGCAATGTACACTGTTAAAGTTTACGGTGGGTTAATGACCGTAATCATCATCATCATTATACATGTCAGCTAGAGGTGGGAAATACCTCAGCTACTGTGCCGCAATAACTAAAAGAAAATAAATACAACAGTTGCATGACATCTGAGCGACAGCAACGGATGGGCATCGTTCCGGAAAGCTACCAGCCGGCTATTAGTAACAAAAAAAATTATGTAAAATTATATTACGCTACGAAATAAGATGGTAGATGGAGGGGGAGGCTAGAAGGGATGGGGAGCGATAAAGAAACTCACAGCAGGAACGCCACTGAGAACGGCTCCTTGCCATGTCAGCAAGCGCATCTAGCCGAACGTGTTCATCGTTTTTGGACCCCAACCAGGGAGCCGTGAAGCTCCAACCGAGGTCACCACGGAAGTGGGGGACTTCGTTCATCTTGACCAAGTCATCACTTGGACACCCCTCCTCTTCTTCCATCCACATCCCCGGTGAGCAAACAACGCACGTCGCGGGAGTCGGTGGGCTGGCATGCGTAACATGTGGCCGAGCCATCGGAGCCTGATGCGTGAAATAACGGTGCTGAGCGGTTCAGTTCCTTTTCCTGTGCTGTAAACAAGGCGTCGAACACGCTCGTTGCTCACACGGTGTTCCCACCAGATGTGAGCTAAACTGCGAAGGCACTGATAGTCAAACGTTACTAGCCTCTTTATGTCCGCTGATCTAAGGGGTCAGGTTTCGCAACCGTACAGTAAGGTCGAACGTACCGCTGCATTGTACACTCTACCCTTCAGGGCGAGAGTGATTTCGTGTCGGCGCCATAAGTGGCGAAGACTAGCAAAAGCATTTCGAGCTTTTGCTATACGGTTCGTGATCTCATCTTCAATCCCAAGGGCGCTGATACAACTTCCCAGGTAGGTGAAATACTGAAGGACTTCTAGCTGATCCCCACCAAGCGTCAGCGCAGGAGGTGATCCCTGCAAATCTTGGAGAAAAGCTTTGCATCTCGATGGCGCCAAGCAAAGCCCGAAGCGGCTGACAGCCAGTGCTAATTTGTCCAGTGCAGCTTGGCACGTCTGGGAGCTGTCACAGATGAGGGCAATGTCGTCTGCATACTCCAAGTCAAGAAGTCGTTCTCTTGGGAGTAGCTCCACACCTTCTAAGTGGTGTCCTGTAAATGCAATCTGCATGACTTCGCCAATAGCGAAGTTGAAGAGGAAAGGGGACAGCGGGCATCCTTGTCTCACACCGTTGGAGATATTGAAGGGTGGCGACAACTTGCCGCAAGTCCTCACTCTACCCGAGCTACGCGCGCATAATGGTAGGATAATATTTACATATTTCTCAGGTACACACGTCCTGAGTAGACAGTCCCAAAGGGTACATCGATCAACCGAATCGAAGGCATCTTTGATGTCGAGGAACACGACTACGGTAGGCCGCCAATATGTGTGACGGTGCTCCAACAACTGACGCAAGGTGAAGATGTGGTCAATGCAGCCACGACCCCGACGAAACCCGGCTTGATCCTCACGAATCTGGCTTTCACGAGCGCCAGTCAGTCTGTGAAGGATTACGGAGGCAAGTAATTTTGAGTCGATGGGGATCAGACTGATTCCTCTATGGTTGCCGCATTCCGAACGCGAGCCTCCTTTGAAGATGGGAACAATAACGGAGCGGCTCCAGTCGGTTGGGACAACTTTCTGCTCCCACAGTTTCACTAGTAATTCATGTAAATCATCCACAAAAGCAGAACCCCGAATTTGAATAGGACTGGATGAAGATTATCTGGTCCCGCAACTTTGCTTAACTTCAACAGTCCGATCTCACCTTTGACTTCTGAGCGAGGGCAGATCCAAAGGGACAGCCCACGGAGCAGGGCGATCACTGGCCGGTGAGGAATCGAACAATTCCGGCCGATTAAATTGTTTTTCAAAATGCCTAGCCCAACGCTCTTAACGTTTTGACAAATTGTGGATAGGCTGTCCACTCTCGCCACTTGTTGTTTTACTAACACCAGGTCTCCTGCTGCCCGTTTCCTGTATCAGACGGAATAACTTTCGATGGTTACCAAGGGCAGTGGCCACTTCTATCTCAGACGCACGAAGAGACCACCAAGATTCGCGGTCTCTCATCAGGCTAGCACGGAGTCTTGCCCGGAGCTCTTTGCGAGTTTCATTGTGTTCGCTTCCAGTCGGAATATGCCAGCGAGCATCGATAAGTTCCAGAGACCGCGAAGAGACCCAATGTCCATGTTGGCGGTTAAACTTACCACATGGGGATTTTTCTGCTGCTAGTAGGGTCTGGTGAACATGCGACCAGTGACATTCAGTTGTCTCCAGTGAGCGCTTACTCAACTCGCATGTCAGCGTACTTTGATAGGCAATCAGAACAGCTGGCTTTGTCAGTTGGCTGGTGTCAATGCGCTTACAGCGTCGTCGTGGGCGTCCGCCAAAACGCATCCGCATGTCAGCACATACAAGTGCATAAGCGTAAAGATAATGAGGATGGGAAAATCACACAGAGAGGAATGAGACAAGGTATCCATACACGGAGTAGGCACCACCAGTTTCCGTGATCCTGCAAGATGCCCCTATGTACCTCCAAAGGTATGCATGCGGCCGCTAGTATGGTGAAGATAGCGAAAAAATTCTGGTAATGTTGACGCCTACAAGTTTCTACTCTGGTTAGTAATGCATTTCATCCCGAATGCAGTGTAGAGAGGGACAGGCTAACAATAGAAAAAACGAGCTGGCGACCAGTATAGTTGTTTGCATTGGTTTGTCAAGAGGGATAAAAGCTTTGGGTCACACAGACAACCATCGTGATACTTGTATGGTGGTACTGCACCCATCAATCAGCACAGTACCAAGCGTTGTATGTGCAATGCTTAGCGTTCACGTGCAAGATACGGAGTGCGTCCTCTTGAAGTTTGCAACAACCAAGCTACTGCACTGTGTGTAGCTGTCCATCCAGCTGTTGGGTTAGGCACTGTCTCGTAACGTCCAATACACCACGGTTGATCGCGATCATTCTACTTTCACCGACTAAGCGTTACTAACTGCGCAGGAGTGCGTTGCATATCGGTGAGTGACAGACGAACACAACAATAACCGTTATCAAAGTGACTGAATTCTCAACAAAAAGTAGAATCCTACGTGGTTGTGCAGATGGGACATTCAGAATCAGTGGACTAATCCTGGCATCACTACCCCTTAACAAAACAGTCGACAACCAGACATAAACACACTTGGAAAGTAAGCGCAATGTTAAAGTTATTCATATAGGCGATTAAGGACGTGTCACTGTAACATTCACCCGGTTGACTAGCCAAATGTATGCAGTGAGGCCCCGTATTCATGAGTAGATAGTAAGCAGAAAGTCGAGGGGATGTATAGTTTCCGATGAGTGTACTGGTGCACTCGAACAATGACGAGTTGCTGAAGCAAGCCCATCGATTTTTACATAATGGATATTCATACGGTGAAAAGCGTATCCAGAAACGAGGGAGTTTTGTGGTGCGGATTCTTCCAATAGAGCCCCGTTGATCTCGAAGTAAACTTCTGCGTGAGAGATGAACGGATCATTAAAAACACACAAAGTTAGCGCTGCATTATTTGAAGTGCCTGCCATGTGGATAGAATGTGACAAGCCATCTCAATTTGGACCATAATCTGTTCTCAAATGAACGCAAGTCAATTCGGTTGGGAGCGGATGAAGCCCAAGATTGAAATGCCTCAGCCATAGTCCCAGCGAAAGAACTGACCAAGGTTCACTATAAAGTAAATTGCAGTTCAAATGGAGATTGTGTGTCGCAATCAATTCACACAATGACGAGGCTTTAACCGAAGTGACAAGCCCTAACCGCACAGCTCGGTGATAACAATTTGCATCTGTCATAGTGTTATTTGCGTACACCGAACACACAACGATCTAGAGTCGCAATGCGTGTGTAGCTACACCGAAAAGGAATTTACGGTGTAAATAGTTCACCTTGAATCTATAATGTAGTGGTAGATCAAATAGGTTAATCCAAATAGCTACCCTAAGATCATACGTAGAGTGCTGAAAATCATCCTTTGGTCAATATGGTGAAGTTAACCACGAATGGTTGGTTGGGAAATGTGATTCTGCAAATCAAAACGAACAGTACAGATAAACGGCTAATTGTTTCTCATGCGTTTTGAACAATTAGTACACACCAGTTCTATACCAAGGAAAATGGTTTTGGTAACCAAGGTCGCCCCGGCAACTCCGACTGGCTGTTCCCTGAAAATCTGCCCACCAAATGGTAGACGTGTGTACTGGAATAGTCCTCTGTGAATGCTAATTGTTAGCAACTCGCGCGATTCCTCCGACATTTCTATCTGGATATATGCATCAGACAGGTCCAGTTTAGCAAAACACTTGCCACCGTTCAGACGTGTAAAAAGGTCTTCAGGAAGGGGTAGAGGGTACTTGTGTTCTTCTAAAGTAGCATTCAGGCCCGTAGAATAATCTGCACATAGGCGGTTTTTTCCGCTGGTTTCGTGACAACCACAATAAGGGCTGCCCAGTCGGTTTGATAACTCCAGCTGACCATACCCGGTCTCTTCGGTCGGAAGACTGGCTTTGCGTCTGGCCGTACAGATAAGTTGGACATGGTTTTCGTGCACAATCCCAGGCCATCTTGAAAAACCTGCGGATATTTCTTTTTGAGCGTCTCCGTTCAATTCACAGCCGTATCGCTTAATTTGTTACACACGGAATTCGGGGGAACATCAAGCAGTTTCATACAGTCAATCTAGTCGAGAGCCAGTAAGTTCAGATCAGGATGTTTTGTCAAGCAACAAACCCTTTCGAACTGGCAGTCTTTGAACATTACAGAGCAGTAAATTTCAGCGGTCCTCTTGAAGCATTAGTTACAATCCGAGTTGTTCCTTGAAAAGGTGGTTCACCGATTTTTAGCTAAATTTCCTCAGGTATGACCGTGATGTCTGAGGCACCTAATTCACAATCACCGTTACGAATCTTCTGCTTTTTGTGGCTCCTGTATCGAAGGTAGAAAAACTAGGATAACGTGATCCTTGTGTTGTTAAATATGTGGGTACAAATTGCTTGCAAGGTTTGGTGACGTTCTTCTTGAAAATGGTTGCACAGCAATGATTCTCATCGTGACCCGTTTGCTGCATTTCTGACAAACGGGCCTTCTGAACTAGCAGAACTTGACGAAGTGCCATTCCCCACAATGTCAGCATGCGGATGATGGTCTGGTTGACTTCATTGAGCTTTGGACCATCCCTGGACTCTCGCGCTGGTTTGATAACGCCAGCACACCTACGGGGCATGGACTGCGGCCTTGAGTAATCATGTTCGTGTCGTGCTACAAATGGATTAACCTCTGGCATTCGAAAGTGATGGACATGAGACTGATGGACAGGTCCTGCTCAATGTTGTTAAGCAGCCTCATGGGGATTTCGGCGTCCTAAAGCGCTTGGAGACAAAAAAACGAAAATTAAGGCCTTGAACTGATCATCTATCATTTCTCTTAGCTTGAAAAGCTCGAAATGACGATTGACGATACTGGCGTAAGTTACGAAATCGTCTGATGCACACTTAACGAGCTTCATGCAGCTGTATCGGACGCTGAATAAGGAAGGCTGTTCACCAGATGTTATGTAAGAGGTTCAAGTTGGTTGAAAGTGAAATCTTTAGGGTATTTTGACAAAATATGATAGATAAACTTGTCGTGCTCCTTGGTTCACAGCTTTCGCAAAAGTACTCCGCAGTTCCATCTATCGTCAGTATCAGGGAATTCGGATAGGAAAACGTCTTCGTATCGTCTGAACCAAGATTCGAAGGTTAGGCCGGCATCCGGATCATACTGAAACTCGTAAATGCTGTTCGCGACCGCATCCACTGATGACTACTGCTTTTCATCGTTTGGTCTTGCTTGAACCGCAAAACGCTGAAAGATATTCTCGATCAAAGGTGTCTGGCTTTCTTCGAATTGCTTCTGTTGACGTTAAAGTATTGCAGTTGGCTGTTCCACCAAGAACGAAATTTTTCCGTGTTCTCCATGCGAAATCACCCCGTTGCTTGTTGTTATGGTCACCAAAGTCACCCTGAGTTACTATGATTGGCTACTCGAGAAAACCTTCCAGCCACGATCGGTCGATCAAAAAGGTAAAATTGTAGATACAGTGTAATGAGCACCAGACAACAGATGAGTACACAGCGCAGGGACTTTCTTTGGTCTTCGCTGTTCTCTTACATTCTTTACTTAGGTTGTGCGAGAACATTCTTTTGGTTAACCGATGCGATTATTCTCCTTGATTTTTGGAAAATGGCTAGAGTTTGATGCGTTTACGGGTCACTGTTCTATTCGTTAGGAAGTGCCCCTTCTGACAGGAGACAAGCATAACAGTACATTAGTGGAGATATGAAAACACCTTGGAAAAATATCAAGTTTTCTACCACATAACTTGTATCACATGCTACACCAGCAGCACCGGCTCCAGACTCCACCTCATCTGAAATAGCCACACCCAGTGTGAGCCGAGTCACCATCAATTTAAACGATTTCAATGGGTAAGAAGCACTTTGGCTATCGTACCGCAATCCAATTGGGAGATAGAAAAAAATGAGAAAAACTACAAAACGACATGAAAAGATTATCGCCATTCGTTTAATAGCATGCTTTCAATTATTAATCTACGAGCCGTTACAAAGTATAATATCACCTTTAATAATGCAAAAAATATAAGCGCAAAATAGTACGTTGTCTCACGTCGAGAGCTCGAAAGATCTGTTCGGAAGATGCTCTGGAGGATGAGACGAAATCAATACAGAACACGCTACGTGAAAATGGCTGTCTGAATAGATTCATTCAGCGTCACATGCACCTCAAAATAATTTTGGACGTCGAGCAAGCAGTTGAGAAGAAAGCTCTCTCCATTCGCTTTAGTTTTAAAGGTAATACAATCACTAAGCTTATGGTGGGAAAAGTGACACAGCCAATAAGGAACACTTTTCCGGCTGTGATACAGCGATGTATCTTCGCCACCAACCCGCTTATTGCTGTGTGCAACAAGAACACACCGTCAAATTTGACCTCTTACATAATCTATCGACTTGAATGCACCTGCGATGTAACATATATTGGTGTAACGGCTCGTCAATTGTCACGTCGCATTAAGGAACATAGTCCAAAATGGTCGGTGAACAGAGGCGCAAGCAGAATTTTGTCCCATCTATTCGAATCGGATCAGAGGGTTAACCTTTCAAATGCGTTTAGTGTGGTTTATCAGGTCCCATTGAACAAATCGAAATGTCTGCGTCTATGAATGCTCGCCACAGCAGAAGCTATCGTGACCCGAATATTGCAACCCCGGTCATGTTCGTAAACGAAGTTCGTTCAGTCGCTCTGTCCAACCTGGCCGAACAGCAGTCAATCTAACCGTCACTTTGACACCGGTCCCGTCAGTGTGATAGCGCAACTCCGATCGACCTACGTATGACAGAGACGAACTATTTGCTGTCTAGCCATTGAGCTTCGTTTGAACCAATCATCCTATATTTCTGTATATTGTAATTGTATATAATTTGTACCAGCCCGAGGACGAATCATGGAAAACAATTGTTCTCCTCACACTGGTGTTCTCTGTGAATCGCTAAGAAGGTTCCATTTGATTAATATTATATATTAACGACGAAGTCGTGGTCGGAGTGGAGGCCAAGAAGAAGGGGAACGGACGAAGAAACTTAAAATAGACACAATTGGTGTCTGTTCATCGCCATGTCAACACATGTATCCAGTGAAACGTGTACATAGTCTTACAGACCAAAACAAGAAAGTCACGAAGCTCTGATCGAGACCAAAGTCAAGGTGAGTCTTCAATCCTATTGACTAAGTCATTAAATTGGCCTCATGCTATTACCATACCCAGATCATAGTCGCCTAAACAACGCATATCGCAGGAGTCGGTGGGCTGGCATGCGTAACACATTATCAAACCAACGGAGTCTGGTGCGTAAAACAACAGTGTTGAACGATTCACTTCCTCTTCTTGCGCTATAAATAAAACGAACAGGCTCATCGCTCACGCGGTGTTCATACCAGATGTGAGCTAAGCTGCGAAGACACCGGTTACAGAACGTTAAAAGCCTATCTGCCTCAGCCGATCTGATTGTCCAAGCTTCATAATCGCACAATTGGGTGGAACGGAAGGATGCATTGTAAATTCTAATCTTCAGAGCGAGAGTGACACTGCGCTGGCACTATAATTAGCGAATTTCAGCGAAAAGAACTCAAAGTTTTGTTATATATCTTGAGACTACATCGTCCATCTTACAGTAGCTAATACAGTTGCCCAGGTAGCGGATCGGCACAAGGATAAGCGTAAGGGATCTCGGTTAGTCTTGGAGGCAAACTTTGCAATTGGATGGTGCACAGCAAAGCCCAAAACGGCAAACAGCTAGTGCTAATTTGTCCAGTGCAGTTGGGCACGTTTGTGTTGTCACATAAGAAGGCAATATTGTCGGCTTCCTACAAGTCTGGAAGTCGATCACCTGGGAGCAGCTCCACACCTTATAAGTAATGTCCGGTGAACGCAATTTCCATATATTCGTCAATGACTAAATTACATCACGAGGAGACTGGACCTTAAGGTGGTGCGATGGTTTACGTACCTCAACGATCCATCGGGCTATTCTGGGTGGTGCTTTTGCACCTTCATAGCCACTCATACCAGATTGGTTAATGGTTAGAGGTCTGACAATTCCAGTCTTCTGGCCCTGCAGGTTGGGGGTTGAAGTGAATGTGGCTCCTAACTCGATAAAATTGGCTCTCTGTAGTACAATATCAAAACCTCGCTGTCTTGCGGTCAGTTTTTGAACCAAAGGCTTTGGTTAAGAACCCTAATCGTTCTCTTGTCTAGGTCTGGGCAACCGGACACTATCCTGCCCACGCAATATTATGAAGGTTTCCTCAGACAATTAATTGATGCTCTAGCATCCGTAGAAAATAATAAACGGTGTCCTATCTACTGCATCGAGCAGGGTGGACATGGGTTTGGATGCTACTGCTTAAGCCTTCCCGCCTTGTTCTTTTCTCTCGCGCGCTTTTTCATCCTTATCGTAAGGATCCAACGTTATTCTGATCGTCCGGCGGGGCCTTCAAATTTGGCTGTGCTCTAAATTTTTCCAAGTTAAGGAATTATCGACACACATGCTTTCAGCGATACTTCCTAAATAGAGTTTGTTTTACACACTGTTCTTTTCTGCAATCATTTACATGACAACCCATACTCGCGATGTTCTGAAGTCGTTACGTGTTTCCGCGCAAGTCAACAACGATAATCGATTTGATAGGAATAAAATGAGAAGAAGCGGCAAAAAACGAAATAAAACTAGAAAAAGGCACCGTGTGGGGTGGAAAGTTGTTTTGAGGAGGGAAAACCAGACAAGCATGAGCGTACCCATTTTTCTAATCGCCAATGTCCGTTCGCACCTGGGAAATATTGAGGACCTTAAAAGCATTATGAAATGTCGAATACATACTTGAAATCAATATGCTACAAGAGACATGGCCCCGTAGAGATGTTGAAGGCGCCGTTGTTGCAGCTGACCGTTTTATTTGTTTTCGTGCTGATCTATGCACCTACCGGAACCGTGGTGGTGGTGTCCCAACATTTATTAACACTCCTTGGTGCTTGTCCTTTGTGCTTATCTTTGCACGACAGCCAGCTGTTTGTGACGGCATGTTGCCTACACAAGGTGTAAGCGCCTTGATACTGAATGTTTGCACAGGGCATTAAGGTTGTCAGGTAAGCCGCCCTTCTCTCCCTCTTAATGATCTCTATTCCATAGGTCATCATGATTGTATGGCAGCAAAGTATCAGTACAAATGGCTGATATACTGCTGTTGTTGTTGATTGTGCTTGTCAGTGAAAAGCCTCTTGCTACTCAGCACGTATAGAATGTTTGGCCCCACAGTCTCTGTGCATAGTTGATGGTGAATGCAACAGAGTTAACATTGCAAAGTTGAATTTGGAGAATCCGCTGGCGGTTGGGTTGCTACAAGCAACCTCTATTGAGACCTCGGTTCACTTGAGGTGGACCTCGGTCATTGCTTACAACTCTTGGGTTACAGAAAATTGTAAAATATCCCACCGGGTTAGAGACAACTCTGGAATTAGTATTAATCAATAATCAAAAGATATTGTTCACCTGCAATCGGGCACCACTTGACAGCTCAAACCGTTCTATAGTCAAGTTAACCACTGTTATCTACAGTAAGACAAACCACAAGAATGCCACTCCCTACGACGATCTTAGACGGAAATGGAGACAATCTTTCACTCTAAACATAGAGCGGCTTAGAGAAATGGTTGCTTCCATAGATTTCAGTCTGTTTTTCGACACAGTAGTATCAACATACTGTGACCAAGTGACAAGTTATCTGAACTTTTGATATGATCGCTGTTGCCGATAGAAACCGTCTTCATCCGTGTTGACCGCTTTTCTTCACCCCATCTCAAGCAAATTCTTAGGCTCAGGGAAAGAGCTTTCAAAAACAAAGACGGTGCGTTAGTGAAGTCCTCTTCTACTCCTGTAAGGGAAGAAGTTCGCCACCCCAATCATGTCTATGACCAGACCATTCTAGGAAAGAATAATTAGCGTGAGATTTGTCGGATGATGAAACAGCTCAGCGAAGTCACAAATTCTGATGTGGACGTAGAACTAAATCTTAACTTCTGCTAAACTAGCAGTGATTCGTTCTCTGATTCATCAGCTGCACCGTTTCAGTGATCTACGGACTCACTGTCTCCTGTCGACATCCCAGCACTGCACAAGAAGCCAACCCAGCCGCACTCCGGCAAGGTATGCGGACCTGACAGGTTGTCTCCCACCGTCTTGAAACTGTGTGCCGCTTCCTTAGCCCGGTCTCTGGCCGACCTATAGACAATGTGCTTAAAATAAGATGAAATCGCGGATGGTTGCAGGATTGCCAGAATAACACCAATAACGAAAAAATGGACAGGTAAATATCGGCCTATTGCATCCACCTCTGTGGTTTTGAAGGTCTTTAAAATCATTCTCAAAAAAGTGTTCGCCCAGTCCCGATTTGTGTGCAGAAGTTCAAGAGTAACACAAGATGCAGTGGCTTGTCTAGTGCATTCAGTCTTGTTGTCGCTAGACAGTAAAAGCAAAGCCACACGTGTTTGCCTTCTCGACTTATCTTTGCCGCCTTATCTTTGCACGATAGACAGCTGTTTGTGACGGTATGTTGTCTACACAAGGTGTAAGCGCCTTGACCCGGAATGTTTGTTAAGGGCATTAAGGTTTTCAGGTAAGTCTCCCTTCTCTCCCTCTTCTTATTCTTTATTTCATAGGTCCTCATGGTTGTATAGCAGCGAAGCATCAGTTCAAATGGCTGATGTACTGCTGTTGTTAATGATGATGATGATGATTGCTTTCTCGACTACAGCAACGCTTTCAGTTGTGTTAACCGTAAATTTCTGTTTGAAGATCTACAGACGTCTGGTATTCAACCCACTTTAGTATTTTTGTTAAAAGATTATTTCACCAAATGTACTCAGGTCACCAGGTTTGGCGACAAAAGCTCCTCACTAATTACCACAACATCCGGTGTCCTTCAAGAAGCTATTTTGTCACCATTCTTGTGCTCTACTTACGTTATCTCTACACCTGTCCCAGAAGTAGCCATTCTGTCATAATATGCACAAGGCGCGATCACTGGCATGAATCATCAACCCTCGACCCCCTCAGTCAAGCGGGAAAGTAGTTTGGACGAGTTAGTGCAATGGTCAAACTCCCACTGCTTGAAGCTGAACGCGTCCAAGTGCAATGACATGCTGTTTTCACTTCATAAAGCAGCTCGTAACCAAGAACTTGTCACGGAATGTCTCCAACTTCGGATAGATGGTGACAGTTTGAGCTCATATACTGTCAATGGAGTATCTTGAAGTCACACTGAGCCACGATGCGTCCTGGTCCCTACAAGTAAATCAAATATCCACCAAAGACGGGCGACTATCGTTTTACGTCGCAGATTGTGATCATCCTGTGTACCATATAACTTTATCCTGAAGTTCATCACTGTGTGTATTCTACTACACTAGACATTGTTTTCTTGAGGTTTCTAAAGCCCTACTGAGTAAGCATTTCAAGCTGCTTGACAGGTTACTGAAGCACTTGTCCTACTGCAGTGGTATCCCAAACCCAACTTGGGCAGAAACAACTGTATAGACGCGTAAATTCATGCACTAAATTTGTTTTAAAAATACTCGCTGACATTAGCCATCCATTTCACACTGTACGTTCCAAATGCATTTCTACCTCGCCGAGCAGACATAAGTATAGAGCAATATGCCCGCACGAAAGCTTATGATTCGTCGGTCATTCCTTATATAGCCAGATTTCCTTCCAAACAAATTCTACCAGTGACGTAACTCTTTGGATTAAGCCTTTTCATGCTACTTGTTCGAAATCTTTTAAACTGCTTTTTTGTCATGTCGATAGCATATGTCAAGGCAGAAAATGCAACCACCACGAGTGTTTAAAAGCGCATTCTTGACATGACTTGATTCGACTTGAAGTTCCCTTTTATCCCGCGTCCTCAATCCCAAAATCTTGGCCATCCCCCATCTTTGTTCAGTAATCGCTCCAGTCCAGTTGACGAGTTCAAGTCTATCTAAACGGAAAAGGACTGTGCATATGCTTCCATTTGGAGCCCTCGATCTTTAATGCCTCAATGTGTGCACTTTGTTGCAGATTGGCCACCAGGCAGCACTTGCCCGAACACTGGACACCCTATCAAGCGATATGTGCTGCTTGTCAGAAACTCGCCTGCAAGATTCGAGTTCTATGATTACCTTCCGATCCCCAATGTGGGACGCGGGCGGAATTTTCCCACTGCGACTGTTGGGAGATGAGAGGGCTTCAAACGCCCGGGTGGGCATTGCTTCTAGCCCTCGGGCTAAGGCTACTCTGATCAATTGGATCCTAATGAACAGCAAAGAAGTTGCGTGGGGACAAACGGTGTTTATTTGTCATCGCGGCCTATGCGCCCACAAGTCGTAGCCATGACTGGATGAGAGGCGACTTCTATCATCAATTGAACCCCTTCAATCGTTACAGAATAAGTACGGACACTGTGGCACTTGTTGGTGATTTGAACGCACAAGTCGGAAAACTGTCCACTAGTGAGCTTCATCTGGGCGGTGAAAACTATGTAGGCTCGAGGATTGATACTGATGAGCAGTTGCTCCAACAGTGTGAAGATGCTCGTCTATTTCCAGCGAGCATTCACTTCAGACACAGCACCCACCGGAGGGTGACATGGCGCTTACCAGCCATGGGCGCAAATAGATCACATCGCGATCAGTTACCACAGGAGAGGGTACGTATAAAACTGTAGCCCGATGAAGAGCACGAGCGTGGATTCTAACCATGATTACTGAACAAACATGGAGGGGAATAATTGAGGGATTGAAGACGGGGGATAAAGTGAAATTGGAACGGGACGACAAGGACGAAAAAGCGCGAGTGAAGAAGAAGACAGGAAGGCGTGAGCAGCAGCATCCAAACCCGTATCTGCCCTGCTCGATGCAGCACATAGGGTGCTGTTGATTACCCAATGCGGCGACCAGAGCATCAAGATTATCTGAGGAGAAGTCATAATGTGGTATTACGTGGGTAGTATAGTGTCCGGTGGCCCAGACCTAGACAAGAGAACGATTAGGGTTCTCAACCAAAGCCTCTGATTCAAAAACTGACCGCAAGGCAGCGGGGTTTTGGCACTGGACTACAGAGAGCCAATTTTATCGAATAGGAGCCACATTCACTTCAACCCCCAACCTGCAGGGCCAGAAGACTGGAATTGTCAGACCTCTGACCATTAACCAATCTGGTATGAGTGGCTATGAAGGTGCAAAAGCACCACCCAGCATAGTCCGATGGACCGTTGAGGCACGCAAACCATCGCAAGGCGTTGAGGTCTAATCTCGTCATCGAGGCCGCTATATCAGTGCCACCAGGAATGGAGATATGATCACAAACCGCACAGCAAAAGCCCTAGGCGCATTTGCTAATAACCGTTATCTGTGGGGCGTGACATCTCTCGCTCTGAAGGACAGAATTTACAGTGCAGTCGTCCGTACAAACCTACTGTACGGTTGCGAAACCTGGCCCACCAAGTCGACAGGCTTAAAGAGGTTTGTTATGTTCGACCATCGCTGTCTTAACAGCTTAGCTCATGTCTGGTAGGAACACCAAGTGAGCAATGAGCGTGTTCGACACCGCGTATTCGGTGCAGGAAGAGAGTGAACTGCTAAGCATTATTATATCATGGAATAAGCTCCGACAGCTTGGTCACGTGTTTCGCATGCCTGTCCACCGACTCCCGCATTGTGTGTTGTTTTCGAGCCGGGGTTTGGATGGAAGAAGGAGAAGAGTAGCCAAGTGATGACTTGGTCAAGAGGAATGAAATCCATAACTTCGAATTTGGCGTTGGTTGGTATTTCCTGACTACCGGGCTGGGGTCCGAAGGACGATGAACACGTTTGGTTCGATACACTAGTTGACATGGCAAGGAGTCAATCTCAGTAGCGTTTGTATTATGAGTTTCTTTATTCTTTCCCATCCGGCTTATCTTCCATCTCCAAACACGATCTATCCTCTGACGCAAAAAAAGTTACTAAGTAATGTTTTGTAAGTAATGTTTTTGTATGCTATAATTTTCAGCAGCTTGCTTTTTCATGCCTTATCATTATGCATTACGGCACAATAATGGAAGTGTGTTTCTCACCTTCAGCTAATGTGTATTTATGGTGTTAATGACGATGCAAAGCTAAGGAATAGGTGGCAAAGAGTATCCCTGTCTCACAATGTTGTGTGGTGTCGAAGGTCGGTGGTAACCAGCCATGAGCCATCACTCTGTCAGAACCAGGCTCGTAAAGCGCTTTTATGATAGTTAAACATTGAGCATCACACTTTGTAGCCAAGCAATCCAAAAGGCATCAGCGGTACGCCAGTAGGCAGAACCGACGCTTCGCTGTTGCGCAACCTACACCGGTCGCACATGGGCTAAGGATACTGCGAGGGGCTCCCGGTCCCTAAGCAGGCTCGAACCCGCGATCTCAAGATTACAAGGTAGGTTTGTGATCTTTAAGGCCACAGGCCGGCAAGCAGTCCAAAACGGCCTATCAATCCGCCGAATCGAAGATACCCTTGGTGTCAAGGAACACGAATCCGGTGGGCCGCCAATATTAGTGGCAGTGTTCCAATAAAGAACGTAAATAAAAAATGTGATCAATGGATCCCCGATTTTGATGAAATACAGATTGTTCTTCACGAATCTGAAGCTCAAGGATACTGGTCAACGTACGGAGGACGGCAGATGGAAATGCCTCAGATACACTCCAGACCAGACTGAACCTTCAATGATTGCTGCATTCTGAATGTAGGCCCCTTTGAGATTTGGACAATATCGGAGCGAATTCAGTCGGTTAGAACAGTTTTCTGTTACTACAAATTCATTGAGTAATCAAGTAAATTATCCGAAAAAACTGGTCTCTATGATAGTGAAGAGGGCTGACCGAAGTCCATCTGGTGCTGCGGCCTCATTCAATGTCAACAGTCTGATCTCACGTCCGATGTCCACCTGAGAGGGCGAAGCCAAAGTAACAGCCAACGCAGCAGGGTGACCGCTGGCCAATGATAAAAAGTAACAAGTCTGGACGATCAGATTGTTTTTCGGAGCGCTCAACCCAACGATCCTACCGTTTTGACAAGTTGTGGATAGGCTGCCCACTCTTATCGCATACAGCCTTGTTAGCACTACGTCTCCTGTTGCCCACTTCCCGTACCAGGCGGGTTGGCTTAAATGGTTGCCAAGAACAGAGTCCGTTCTAATCTTATGGGTGGGACGACACCATCAGATTTCGCAATCTCCCTTCCGGCTAGCACGCACTTTGCCCTGAGGTCTTGGCGAGTCTGTTTGTGTTCGATTCAAGCCGGAGAAGGTCGGTGATCATTCAGAAATTTCAGGGACTGCGTAGAGAACCAATATTGATGCTGGCAAACGGATTTGTCACAAGAAGACATACCCTGCAGTGAACGTCTGGTGTATCGACCTAGAGATTTTCCCCGTTTGGTCGCGGACTGTTGTGTACAGTATTACAAAATTCCAGAGATATTCAGAGCAGATGTGATGCTCCTTAAGCAATTCCGGAGAATCGCATCACATGGAAGTCCGTCAGATCGCGCGCCTTTGTGGCGTCAGAGAACACTAACTACATTTGATCCTCATTACCAGAGCCGCCATCCCGGACGAGTTGCTGTATAAGGATAAATTACAGGGTTTGGCGTGAGATATTCGAACAGGAGAGACGAAAGACCAATGTGCACAAAGCGCTCGATTCCGAATCCTTGTTCCAGACACGGTGAAGCATTTTCAATCACCGGCTGCATCTCCGCTGTGCAAGTTGAGTCTGCTGAGATATAGCTCCCATGCGCTCAAGAAGATTCGATCTTCTTTTAGTCTTCCAAGACATTTGTCTGCGATGAATCATCTTCGTGTGAAAAATAGAGTACACATGATCAGTAAGTGAACAAGATTATGCTTAAGACGATCTACAACTATGGAACTAAGTAGCTTGCTTGTTTATAACGTATATCGACGGCACGGACTTCCAACGGCTCCTGACAGTCATAGACGGACTCTGCACTTGCTTACATCTTCTCTAGCTAGCTGTCAACTTGGCGTCACATTTTTAGCCGTAGCTAGCCTAGAACCCTTTTAATAAACGTTCGGCTAGCTTTTTATGTAAGTTCAATCGCTTACCCGAGGTACAGCGCATCGGCCATATGCGCTGTAAAGGGTGACCCGTTGTCAAGAAATTTAGCAAGCCCATTCCTAATTTTTTATGCAAATCCATCAGTTTTATCGGTTCAAAATATGTACATATTTAAGTTTTTTCATCTTTACGCGCTCTATACATTTTTGCATTATATACGATAAGCACGCCCAGTGAGAAGTAGTAATCAACAGTGTCACCGTCCCCATTCACGCTTTTGGGGAAAGAAACACTAAAAACTGGTTCGGACAGTTGTGACGTAATTTTTTGCTACGTGGTATTACATCTAAGAAATCCAAGTTACACCACTTCGTCGCGGCCCTTCCTCTACATGTTAACGACGATATCGATGACGTTCTCGACCCTTCGGGCAAGCAGGAAAGTCAAAGAATCCGTCCTGAAGATGATTGGAAAGTCCAACCGCGAACGTGTGACAAAACTACTTAACGAAACGGAGATGGTCGACATGAAGGAAGATGCAGTCTGATGAAGCCTGCTATGGTTGACGACTTTCTCCTACGTCAAATGTCGCTGCGTCGTCTTCCTTGGGAAATGTGCAATGCTTTCTACGACAACGTCGAAGCTCCACTCTCCCAACTCACCGACAGGGCCGGTAGAATTTGGGAGTCATACGCCGAACATTGCAAGTACAGTCTACTTCAACTGACAGCTTCATGGACCTAGCGTCAGCTGTCACTCAGCTAATCAAACGTTTTGATAGATTGGAGTTTACACAATGTACTAGAAAGCTTCCTCCTAGAAAACGTAAGGGTACTGCTCGTTCCAAATCTCCGTTGAGGTCTTCGTCCGGATCAACCGATACGTATTTCTAGCAACATTAACAAGTTGAAAGCAGCGCCAGAGTTTGCCGCCTGTCCTGATCATTCGCTTACCAAGTGAAACGGGCTGGCCAGCATATAACGGCGACAAGCGTAGCTGATCCCCATAGCCGCCTTTTATTCATCACCGACTTAGCAATGAGACTTCGCTCAGTACAGTTCAGTTGAACAACTATGATCCGGATCCAGTTGCCATGACTCACTCCGCAAGAATAACAATAAAAAAACAACGGCAAGAAAGTGTGGCTGAAGTCAGATAGAATGCAAAGAAAATGGAAACAAGAAGGAAGTGTGTTAGACTAATTCAAATGGAACAAAAATCAACAATCAGGTGCAAGAAATCGAATGCAAGAACGCCACTGGCTACGTGACTGTACCATGGCTGGCTTGCTGAACAACCTCGTGGTGCCAGTTGGGTGGTTCGGGTTTGTTCCGTTCCAGCAAATGATTCGGTGACACAAATGTCCGTTTAACAATACTGCGACGTGGCGGATGTGACTCGCTACTAAATAAAGTCACTGACCCTTGCCCCTCCCTGACATGCAGTGTACTTTAAGGGTGCGTTGGGCCGCTGGTCCTTCACGGACCGAAAGACGTATGAACCATCTAGTTGGTCACCGGCTCCCAACGGGTTGCGACGCCCCCACATCGCCCTGCTGTCTTGTAGGTTAAATATTTGATCCAAGACCCTGGGTAGGGCCCCTTAAGACAACTCTCTACTTCAGCCTGGGCAACCGGGTAGTATCACGCCCACTGACGAATCATGGACCACACTGCTTACTAGTGCTCCTGCTATGCCTATCTTCTATGCTAACTCAACTGATCAATCTCTACTCACAGATCACCCCACCTCCCCTCCACCTATATGTACTCTTATGTCTTCTTCGGTCACCGTCACAAACGACACACGTCTCGCATCTGATGGAAGTAACAGCCAAACTCCCAGTTTGCAATGCCCTGCGAACTCAAGGGCCTCTCACTCCACCGAAGCTCCAGCTCTTCTTCTACCTGGTTCTCCATTCATCTTCGCAGCGTTTAATGTTTGAATTTCGATGCAGATCGGACGACAAGCATGTCTGGCCCGTACTTTTGAAACGTTCTAGGTAGACATCTGTTGTCTTTCAGAGACTAGATTACAAGACTCTAGCGCCGTCATTAGAATGGCCTCTCCGGTAAACCCTGACGCCAAATACCACTTGCGTCTTTCCGGAGACCCAGAAGCTGCCGTCTCTTGCCAAGCTGGTGTTGGGGTTGCACTGAATCAGGTCTGCTTGACTGGATCCCAGTCAACAGTCGGATATGTGCAGTCAGACTACGAAATTCTTGTAACGTAAACAGGCGTCGAGATGTTAAGCGTGCCTTGTTTGTCGTCTCTGCCTACGCCCCTACAGACTGCAGCCCGGATGCAGTCAAGGATAGCTTTTACCAGCAGCTACATGAATTTCTGTGTTTCTCCAAAAGCACTGATATAGTCATTCTTTCCGGGAACTTAAACGCACGGGTGGGCCACCTTCCACCAAGCGAGGGGGTAGTTTCGGTCTCAGTGGCAGTCGATCAGACAATGGAGACAGACTGCTTGCTCTTTGCTCTGATCATCGTTTGTATCTTTCGAGCACTAGTTTTCGGCACTCGACGAGACACACTGCTACCTGGCGCCCGCACTCACAAACGCAAGACTGGTCCCAGCTTGACCACATAGCAATCAGCTACAGATGGCGCGGAAGCATAACGGACTGCCGGTCGTACTGGTCAACTTATTTGTACTCCGACCACGCATTGGTTCGTACTAAGATTTGCATAAGTTTCGGAGAATCACCCAAGCGCGCTCACTACCGACCGGACGTCGCAAATCTACAAAACCCTGCGATGTTAACCAGGTACCAAGCCTCACTGTCAACCTTGCTTGGCTCAACTATTGACGATGATCTAGATTCGCAGTGGGCGCTAATCAAAGATGTCTTAGTTTCCGCCAGTATCGACACTTGTGGAGTTGCCCGTCACCCACCAAAGCAATGTATTCCCCCCGTCTTCTTGTCGCTGATAGACAAACGCGGCTTGATCCCATCGGATTCCAGACACAGTGAAGAACGCTAATCCCTGAGTCGAAAGTTGGCAGGAGTCTGCAACTGGACGGCGAAACTTAATGGTGTGAACGTGCTAGGGAGATGGAGCTTGCTAGTCTCTCTGGCAAGACCAGAAGACTTTCCATCGCATTCGAGTCACCGAAGGTGTTCGATCTGGTATAAGTGAAACAAGATGTGCAGGATGGCACCTTAATCGCCAATCAATCAATTAACAACAGCAGTACATCAGCCATTTGAACTGATGCTTCGCTGCCATACAACCATGATGAGCTATGAAATAAAGAATAATAAGAGGGACAGAAAGGGGGGACTTACCTGAAAACCCGAATGCCCTAAGCAAACATTCAGGGCCAAGGCGCCTACACCTTGTGTAGACAACATACCGTACCAAACAGCTGTCTATCGTGCAAAGATAAGGCGGCATCGGCGAGACAACTTCCTTGCGGCTTTCAGTGCCACTGTCATAATCAACCATTACCCCGCAGATACCTCAGCATCAAACAAACTTTAAACAGGCAATCCGATTAGGAGACGGCAGCAGACACGCCACTGGTGTCGGTTGCGAGCCATGTCATGTAAAGTCTCGAGCCAAGCACAAGGCGAGTCACGTGCACTCCAGCACGGAAAACGAGACGGACCAACGGCACCCAGTTTGGTCGTTAGTAACTTTATTTCCCGCTGCCAAGTCAAGTACCGTCCACCTCGAGCTTTGCGCCACCCTACACCTGGCAGACTAAACAAAGTCCTCCTAGGTAAGTGGTGATCAGGCATACGTAGCACGTGCCCGTCGCAACGAGACTGGACCTTAACGTGGTGCGACGGTTTGCGTACCACCTTGACCCATTGAGCTATACTGCGTGGTGCATGTGGGTATCTTGAGAGATACTCCTACCAGTTGGTCAATGGTGAGAGGTCAGACAAACTCAGTCTCCTGGTCCTCCAGGTTGGGGGTTTGAAATGGGATGGCGTCCATTTCTTTAAAACTAACTCACTGCAACCTCCCCCCTGCCTTGCGGACAGGCTTTTGAGCCAAAGGCTTTGGATGAGGACCCTAATCGTCTTCTTGTCTAGGTCTGGGCGCCCTGACAGTATTCCAGCCCACATACAACCATGACTTTTTCTTCAAACATAAACTTCATCCTGCATCGACCGTCGCGCAGATTATCAAGGGTCGCCTTAGCTGCTGCATACAGCAGGGCGGATAAGCGAAAACCTGCTACTGCTGGCGCCTTAATCACTCATCTTCAACGACGGTTGGAGTGATAGGCCGAACAGTTTGTCTCACAGTTCTGTTGGCCCCCAGTTCCATCTGCTACCACTGACGCTCGCGCTGGGGCCGAATGGTCTACCCTCACAAATCTTTCCTCTTACCAGGAAATTGAGCACGAGCTCCGCCACATGAAGCGTTATAAAGTCCCCGGTCTTGATGGTCTTCCTCCAGCTCTACTTAAGGATGGTGGCGCTCCGCTGGTTCGAGAACTCACTGCTTTGCTCTCGAAAGTTTGGTCGAAAGAGGAAGTTCCATCATCTTGGGGTGAATCGATAGTTGTCCCCATCATCAAAAAAGGCCTGCGCACAATCTGCTCCAACTACAGAGGCATAAGCTTAGTCCCCGTTGTTTGCAAGCTGCTGGTGTCCATCATACTTCGCAGGCTATCTCCAAAGCGCGAATTGTTGCAGCGGGAAGAACAAGCTAGGTTTCGCCCTAGTCGCGGCCGCATCGATCAAATCTTCACACTCCGCCAGATCTTCGAGCTCCGCCATGTGTATCAGAGGCCAACGATTGCTGTTTTTGGACATCCGTGCAGCCTTCGATTCTGTTGATCGGACGGTACTGTGGTACTGCCTACTGAGAAATGGCGTTCCCGAGAAGTTCGCTTCCATACTGCGCGCTCTCTATAGTCGGACCTCGGGCAGGGTTAGGGCTAATGGTAAGCTTTCGCCTACCTTTGTGGTCGCCAGTGGAGTTCGACAAGGATGTCCTATCACTCCGTTCCTATTCAACTTTGCCATTGAGGATGTCCCAAAGAACGCTCTGGGCGATTCGTTGAACGCTGGCGTTGAGCTCCTCCCAGGTAGCCGAGTTGTTGATTTGGATTATGCTGACGATACCGTCTTGCTGGGTGACGATCCACACGTCGTCCAACTTGCACTAAACCGTTTGGTGATTGAAATATCAAAGTATGGTATGTACTTTTCGTCATCCAAACTCAAGGCTCTCTTTCAAGATTGGCAGGTGCCAGTGCCCACACTCACGCTTGGTGGTGAGACACTAGAGGTTGTGGAGAGCTTTGTCTACTTGGAAAGTTGCATCACTGCTGGCGGTGCTGTTGGAGACGAGATTTCGATGCGCATTTCGAGAGCACGCCTCGCATTTTCTAGGTTGAGGCAGTTGTGGCGTCGCCACGATATTCGTCTCTCCGTCGAAGGGCGGGTCTAGTGTGCAGTTGTTCGTGCTGTACTGTTGTACGGACGCGAAACCTGGCCTATTCGTAAAGATGACTTGGGCAGGCTATCCGTCTTCGAGCACCACTGTATGCGGTCCGTTGATCGTGTATGGTGGCGGCACCACGTAAGCAACGTGGAAGTCAGACAGCGTGTCTTGGGACAAGGAAGGCACTCGATCGAGGAGCTCGTCTCACTGCATCAACTGCGGTGGTTGGGACACGTATTGCACATGCCTGTCCAGCGTTACTCGCGTCGTGCGTTGTTTGCAGTTGTTGGACAGGGCTGGAACAGACGGTCTGGTGGACAGCCTACAACATGGAGAAGCCGCATAAAAAACCGGACGAAAAATTTGGCCTCGGCCAGTTGTTGTCGACTACCTGGTTGGGGTCCGAGAGATGCGGATACTTGAGGGTTGAAGACCTTGGAAGCCATAGCTCAAGACCGATGTCGATGGCGGGCGTGTGTATCTAAGTGTTGCGGTGTTCCTTCATCCGCCCCTAAAAAATTGAAAAAATTTATATATATATATATATATATATATATATATATATATATATACATGCCTCATGCTGAGGCTGATGTTGCATTCATGATGCTTCTTCACCGCAGTTGGGCTAAACCAACTTACACTTAAACTAGGTCCTTTTAAGCTGGATACATTTCATTCCACTTTATTTGGTTTGTTCTGACTACCTGAATAATGTTCTATTAACTGGCCACGTTACTTACCCCCCATCCCTCTTAGCCTCCCCCTCCAACCACGATCTCATTATTTAGCCTTATATAATCTTGCATAATATTTTTTTCTTTTTGGGTGCACAGCAGCGGGCTGGTAGCTTACCGGAACGATGCCCATCCGTTACCGGTAACTCAGACAGCTTGCACCAGTTGCTTTTTTCTCCTTTTTTTCTATGTATTGCGGCACAGTAGCTGAGGTGTTCCCCACCTCTAGCTAATGTGTATGATGGTGATGATGACGTTACTTACGCTAATTGCGCTTATCTTCGATAATTTTGTTGCGTTTGTAGCTTTTTCGTTGCTAACCAACTTACTTCATATGGTAATTTAGGGAAGAGTTATGTCACCGTACCTCTATGCATTATTGGATTTATTTTATTTCATTTTGTCGTTTCAAGTGTATGGCTGTTGCTTGATATTCCCGGTGTGTCTGCGATTGATGTGCATGTTGACAAGGTGGCTACCTGTCTATTACCCACTACCTCGTCCATACTGGCTCCAGGAGACAGCTGGTCGTTGCTGGAGGGGACCGGGGTGCACGGTCCTTGTGGCCGTGCTAGGCTCGAAGAGTGGTTCCATGCAGTCAGTGTGGAGCGGACTACGGTCCAACCACCGCATTGTGTGCGCTTGATTCCCCAACTACAGCGTGCTTGTGTTTGCCTGTGAAGGAGTGTGGGCCGGCTCCGTTGATGAAACGTGGCTCCCATCTACATGTCTCCCGGTCTTATTCCTTCGGGTTTACACTGGATATGGGGTGTGTGTGGTTGGAGCTGTGGGTGGTGCAGCGCAAGCCACTCATGGTCCCTCTGTAGACGCAGGCGTCCTGTGGCTGGCCACAGTGACAGGCAAATCCGAAACCGGATACCGCCAACCATATATGTCAGATACGGTCTCTAACCAATGGTGTGGACCATCCCGAGGCCCCCATCCACGAAAACGGTACGCACCAGCCTGAGTAAGTTTCTCAGTCGATTTTTTCATGCCACTATGCCACGTCATGGACTGCCCAACTCGGGGTTTCGCCCAACTTGATGTAGCCACGGCGTATAATGCAAGATGAGGAAGCCGGTCAACCGGCATACGTAGGGAGGGACCAGCCCTGTCTGCACATTCATAACATGCATGACAGTGTAGGATGAGCCGCGCTGTATCGCAGTCAGATAACAGTCATGGCGGTCCGCTGCCGCCGCCGATGGCTCAGTGGCATAAGTCGCTGGCTCGCAAGAGTAAGGTCGTGGGTTCGAATCCGGTAGAGTTCGGCGGGTGCGCACTACTGACGAGTCTTAATAGGACGAAACGACCGTCTAGCGCTTTGCTTGATGTATGATGGCTATCCGCCTGAGTCTAACTGCGACGAATGTTCATTAAATACCTAATATATCCCCTACTACATACAAATACGCTAACCAACATGTTGGTCTCCAGCGGAGGGCATCTAGGAGGTTCGACCTCTCCAACGTCCCTTAAATGCTCAATGCGTATGTGAGAACCCATGTAGAGTACACGGTTCCGGCTTGGCAACCCTGGTTAAAATACCGTCCAACTGCATTGGAGACCCCGCAGCGAAAGGCAGCCAAAAATGTGAAGAGATTTTACTACTTGTCATACTAGATGGCTGACTCCTAAGCGTACAGCGAAAGTTTTCGCCATCTACGAGACGACCTCATTCTGAGGTACCAGATCTTGAAGTATCCCGGTCACGCTTGCCGCCATCTCCTATAAAATTGAGGGGTCGCCAGCTGAAACTAGTCACCCAATGCAGTCGGTTGGAATACCAGCGGGATTACGTTTCGCTTCAAATTTGTTTGCAATGTAACGCTCTTTCGACTATTAGCAGTTCTGCACCCAACCCACCCATTTTCAAAAAACGATTCAAGGATGCAATGAAACAACGGCATCACATGAGTTGTATTCTGTTCACTGAGCGTCAAAAATACGCAAAAAGAAATTGTGGTCACCAATACACACGAAACCGGAGTAAACGGATTCACTGTGTGCTAAGGTGGATATTATGGTGAGTCCACAGGTGCGCGTCTCACGGGACCTGTCAAGCCTTGGTCTTTTATCCGTATTATACGATTGATCATTTCGATCTGCTCATCGACACTGAACGCCAACGGTTCATCGATCAGACTAGGAAACTTTCCATCACAAAATATCCAATGGCATTGCATCGTTCAGCCCGATGTATGCTAATGCTAACTCACCGGTCGATAAACCGCAGCTCGAATGTTTCCCATAAGCCTTTCGAACTTCTTCGCCATTCCAACGGCAAACAGCGTCACGCCGCATCTTCGAAGAATCGCGCAGACTGACCCCGGATAAACGCAAAATTGCTCGCGCTGAATTAGGGTAGATGCTGGAGTTTGGAACCATCCGATCGTCAGAGTCTTCGGCCCTCCACATTATTCCGAAAACGTCAGGAGAATGGCGACCAAGTGCAGATTATCGCGCGATCAATAATGCAACAGTTTCCGACCGATATCCCATCCCACATATAAGGATATCACGACTGGTCTACGCGGTTCCCACGTTTTCTCGGGGATTAATCTGGTGCGTGTCAGTTATCAGATACGGGTCGCCAAGCAGGATATTCCCAAGACCGTTACCATTACGCAACATAGACTCTGAGTTCTTGCGAATGACATTCCCATTGCGCAACGCTATACAAACATTTCAAAGCTTCGTCGACTGCGTCGTACTTAGACTCAAATTCGTCCACTTATACATCGACGATATATTGGTGGTTAGCTCCTCAGAAGAGGTGCACCAAACGCGCCTGACTCTTGTTCGAACGGCTGAAACTGCACATCCTTGTCAATCTCGGCAAGTGCATTTTCATAAAGTTGCGCATATAGTCACTCCAACACCAACTGGATTCCGAGGGTGTGGGACCTGTGCAGGAGAGAGCTCAAGCAATTCGTGACCTACCTCGACCAATCTCGTTAGTCGCTATTCGAAGTTTCAACGGCATAACCGACTATTGCCATCAAGTCCTGTCACGCCGCGCCGAGCTAATGGAAGGAACTTCTGCCGTGAACGCAACAACGGCAAAATGGATCCTACACCTGAAGCGAAAAAAAGCCTTCCAAGCCACCAAAGAAACATTAGCACCATCCGTCCTGTTGTATCCATTCGAAGCAAATGCTTCGATCAGTTTGGCAGCGAAGGCTTCGGAAAACGTAATCGTCACTGTCCTACAACAAGTTTCCAAACGTAAGTGGCAACAGCTGGCGAACTTCTCTCGAGACCATCAGACAGCTGAGAAGAAATACGGAACATTTGACCGCGATTCGCTCGCCGTACACTCTGCTGTCCGTCATTTCCGCCGGTACGCAGTACCAAAGGTTCGCTGCCGCGCAACCACCACCGGTCGCACGTGGGCTAAGGATACTGCGAGAGTCGCCCGGTCCGTACGCAAGCTCGAACCGGCGACATCGGATTACGAAGCAGGCTAGTGATTCTTAAGGCTACGGACCATCACGGAAGGTAACCATTTTACGATTTTCACGGATCATAAAGCGTTGCTCTACGTCCTATATAACCCACTGCCTCGACACCCCGCGCGAAGTTCGTCATCTGGAATTCGTCTCACAGTTGTCGACGGACGTTCAACATGTCTGGCAAGAACAAAGCCGTGGCGGACAAGCCCTCAAGAGCAAGCGCTCCTTGCTACTACGCTCGGAAGCTAGCCACGAGTGTGTGCCGGAACAAACCGACCGAGGTAGAAAAATGGCATCGTAAGTCCTCTGTTCCCCAAGATCTCCATTAGTGTCCATTCACTTGAGTTACCCTAAAATGGTCCATTCAAGGTTCTCCAATGTTAGGACCGCTTCGCCGTAGTCGAACGCAATGGTCAGCGAAGAAACGTCGCCCTTGACTGTCTCAAAATTGCCTGTCGAACCGAATTTGAACGACGACTTCTGTCCCCCGTCCTCCAACGAATCGACTCAACCGCGAGCGATTCAGCTGAAAACAGGCCAATCAATCTTTGCGACTCCACACAGCGCAGTAAAGTTAGCAGGCCAGGTCGTCGCGCACACTGACAAACACGTTTCTTAGAACGTCGACTTTTTTGTTCTTAACAGCGTGTTAGTAAAGCAAAAGTATAAAACGTTTTTTAAACCAAAAAAGGAAGAAAATGTTTGGAAAAGATACAGAAAATGCCGCTCTGCGCCTGGTGAGTGCTGCCATTGCTTTTCGCTGCTGCCACCGCACTAACCGCTTTTGTTTGCTTTTGGTGGATGACGAACTGGAAGCGGACAGTGACACTCATGAACTTTCCCCTATTGTGTTTTTGTCACCGTAGGGAGAACACTGTTGGAGACTGCTAGGGTCCCAACGTGTTGGTGGTCCCCCAGCACCTGCATCAGGTTTCACCACCTGATTTCGCAGAAGGATGGCCGGCAACGGACAGCCTTCGTTTAGATCGAAGGTTCACCTCGGTTCTCTTCCAATATGGGGGCAGTGCAATGACCTGAGGATTTCCCCCCGTTTGGCTGTGGACTGTTGTGTAAAATATTACTTTTACTAAGGAAGTAAGTGGCCCACATGTTTGAATGTTGTTCACGTTCGTTTAGGCCAGCATACACAAGCTCCTTTCTGGCACGGACATCCAACGGCTTCTAACAGTCACCTACGGACTCGCACACGCTCGCATCTTCCCTAGCTAGCTTTCATCTTGGTGCGATATTTCTAGCCGTAGCTAGCCTCGCACACTTCCAAGAAATGTTTGTATAGTTTCCTATGTGCTCTTGCTTGTCCACGGTCTGTCGTCCTTTGGATTGTTTAATCGCTTACCTGAGGTACAGCGCATCGACCATTCTATACTGGTGAACATGCGACGAGTGACCTTCAATTGTGTTCAGCGGACGCTTACTCAACCCGAATGTCAGCGCCATGTGCTTATAGCGTCATCGCTAACGTCCCATATGACGCGCCCCCCAGGTATCATCGATGCTTCACCGTGGGTTAAAAGAGCCGGCGATATGGCTACCATCCAGATCCCTCAATCTTAACGCTCCCAAAGGGAACGATGTAAGACATTCCTTGCCTCGAGGTTACTATTTGCGGTCAAATATAAATGTTTCTCTGACTGAGCGACAAAAGCATATCTAATTCATCTAACGTTAGACATATCGCTGCCTTTAGTCCAAAAACTATATTGATCCACGTACGCTTGTAGAGCGCTTAGTAAGTAAGATCATCTACGATCTCAATAACAAGCAGTGTATTATGTAGGCTTGTGGTTTACGAATGGCCAAATTTGGTTATGCTATTCCCGATCGCTTCAGAAAGATTAGACCACGATAAAGCGCCGTTACTGATGTAACGAGTTACCCAGTTTCCATCAGTGACCTGGTTAGCGTTAAGCGTCATGACAAATAGCAATTTTTCTCCCGAGGTGTTAAATGAATATTTTATCCATAGCACAACGACCGAGTAAAAACCCATTCTTTTTCCTCTGCTTGTTCAAAAGTTGAGATTTTAATTTCTGGCGCTTCGACGAATCATAAGTCTTACCTTATCCGTCATGTTTAAACTGCATAATGCGCCACTTGGTGCTGGAATGGCAATCACGTCTCAGTATGCCGTTCATTCCTATGTTTTGATAGATATGGCTTTTTGGTGCATCCATTCGGGTGCGCGAAACTGCTTTAACCTGTTGGAGGGTCATTTGGTAGTTCACGCAGTCAGTGGATTGCGATGCGCAATTTCAATGTAGACGGTGATTCGCATTTGACTTGATATGACTTAGTACAGTGCTAGTTCATCTGTTTGGAATGAACTGACTACGTTGCCTGTAACGTTTCCTGTGTGTTTATTGACAGCTCTCTCGATGAGTCTCCTGCCAATGACACCAGTATTTGACTGAATCACAAAGAGGGCAAGCTGATGGCTCAATAGAATAGTGGAAGGAAACTGAATCAAGTAAGACATACATCACGCCTTATTGAGTAAGCGTTATGAGATCAGCCACATCAGTGCGTTGTGGCATACAGAATATGGCCGGGTGAAGAGATCGCAGTAATCTTTGTGTCTGTGCGGAGATCAATACTATCACGTAAGTAATCCATTTTAGCTGTAATTCTATCACGAATGACCGCCTTTTTTCTATTCTTTTGTCCTCAAAAAGGCATCAGCATTACGGCAGTACGCAGTACGGACGCTTCGCTGCCGCGCAACCACCACCGGTAGCAGGTGGGCTGAGGATACTGCGAGGGTCGCCCTGTCCCTATGCAGACTCAAACCCGCGCAGTCAGATTACAAGTCAAACTCGTTACCATTAAACAAAGCCCTCCAATGTCATATACTAAGTATTATGATACTGATGAGCGAAACTGAGTGGGGGTGAATGCGTTTAGCATGCATCCGAAGCCGTTGCGCAGAGAAACTGCTTAAGTTAAAAACTGGCAAGTGATTTCCACATACGAACCACTTAAAAGGCAGGCCCCACAAAATCCGAAATCAACATGTGATCCGTAGAAGGACCCGTATTTTTCTAGCAAGCGACTTAGTATGCGTCCACTCTTCGCAAATTATTCGGAACATCCTATCTAGAGATGAATCTGCCACAAAGTACAAGGTCTCGGGGTTGGTTATATAGGAGGGACTTGTGAGCACCAACAAACAGTCGAAAAATGTCAAGCAACGGAATACCTTTCTTCATACACACGGAGAAGGGAAGCTCGCACGAGCATACAATAATGGAGATTCCTAAAAATGAGTGACTAATTTCCAATTTCAGAGGTAGTTCGTCGAAGCTCCCTCACAGTCAGCAGGCTCCAACAGGTCTTAAAAAGCACCAGACAGCGCTGTTTCGACCTTCTGGGTCTCAGCAGTGGTACGCCTTCCTCGAACCCCCGGCCGCCTTCCGACCCTATGACTTCCAGATGACAGCAACTTTGCCATTAAGCCACGGGTGACCGCCGCCGGCCTGCATGACTGACACTTGATTACGATATAGCGCGGCTAATCCTCCTCTGCCATGCCCGTTACCAACTGTACAGAGGACAGTGGTTGGCCCCAGGAGCTACGAGTTTCCGTAAGGCGATTGTGTACGACACAGCACTTAGAAGCTATATTGACTGAATTTTGATTACTACTAATACCACTACTCGTTAGTAAGCTCCAACTACCTAGAAGTCATGAACAAAAAAGTAATATCTGCTTTTCACGTTTTTGAAGAAGCTTACTTGAACATGGATGAGTAACGGCCTTCCAATTTGGAATATGAAAGGAAAATGGCGTCATAGGAGCGTTGAGATTTTGTGGAAGATAGGTGAAAAAGTTAATCAGAGAACAAGAGTTCGAGGCAAATTACGTTGGCCAAGTTAAATCACAATAGCAAATCAACCTTACGCACCCGGTAATTAGTAAACAAATACAACTAGACAACGTAGAAGACAGGATTACTAGCAGGATTCAGCAAGTGTAGTTGGTCACCACCGGATATGCCAGGAAACGTACGAAGTGGTCAGGACGAGTGTTCTGGAAATAGATTTGTCGATTGACAACGCATTACGAAACTTGTAAGCGAAACTGAGCTTGGTAATCTAAGGCCGTCTCAGCTACGGCGAAAGATGCAGAGCCTAGCCTAATGATAGCGAGCTTGTCTCGCAATCTGACGGCGTGGATTAGAGTCTGCGTAAGGGCAGGACGACCCTCGCAGTATCCTTAGCCCACGTGCCACCGGTAGTGGTTGCGCAGCAGTAAAGCGTCGATGCTACGTACCGCCGCACCGTTGGTGTCCTTTTTAAGCAAAATCGGCAAAAGTGGATGATGTGTTCCTTAGAAAAATATTGTTATGCCCGGTATCCCAAGAGATATGCAACTTGTCTGCGTCAGTGTTGATGTCTCGTCGTCCCAGCTGGCTGACAGCCGACCGAATTTGGGAGTCATACGGCCAGAGTTCGCAGATCCTAACAAACTCTAGTATGGAATTAGCTGAAATAGGAGCGCCGAATGCGGTGTTGACTAAATGACTTTGGAAACTTATAGCTTCGGAACATAACAGCAGATAGCACTTTTGAAATTGCGCCTGTTCTCTCTCAAAAAGTCTCTCGAAGTCCCTGTTTACAGAATCCTATTGCTGGTGCCACCAATGATCTGCCCAGCTGGTTAGGTTGTCCACCCTGCCCTTTGAACCGCAGGACAGGGAAAAGGAGCGACCAGCACGTAGGGACGACGGACGTGGATGATCGATGGAGTTGCCTTTTCGTCACCGATCGGAAAATGGAACTGCGTTATTTCGTCGATACCGGCGAAGTCAGCATCTTTCCAGATGATTACAACGTTACTGAAAAGGCGACTAGCTCATTGCGCGCAGCCAACGGAACGATCGTTCGAGTGCACAGTCAGCGCTTGTGCACGTTCAAAGATGACTTGCAAAGCGCCTTCGGGTAGATATTGCTCGCCGCGGAGATCCGAACGCTCATCTTCGCATTCCACTCTCTATAGCATTATGATTTACATGTGGACGCCATGCAGCACTGTCTAATCGACCGTGTTATGAGGCTTGCTGCCACTGGGAATTTGACCAACACCGTGTCGATCAGTTCCGTTCACGCTAGTCAAATGAACTCGCCAGTCAAGCAGATTATCCATGGCAGCTTCCTCCAAGTTTTCCGTGAGGCAGTTCCGTTGTCATCCGCAAATGATGTCGCAAAACATCACCTTATTACGAAATGATCATGTGTATTCACTAAGCCAAAAGAATAATTTCTGATCAACTTAGAATTGTTGATCCCGACTCCGAACCTATGCTCAACTACGCATCGTCAGACCTTCGAAGAGCCAGCGGAAGTCGCCTCTTCACGTGGTGTCCAAAAAGTAAAGACGTCGAAGCACATGTAGCTAGTACCGCGCTTCAAACAACGCTACTACTCCAGACCGCTAACCAATACCTTACAGTTAGGGCCAAAAAGTTAGCCTGCATGCTACCCGTGTGTTCTCGAAAAGTGATAGGTTGCGCGCATACTACCAGATCCCAATCGCTAACAATTTACCGAAAACCGCTGTAATTAACCCGTTAGGTTTATGCGAAATTTTACGCAAGCCATTTGGTTTACGCAATGCAGAGCACTTTCAGCGCTTGAGAAAGTCGGTTACTCGAGAACTAAGCTCCGTATATTCGCACACCGCTGGCGCAAACAAGGAAGCTCATCAAGAGCACCTTAAACCCTTTTCGATGGAACAGCAGCCAATAACATTTGCGGCAATCAGGACAAATGTACATTCCAGCAGGCTTCAATCGATTGTTCAGGCATCACATTGAACAATTTGGTATACTGCACCTGGAAGACAAGATCCAAGCTAGCTACAGTTTTCGTCTTAAGAACACGGAAGCTGTCAACTGTCGTTTCAATCTAAGGATCAATTACTATCGACGATTCCTTCCATATTGTGAAGGCTTACTTTGTCTGCTGACGTACTTACCCCATGGACGCACAGAACGTAGTGCGAAGCTCACTAATGTCGCCAACAAAGCAGTGTTGGTTGAGGCCGGCAGTATTGTTGCGAACTTCTCATCACCATCCGATGTGATGACATCAGTGTACTGCTGTGCAGTTAGTGCTAGCAAGGAAGCTTTAGCTACTGCAGTCATGCTTCATGGCTTTTGGCGCCAAAGCATCGCATAGCGTCACTGACGCTGCATCGGACACCGAAATAGGTCCTGTCCAACAAAAATTCATCAAAGGATGTTGAGAGTCACTTGCCTATGGGTCCTCCAACTTATGATTGTTTAGTTGGGTTTGGTTGACCCTGTATGAACGGCCGAAACGCATGCAAATTATCGCACACACCAAGCATGATCGATATCAACACAAGCTGACAAAAATGAAGGGCAAGCGTGTAGACTGTTGCAGCACCTGCGACTTATGGTTATGTGATCAATTTGTGACCAGCGCTGGGTTGACGATGGAGGATGCCAGGTGGCGTAGTAGCGTAGAGTGACGAAAGCTGGTAATAGAGAGGAAAAATTGGTGGCCAGCATAAAGACTGAGCAGTCTCTGTCCGTTGTCAGAGCGAACGTCATCATACTCGTGCGGTCCACCGAGGTGGCGTTTACATGCAGCAGCCGACCAATACGTGGGTTTGTCTCCCGCCATGGCAACGATGCTTTAGGCGCTTTTAGGAGCAGCTCATGAAGATGTTGATAGAACTGGTCCTTGACTGCATCCGAGCTGCAGTCAGTGGGAGCGCAGGCGATCACGAAAAGAACGCTTGTCTGCGCGATGCGTGCTAAACTTACGGGAGCAACGGGGTCTCACAGCGCATAGGCGACTGTTGACCGGATTCCAGTCAAGGAGGGCGACTTCGGCTCTAGCACTGAGGGCGATTCCAACATCAGCTAGCCCAGATGCGGCGGACTCAGCGTCACCAGGAATGCGAAGGTAAAACCGGGTGTGGCTGGACTGGTGACGATAGCTGGAAGACTGTTTTGGAATCCTGCAGTCGAGTTCCACTCAGGCAGCAGACATCAATTTCAAGAGTCTCCAGCGTGCGTGTAAGTCCAGATTGCTGCCCGATCCGCAGTAATGTGCGCACGTTAAGGGTTACTAATTTGAACTGCATTCTAGGTGGCATTAGCGAAGATGGCAGATTTCGGGGTTAGCAGCTCCCTGTCGAGGACTGTGGTTGAGTTGACGGGTGGCGAGAGAACAACTTCATCAGCGGAGGTAGGATTGCTCACAGTTGAAGAAACAGGTAACAATGGGGATGAGTGACACAAGGAAAGATTAGGTAAATTGATGGCGTGTTTGTAAAGTTGGAGTAGTCATAGAACAGTGGATCATGAGAGTGGATCATGATTCATTAGTAGGCAAGATACTACCCAGTTGAATAAGCTGAAGTAGGTGGGTTGTCTTAGGTGACCACGGCCCCGAGCCTTTGGACGAAAGGGTCTAATCCCCAAGGCAGCAGGGCAAAGTAAGGGTTTTGCACACGTTGGGAACTGGTGATTAAACATTCAGTTCATACGCTTTCCGGATGAAGAAAAGTCATACTAGGAGCCCAACACTCCCGAAGTCAAAGGCAGAACCCAATGCTCGGGTTGTTGCCGGTATACATTCTTCGAGAAGACAAGAGGCAGTGACTTTACTTAGTGGTGTGTCACACCCGCCACGTCAGTGGTGTTAAACGAACATATGTGGATTGTTATAGGAAGAAGGCTTGCGAGGCGAAAACCCACCACGTCCTGGAACACTGTCGCCGAACATTGTGCCGGAACGGGTAATACCCGAACCGCCCAGCTGGCACCAGGAGATAACATTGCCATCATTCCAAACACCTGAATCTGAAGACAAAGATGATAGGTTGTTATAAATACAATAAATACCCTGTTACTCTGCAAGAAGCTGTCAACATAAGGCCCGAGGGAAGCGACATAGAATAGGGGTAACCGTGATTAGCACCAAAAAGCCACTCCAATATATGTTAGTAACCGATATTAACAAAAAAGCACAAGTGTCATGTGTAGCCGGCCTGCGGGTGTCACGGTAACACGTTAACAGGGAAGAGGTCGATCAGTTTTGCTTCCCGTTATGCTTACCCTCTTATTCCTTTCCGGCATCATTTTTTCACTTTTCAGTTTTTTAATGGCACAAATATCTTGGTATTCTCTATTTGTCTTCTGAGTTTACTTTTTCCTCTTTATAACTGCTCATAACCGCCCCAGCAGGGACTGCTAGGGCAGGATACGTGGGAATTAATTGGTTGGATAGGGTGTGATGCGGTCTTTGTTTTAGATCCATCAGTATTTCAACTCCTGGTTCGACGACCCGCTAAAGAAAGAACACTTACGGGATAATCCTGTCGTTCCAGTCCCGCTTGAACTTGAACTTGTGCTTCCTTAGCTGCTATCCTTACATCGGCCTCTTATTAGGCGGTTGAGCATCCAGCCGTCTACGAGGTATCTATTTGTGTTGTAATTCTGAGGATCTAATGCGGCCAGCCGTATATTTGGACACCCAATAGCCAGACCGGAAGAATATTACACTATGGATCTAGAAATATAAGCCAAGCGTCACAAGCTGATGTTCAAGTTCAGGTGGGACCGGAACGATAGGATGAATCCCGTAAGTGTTACTTCTTGAGCGAGTCGCCGATCCAGGAGTTGATAGGGTTGCGCCAACTTCTTGATGGGTCTAAAAGAAAAACTCCGAAAATGCACCCTGGTCCACCACTTTAATGCCCACGTTCCTTACATTAGCTGTCCCTGCTATGTAGCTCAAAATACATGATGGTACAGATATTTCTTTAGAAGCGATACAGATAAATGCTTTACGCAGGCATATTTGACAAGATGGCATTGTAACGGTCAGGTTAGATCAAAATCAGGGAGACAGCTCCTTTTACCGTAAGTGAGACCCCGGCACTTCGAGGGCCAAAGCATGTATAGGATAAATCTGAACATAGGCCCATTCTTTTACAACTCTTATAATGTAGAGTCTAAAAATCGCGAGAATACGATTAGTTTATCGACTGAAAACAAGAGGCTTCATTTAACTGAGAAAAGCAAAATGCGTTAACGTATGAAGAAAAGTGTCATACATCTTAATAGAAAACTAAATGCTCACTCATTTATGTCCGCTTTCATACAAAATAGCAAAAAAAGAAGACCATTCCGCGCCATATGAATGAAACTACTGTCCTGATGCATTGGGCACAGGGAGTGGTCCGGACCCAAGTTACTGTGTTAGAAGTGGCTGCGAGTAACGTCTGTTATGTTGAACGAAAGCTGTAACCAAATGAGCATTAAAAACGTAACATACGTATGTGACGCTATATGTATGGATATTCCATGTTAAATAATGTGCCTAATATGTCTATCAACAAAATATGGTGAGTACTTATTCGATGCATTATGCAAAAGTATAGACATATATTTATGTCAGTAAGCAGTACCTAATTATTTATGCACATCGTAATAAGTAATACGTTTATCAATAATAAACTTAATTATAGATAACCATTACTTTAAATTAACATAAATATTATATACACAAATCAAAAAGTAAATAAAAACGAATGCACTACCGTCACGTTGTTATTAGCAGAGCATGCTGTTTAAATTTAAAGATTACACCATCAAAGCTCTTTTCAGCCATTTAGCTGTACTATGTCGTCCACTATGGTTGTAACTTTTGCTGGTCCGGGTCACTGATACTTCCATGAGGCTATGCATAGGGATCTGCTTTAAACTTTATTTATAGTCAGTTATCTTAAACAGTAAAAGCCTCAGCGCTTTGTCAAAATATCTTTTCTGCATTTAGGCTAGCGTAGTGAGGATTGCATGCCCCTTATATCTAGGTCATAGTTTTATTGGTGTTTCGCAAAAGATAGCTGATTGGAAATGATTACCACGAGTTCATTTCAGGTGGTCTCCATACCAGACGTAAAAAAACTGATTTGAGGTTTGAATGAGCCTAAATCCAAAATATCGCCTACTATCCCTACTTGTCCTGCGCAGGCTTTTTTAGTGTACTCTATAATTTCCCTCTCTCTAGATTTTATTATATTGAATAATGCCGAGCATCGAATCCCTTATCTGCCCAGTTGTTCTACGGATTGCACTGTCTGCACAGGGCGGGAGTACGCAAGCACGGAAGAACTCCA
Organism: Dicrocoelium dendriticum; assembly: GCA_944474145.2. NCBI lineage: Eukaryota > Metazoa > Platyhelminthes > Trematoda > Plagiorchiida > Dicrocoeliidae > Dicrocoelium > Dicrocoelium dendriticum. The sequence goes on along the minus strand of OX104064.1, from coordinate 71,264,284 downwards.
AGGGCTTAGAACGAAGTTCTATTACACAACACGTAGCCTCTACAAAAGGTAATAAACATGAGGTAAATTGGAACAAGGGAAGTTACAGTTAACCAATGTCGTGTTCTTGTTCTCCTCCGGTAATGGAGCAGGAAAGGCGCTCTGAAAGGCAAACGGGAGAGAGTGCCGTTATAGCAACGATTCAACTTTGAACGCGCGCCAAAACAATATCGATTCTTCTCTACACCACACCCCCTCTAAGCAGGCAGCGTCCCCGTTGCCACCCCATAGCCGCCCTGAGCCGGCACCTCCAGTTCAACTGCTACTTCCCCAGGCGTTTCGTTCGGCCCCTCGACAGATTGGTCAGTTTTTCTCCGGAATGGCTTGAGTCGATTGAAATGTACTGTCATGGGTTGACTGGCAGGGTTGTTGGGATCTTTGATAACACATGTCACATCCGATATCACCCGCTGTATTATGTACGGTCCTGTCCACTCATGGTGTAGCTTAACCGGAACTCCTGCCGTTGGTACCTGGTGCAAGTAAACTTGGTCGCCAGCCTTTAAAGGAGCGCCGAAAACTTTCTTGTCGTAATAGTCTTTCTGTCGTCGATGGGCGTTCCCAAGGTGAATACGTGCTGCTTGATGTGTTTGATGAAGCGAATCAAGGAGTTTGCTAACATACTCTGTCACCGATGAATGTGGCTGTTGCGGACTGGGTAATCGGATGTCAGACGGTAATCGGACTTCTCTCCCGGTCCACATAAAAGATGGTGTTTGACCAGTCGAAGCGTGCACTGTGCTTCGATATGCCAGCAAGCATTTTGGTAACATAGCGTCCCACTCACTTACATTTTGCTCCACAAAGGCCTTCAGTAGCGATTTCAGCGACCGGTTTGTACGCTCAACTTGTCCGTTGCCTTGCGGGTGGTAAGCAGTCGTTCGCGTCTTGTCTATACCGAACACACGACAAAGTTCCTGAACCAGCAAACTCTCGAAACATGAGCCCCTATCAGAATGTAGCTGCCCCGGTGCTCCCCAGTGACACACCCAGTGATTTACCATCGCCGTTGCTACGGTGACTGTATCGGCTTGGGCGATCGGAACTGCTTCGCACCACTTGGTGAAATAGTCGACCATGACCAAGATGTACCGATGGCCACGTGATGTTTCTGGTAGGGGACCAACAAGATCTACTCCCACAATCTCGTTCGGGTAGCCTGCATTCATAGGCTGCAATGGTGCTCTCCTGGTGATGGTCGGATTCTTGAATGTGGCGCATGTCTCACACGTCTGGCAAAAGTTAGTGACGTCTCTCCGTTGGTGTGGCCACCAAAAACGTTGACGTGCTGCCGCTTCCAGTTTGTTGATTCCAGCATGACCCAGCTGTTCGTGCAGTTTAGATAGCACTTCGGAAACTAATGATCGCGGAACTACGATTCTCCTGATATAGTTTGGGCCAAAATCAAACACTAGCACACCTTCCTCGATAGAGAGCTTGTCCCACATCGCCCATAAGCATCGAGCTTCGTAACTTTTTCCCTCCATTTCCTTCGCGGTAGGTTTGTCGCTCCCCAACAGCCGTTTGTCATAGATCGGTGATACGTCTGGATCTGCTGCCTGTGCCTCCTGCCAGCGACCGTACTCCGAACTTTGAAGGTTAACTAGAGCTACGTGTTGTGTACTACAAGACGGGCAGTCTCCATGAGCACGAGTAGGAAGTCTGGAAAGAGCGTCCGCGTTGGCATGCAGTGCACCAGGTCGGTGTCTGCACTCAAAATCATACTCCTGAAGTTGTTCCTGCCATCTGGCGATCTGTCCCTCGGGGTCTCTGAAATTCTGTAACCAACGAAGTGACTGATGATCTGTTCGTACCAGAAACTTCCTTCCTAATAGGTAGTGTCGGTTTTGTTTTATAAAGAATACTAGGGCTAGCATTTCCTTTCTGGTTGTGCAGTAATTCCGTTCTCTTGCACTGAGACTTCTACTGCTGTACGACACCACTCGTTCTATTCCGTCCTGCCCTTTCTGTGACAAAACAGCTCCAATCGCCTGGTCGCTCGCGTCCGTGTCTAGAATAAACTCCCCGGCATTTGGTGACAGATCGGGGAAAACCAACACCGGAGCTGCACAAAGGGATTCTCGTAACCGATCGAATGAATTTCGACACTCAACGGTCCATTCGAAGGTCTTACCTTTCTGTAACAAGGTATTCAAAGGCGCAGCGATCTCTGAGAACCCTTTCACGAATCGCCGATAGTATGAGGCTAACCCTAAAAAACTGCGTAGTTCATCAACGTTGGCAGGGGTTGGCCATAATCTCACTTGCTCCGTCTTACGAGGGTCAGTACGAATCCCCATCCCCGAAATGACGTGCCCAAGATACGTTACCTCGGTCTGTAGTAAATGGCACTTTGTGGGCTGGAGTTTGAGGCCCACATTTACTAGGCGTGTTAGCACCTCCGCCAAGTTGTTTAGGTGCTCGTCTTTTGTTTTTCCGTGTACAATGACATCGTCCAGGTAAACAAGACACTTGTGGGGCATCAATTCGTGTAACACTTTTTGCATCAGTCGTTGAAAAGTCGCAGGGGCGTTAGAGAGGCCAAAAGGCATGGTCTGGAACTCATAAAAACCTGATGGTACTACAAACGCCGTTTTCGCTCTGTCGCTCTCCTCCACTTCTACTTGCCAGTAGCCAGAAGCCAAATCTAGCGTACTGAAATAAACTGATCCTCCCAGTGCGTCAAATAGATCATCGATCCTGGGGAGGGGAAAAGCGTCTTTTCGAGTAATCTCATTTAATCGTCTATAGTCGACACATAGGCGAAAACCACCATCCTTCTTTTTCACTAGAACAACCGGGGCTGCCCATGGTGAAGTCGAGGGCCGTATTACCTCCTTTTCTATCATGTCATCTATGAGCTTTTGCAATTCAGTCTGCCAATGTAATGGTATGCGTCTTGGGGGGATTTTAATCGGGATTGCATCACCGGTGTCGATACGGTGTTTCACGAGATTGGTTCGACCCAAGTCGGTACTGCGCCATGCAAATGCGTCTGAGTGGTTGCGCAACACGTCTTTGAGCCGCTTCAGTGTCTGCTCATCCGTGACTCTGTCGAGTGAGCGAATAAAGGCGTTAATGTACTTCTCACTCTCTAAGGTGTCCTCATAGGTTGTAGATGCTTCCAAAGCACCACTTCCACAGGGTTTTAACAAAACTGTACAGTTATCGGTGATTAGTTGGCGCCTGTCCAGATCCAATCGACACTTCAACCGGCGTAACAGATCCATCCCAACAATAACAGCAAACGGAATTTTGTCCGCAACAATAAACTCCTGGGTGAAGCTCTGTTTCGCGACGTCAACTTGTGCGGTTAGGGATCCTCGAACGGACAACAATTCTCCATTGGCGGCAGTTAGTCGGCAGCGACAAGGCGCGTATACACGTTCTGCTAGCTGGTTAGTCAAACTAGATCTGATTAGGCTCTTACATGCACCTGTGTCGATGAGACCTATCAATGGAACCCCTGCTATCTGTAATTCTATTGCTAATGCTGAATCTGTGGTCGACGCACAAACAATGGCTGGTATAAAGTGTGAATGCGATCGGTGCCACTCACCTGGGCGTCCGTTATTGTAGCGAGGTAGACCACGATTCGGAATTGGTCGGCGGGGCCACCGAGAACCCTGTTGCGTTGGTCGCCATGAGCCTGAATATCTTTGCTGATAGTGAGGATGCCACGTTAACCGTTCCGTTGGCGCACGTCTGGGGCGTCCATTTCCCCTCAAAGCGAAACACCCGGAAGTCGGCGTGGTCATCGCTTTGTCGACCTGCTCAAGTTGTTCGCCAATTCGTACGGCTGCATCCAACTCCTGCGGGGGGTGAAGAAGAAATTCACGTTTAATGGATGGTGTTTGGATTCCTTCTAGGAGTTGCTCTAGTATTCGTTTATCACGGTCGCTTGATGACTCGCTCTCGTATGCGGTGTCGGCCATCTTTCGGAGTTCGCGCACGTAAGTCCTAATGCTCTCTCCGGGCCACTGGTACCGTGAGTGGAATTCCCTGCGTAGGGGTGCAGGCAATGCAGGAGGGTCCAGTAGGTGGCGCAAGGCAGTGAACGTCTCAGACGTGATTTCTGTTTCCAGAATGTTACTATCAGCAACGACATCAAAAGCATCCCCTGACAGTAAACCGGCGAGCACGCCTGAATGTTGGTGGACTGGGAACTGCCGGAGGTAAAGCTGGACTTGTTTCTCCCATCTGGAGTACGGCATCCCGGGAGTGTAACGCTCCGGAGGTGGGATTGCATGCATACAGACTGGCGAACTCGAGCCTGTTGACAACTTTTCTGACTCATGCGGATTGGCTTCCTGGATATTAGCAGGGAGAAGGGGAAACCAAAATCCCACCCAGCGGTCGACACGAGCAGGCGCCAAAAACATGAGCAAATGGCACAACAGTACCAGCAGTGGGTAGATCATTTGTCAGGACCTAGCCACCACCAGCCTCAGCGAACCATTGGCTCTCCCACCTACATATATATATATATATATATATATATATATATATATATATATATATATATGTATATACAGATATATTTTTGAACAATTGGGTTTAGTGATCAACAAATATCCCTGGAGTCCATGTACGCTACAACACTTCCTCGCTTTGGAATGCAGTGTGGAACTTCGGTGTTCAAGACCCAACAACCTTTGTTGCAAGTGTCCACACGTTGGCTCGTCCGCGTAAGCTGAATAATCACGGCAAGACACTGACTAGCGATTAACACGCAGGTGTTAAGGCTACATCTTCTATTGCATACATTAGTCACAAGAATGAGTGTAGCTAATATTTCCAGCTGTACATCGCTCATACTGAATTTTGGATAAATCAGCCATTATCGAGCTAAGGTGCTGAAAAGCAAACATTCCTTCTACAATATAAACTTGAAATGACCAAGCATCTAGATGGACTTAAAAGTAGATTTGTCCAATTGTTGTGTTACGGTAGTGTTTAAATAAATATTTAAATAGAAAATAAATCCAGCACAGCAGCAGTCGATTTGTTGCGAATAATAGCTGCAACCAAGGTGTATGCTGACAGATTGTTAGTAAATTGCAAGCGGTAAAATTACGATGGCAAATCCAGGTCGCATGGGAATATAATACGTTCGGTTAACCACCATATCGGCGCCATCTGTCCGGGCACTTGATACCCTTTGTTTGTCGACCATCATATGATTAACTTTGCAATGCCCACTGCTTTCATTGCAAATCACACCATGTGTATGGAGATTTAATCGTTCATTGTTTTCTCAAGCCATGTCTAAGTGGTTTCATTCCAAAGCCCGCTGTGAGGATACCATGGTGTCCAGGTGTCCCACGACATACCCATATGAAACATTAGATGAATACATGTTGTGCAAGTTACTTCTTGTAAATTTGCTAAAACAGTTTGCATACTCTTTCGAAAGTCGGTGATAGAACAGGCAGCAGCGGAATTAACTACATGTGTTGGTGATGTGATAGTGTCAAGGGGACCATCAGAAAATGTATGATATTCTCGTCTGCTAACGCTTATAGCAAGAGAGCATGTACAGTACACAGGAACCATAAGTCATATTGCTTTACGGTACGTTTAGTTGTGCCTCATTCTACATGGTAACCATACTCGCTGCATTTGCTTCGGTAATTCCATATCAGACTTAATCTATTGTTGATACCTACACTTCGGGATAAACTTAAGACTGTCGTTTCGGTTCTCATCTAAACGCTAACTAACCACTGACAGTCGTTTGGACGACGCATAATTCTACGTGCGATTCTCTAAATCTACGGAAATATGGCTGTTATTCTTGCATTCAATCCAAACTCATGCACGTACGTAGTGTTATGGTTAATGAGGGTTATTATTTCTTCATCCAGTTTGTTGTAGTATATACACAAGCGTGAACAAATGCGCGTTCGCAACACCGCAGTAATACAACTCGAACCAGAAACCTTTGGTATGTCAACTGATATCTCACGTTGAATGACTAAGCGGAAGCCATTTGGAAGTACTTATAAGAACCACACTACAGCTTGACAGGCTGATGGCATTTTCACTCGCGTAACACCATTATCTGCTGTCTTGATGGGACTCGCCTAAAGTACAAATCCCGCTAACATCTGTTCGTGTCTCGATACATTCCCACTTGACAGATGGATGTTATAACATTTCTTCTCGTGTGACACCGTGGCTTATTAGGGGTTGCAATATGAAGTCAATGTATCCCATCTCAAGTGTCTCTGTACGCCCCGTTGTACTGCTACCGCCTTTAGGTAAACGCACTGAGATTCAGACAAGTCATCAAGGTTAATTCTCCGGAGCAGCGGCAATACGTCGTGACATCCGAATCGAAATGCATGGGCATAGGTAGTATTCTGGACACTGATGAATTGGTCGCGATATGTTAGCGGTCAGAACGAATGACCAGGGGAAATAGATAGTAACACTTGACGGACTGCTTGTTGGTTCTGCCTCCCTGTTGCTTCTCGCTCACCTCGGACAACAGACGATTATAACGGGTTCTGGTTTTACCTTACGACACGGATAGCCTGCAGTGGACATAATCGCACCATTTCCCTGCTAACTTGGAATCTTGCTTACGCCATCTCCGTCATTCTTTTTGGTGTCATCCTTATTCTAACCACCGCATGTATGTCGGGCTAGGGTTCAGTTTCATGCTAGGCGGATTAACTACTGACTCAATCGGTGTCTAGTATGGTTACATACCAAGACAATGAGCTAAGGCATCTTCCTCTTCGTAGTACTATTCGTCCGCGATTCACATCACTAGGTCAGCTCCCTGGTATTGCTCACCAAAATCGTAGCATGACCAGCTTCTCAATGCCAACTTGCTTGATGCTTAGGGAGCCGGTGCAACGCAGAATAATGGTTCAGTCCATTCATGAGCCCACTCATAATTAATGTGCGCGCGGTTTTTCTGAGCGATTTGTATGTTTGCTTTATATCATTGCTAGGGTGGCAAGTTATGTGGTATGTTTCCAGTTCGATGGATACATTTGAAACAAGTTTTTTATCGCTTGTCCGTTTACAGTAGGAATAAAACGTCGAATTTCATATTTGTAACAATGCTCAACGATAGTCCTTCGTGTGACCAGCTTGGCGTATGCATTCGAATAGAAATTTCCCTGGAAATTCTGTGCCAAGTGAACAATCCCGACAATTAACCGACAAGCGAGTATCACGATGTCACCATTTCATGCACCACTCCGCAGGCTAGTGATGGGATTGAGTATAGTTATAGTTCCAATCATCCCTCAGCCGTACTGAATTTATCGGGGCTTATGAAAACATACGTATTAACCGGATGGAAGGCAGATGTGCAGAGACGCCTACCATAAGTTGCATTGCACATGGCCAATCTTTTGGATGGATTAAGTAAATGGTTGAACCTAACGGGAATGGTACGTCAGTGTGTTTTTATATAACATCGGAAAGGAATCGGCGCATAGTGACAATGGTTTTATGAGCACCGATTGGCTGCACCCATAAAGTAGAATTTAGACCGTTAGCAAATAGCTTATGGCCACAGTAGACTACAGGTCGGTAGGTATAAACGGTTGAGTACTTGGACATTTGCACAATAAATGCGAACACTGTTTGGAAAGTCGCATTGTTGACAGTGGGCAGCTGGATTTATTTGATGTTACTTGTCAATACCAAGGGTTGCGCATCAATCCTTCTTTGAGTAGGTGCACATACCTCGGGCAGCACTTGACCGAAACGGTCGGAGACACAGAAAGCCAGAAGTGGACACTGCCTCGCATTTGCATGCTATGTGATCTCCCCCATCAACTATTCAAACCAGATTATACGTGTAGAAGACAACACCTAAGTGCACACTATTTCACTGTACCAGTAGTTTAGTAATCATTCTACCTAGCAGTTGCTTCACTATTGCTACATCGGGTTCCTTCAGATATGGATGCCCGCGATTTAAGGACGTCACGTCTAAATGTTGAAGAAAACGTCAACAGCTCATGCCTGCGAAAGTGATTGTTAGCCCAACATCCAAACGTAACTCATACACGTTTGTCGTACCATTGATGATGATGTCTAATGTGTCTCTTTCCAGGTTGTGACAGCTCACACTTCAGTTCGGATAAACGTATGTAAATATGTTGTATTCGAGCTGCCATTGGACACGGATAACACCAATCTATGTATATATGTATACCGAATGAATTCCACGAGGATACGCATGCCGCTTTTGTACGGTTAACTTAGTGAAGTAGAACGACATTCGAGCAAGCCGAAAATAACATTACCAGAACATGAAGGAGGTGAGTTTATGCCAAACACATGTTGATTTCAGGTGCTGCGAATCCAAGGCAAATTTGATCCATGCGAATTCCGTGGACTGCTTAAAAGGGCGGTTTCGCAGGTGCCGGAGAAGGCACTATAGTATGTGGAATAGAAGCATCATGGGTATGTTTCCATTCAATTTACTAATTCAGGCCAATAAGGCGGCGTATGTGGTACGTTTGCCTGCGTGATGAGTAACCTTGCATTTCAGAAGTAGATGTTGCTTAGGCTGCCCAGTGTGGATGCGCTTGGTGTGCACGTTGACAAGCTGCCTACCTGTCTATTACACACTACCTCGTCCATACTGGCTCCAGAAGACAGATGGTCGTCGCTGGAGGGGACGGAGTGCAACGTCCTCGTGACGGTGCTAGGCTCAAAGAGTGGTTCCATGCAACCTGTGTGGAACGTGCTACGGTCCAGCCACCGCCTCATGTACGTCTGGTGTGTATGATTTCCAAATTAGGCTGGAATGCTTCCGTTCTGTTTGTTGAAGGAGTGTGGGCCGGCTCCGTTGATGTAACGTGGCTCCCATTCACATGCCTCCTGGTCTTATTTCTTCGGGTTTACACCGGATATGGGGTGTGTGGGTGGAACTATGGGTGGTACCGTGCAAGCCACACATGGTCCCCTTTGTAGGTGCAAGCGTCCTGTGACTGTCCCCATGGACGTCACCGTGACACGCAAATCCGGATACGGAAGCCGCCAAACCATCAGATATACAAATATGAAGACGTACCTATTCCTAAATATATACATACGTATATATTAAGGTGGACGCATGTACATATATATAGTAGATTCAGATATGAACGTCGTCCTGCTTACGTCCAGTTAACCTATAACTCTGCGCAAATGAAACGTTCAAATTATTCCTATGTGGGCGGCGCTTCGCAGCAACGTAGCCACACCAGCACAGCCTATGAACTATAAATATTCCCGTTCCATAGCACAAACAATTGCAAATTACTGCATGCGCGTTTCCCAGTACGCATTCATGTACACAGCAATCCAGTAATGGACAATGTCCGCTATTCTAAATTGGTTATCAATTTTGAACCTCTTCCGTATCCCAGCAACCATGCACATAGTGATGCCTTTGTGCTAGCGGTTACTCCTTTTCATTTCTGCAGAAGTACAAAGTACATTTACCTCCGGTTTCCCTTTAAAACGGAAGCCGTAATTTTCACACGAGTTCATTACGTACATGCGCTCATTATGAATACGCCAAGTACTTGTGCTGCCTTTAAATGTTTCAGTTCATGCCTTCCGTGTAGCTTATTTGTGCAAATAATATGCCGTTTACCTGCTGCATCGTTAACGTTAAATTCGGTTTAGTATAGATCGTCAGTTTACGCCTAAACCCATTCAACATTTCAAAGCCTTCCCTAAACTAGCCAAAAGCTATATTTGTTTATCCAATTTTCCGCACCTTTGCATCTGTTGATTTTCAGCCGGCTTATTTGCCTGCATTATTTTGCCCCATTTACCTCTGTAAAACGCTGATAAATCTCCTCATATGTAACACCATTATACGGTTCTTAATAAGATATGCTAGTCATCTATAGCACTCCGAAGGCAAATTATTTAGGCCGTTAAACAGATGTACTAGTAAGCACCAATGCAATTCAAATGTAACCGCCATACTGCAAGCAAACGGTCCTCTGGTGAGCAACAGCTCGCATTCAAAATCCCGCTATCGGCGGAGTCAACGTTTCCAATAAATTGACCTTCCGATACGTTTAAACCACAAGCTTTATGATCAATTAACCTCACTTAAACTGCATTGCAATTAGTTATTTAGCAATAAATATCAAAATAAACTTATTTAACTTCAACTAATCCTTTAGTAACGAACTGGATGGTTGTCTTAGTTCTATTCAGCTTGCTACGTTTACTGCAATGACTGTGCTACCACGGTTGCCTGGCAGCCGGAACAAACATCCCCTTCGTTGGTGTACTGTACTACGGTTGAAGCCTTTAAATGAGGTCTGGACAGATGTTGGTTAGACCTTGTTCCAGAAACATAGTAAAGTTATTGATGTCATATGCTGAGAACTCATGAAGAATAATAGTATAGGGTTATTCCTTTTTAGTTTATATTCCTTGCAGAAGCAAGAAGAGCAACTGAAAAGCTTAGTACCGTGAGCCCTTGTTTGCTTGCCGGTGCTAGAAGCTGGACGCTCGTTAGGCGGAAGCTTATGGCCTTTTTGGGAAGCTGACCTAACCTGAGCGTCCAATAAAACATGATCTGAAAAATTTGGGATATGCATATCATTGGATCATTGGATGCGAGAGAGCAGGATGAAGATACTTTGTCGCCTCCTTCATTTCCCGATCAGTGCACAGATGGCGAGTCATTGCGGCACAGGGTTCCACAGAGGACCACTGTAGCTGCCTCTAAGGCAGCAGAATACCAGCGCACGCTGATGAGCATCCAGCTGTTGTTTGAACCGTTCCTCTGTTTCAGCATCAATACTAGGCTCCGGCAACCAGTCCCAATCAAGCACTGGGCGCGTTGATTAGGCCAGAATGAGACGCACACAGGGATTTCTTAATGGTAACATTTACAAGCGGTGGCCTCTTATCAAACGCTCAATGTTGCGTTGAAAGATGTCCTGTAACTCGCAACCCAGTGCTTCTCTGAGAACACGTCGAGTGAATAGCAAATCACCTCGGTGACGGCGGTAACCTAGAGCAAACGATTTCATTCGCTGAAGTCTGAGTGCATGCGCCAGGCCTGGCAACTCAGGGACGGAGTTGGAGCCAAGCCGTTGCACCTACTCTGTCGTACCATATTCGGATTTAGTGGGAGGATAGGCAGCGGAGAGCCAATATTCTAGAATCGGACGTACTTGCTAGCCAAACAGAAGTCGGAAAAGCACCGGGGTCAGGAGAGAAGACCCACTACGTATAGAACCGAATATCCTTTAGGCCGCAGCGAACCTCTGCTAAGTGTCTTAAATAGGTGCGAAGTCTGATGACTCTGCCACTCCAAACTCTCTCGCTTGTGTTACGCTTCTGAGCAAGAAACTACTAACCTGGTAAGTTCCAAATGGGTTCGTTGAGCCAACGGCGTGAACAGAGAAGGTAGCACGAGTTACTGGCAACTGCCACTTAAGCGACCATTCATGGACTAGATCGAGCGTAGATTGTAATCTGTCCGCGTCTTCATGGCTGGATAATTCCATCCAGAGATTTAGGTCACCAGAGTAGATTAGGCAATCCTTCTGAACAGTGGACGGTATGTGGTTGATAAAGATATTGAAAAGTACGGGATCGAGGACAGAGCCCTGCGGAACCCCACACGTCATGAGGACAGGAGCAGAATAGGTATCCTTCGCTTTACTTGCATGGTGTGGTCGTTTGAAAGTCAGTTCACCGAGAAAGGAAAATCCTAGAAATCCTGCTTCGTTGAAGTTTGAACCGAAGCCGTTCATGCTGGACTTTGTTAAAGTCCCGCTGAAGTCAACAAGCACAACATCCAAGCGTTTGCTGGGGTCTGGCGACATCGCCATGTTCGCCTTAGCAACAAGCATGTTCGAGGTACAGGGGCGTACTTTTCGGAACCCATGCTGGGTATAAGAACTGACGTCCTGTCCCCCAAGCTGAAGCTTAACAGCCTGTCTCAGGATCCGTTCCTTAATTTTACATACTATTGAAGTCGAACAGGTTGTAAGATAATTTGCCAGATCATGTCAGCTTCCTCCTTTGTAGATGGGGTTGGCGATCCCCACTTCAAAGTTGACGAAAGACAGCCAACTTCTAGCAAGCGACGAAAGACTTGCCAAATAAGTGAAGCCACGTTCTCCGCCACCGTCCTGAGGAACAAAGGATGCAATCCATCAGGGTAGGGTGAGCTGTACAGATCTAATACAAGTAAAGCTTGGTCACAGCTCGGTGTTAATAGCTACTTTGGTCAACTGACATGTAAAAGTGGATGGTTCGTATTGTCGTCGTTCCTGAAGCTTTATCGCGACACAATTATTTCTGACAGCGTTGTAACGAGCGTAGTCGGGTGCTGATTAGGATTGAATAAAGCGGTTCCATAATTAGCGCCGTTTATTCATAGTTAACCTTACTTGTCGATCCATCCAGAATGGACAGTTGGTGAAGGGTTTTCGATAGGAGAAGGAAACATTCTATCCAAGTAGCGCCGTCATTTTGCAGAGTACAGGATTCCAGGCGTGCTCGAAGTGAAGGTGTTCAAGGATACCCTAATCCGGAGCGCTTGCGGCAATTTTCAGTCGGAGTGGTTGGCACGCCAAAATTTCCCTCGGTATCCAAGGTGGCAATGAGTCGTGGGACAACGAGCCAGTGGAAAGTAACAATCCAACAATCGCTCTTGCCTAAGGGTTGTAGAACGGTTAGTTTCGTGACATCCGGAATCTGCCGGGGAGAGCATGAGGTCTAGGATGTGCAGGGCCTGGTTGGGGTAACTATATTTACGTGTCAAGACATGTTGAAGTAGACCGTAGTCAAGGGCGGTTTTAAATAAATAAATAAAAATAAATAAACTTTTATTCTGGACAAGGTGAGGCACACACTTACAGGCATGATCATTTTGACAAAACAAGGCGTTATCAAGGGTTTGCAAAAATGCGATATGTTTGCCTTAACAGTGCTTGTTTGTGCAGGGGGAATGTAAGTATGTAATTGTGTGTGCGTTTATGTGGCTGTGTAATTTGTGCTTGTAACCTTGCTGCCTTATTATTGAATGTTTGCTAGCGCCAGCAACGTTCGAGTAGAAGATTGATGTCCGTGGGTTGGCAAGGATTATCCAGATATCCACGAGGCAGTGAATTTATTTTGTGGCGAGCCACTACCGCCACGTCAGAGTGTTGTTAAGCAGACATTTGTGGCTTTTTTATAGACAGAACGCTTGCCAGGCAGAAACTCACCACGTCCTGGAACACTGCCGCCGAACTATTAGCTGGAACCGGTTAAACCCGAACCACCCAGCTGGCACCACGAGGAGGTTGTTCGGCTAGCCAGCCTGTTCGGCAATTGGGCAGCGTGGGAGTCAGTTCGGCGATCACAAAGAAGTAGGTCTCATTCGATATCGGGTGCATGGAAATCCAAAAATAGTAGACAGTCCTTGGGCACACCGTGCATCCTTAGCGAGCCCAACCATCACGCTCCGGAGTCCAAGGGTGCTCTGTAGACGACACAGACCAAGAGAGATTTGCGTCCGGCATGAACACGGCACCAGGGGGCTTTCGCGTTGTCATCATGGACACTGATAGCTTTAACTAAATGCACTTTGAGATCTGTCTTCCAGTAGGGAAACACTCCACCACCTTACGCACTGAGTGGCGATCGGATCGCTAAGGGATGGACCTTTCCATAATATCCCAGAATAGCCCGGTTTCCATGAAGGCCATTAGGTCAGGACGAGTCTCCGAAGTAAGCAATTGAATTTCATCTAGTTTATTCCTTAGACTGCGCACAGTGGCAGATAGCAGGCGTAGTCCGCTTTTATGCTTTACTATCCGGTGTTGACAAGTAACGGCCTCCAGCAGGCTCTTGTGCTCTACCAAACTTTGCAAAAATCCACGACATGTAGCTCGGTTTCACCACTCACCCGGCGCGTTCGTAGCTCCTCTACAGCCTTCTTCATTTTTATTCGGTCCTTGGGATAGAAGTCTCGGAACACGTAGAAAGGTTCCCACTTGAGACGTGGAGTCCGTCCCAGGATGCGCACGCAGTCTTCTTTTCCGCATACAAAACGGCATACGAACCTTGGAGAAATTTTCCTGCTTCTTACCGAGACGGAAGGCTGAGACAATGTTTATTCCCTGTTCGCCTGCGTCAAACAGTACAGCTTTATTCCGCTCTAGCAGTATTGGAGCATCAAACATCCTCTCCGCTGAGCCAGCCTTGTCCGATTCGGCCGCGTTCACGAGGATAAGCTAACGGTCAGGAGATGGTTGAATGCGAGCTGGGATTGGTGGCTCAGCAAGTCAGTTGAGCACCACCTTCATTTGTGACTGACATGGAAACGCAGGTTTACTCAAAGACAGTCTTCGTCATGGTGACTCATGTGGCCGGAATTTGGCAACACAAGGTCAAGGTCACCATCTTCACTACGGCCGCGTATGCCTTTGGCATAAACTCACTCGGCCGGCTGTGTGTCAATGGGTCCGAAGGAGAAGTAGACGTGGCTGGGATGGCCGTGACTTTTAAGACTTGCTGGAAGTGGTATCGCTCCTCTTTCTAGTAGAAGGAGCCGAAGAAGGTCTCAGGAACTTAATGCGGCGGACTTCTTACCAACACAGTAGCATCGATGAAATATCGACCAGTCCATGGCAGACCCTTGTGCTCAGCATAGGTCTTGAAGAGCGGTTCCGTAAGTGATGAGCAACGCTTTTGGCCACATGCCGAGAGTTTGCAGGCAATGCATTGAACACAATTAGTCACCACTTTGGCACAATACAAACAGTGTGCGTTGGGCTTAGCCCCCTGTTTTTAGAGAAAACTTCACAATGGACAAATTTTAGCATGTTTCCTCAATTACTGGGCTCCAAGCTGTTTCACCTAAAAAGATCGATCAGCATGGCATGCCAAAAAGCCGAGTTATCGCGGAGCACTCACAGTGCTATTTTACGATTGCTTAAATATGTCGGTTATTATTTATTACGCCTGGCATTTCTTAACACTGTTTGTCGCTTTAACGCATACTGAGAGCTAACCGCCCATCTGATCGCCGCGGAGGTGGAGTCGCCTTGTATATCTGATGTGATGTAAACATAAGAAAAACACATACCATTAGCTCAGCTGCTATAACTGTTGAAGCTCTTACAGCTGAAGCCTGTACCGAAGCAACACAATTTAACATTGTGCTGCTATATAGGAGACCTGATAGCGCTTCTAGGAGTTTCCTTGACTTTCTGTGCACTCACTTTGAGAACAGGTGCCTGAGAACGGGGGACTTCACCTTCCCTGAAGTAAATTGGCCTGACCTATCTTATGAGGCAGCGACAACTGGGTTGGCTGCCGAGCGTGTTGCTCTGACACTGGATGTACCCTTAAACCAATTTGTCGATCTACCCACCAGGTACATAGTGGGTCACGCTCCTTCTCTGTTGGACTTAGTTTTCTCAAAGACGGTTGACTTTATGTGTGACCCTGAGTACGGTCCCTTTTCGGAGCTAGTGATCATGCGTGTTTGTCATTCACTTGTGCTCTCATTAGAGACTACGATTCACCCAGGGTTCGGACTCCGAACATCTGGCACGCCGACTTTCCGGCTAGTAGAGCCATTGCAGTAAGCTTCCCATGCGTCATCTTGCCGTATGCTGATACACAGACGGCTTGGGAGACGTTTAAGTCCTTCCTCTATAATATATCATACCCCCATATCCCATTTTCTGTAAAAAGAAGTACACCAAAGCAAAACCACCATGGTTGGACTCATTCGCACACCAGCTAATGAATAGACGGCCAAGATGGTGGTGGATCTACCTGACAGTTGTCTCAGTGTGTATTATTCGGGGTTATCGTGAAGCATGGAATGCTTGCAAGAGTCATTTACGAGCTACCATACTTAGCTATGAGATAGAGCTGGCTAACCCAGCCTCCGCAAATCCCAAAAGGCATAGTAACATAGGCTTATCGATCCCAAGGTTATTAGGCAGCGACGGCATCACTGTCACCACTGATCACGAAAAAGCATGTCTACTCATTGCGCCGTATACCGGGACTTTTGTTCGGGATGAGCAATTGCCGCGTGTTGACCTATCAATGAGAGTCCCACAGGACTCCTGTTTAACACACGTCCCAATTTCGGAGGCAAAAGCTCTCCATCTGCTTCAGCGGCTAAATCCGCTGGGATGGATGATATTCACTCTAAGCTTTTGTACGAAATCACAAGCGAGCTATGTGGCCCAGTAACGCGAATTTTTTTAGTTGTCGCTTAGCAGCTGCTCCTTTCCCAATGACTGGATGGATGCTATTGTCTGCCCGGTTTGTAAACAGGGCGGCAAGCATCTCCCTGCCAATTATAGACCGGTAGGTTTCACAAGCGTACTGTTCAAGATATTGGAGAAGTTGGTCAGAGATGTGCTTGAAAACCACCTGCGGGAGTTTTGTCTGCTCAGTCCACTTCAACACGGCTTTCGCAAGGGTCATTCCTGTATGACCAATTTGCTAGTTGCACATGTATGTTGGGTGGTTGATTTGGACCGGGGTCATGCAGTAGATGTAGTGTTTATTGACTTCTCCAAGGCGTTCAACACTGTATCACATTCTCGCCTCTCCTTGAAACTTCGGTCCGGTGGAAAAGCAGGGTGTGCACTAAAATCGATCACCACGTTTCTGGAAGGTAGAGAAATGTGTGTTCGTTGGCGGTCTAGTCTGTCTTTCTGACAGTCAGTCCTCAGTGGGTTCCCTCAGGGTTCGATGCTTCGCCCGTTGTTATTTTCTTTGTAGGACAATGAGCTGCCCGCACTGTTGGAGGCACCATCTCACATGTTTGCAGATGGCCTAACGTTATGGAACATAGTGTCTGATTTAGATGGACCCCAGAACCGGCACCGGGCACTCGATACATGTTGGGACTGGGCTGCGCTGTGGCAGTTGCCCAAAAATTAGGCAAGGTGTTCCAGCTTACGAATAGAGCCAAATGGCCACAAACGCATTATCTGCTTGGCGGTAATCAACTACCCCATTTTCCCAATCGGTAGATGTAGGGGTGATGTTGTCTGCAGAACTTAATTCCAGTGCGAACTAGTGGAAAGCTACGTGCAAAGGTTTCAAATGGTTGTGGATGATCCGCAGGACATTCGGGATCAACACGGGCGCTATGTTTGTTAGGTTGTTCTCAGTATTTGTCAGGCCACGCTTGGACTATTGCATCCAGACTTGTCCACCTTGCTTAGTCAGGGACAGGATGTCAGTGGAGATGGTGTTGAGCGTTGGCAACAAACTGTTTCATGGACTAGGGAACCATTCTTACCCAGAAAGACTACTTGCGCTGGGAATTTTCTCATTGCATTATCGCACCATCGAGACTACTTAGTCTTGACCTATCGCATTCTTACCGGTAAACTCGGATTCGAGTTATCTAGGCTTTTTCAACCGGCTCGGCTTCCATCTCTCCGAGGTGGCTCGATGAATCTACACAAAACTCGATCAGGTGGAGTCCGGGCGGAGTTTCGTTTATCACGCCGAGTGGTGGATTCCAGGAATGCACTGCTCGAGAACATGTTATTGGTATCAACCGTGAAAGAGTTCGAACACCGACTCGACGCTCTTGGTCTTCAATTCTTAACATTCCCTTTCACATCCTAGCTTATTCGTCCTATTGAATTATTGACGCTAGTCCTATTTTTCTTGACGCGCTTATTACATTAGTGCTTCTGTTTATTAGTTCACGTGACCAGTGCGGCCGGGACTGCCAATGCAGGTCGCGTGGGTATTAATTGGTTGACCGTGGTGTGATTCTCGCGCGCTGATCTGACAGGATGTTTCATGCCTTACGAAGAGCATTCTCCCGCCTTACTCCAGAACTCTTCAGACTCCTGTTTGCCTCACATGTGCCCCCGATTCTCGAGTACGGCTTGCCAGCTGCCCAGCCTCTCACGAAGACGGAATGCGATATGATTGAGAAGGTCCAGCGCCGTGGATCTAAATATGTGCCAGAACTGCGGTGCCTATCTTATCCTCTCCGCCTCCAGCGATTACGTCTTTTCTCTCTGGATTACCGTCGTCGTCGCGGCGACTTGGCCTACACTCGACGTATCCTAAGAGGAGAACTTGGAAGCGGATTGCAGCAGTTCTTTTATCTGAACACTGCAAGTTCCACACGTGGTCACGGATGGAAATTGTTCAAACCGAGGAGACTCCATGTGCGGTCGAATCTAGCTCTATCCACGCGCGTGGTTAATGACTGGAATCGCTTGCCGGAGCTCGTCGTTGATGCGCAGTCCGAGGAAGGTTTCAAGAAATTGTTGGATTCCCACTTGATAATTGTGCCCGGATATTGCTTCACAACCTAGCTTTAATGGTTCATTGTGGAACCCTATTTTCACTATGACCCCAGCAATGTTCGCAATGGCTGGGAAGCGACGGAGCTGATAAAGGACTCTCCTTCTGCTCTCTACCATACAATGATACAATGACTCTCTTGGATTCTAGTTATCGCGGACAAATAATACTCCGCTCAACGGCGCGCCACGGAAGGTACCTTCACGGGGATTTATCCTACTGTTCTAATCCCACTTGAACTTGAACTTAAACTAACATACAGTACAATTAATGCTATCCGCAGCTACAAAATCAAGGTCATCTGCACTTTGCCCTTCCCGGAATTTCCTTTCAGGAATGGCCAGTCCGGCTGGCGTTGTTCGCAACTATTACTGCCATAGCTGCGAGTCTGAAGTCCAGATTAATTTAAATGTAATCTTTCGTTACTTACTTAGCTTTTTTTGAGGATTTTACATGTTTACACTGTCATTCGGGTTTCATAGAGGAAATACGCTCCAGGTTCTCATTCACTTTTGTTTGTTATCTATTGTCTTTTTTCTTAGGTCAAGGGATGACTCCTTTACGACAGAGGTAGTTCTTGAATATTATTTGATTTGACTAGTCATTTCAGCCAGAAAACCTTCTACAAAACCTCTTCGGGGACTTCGCCTCCGTGGCATCGTTTAATGGTAGCGATCCAGAAGATGACATGGCAACAGAGTTTGAAGTCCCCCGCACTCGAAGAGGTGGAAGAAGATCTGGGGGCTCCAGACTTAATCCTAGCGCTGAGCGTATTACCATAAGGCTCTCGTCCCAGCCGAACGGTGCTCCTGGTGGTGTCCGTTTAGCCTCAACTTCAAATCCGTTCCTGCTGCAGTTACTATCCGGCTTTAATTCCCTGCATGGTGATGTGCGCGATTACACACTTACCCAAGGTAAGGTTTATCTATCTCGGTGCATCGCGGAACGAACAGCTTTTTGTGTTATGCACATTGTTTACGGTTTTACAGTTACACAAGATGCTAGATCTATTTTTCGATTTGAATGACAGCTTTTAACATCTTTTGCGTATCTGTCCTATTTGTGCCTAGCCGTCATCCACAGTGCCCGCTCAACACGATACTACTGGAGCCAATACTTAAACAGACGTTGGACACTTGGAATTGTAGATAGCAATGGGTAGACCTTGACTATTACTTATCGATCAGCATAGTGATTCTAATATTACGAAACGGTTTCGGCAAAGCCGTTGCGGTTTCAGAGATAACCGCACTACCCTAGCACACTAAGCAAGTGTAAGTGCAATATTCTCTTGCAACATTTTTCAGTAGAGGCATTGACCACAGGCTCCGGTAAGTTATTCTAGCCGTTCATTTTCCTGGTAGACAAAGTCACCTCTGGAAAGACTTGGAGTCTCCTTTGTTTAAAGTCCTTTCAACTCTAGTTATCTTTGTTAGACAAAGATTTGAAGCTCACCGCTCATTTTCCCTTGAGGATTCGTTTTGTATAAATCAGCTCTTTATTAGGACGATGATAGTCTAGAGACAGCAGATTAATCGGTTGGTATCGAACGAAATAAGACAGATCGCGGAGCCTTGAGTGACTTCAAAGCACTGTACTGAAACTCTTTTAGACGAACTCTTTCAGATGAAACTGAACCTTGGTACGATGGTTTTCGTACTTACGTGACACATTGGAATATGTTGGGTGACGTGTTCCAAGTATCTTCAGAGCAACTAACAGAGTCGAGCTTACTCAGTCTCACAATCCTCTTCGGTTTCGGAGGTCGATGGCACTCTTCACCTAATACCTCGCCACGGGAGACAACGGGCGACAGATAAAACGCACACAACTCGTTTGGCGTGAAGTACGAGCGTTACTCATTTTCTCCGACGCTGGAAGAGCAAGGGCATCAGCATTACGCCGGTACTCAGTACTGACGCTTAGCTGCCACGCAACCATCACGTCGCACGCGGTCTATGGATACTGCGAAAGTCGCCTGGTCCCTGCGCAGGCTCGAACCCGCGTCCTCGGATTACAGTGACAGACTGGTGATCCATAAGACTTCTGGTTGGCGATGGAAGAGCACCAATCAGTGCTCAACGGTTTGCGACCGTCCGCCTTAAGCGTGGCACCTCCTGGTCTAATGGACTTTAACCTGCTAACCCACTTGCGGTTGACCTTGATCGCAGGTGTTTAACGTACTACGGTCAGAAAATACATGTGCATCGTTTCACCTCTTCGAAGCCTGCGTGTGACACTTTAAGGGGATCTCGATGGTCTTCTGCAATCACACTCCTCAGCTGGATTGGCTCTCCACTACGTTTTGTCAGGTTATTGAACCGAACTTCCTGAGTCACTGGCCCGAAGTATTTATGGTGTCGGTATCGCCCTCAGCAAATCTACTGAGAACCATCTACCGGGCTAGATTCCACTGAATATCCGCACGTGTGCGATTCAAATTCAAACATCTATTGGGGTTGATAAACACCGTCTGCAGACAAGGTGTCTTTACCTCCTTTCCGTTCAGGCAGTTTGAAAGATATCAAAGACAATTTCTATCGTCAGCTGTCGTCTCTTCGCGTGACATAAATACGGATATTGTAATCGTTGCTGTTGACATGAACGCCAAAATATGCCACATTTCCGACTCAGAACTACACTTGAGAGGTCGTTTTTGGGTCGATACGCGTCGTACAGATAATGCCGATTGATTCCTGCAACTATCTTTATGTTTACAACGCTGCTTTTCAGCACAAACGTCCACTTCATGTATTTTGGCCCGCACCGAATTCCTCGGTGACCTGGACTCAAATTGACTATATTGCCACCAGCTGCAGATGGCACACCTCGGTTTAAGACCGCTGGTCAATTGTGAGCATGTGCCTGGATTCTGACCGTGCTCCAGTGCGCGCATGCATGGCGCTCATTATTCACGCCTAACTTCTAAGTCTTGCTTATAACTTGAATTTACTGTCTACAACTCAACAATCTCATGACGTACTGGCCCACAAGCTCTGAGGAGTTTAAGAGGTTGCTGAGACCAACGCTGACTGGAATCGTCTCAGGTGTACCATCAGGAATGTTTTTGTCGCATGCTTTGCGCCCAACTTGTGACATCCGAGACTTGACCTTAACGTAGTGGAACGGTTTATGCACCTCTTCGACCCATTCAGCTGTACTGGTTGCTACCCCCGGCCCCTTGTGAGCTACTCCTACAAGGTTGGTCATTGATTAGTGGTCAGACAAACCGAGTCTTCTAGTCCTCCAGCTTGGGGGTTTGAAATGTGATGTCATCCGTCTCTGGAAAATTTAATCATTGCCACCACTCGCTGCCTTGCGGACAGGCTTTTGAGCCAAAGCTTTTGGTTGAAGACCCTGATCGTTTGCGCGTATAAGTCTGGGCGCCGTGGCAGTAGCTCAGCCCACCTACAACCATGATTGTTCCCTTAAACTTCAACCACATTTTGCATCGGCCGTCGCACAGATTATCATGGGCCACCATATCTGCTGCATACAGCAGGGCGGATAAGTGAAGACATGCTATTGCTGACGACTCCTTTTCCACTTATGTCTCTTACTCCCATCCCAACCCCCATTACTAACCTTTCTTCTATAATTCCCAACTTAATTGAAATAAGCCTCAATGTCATTGAACTCATACCATCTGAAATTACCGTCCCTCACCACCCACTAGACGCCTACCGACGGCAACCTCTTATAAGATCACACTATCCCGTTTCCTTGACGGCGTTCAACGTTCGCACTGTAACACAAACAGGTCAACAGGCTGCCCTCGCACCCACATTGTAAACTCGGAGTAGTGACTGCGTTGTGTGTCCGAGCAAAGATCAATAGCTCTCACGATGCTATTGAATTAACTCGCCCTATTTGTCCTCTCGCTATTGGTTGCACGCATCTGGACACGCTGATGTAGCACTCACCAGTCAAGCTGGGATGGACATTGTTCTCAGCCCTAAGGCTATCATCGTTGGTTGATTGGACCTCCTTGAGCAGCCGTTTGTGTGTAGCCCGTTTGACCACAACTAAGGTTGATTCAATAATTAGTGCCAGGTGCTGTTTTTTTGTGCTTTCTGCTTAAGTCCCCACCGCGTGCAGTTCTGATACTGCAAAGGACTCCTTGTACTACAAACTGAAAACGTTGCTCCAGTGTTACCGGTTGGGATATCGTTGTCGTTGCAGGGGACAAAAATGCGCCATTATTTCGTCCGAGCTCTTCAGAAGGTCAGCTAGGTTGTAAGTATGGACTTCCTTCCGAATGAACAACCGCAAGCATCTGTTGCAGCCTTGATCAAAGCACCGGTTGTTTCTCATTAGCACTGCCTTTAGACAGGGTGGGCGCGGAAGGGTCACTTGGCGTCCTCCATAACTAGCCAGCGATGGACTTAAATAGATCGCGTTGCCATAAGTTACGGGTGGCGTGGTTCCATCCTGGCTGTCGTTCGTTCTAGAATACATCTCGGCTCTGATCATGCCTTGGTACGCTGTCGTCTTTCCTTGAATATTGCCGAAAGACGTACTAAGCGCCCCATCGATTGGTAACTGAGGTGTTATCCCGGTCGTTGGACCGGCAAGTCTACCAGGACCTCCTGCATACCGGACGTTTACTCTCTCATCTTGATGACATTATGCTTCAGTGCATAGGATGTCGGCCGCCATGCACGATACGAAAACCTCTGTTTGCGGCGCTACCAATCGTTGGTGAATCTGTTGGCATCCAGGAAAAAGCTCCCGGCTGGTTCTGATCATAATGTGCGTAGGCGAGTACTAGGTAGTGATAATCATGCTAGCTCCCTAAAACAACAGATAGCACTGAATAAGTTGCGTTGGCTAGGGCACGTGCTACGTATGCCTGGTCACCGCTTACCTAGGAGGGCCTTGTTCAGTCTACAGGTGTAGGATGGCGCAAGGCTCGAGGTGGACAGAAGTTGACTTGGCAGCGGGAAATGAAGTCACTGACAACCAAACTGGGTGCCGTTGGTCCGTCTCGCCTTCCGGGTTGGAGTCCACGTGACTCACCTTGTGCTTGGCTCGAGACTTTACAGGACATGACTCGCAACCGACACCAGTGGCGCGTTTGCTGCCGTCTTCTAATCGGATTGCCTGTTTAAAGTATGTTTGGTGCTGAGTTATCTGCGAGGTAATGGCTGATTATGACGCGGGACAGTGAAAGCCGCAAGGAAGCTGTCTCGCCGATGCCGCCTTATCTTCGCACGATAGCCAGCTGTTTGTGACGGTATGTTGTTTACACAAGGTGTAGGCGCCTTGACCCAGAATGTTTGCTTAGGGCATTAAGGTTTTCAGGTAAGTCCCCCTTTCTCTCCCTCTTATTATTTATTTCATAAGTCTTCATGGTTGTATGGCAGCGAAGCATCAGTTCAAACGGCTGATGTCCTGCTGTTGATGATGATGTTGATGATGATGATGATGATCATAATGTCACCACATGGACTGTTTGCCTCGAACTAACCCGGTGTCTGCGTGTTGACAAGCAAGCCTAGTTAGCCCGTAGGGTACACGAAATGAAGGAAGCGGCAGCAGTTGGCAAATATCGCAAGCACATCCAATTGATGCGCGCCACTGGTCCCAGGAAACCAGGCGTCAGCAGAAGGTGGCGCGGGTGCCCCGATTCGCAGCAAGGAGCGCCGTATGACTCGTTGAGCGGAGCACTTTCGGCATCAGTTTACTTGACCGACTGTTTCTTATGTCCCTTTCTGTTCAAGTGATGCAGGATGAGCCACGTACGGTTAGTTTAGAGGCTCCGTCAGAGGCTGAGATCCGAAACGCAATCATAGTCCTTAGTCGTTTTCGGGCTGCTGACCTGGCTTCCTTCCCATCTGCACCATTTAATGATGGTGGTGTGGTTATCTGCAAAGCGCTGTCCTCCCTGTTCAAACAGGTCTGAAAGGAAGAGGCCATCCCAGTTAACTGGAGGGAATCAATTATAGTAGCAATATACAAGTAGGGCACTCGCATCGATCTTGCTAACCAAAAAGTTATTAGCTTACCGTCAGTAGTGACAAAATTACCGGCCTTGATTCTCGTTCTTCCTCTCACTGAGGAATAGGAATCTTAGATTAAAGGAATGCATACAGGTTTCCCACCTGGACATAACTGTATGAACCATACATTTACTAGGCGGCAGACGCTAGAGCATCGCCACGTATACCGCAGGCCAACAACAGATGTGTTCATGGACTTCGAGAATGCGTTCGACCCAGTCAATCGATGCATTCGGTTTGAAAAGCTTACGCTTGCTCTAGACTTGAACAGAACAGGTCGCGTCAGTGTCCACAGTGACTTATCGGCTCTTTCCGATAACAAGTGGCGTTCGTTAGAGTTGCCCAATTTCCCAGTTGTTCAACTTCGTCGTGAATCCCATCATGGGGTGTTTTCTTGTGGAATCTCATGATACACGCGTTGAGGTGCTGTCTGGTGAAAAACTGGTTGATCTAGATTATGCGGACAATATCGTCCTGCTATGTAACGAGTTGGAGGCGGCCGTCAACCCTGAATAACCTCTCGCACCAGCAACTTGATGACCCCTTAACTCTTGATAATGAAGAACTAGCAGTTCACTTATCTTGGCAGCTGCATCAGCAATGATGGGTACAAAACAACTGAAATCGGTTCACGTACTGCAAAAGCCAGAACTGCGTTCTTGTATCTGCATCTGGCGTCAGGAAAGATTTTCCCTCCGTCTAAAAGGCTGTGCTTTTAAGGCCACAGTGAGGGTTGTCCTACATTACAGGAATGAGACTTGACCCCTTCGGTATGAAGATCTGAGGCATTTTCAAGTCTTTAATCATCGCTGTCTGCGGGCCACTGCTGTGGTCAGATGGCTCCAGCGTGTCCGCAACGCTGATGTGCGTAGGCGGGTGTTAGGCAGTAATTACCAGGCTAGATCTTTAAAACAACAGATGGCACTGAATGTTGCGTTGGCTTTGGTACGTACTACGTATGTCCAGGTTGCTCATTTCACTTATCTTGGCAGTTGCGTCAGCAATGATGGGCGCATAGAAACTGACGTCAGCTCACACATTACAAAAGCCAGAGCTACCTTCTTGAATCTGCGGCATTTTGGCGACAGAAGGGAGTTTCCCTTCGTCTGAAAGGTCAGGTATACAAGGCCACAGTGAGGGCCGTTCTGCTGTATGGTAGTGAGACTTGGCCCCTTCAGTCTAAAGATCTGAGGCGCCTTCAAGTCTTTGATCATCGTTGTCTGCGAAGCATTGCTGGAGTCGGATGGCACCAGCGTGTCCGTAACGATGATGTGCGTAGGCGAGTACTAGGTAATGGTAATCATGCTAGCTCCCTAGAACAACAGATAGCGCTGAATAAGTTGCGTTGGCTGGAGCACGTGCTACGTATGCCTGGTCACCGCTTACTTAGGAGGGCCTTGTTTAGTCTACCAGGTGTAGGGTGGCCTCAAGTCTCGAGGGGGACAGAAGTTGACTTGGCAGCGGGAAATGAAGACACTGACGACCAAATTGGGTACCGTCGGTCCGTCTCACCTTGTGCTTGGCTCGAGACTTTACAGGACATGGCTCGCAACCGACACCAGTGGCGCGTCTGCTGTCGTCTTCTAATCGGATTTCCTGTTTAAAGGGTGTTTGCTGCTGAGTTATCTGCGGGGTAATGGCTGATTATAACGCGTGGTAATGAAAGCCGCAAGGTAGCTGTCTCGCCGATGCCGCCTTATCTTCGCACGATAGCCAGCTGTTTGTGACGGTATGTTGTTTACACAAGGTGTAGGCGCCTTGACCCAGAATGTTTGCTTAGGGCATTAAGGTTTTCAGGTAAGTCCCCCTTCTCTCCCTCTTCTATTCTTTATTTCATAGGTCCTCATGGTTGTATGGCAGCGAAGCATCAGTTCAAATGGCTGATGTCCTGCTGTTGATGATGATGATGACGTATATCCAGTCACCGCTTATTGAGGAGCGCCTTGTTTTGTTTGCCGGATGTAGGGTAACGAAAGCGTTGAAGTGGGCAACAGTTGTCTTGGCAGCGGGAAATGTGCTTACTGACAACTAAACCCTGTGATGTTAGTCCCTTTTACATTACACGCTGAGGTCTATCCGACCTGCTTTGTGCTTGGCTTGGTATGTTACAGGACCTGGCTCGATATCGGCACAGTGGCGCGTCTGTTGTCGTCTCCTAGTCGGACTGCGTGTTTAAGAGTGTTTTGTACTGAGTTATCTGTGGGGTACTGGCTGATTATGATGCGGGACAATGAAAGCCACACGGTAGCTGTCTCGCTGCTACTGCCTTATCTTTGCACGATAGCCAGCTGTTTGTGACGATATGTTTTTGACAAGGTGTACTCGCCTTGACCCTGTAGGTTGGCTTATAGCATTAAGGTTTTGCGCTTGGTTCCTCTTCTTTCCGTGTTATTCTTCATTCTATATGTCACTGTTGTTGTACAGCAGCAAAGCATCATTTCAAATGGTCGATGTACTGCTGTTGACGACAACGATATGACACCCGAATTGTGTACGGATCTATGAGGCTTCGATCAAATTTATCTAGGCACTGAATAAGGTTCCAATAAGCACTGAGTTTCAGTATTTACGTAACACCCTGAAACACCGTCTGGCATAGAATCTTCGAGTTGACTGGGAGCGTTGTTCTTTGGCAAGGTCTCAAGATAGGGAAAGACATGGCTATTGGAAACAGCGGAGCACTGTTCCGGCTCATCCAGAGGATATGTTCAAGAATGTCCTTATATAGTGTGACAGTAGCTGAGAAAGCCGGACAGTTAATCCATTGCTCGCCTCCTCCACTAGTCCGTTGGGCGTAACATTTTGAAAAGCAGTTAAGCAATCCTTCTACGACACTGCCACTTGCCGAATCACCTGGGCCGACGTGGGATGTAGATGTCACCTCCAACTTCAGGAGCGATTATACCTGAACTTGCCGTTTTGAAGCGAAACAAAACTCCTGAACCCAACGATCTTCCTCCATCTTTGCTGAAGGACGGAGGTAACTCTTTGTTGACTGCAGTTGCTCTATTCATCACGATTTTGTTGCACAGAAGAGGCACTTTCGAACTGGCGACTGTCAACTGTCGTGCCCATCTATTAGGGCCAGCAGACCGTGCAAAATTGCTGGAGTCATTATTTTTATTTTCATTGCCTCCAAACTTCTCACGCGTAGCATTTTTCGACGACTTACTGGTCTTCGTGGGGCGTCAAATCAATTAAAGCCAAGTTGGCTTCCGCTCTGATCGTGGTTGCATTGACCACATACTTACTCATCGTCAAGTATTAGAGCAAACATACAGATGACCGAATGTGATGGTTTTCCTTGACCTGGAGCCACCCTTGATTCTGTTGATCGAGCCAGCTTATAACACCGCCTATCCGTAAAGAGCGTGCCAGAAAGTCTGAAGTTTACCTTGACTCTCGAAGCCGTTTCTGCTCTCTTGAGTTACCCACGATAAAGGTGGTTCGACAGGACTGTCCTTGCCTCTTCAACTTTGTGACAAAAGTGATCATGAGGGACCCCGTTCTTTCAGACTCTTCCGTGGTGAAAGTTCTGCCAGGTGACCGACTAACAAAGCCTGAGTATGCAGACGAGGTAGCTCTTCTTGGGTCTGACGCAGTGGCTATGCTATGCTACAGGATAGACTGGTGCGTTGCGTTGCATTCTTTGGCATGAAGAAATTGACTTGGAGATTTGGTTAGGTTGACGCGTATCGTCTTCGTGGATTGGGGCCCCAGAATGGTCCACACCGGTGGTTAGAGACCCTATCTGACATGGCACGATCGCAGTCAGTAACATTCCTGCACTCACTTTCTTGCATCTAGCCTTTAATTTTCCGTCCCGATTAATTTCGCGCACTTCTTTCTTGATTCTGCCTCCGTTTTCTTACCTTTGTTATTTATTGTTACTATGGTGACACGAGTCGTGCGAACTGCGTCCACCGCCATTAGGGGCCCCAGCTCATAGTTGTCTAACTGAACTGAACTATCAGACGCACTCGAACTTATTGCATGGGTAGCTCGTTGTGAGTTCATCTGTCCCTCTTCATCCCGCTTATCTTCCCTCTCCAACCACAAGCTGTCTTGTCCGTACTATGTTACTAAGCCATGTTACCTGTTGTTTTTTTATTCCATAATGTTTATTATCCTGCTTTTTCATTCATCTTATCTTTCTGCATTGCGGCACAGTAGTTGAAGTGTGTTTCTCACCTTCAGCTAATGTGTAATGATGATGGTCGTAGGTCGCTGACAATCCCTACACGAGAATGGGGTGCACATGTGAGACGAACAGGAGTCTGTAGATCTCAGGAATCACCCGCTAGAGTAATCTTATAGCCAAGTACAACTTGTTGGTTACCGTATTCCGAGTTGTTTGTGGATCAGAGGACACAATCGTACCAAGATCCTTCGTCTGAGCGACATTCGTGAATAAGGAACCACGGATGTACTAGGTGTCGGTTGGTTCAGAAGTGCCATTTGATAAAACCGTACACTTTTCGAGGTCTCTAGGCAACCCCCAGTCATCATTCTATCATTCTACATATCGGCTAAAAGTGAGAAAAACCCTAGCTATTGTACTGCAATATAATCCAATCAGGATACATTAAAAAAAGTCAACAACAGATCAAAACAACATATATTATTAACTTTCCTTTATGTTGTTCATTAATGGTGAGAGCGTAGTTTGAGTGGTAGGTGGGATAAAGCAACTCACAGCACGTCGGCCGGTGGCCGAGTCTTATTCGCACCTGGTTTCCAACCATAAGGTACCCGGTTCGAATCCGCGTAGGGTTTGGTATCCTCGCGTTATACACAGCCCGCGCGCGACTGATGGTGGTCGCGCGGCAGCGAAGCGCCGTTACCCCGTACAGCTTGCGCATTATTTTATTATTATTATTAGCCCATAACAGATACCATTGTGGTCAATACTTCGTCATCTAGACAATTGTATCAACCAAACGTGTTCATCGCCTTTTGAACCCCAACCGGGGAGTCAAAGCCTCCAACACCAGCTTCGAAATGTGTAACTCCATTCCTCTTGACCAAGTCATCACTTAGCCTGCTCTGCCCCTTTCCATCCAAACCTCGGACTCACAAACAACGCATCTCGCGAAAGTCGGTGTACTGGCATGCGTAACGCGTGGTCCGGTTGTAGGCGCCTGGGGCATAAACTAATGGTGCTGGGCGGTTCACTTGCCCTACCTACGCCATAAACCAGACGTGTAGCACACTCAATGCTCACGTGGTCTTCCCATTGAATGTGAGCTAGGCTGAATAGGCACCGGTGGTCGAGTCTAACTAACTCCATTGTGTCTGTCGATTTGATGGACCAAATTCCACAACCGTATGATAGAGCCGGACGGACAGCTGCATTGTTGTAGACTCTACCCTTCAGAGCGAGTGTAGTCGCACTGGCGCCACAAGTGATGAACATAAGCAAAAACACCTCGAGCCTTTGCTATACGGTTCGTGATCTCATATTCCATTTCAAAAGCGCCGATGCAGCTACCCAGATAGTCAAATATCTGAACGATTTCTAGCTAATCCCCACCAAGGATCAGCTCAAGCGATGATTCTTGCCAATCTTTGCATTTGGAAGGTACAAAACAGCCTAAAACGGCTGACAGCCAGTGCTGTTTGGCACATTCATGGACTGTCACTGATTACGACAATATTGTCGGCATTCTCCAATCCAAGAAGTCACTCACTTGAAAGCAGCTCCATACCTTAGTCGTGTCCAGTGAATGCAGTTTCCGTGACTTCGTTTATGCCTCCAGGTTGGCGCTTGGAATGAGGATGGCTTCTTATTCCTTAAAACAGACTCTTTGTAGTCCCTGTCAAATCCGCTGCTTTGGGGTCAGTTTTCTGAACCAAAGGCTTTGTTTGAGAACCCTAATCGTTCTCCTGTCTATGCCTGGGCAACCTGACGGTATCCTGCCCACGCAGTACACCTATAACTTCTTCAAACGCTTGGTGCTCTGGCCGCCGCAGAGGTTAGTTGAGGGCGCCCTGTCTACTGCATCGAACAGGGTGGATAAGGATTTGGATGCTGCCGCTCAAGCCTCCTCGTCTTCTTATTTCCCCTCACATTTTTCATCCTTATTGTCCGGTTCCGACTTTACTTTTATTCCCCCACCGTTTTCAACCTCCAATTCTTGGCCCTCCTAAACCTTGCTTTGATATGCGCTTATCTTCTAGTTTCGAATCTCATGCAAACGCGAGCGTCACTCCTGCCCCATCGACAAGCCTATGTCTAACCAAGCGGCCAAGCCTAGTTCATCGGCTTTTATTTGGAGCCCTCGATTCTCCGTCAGATTGGCATGCCTCAACGTACGCACATTAATAACGACCGGTTAACAGACATCACTTGCCCGAACATTAGAAGCCCTCTCGATCGATATCTGCTGCCTATCGGAAATCTGCCTGCAGGATATGAGCTCTGTGCTCGCTTTTCGATCCCCTTTAGGTGAAACCAGCAGTGCTTTCTCATTGCGCCTATCTGGAGACTATGTAGCTTCGAGTACCGGTCAAACCGATGTTGGTATTGTCTTCAGTTCCCGGGATGAACTTGCTCTGGATAATTGGATCCCAGTCAGTAGCCGGATTTGTGTACTCCGACTAGCTGGCTCGTTCAAAGCTTCTAAGTTGCGCGGAGTTAATAGGTGTCATCGCTGCCTACGCCCCCACAAACTGTAGCAATGATTCGATGAAAGACGACTTCTATCGTCACCTTCGCCACAAAAGAAGCACAGACACGGTAGTGCTGGCGGGGGATCTGAATGCTCAATTCGGAAATTTGTCCACTGAAGAGCTGCATCTGGGCGGGCAACATGGTGTAGGCTCACGTAATGATAAAGGTAAGCGACTACTTCATTCGTGTGAAAATGCTCGCTTATTTCTTGCGAGCACTAATTTCCGACACGGCACCCGCCGGATGGTGACATGGCGCCTGCCAGCCTCATACCAGCCATGGAGGCAGATCGATTGCACCGTGCTTAGTTACCGCTGGAGAGGCTGCGTCCAAAACTATCGCTGTATTTGGAGCACATGTGTGGACACTGATCATGTACTTGTATGTGCTGATCTGCGGGTGCGTTTTGCTGGGCCCCCTCGACGAACCTGTGGTCGCATAAACACCAGCCAACTGGCGTAGTCAGATGTTCTGAATGCGTATGGAACTACATTGGCATTCGGATTGTGTAAATGCTCACTAAATACAGTTGAAGGTCACTGGTCGAATGTTCACCAGACCTTACTAGCAGCAGGCAAATCCTCATGTGGTAAGTCTAATAGACAACATGGACACTGGGTCCGTTCGCCGGTGCATTCTGGCTGGAAGCGAACACAGTGCGGCTCGCAACGAGCTCCTGCCTCAAGAGAGGCCGCGAATCCTGGTGGTCTCATCCTGCGTCAGAGATGGAAGTGACCGCTGTCCTTGATAACCAACGGAAATTATTCTGTCTGATACGGGAAACGGGCAGCAGGACACCTGGTGTTATTGAGAATATGTGTTATGTGAGAGTGGACAGCCTATCCACAACTTTGAAGTGTTGGGCTGAGCACTTTGAAAGGCAATCTAATCGACCGGAATTATTAGCTTTCTCACCGGCCAATGATCGCCCTGCTCCCTGAGCTGTCTCAATGGAACCGCCCTCTCGCTTGGAATACGAACGTTAGCTCAGACTGCTGCAGGACCAGATGATCTTCATCCAGCCCTCTTCAAATTCGGGAGCCCTGCTCTTGTTGACGATTTACACAACTGACAAGGAAAGTTGTGGGAGCAAGAAACTGTCCCAACCGACTGGAGTAGCTCCGTCATAGTCTCGATTTTCAAGGGAGCCTCACTTTCCTAATGCAGCAACCATAGAGGAATCAGTCTGATCCCCATCGCCTCCAAATTGTTTGCCTCCGTCATCCTTCACAGATTGACAACACTCGTGAAGGCTAGATTCGTGAGGAGCAAGCCGGGTTTCGTCGACATCGGGTTGCATCGATTACATCTTCACCTTGCGTCAGTAATTGGAGCACCGTCACATATATTGGCGGCCCATCGTAGTCGTGTTCTTCGCCATTAAATGTGCATTAGATTCGATGGATAGACATGTCCTGTGGGACTGTCTAGTCAGGAAAGGTGTGCCTGAGGAATATGTAAATATTATCCGAACATTATACACGCCTAGCTTGGGCAGAGTGAGGGCTTACGGCCAGCTGTCGTCACCCTTCAGTATCTCAAGCTGTGTAAGACAAGAATGCCTGCTCTCACCTTTCCTCTTCAACTTCGCTATTGACGAGGTCATGGAGGTTGCCTTCACAGGACGCGACTTGGAAGATGTGGATCTGCTCCCAGGAGATCTTGACTTAGAGTATGCTACGATATTGCTCTAATCTGTGACAGATCACAAACGTGCCGAGCAGCATTGGACTGATTAGCACTGGTTGTCACTTCGGGCTTTGCTTCGCATCCTCGAAGTGCAAAGCGTTCCTCCAAGGTTCGCCTGGACCGCCTCCTGCGCTGACTCTTGGTGGGGGTCAGCTAGAATTCGTTCTTCATCACCATCATTACACATAAGCTGAAGATAAGCAACACATTTCAACTATTGTGCCGGAATACATAAAGATAAGACAAAGGAAAAGTAAGGTGCTGAAAATTTTAGAATACTAAAATAGCAGGCGGCAGACTATTTAGTAACATATTCTGCGTCGCGCGAGATCGAGGTTGGAGGGGGAAGATAAGCGGGTTGGAGAGGGACAACGATACTCACAACACAAACGCCATTAAGGTAGACTCATCATCATCATTATACATGTCAGCTAAAGGTGGTAAAACACCTCCGCTATTGTACCACAGTACATAAGGGAAATACATACAATACAGAAAGGAAAAATAAATAAGACAGTTACGTGCCAGCTGAGCTACCAGCAACGGATAGGCATCGTTCCGGTAAGCTACCAGCCAGCTACCAGGCAAAAAAGTTATTATGTTTTACCCTACGAAATGCGATGGTAGATGGAGGAGGAGACTAAAAGGGATGCGGAAGGACAAAGAAACTCACAGCAGGAACGCCACTGAGGGCGGCCGCTTGCCATGTCAGCAAGTGTATCCAGCCAAACGTGTTCACCGTCTTTTGGACCCCAACCAGGGAGCCGTGAAGCTCCAACCGAGGCTAGCTCCGAAGTGAGGGACTTCATTCCTCTGGACCAAGTCATCGCTTGGCCACCTCTCCTCTTCTTCCACCCACATCCCCGGTGAGAAAACAACGCACGTCGCGGGAGTCGGTGGGCTGGCATGCGCAACACGTGGCCCAGTCATCGGAGCCTGGTGCAGGAAATAACGGTGTTGAGCCGTTCATTCCCTTTTCCTGCGCAGTAAACAAGGCGTCGAACACGCTCGTTACTCACGCGGTGTTCCCACCAGATGTGAACCAAACTGCGAAGGCATCAATGGTCGAACGTAACTAGCCTCTTCATGTCCGCCGATCTTAGGGGCCAGGTTTCGCAACCGTACAGTAAGGTCGAACGTACCGTTGCATTGTACACTCTACCCTTCAGGGCGAGAGTAACGTCGCGCCGCCGCCATAGGTGGCGAAGGTTAGCAAAAGCACTTCGAGTTTTCGGTAGTGTATCCAAATAAACATGTTCATCGTTCTTCTGACCCCAGTCAGACATTCAGCACACACCGATCGACTCCAACTTCGAAGCGTGGGATTTCATTCATCTTGGTCAACTCATCGCTTGGCCACTCCTCCTCTTCCATCCAGACCCCGGGCGCGCAAACAATGCGCGATGCGGGAGTCAGTAGGCTGGCATGCGCAACACGTGGCCTAGCCATCGAAGCCTGGTGCGTGATATAATGGTGCTGAGCGGTTCACTCGCTCTTCCTGCATCAAATGCGCGTAGTCGAACACGCTCATTGCTCACGCGGTGCTCCCACCAGACGTGAGCTAAGCTGAGAAGGCAACAATAATCGAACGTGAGTAGCCGTTTAATGTCTATCGACTTGATGGGCCAGGTTTCGCAACCATACATTAGAGTTGAACGAACAGCTGCCTTGTAAATTCTGCCCTTCGGGGCATGAATGATATTGCATCCGCGTCACAAGTAGCGGAGATTGTCAAGAGCGCCTCGAGCTTTTGCTATGCGGTTTGTGATCCCATCTTCCGTTCCATCGGCACTGATATGGCTGCCGAGCGAATTGTAGTATCGACGACTTCTAGCTGATCCCCACCAAGAATCAGCGCAGGGGTTTATCCCTGCCGATTTTGGAGAAGGACTTTGCGTTTCGAGGGTGCAATAGAATTCGTTCAAAGATTCAACTGCCTCGGCAGTTGTATCAGCGCCGTTTGAAATGGAGATGAGGTCACAAACCGTATAGCAAAAGCTCGGGGCGATTTTGCTAACCTTCGCCACCTATGGCGTCGGCGCGACATCACTCTCTCCCTGAAGGGTAGAGTTTGCAATACAGCCGTACGTTCGACCATGCTGTACACTTGTGAAATTTGGCCCATTAAATCTGCAGACGTAAAGTTTCGTTCGACCATCGGTGCCTTCGCAGTTTGGCTCAAACCTGGTGGAAGCACCATGTGCGCAATGAGCATGTTCGACGCCTCGTTGATGACACAGGAAGAAGTGAACCGCTCTGCACCGTTATATCACATGCCAGGTTCCGATCGTTGTGCCACGTGTTGCTCATGCCGACCCACCGACTCCCGCGACGTGCGTTGTTTATGCGCCGGGGAGTGTAGATGGAAGAAGAGGTGCGGTGGCCAAGCGATGACTTGGTCAAGAGGAATGAAAGCTTTTTGTTCCAAGTTGACCTCGGTTGAAGCCTCTCGCCTCTCTGTTTGGGGTCCGAGAGACGAACACGTTTGGCTGGGTACACTTGTTGATATGGTTAGGAGACGGCCTCAGTGGCGTTGGTCTTGTGAGTTTCTTTGTTCCTCCACCTCCCGCTTAGCCTCCCCTTCATTCACCATCTCAGTTCATGTGCATAATATTATACTTGTTTTTGTGGCACAGTAGTCGGGTCTTAGCTCTCTGGCACATCATCATCATAATTACACACGTTAGCTAAAGGTGGGGAACACCTCAGCTACTGCGCCGCAGTACACAGAAAAAAGGAGAAAAAATTGAATGCAACTGGTGCAAGCCGGCTGAGCTACCGGTAACGGATGGGCATCGTTCCGGTAAGCTACCAGTCGGCTACTGTGCACCAAAAAATTACTGTGCAAAATTATATAGGGCTAAATAATGAGATCGTGGTTGGAGGGGGAGGCTAAGAGGGATGGGGTGGGGCAAAGAAACTCACAGCACGAACGCCATTAAGGTCGGCTCCTAGCCATATCAGCAAGTGTGTCCAACCAAACGTGTTCATCGTCTTTCGGATCCCAACCAGGGAGCCGAGACGCTCCAACCGAGGCCAGCTCAGAAGTGAGGGCCTTCATTCCTCTGGACCAAGTCATCGCTTAGCCACCCCTCCTCTTCTTCCATCCACACCCCCGGTGCGCAAACAACGCACGTCGCGGGAGTCGGTGGGCTGGCATGCGTAACACGTGGCCGAGCCATCGGAGCCTGATGCGTGAAATAACAGTTCAGAGCGGTTCATTTCCTTTTCCTGCGCCGTAAATAAGGCGTCGAACATGCTCGTTGCTCACGCGGTGTTCCCACCAGATGTGAGCTAAATTACGAAGGCACCGGTGATCGAACGTAACTAGCCTCTTCAGGTCCGCTGCTTTAAGCGGCCAGGTTTCACAACCGTACAGGGCAAGAGTGATGTCGCGCCGCGCCATAAGTGGCGAAGGTTAGCAAAATCGCCCGAGCTTTTGCTATACGGTTCGTGATCTCAATTTCAGTCCCACGGGCACTGATACAACTTCACAGGTAGTTGAATTTTTGAACTACTTCTAGCTGATCCCCACCAACGGTCAGCGTAGAAGGCGGTCCAGACCAATCTTGGAGGAACGCTTTGCACTTCGAGGGTGCGAAGCAAAGCCCGAAGTGACGGACAGCTATTGCTAACCTGTCCAGTGCCGCTGTACACGTTTGTGCGCTGTCACAGATTAGAGCAATACCATCAGCATACTCTAAGTCAAGAAGTCGATCTCCTGGGACCAGATCCACACCTTCAGTCATGTCCTGTGAACGCGATTCCCATGACTTCGTCGACAGCGAACATGAAGAGGAAAGATGACAGCGGACATCCTTGTCTCACGCCGCTGGAGATATTAAAGGGCGACGACAACTTTCCGTAAGCCCTCACTCTGCCCGAGCTACGCGCACATAATGCTCGGATAATATTCACATATTTTTCAGGTACACCTTTCCTGAGTAGACAGTCCCAAAGTGCACGTCTACCCATTGAATCGAATGCACCTTTGATATCGAGGAACACGACAACGGTGGGCCACCAGTATATGTGACGGTGCTCCAACAACTGACGCAAAGTGAAGATGTGGTCAATGCAGCCACGACCTCGACGAAACCCGGCTTGCTCTTCACGAATCTGGCTTTCACGAGTGCCAGTCAGTCTGTGAAGGATGACAGAGGCAAGCAATTTGGAAGCCATGGAGATCAGACTGATTCCTCTATGATGGCCGCATTCCGATCGTGAGCTTCCTTGAAAATTGCGACTATGACGGAGCGGCTCCAGTCGGTTGGGACAGTTTCCTGCTCCCACGGTTTGACTAGTAACTCGTGTAAATCATCCAGGTCCCCGGAATTTAAAGAGGGCTGGAGGAAGATCATCAAGTCCCGCGGCTTTATTTAACTTCAACAGTTCGATCTGACGTTCGACTTCTGAGCGAGAGGGTATATCCAAAGGGACAGCCAGGGAGCGGGATGATCACTGACCGGCGAGTAACCTAACAATTCCGACCGGTTAAATTGCTTTCCTAAATACTCAGCCTAACGCTCTACGCGTTTTGATAAGTTGTTGGTAGGCTGTCCACTCTCGTCACGTATAGTTTCAGTAACACCAGGTCTCCTGCTGCCCGTTTCCCGCGTCAGACGGAATAACTTACGATGGTTACCAAGGGCAGCGGCCATTTCCATCTCTGATGCACCATGAGACCACCAAGATTCGCGGTCTCTCTTCAGGCTAGCACGGAGTTTTGCCCGGAGCTCTTTGCGCGTTTCATTGCGTTCGCTTCCAGCCGGAATATGCCGGCGAGCATTGATCATTTCTAGAGACCGCGAAGAGACCCAGTATTCATGTTGGCTATTAGACTTACACAAAGATTTGCCTTCTGCTAGTAAGGTCTGGTGAATATGAGACCAGTGAGCTTCAATTGTCTCCAGTGAACGTTTATCCAACTCGCATAACAGCGTACCTTAATAGTCATTCAAAACAGCTGGCTTTGTCAGTTGGCTGGTGTCAATGCGCTCACAACGTCGTCGTGGGCATCCGGCAAAGCGCATCCGCAGGTCAACACATACAAGTGCATGGTCGGTGTCCACACCTGTGCTCCAAATCGAGCGACAGTTCTGGACGCAGCCACTCCAGCGGTGCTTGCAATGTGATCGATTTGCGTCCAAGGCTGATTCGAGGCTGGTGGCCGTCAAGTCACCCTCCGGCGGGTGCTGTGTCTGAAATTAGTGCTGGCAAGAAATAAGCGAGCATCTTCACACAAATGAAGTAACCGCTCACCGTTATCATTATGGGAGCCTATACCATGTTGGCTGCCCGGGTGCAGCTCATCTGTGGATAATTTTCCTACTTGTGTGTTCCGATCCCCATCCAGGACTACAGTGTACGATGTCCTTCCGTTTCCGGTGACTCAGCCGGCATGACAAGACGCTCTGGTAATGTTTACGTATGTATCCGGTACACTTTACCTTATCAAACAGTTCCAACGGATACATCGTTTCACCCAGTCTAAAGCACATTTGATGTTGATGAGCACAATTATGGCGGGTGGTCAATATTACTGGCGGTGCCCCAACCTTTCATGTAAGTTGAAGATGTGACCAATGCAACCACGACTGCAACGAAACCCGGCTTGCTCTTCACGAACCTGGATTTTACGAGCTCCAGTCAGTCTGTGGAGAAAGCTGGAAGCAAGTAATTCAGTTGCAGTTGTAATCGGACTGATTCCTCTATGATTGCCGCATCCCAGACATGTGCCTTTTTTGAAAATTGGAGCTATGGCGGCGAAGCCCCAGTAGGTTGGTACAGTCTCATGTTTCCACAGTTTTACCAAAAGATTGTCTACTTCATCAACCATGACATTTTCTTCAAACATAAACTTCATCCTGCATCGGCCGTCGCGCAGATTATCAAGGGTCGCCTTATCTGCTGCATACAGCAGGGCGGATAAGCGAAAACATGCTACTGCTGGCGCCTCCCTTCTTTCTTTTCCACCTTTTTCTCTTACTCCCATCCCGGCCCCCATTACTAACCTTCCTTCTATAATTCCCAGCTTAATTGACAGCAATCGAAGTGCTACTGGAGTAGTACCATTTGCAGCCACCATCCCACAGCACCCATCGGACGCCTATCGGCAAAGGTCCCTTATAAGGCCACGCTGTCCCGTTTCCGTGGCGACATTCAACGTCCGCACTCTAAGACAAACCGGTCAGCAGGCTGCACTCGCACGCACCTTGGACACACTGGGTGTTGATGTGTTGTGTGTCCGAAACTAGGATTAATGACCCTAACGGTGTTATTGAATTGACTGCACCCGGCTTATCCTCTCGTTATTGGTTGCACGCATCCGGAGACGCCGATGCGGCACTCACGGATCAAGCTGGTGTAGGTATCATTCTAAGCTCCAAGGCTGAGTCATCGTTGATTGATTGGATTCCGGTGAACAGCCGTTTATGTGCAGCCCGTTTGACAACATCAGCTAAGGTGAATTCGCGAAGTATTACAAAACGCTGTTTGTTTGTGATTTCCGTTTATGCTCCCACCGACTGC
Source organism: Dicrocoelium dendriticum (assembly GCA_944474145.2). Lineage (NCBI taxonomy): Eukaryota > Metazoa > Platyhelminthes > Trematoda > Plagiorchiida > Dicrocoeliidae > Dicrocoelium > Dicrocoelium dendriticum. Next base: position 71,225,053 of record OX104064.1, on the reverse strand, counting down.
AGTTCTAATGCAGTCAAGGACACTTTCTATCACGAACTGAACGCGCTATTTCGCAGTGCTACTAGTTCAGATATTATAGTACTTGCAGGGGATATGAACGCACAAGTAGAGCGTCTGAGCTCTTCAGAAGCTCAGCTGGGTGGTAAGTATGGACTTCGGGTAGTATCTCGCCCTCTGAGGAAACCATGGACATTGTTGTGTTGTGTTTTATTGTACTGTTTCTGTACTTTCGTTTGAATCCCATGGTTTCTGATGGCATTATGTCTGTTAGCCGACTTTTGCAAATATATATAAGTATGGACTTAACTCTGAACGGACTGACAACGGTGAGCGTCTGCTGCAACTGTGTGCGGATCACCAGTTGTTTCTTACTAGCACTGCTTTTAGACACAGTGGGCGCCGAAGTGCCACTTGGCGTCCACCTGTAGCTGGCCAGCGATGGACTCAAATTGACCACATAGCCATAGGTTACAGGTGGCGCGGTTCCATTCTGGATTGCCGCTCGTACTGGAATACCTGTGTCGACTCTGATCATGCCTTGGTACGCTGTCGTTTCTCCATGAACTTTACCGGAAGGCGCACAAAGCGTCTCCCCCGATTGGCAACGGAGAAATTGTCCCAGCCCTCGGTCAGGCAAGCCTATCAAGAAGCACTGCATAGCGAACTCTCGCTGTCTTGTCCTAATGACACTGAACTTCAGTGGAATAGGATCTCGGCCGCTATGCGCGACGCAGGAGCATCTGTTTGTGGCACTATCAGTCCTCACCGCACCAGTCACTGGATATCCGAGAGGTCCGTGAACCTGTTGGAAGCTAGAAGACACCTCCCAGCTGGTTCTGAACACAATGTGACCAGACGGGCCATTAGGTGTGAACTAAAGCGGAGCCTACGTGCTGACAAGGAAGACTGGTGGACCAGTCGGGCTCAAGAAATGGAGGGGGCAGGAGCAGTAGGCAATTACCGCAAGCTCTTCCAGCTAATCCGCACCACTGGTCCGAGAAAACCAGGCGTCAGTGAGACAATCAGAGACAGCGCGGGTGCGCTGATACACAATAAGGAGCGCCGTATGGCTCGTTGGGCTGAAGACTTTAAAGATCAGTTCAGCTGGCCCCCTGCTCCCGGACGTTTTCCTACTCAGGTGATGCAGGACGAGCCATGGACGGTTAGTTTAGAGCCTCCGTCGGAGGCTGAGGTCCGAAACGCGATCACAGCCCTCAATCTTTTTCGTGCCGCTGGCCCGGATTCCCTTCCACCTGCACTATTTAAGGATGGAGGTGAGGTCCTCTGCAGGGCACTGACCTCCCTATTCGAACGTATCTGGAACGAAGAGAGTGTGCCGGCTAATTGGAGCGAATCGATTATAGTGGCAATATACAAAAAGGGCAGTCGAACAGACTGTGCGAACCACAGGGGTATTAGCCTAACACCAGTTGTGACAAAATTACTGGCCTCGATTATCGTTCGTCGCCTCACTGCAGAACGGGAATCTCGGATTAGGGAAGAGCAGGCCGGTTTTCGCCCAGGACGTGGATGTATAGACCTTATATTTACTTTGCGGCAGGTGCTGGAGCAGCGCCACGCATACCGCAGACCGACGATAGCTGTGTTCCTCGATTTCAAGAGTGCGTTCGATTCAGTCGATCGATCGATTCTGTTCGAATTACTTTCGCGAAAAGGTGTTCCCACGAAATATGTGAACATCCTTCGTGTTCTATACTCGAACACTACAGGCCGCGTCAGGGTCTACGGTGTCCTAACGGATAGCTTTTCGACTACAAGTGACGTTCGTCAGGGTTGTCCGATTTCCCCGTTTTTGTTCAATTTCGTCGTGGATTCTATCATGGAGTGTTCCCTTGCGGAATCTCACGATGTAGGCGCTGAAGTACTGCCTGGTGAACGGTTAGTTGATCTTGACTATGCGGACGATATCGTCTTGCTTTTCGACAATGTTGAGGCGGCCCAATCAACCCTGAATAGCCTGTCCAGAGTGGTCCCATTATTTGGTATGCACTTCGCACCTTCAAAGTGCAAAGTGTTGCTGCAGGACCACCAGCCACTTGATGACCCCTTGACCCTTGCTAACGAGGAACTCGAGGTGGTTGATCAATTCACTTGTCTTGGCAGCTGCATCAGCAATGATGGGCGCATAGAAACGGACGTGAGCTCACTCATTGCAAAGGCCAGAGCTGCCTTCTTGAACCTGCGTCATCTTTGGCGACAGAAGGGAGTTTCCCTCCGTCTGAAAGGCCGTGTGTACAAGGCCACAGTGAGGGCCGTTCTGCTGTATGGTAGTGAAACTTAGCCCCTTCGGTCTGAAGATCTGAGGCGCCTTCAAGTCTTTGATCATCGTTGTTTGCGAAGCATTGCTGGTGTCGGATGGCACCAGCGTGTCCGCAACGATGATGTGCGTAGGCGAGTACTAGGTGGTGATAATCATGCTAGCTCCCTAGAACAACAAACAGCACTGAATAAATTGCGTTGGCTCGGGCACGTGCTACGCATGCCTGGTCACCGCTTACCTAGGAGGGCCTTGTTCAGTCTACCAGGTGTCGGATGGCGCAAGGCTCGAGGTGGACAGAAGTTGACTTGGCAGCGGGAAATGAAGTCACTGACGACCAAACTGGGTGCCGTTGGTCCGTCTCGCCTTCCGGGTTGGAGTCCACGTGACTCACCTTGTGCTTGGCTCGAGACTTTACAGGACATGGCTCGCAACCGACACCAGTGGCGCGTCTGCTGCCGTCTCCTAATCGGATTGTCTGTTTACAGTGTGTTTGGTGCTGAGTTATCTGCGGGGTAATGGCTGATTATGACGCGTGGCAGTGAAAGCCGGAAGGAAGCTGTCTCGGCGATGCCGCCTTATCTTTGCACGATAGCCAGCTGTTTGTGACGGTATGTTGTTTACACAAGGTGTAGGCGCCTTGACCCAGAATGTTTGCTTAGGGCATTAAGGTTTTCAGGTAAGTCCCCCTTCTCTCCCTCTTCCTATTCTTTATTTCATAGGTCCTCATGGTTGTATGGCAGCGAAGCATCAGTCCAAGTGGCTGATGTCCTGCTGTTGATGATGATGATGATGATGATATCTACTTCATCTATAATAACAGACACCCTATATTTGAAGAGGACTGAAAGAAATTCATATGGTTCTGCGTTCTCATTCATCTTCAGAAGTCCGATTTCACGTACCTGCGTGCGGACAGATCCAAAGGAACTGCCTGTGGAACAGGGCATTTGTCGTCATCAGCAACAGCAGTACAACAACCATTTGCACTAATGCTTCGCTGCCATACAGCCACAACGACTTAGGAACGAGGGTTAATAAGAGGGAGAGAAGCGGGGCCAACCGGAAAACCTTAATGTCCTAAGCAAGCATTCAGAGTCAAGACGCGTATACCTTATCAACATGTTGTCATAAACAGCTGGCTCTCGGGCAACGATAAGGCGGCAACAGCGAGATGGATTCCTAGTGTTTTTCACTGCCCCTCGTCATAATCAGCCATTAATCCGCAGATAACTCAGTACCAAACACCCTTAAACATTCAGTCCGACTAGGCGAAGACAGCAGATGCACCACTGGTGTCGAATGCGTACCATGTCCTATAAGGTCTCGAGCCAAGCACAAGGTGATTCACGTGGACTTCAGGCTGGAAGGCGACACGCACCGACGGCCCCCAGTTTGGTCGTCATTGACTTCGTTTTCCGTTTCCAAGTCAACTTTTGTCTACCTCGAGCCTTGCGCCACCTTAAATCTGGCAAACAAAACAAGGCCCTCTTCGATAAACGCTGAACGGACACGTAGTAACTGCCCAAGCCAACGCAACCTTCAGTGCTCTCTGTTGTTCTAGTTCAAGTCAGTATAAGCTTTATGTACCCAGATGGGTGCATTATCAGCATTTTACATTTGCAACTGCAAATATCCCAAACGGGTGTCTTCAAAAATGCTAACTTTACAAATGGGCATAATAGGAGAAGGACACTGGCATAACTCTATCGAGCAACGATCCAAAAATGCTGAGCTAAATCTTCGGGATTTGCATCCATTCAAAACGGAAAAGGTTTCATTAAAACCTTTCTTCATAGTTCTTTTCAGTTGACTTAAAACTTAGTAGGCAAAAGCGATAGATCGTGAACCGTGCACGGTATCTCACGTTTATATTCCAAAGCTTACTAATGTAATTTGGTCCCGATGACCTTGAAAGTTGACTGAACCAAATACCTGTCAGCTTATTCTTACAAAAATGATTTATCCGCAGCAGGTAATGTTACACATGATGGCGGAAAGGACAGCGACCGATTTAAAGGCTTACGCACATCAGCGTTGCAGAGACGTTGGTGCCACTCGACCTCAGCAGTGGCCCGCAGACAGCGATGATTAAAGACTTGAAGGCGCCTCAGATCTTCATACCGAAGGGGTCAAGTCTCACTTCTGTAATGTGGGACAACCCTCACTGTGGCCTTGTAAACGCAGCCTTTCAGACGGAGGGAAACTTTTCTGACGCCACAGATGCAGATACAAGAACACAGTTCTGGCTTTTGCAGTACGTGAACCGATTTCAGTTGTTTTGTGCCCAACATTGCTGATGCAGCTGCCAAGATAAGTGAACTGTTTTACTACCTCTAGTTCTTCGTTATCAAGAGTTAAGGGGTCATCAAGTTGCTCGTGCGAGAGGTTATTCAGGGTTGACAGCCGCCCCAACCTCGTTACATAGCAGGACGATATTGTCCGCGTAATCTAGATCAACTACTTTTTCGTCAGACATCACCACAACGCCTGCATCATGAGGCTCCGCAAGGGCACATTATGTGATGGAGTCCACGACGAAGTTGAACAAACTTGTGAAATAGGGCAACGCTGACGAACGTCACTTGTTGTCGGAAAGATATTCACTAACTCACCGTAGACCCTGACGCGTCTTGTGGTGCTCAAGTGTAGGGCACTTAAACTGTTCCCCTTTTCATGGGAACGCCTTTCCATGCGTATATTTCGTGCAGAACACGCTCGAAGTCCAGGAACGCAGCTGTGGTCTCCCTGCAGTATGTGTGGCGCTGCTCTAGCACCTGCCGCCGAGTGAATATATAGTCCTTACAACCCCGTCCAAGGCGGAAACGTGCCTGCTCCTCACTAATCCGGTACTCCCATTCTGCATTTAGGGGACGAACGGGAATTCAAGCCAGCAATTTTGACACCACTGGCGTTAGGCTACTACTTTGTGGTTAGCAAACTCAGTGTCGGCCTGTGGCCGAAAGGATTGCACGTCTGGCTTGCAATCCTTAGGTCACCGGTTCGAATCCGCGTAGGTGCGAGCATCCTCACGGTACACTCAGCCCACGCGCGACCGGTGGTGATCGCATGGCAGTGAAGCGTCTGTACAGTGTGCCAGCGTACTGCCGATGACTTTCTTTGGCACAGTCAGTGCAACTGCCCTTCTTGTATATTGCCACCGTACTCGATTCATTCCAGTTAGCTGCGACGGTTTCTTCCTTCTGGACATGTTCGGACATGGAAGTAAGTGCTTTGCAAAGGACCTCACCTTATTCCTTATATGATGCAGGTGGGAGTGAATCCGGGCTAGCATCACGAAAACAATTGAGGGCTGTGATGGCGTTTTGCACTTCAGTCTCTGATTGAGCCTGTAAACTAACCGTGCATGGTTCGTCTTGTATCACTTGTGTAAGAAGTGGTCTGGAAGCGGGGGCTAACTGAACTGACCTTGAAAGTTTTCCGCCATATGGCATTCCTTACTGTGCATCATGGCACTGTCGCTGTCTCTGGTTGTCTTACTGACACCCGTTTTCCCTGAACCATTGATGCGCACCATCTGGCAGAGCTCACGATAATTGTCTACTGCTCCCACCTCTCCCATTTCTTGAGCCCCACTGGTACACCAAGCTTCTTTTTCAGCGCACTGGCTCCGCTTTAGTTCGCGCCTAATAGACAGGGCGCTCACTAGCGAACATCAAGTCTAGTAGTTCCGGCCGATTAAATTGCTTTTCAGTCCTCGGCCCAACGCTCCAAGCGTATTGGCAGGCTGTGGTAGGTTATCCCTTCTCACCGCATATAGTTTCTCTAGCACCAAGTCTCCTGCATATCAGACAGAACAACTTCTGATGGTTACCAATGACAGCGGCTATCTCCATCTCCCACGCTCGATGGAACCATCAGGCTAGTACGCAGTTTTTCGCCGAGATCTTTGCATGTCTCGTTGTGTTCAGTTCCGACGGGAATATGCCATTGAGCATCCAGAACCTCCAGAGCACGTGGAGATGTAACGCCCTATCCCTTAACTTGGGAGATCAGCCGACTGAGTTCGTCTTGTCTCTAATCATTGGTTAATCCGGTGTGAATGACTCAGAAGGTACAGGAAGTATCGTTCTGAAAGCTCGATGAGTCACTTAGGTACGAAAACAGTCGCACCACGATAGGATTCAGTCTCAGTGCGAAAGCTTGCCATAAACCCTAGTTCTGCCTAATGTCCGACTATACTGAGTACGCAGTATGTAAACGAACTACTCAGGGATGCCATTCCTCGACACAATGCCACGTACAGTCCAGTCGACAACATAGAAGGCAGCACGGATAACCATCAAGTGTCCACACTTGATACACATGGCAGAGCTCGGGGATCTGGCAGCGTGTGGAAATTTGCTCAACGCAGTCGCAATCAGGATGGAATTCTGCCCGTTCTTCCCCGTTGCAACGGTTCACGCGTTAGTGCTAGCCTGCGAAGTTTGATGAACGATAGAATTTTGCAAACGACGGGAACCAAAGTTACACCCCTGAAGTTGGAGCACATTGTGCACGGGTTCTTTCTGAAGATATGGACGGTTATCGATCAACCCCACATCGTTAGAAGCTACTCTTGTGATCATACTTTTGAGGAGGAATCGTTGAGTTCTATAACAAACGAATAGCTACCATCTTTATATAGTGCAGAAGGTAAATCATCCTGGCCTAAGGTTGTATAACGCTTTAATAGACGGATTTCCCGCCAGATTTTCTGATGGGACGGTGGACATGTGAGAATAGACCATTCTGCACTGATGCGTGCGCCAGAGGAAGTAGATGGAGCTGGCCGCCAGCAAAATTGCGAAACAAAATGTTCAGCCCATCGTTCTAACCGTCGTTGCAGAATGGTGACTGAAGAGCCATCCTATTCGCGGATTGTTTCAATTACTCCAGATCGAACGTCGGTAACGAATAAGATGGAAGCATTTTCTGACACTACCAGAGGGACTAGCATAGTCCATCAATAGAACGTTCACACCATGTTTCATGGTCCATTTGTAAACTCCTGTGCAATTCTCGACCTCTGGCCTCAGCTGAGACCGAGCGGTGTCTCTGTCAGCGACAAGGAGAAAGCAGTTATCCCGCCCTTCGGTGGACTACGGGCGACGCCATAACTCAGTATTGTCAGAAACTGAGACATCTTTGATGCACATCAATTGTGAAGTAAGATCATCGTCGGATGCTGAGCTAAGCAGTACTGAGATTGTAACTTGCTCGGTTTTCATCGATTTGCGACATTTGGTCGGTAGTATGTATGCCTGGATGATTCTCCGAAACGCACGCAGGTTTAGCGCGAACGCATGTTTGGTCGGAGTTCACACAAGTTGATCAGTACGCCCCGCAGTTAGTTACGTTTCGGCGACATCTGTAACTTATCGCTATGAGAAAACCTCTGGCGTTACGCTCTTGTTCGTATTGAGCGACCGACTTGGGCCTTCATAACGCCCGAATAGATCACGATATCCTTATTGGAGGCGTTTCGGTGTTGCTCCTTTTCACGACATCATTAGTTTTTGTCTCCTAACTAAGGGAAATGGGCTGACGACAGCATGCGTCTATGACAACCTCCAGGCTGCGGTCGGAGTGTAAATGGAGGCGACATTAAGGCACCTTACCTTCAGTCGCTGTTTGTTGACTTCCGAGGCGCTTTGGCACTCGGGTGTCTGTTCAATTGGATCTAATCTTGAAGTGCAGCCTCTGCACGTCTACTGGGGGCAACCTCAACATCCTTATTACCACAAGCCCTAGATAACATCACCGGGGACTCAAAGTCTACAAGTCTATTCATTGCAACGTGAGTCTGGATTGCGGAATGAATTAGGACCATACCGTCATATACGCGTATTTCGGCGACACAGCATGCATCAACTACGAGGGAATGTAAAATCATAGCGCTTGTCGTCTGTTCACTGATCTGACAGTGTGCGGACATCGGTAGATCAGATAGGGAGTATTACTCCAGGTTTGAATATTGATCCGGCTTCTTTGATGGCGTGATTGTTGGAGTCCGTGGTAACCACCTCTTGGGTAACAGGAACATGGCCCGTGGTAGTGAAAGTTAACAGTGCAGAGCGTAAGATTGTTGAGGACAGTGTATTGTGGGTGAATGACATTCTACGGCTGCCCATTCCGAGTTACTCTATCTGCAGGCATTAACTTACCAGTGGCAATGAGGAGGACATCCAACACTAAGTATGCTTGAAGCGTCCCAATTGGATCTGCTTGTGGCTTTCCACACGTGCTTTTGAAAGATTTAAAACATTTACGTGTTCTTCGATTGGAGTAGATAGCATACCTGCAATCACGCCTAACTGGATTGGGATTTGAGAAGTTGGTGCCTTATTGACGAGGAGCTATCTGGACCAAGGCGAATGGTAGCAGTCGCATTGCTCTCCCACCGTCAGAGTCAATGTATGGCGCCCTTTTATACACGAATGAAACTGAGCTTATAACTCGTTGCCTCTATTGGCTGCGTTTTGAGGGGAAAGGGCTTCAACCTCTTCCCGACCTCTGAAGACGAGGATACTGACGACAAGTCTGTCTGGGCTCGTACGACTGTTTCTAGCGTTAATGGCTCTAAGACACCTGTTTAGTGATACATAGCGTAGCTCGATTTTTCGCGAAGTACGCGAACCACTGGCCCACGTCAAGTTCCAGTCTTGTCGCTCCTAAAACTGACATTAGATTCCGATAGCTTGAATTTTTCTACTCCGTACCAAAGCGTTCTAAAATATTTAGAAAACGTCCCTCAAAGATGGTAAAGGCAATCACTACCAGAGTCATCATCATTATGCACGTTAGCTAGAGGTTGGAAACACCTCAGCTACTGTGCCTCAATATATAAAAGAAAAGGAAAATAAATACCACAGTTGCATGCCAGCTGAGCTACCAGCAACGGATGGGCATCGTTCCGGTAAACTACCAGCCGGCTACCAGGTAACAACAAAAATTATTATATAAAATTATTTCACGCTACGAAATGTGATCGTGGTTGGAGGGGGAGGCCGAAACGGATGGGAAGGGACAAATAAACTCACAGCAGGAACGCCACTGAGGTCGGCTCCTTGCCATGTCAGCAAGTGTATTTAGGCAAACGTGTTCATCGTCTTTTGGACCCCAGCTAGGGAGCCGTGACGCTCCAACCGAGGCCATCGCAGAAGTGAGGGCCTTCATTCCTCTGGATCAAGTCATCACTCGACCACCCCTCATCTTCCATCCATACCCCCGGTGAGCAAACAACACACGTCGTGGAAGTCGGTGGGCTGGCATGCACAACACGTGGCCGAGCCATCGCAGCCTGGTGCGTGAAATGACGGTGCTGAGCGGTTCAATTCCCTTTCGTGTGCAGTAAACAAGGCGTCGAACACGCTCGTTACTTACGCGGTGTTCCCACGCATATGTGAGCCAAACTGTCTGAGCGACGAGCGTGTTCGACGCCTTGTTTATGGTGCAGGAAAAGGAAATGAACCGCTCAGCACCGTTATTTCACGTACCAAGCTCCGATGGCTCGGCCACGTGTTACGCATGGCATCCCACCGACTACCTCGACGTGCGTTGTTTGCGCGCCGGGGTGTGGATGAAAGAAGAGGGGTGGCCAAGCGATGACTTGATCGAGAGGAATGAAGGCCGTCACTTCGAAGCTGTCCTCAGTTGGCGCGTCTCGGCTCTCTGGTTGGGGTCCGCAAGACGATGAACACGTTTGGCTGGATACACTTATTGATATGGCTAGGAGTCGACCTCAGTGGCGTTCGTACTGTGAATTTCTTTGTCCCACTCTCTCTAAGCCTCCTCCTCCAATCTCGATCTCATTATTTATAATTTTATACTTCCGTATAGTAATTTTTTTGGTGCACAGTAGCCGACTGGTAGCTTACCGGAACGATGCCCATCCTTTACCGGTAGTTCAGCTGGCTTGCACCTGTTGCATTTTATTCCTTTTTTCTTTTGGTATTACCGCACAGTAGCTGAGGTGTTTCCCACCTCTAGCTAACGTGTATAGTGTGTGTGTGTGTGTCTGTGTGTGTGTAGGCACCGATGGTCGAACGTAACTAGTCTCTTTATGTCTGCTGATTTTAGCGGTCTGGTTTCGCAACCGTACAGTAAGGTCGAACGTACCGCTGCATTGTACACTCTACCCTTCAGAACGAGGGTGATGTCGCGCCGCCACCATAAGTGGCGAAGACTAGCAAAAGCACTTCGAGATCTTACTTTACGGTTCGTGATCTCATCTTCAATCCCAAGGGCGATGATACAACTTTCCAGGTATGGATATATTTGGGTGTTGCTCTTCCAAACACTGGTGTGCCAGTGTTGGGAAGAGTGTTTGGAGCTGCCGCAGATGAGGGCAATGTCGTCTGCACACTCCAAGTCATGTCCTGCAAATGCAATCTCCATGACTTCGTCCATAGCGGTTTTGAAGAGGAAAGGTGACAGCGGCCATCTTTGTCTCACACCGCTGGAGATATTGAAGGGTGGCGACAGCTTACCGTAAGCCATCACTCTGCCTGAGCTACGCGCATATAATGCTCGGATAATATGTACATATTTCTTAGGCACGCCTTTTCTGAGTAGACAGTCCCAAAGTGCAAGCCCATCCACTGAATCGAATGCACCTTTGATATCGAGGAACACGACAACGGTGGGCCTCCAATATATATGACGGTGCTCCAACAACTGACGCAAGGTGAAGATGTGGTCAATGCAGCCACGACTTCGACGAAACCCGGCTTGCTCTTCACGAATCTGGCTTTCACGAGTGCCAGTCAGTCTGTGAAGGATGACAGAGGCAAGCAATTTGGAGGCCATGGAGATCAGACTGATTCCTCTATGATGGCCGCATTCCGATCGTGAGCTTCCTTGAAAATTGCGACTATGACGGAGCGGCTCCAGTCGGTTGGGACAGTTTCCTGCTCCCACGGTTTGACTAGTAACTCGTGTAAATTATCCACAACAGCAGGTCCCCGGAATTTAAAGAGGGCTGGAGGAAGATCACCAGGTCCTGCGGCTTTATTTAACTTCAACAGTTCGATCTGACGTTCGACTTCTGAGCGAGAGGGTGTATCCAAAGGGACAGCCCATGCATCGGAGCGATCACTGGGCGGCGAGAATTCTAACAATTGCGGCCGATTAAATTGCTTTTCAAAGTGCTCAGCCCAACTCTCTAAGCTTTTTGATAAGTTGTTGGTAGGCTGTCCACTCTCGTCACGTATAGTTTCAGTAACGCCAGGTCTCCTGCTGCCCGTTTCCCGTGTCAGACGGAATAACTTACGATGGTTACCAAGGGCAGCGGCCATTTCCATCTCTGACGCACGATGAGATCACCAAGATTCGCGGTCTCTCTTCAGGCTAGCACGGAGTTTTGCCCGGAGCTCTTTGCGCGTTTCATTGCGTTCGCTTCCAGCCGGAATATGCCGGCGAGCATTGATCAGTTCCAGAGACCGCGAAGAGACCCAGTATCCATGTTGGCTATTAGACTTACACATAAAGATTTGCCTTCTGCTAGTAAGGTCTGGTGAATATGAGACCAGACCAGTTGTCTCTAGTGAGCGCTTACTCAACTCGCATATGAGCGCACTTTGATAGTCATTCAAAACAGCTGGCTTTGTCAGTTGGCTGGTGTCAATGCGCTCACAACGTCGTCGTGGGCGTTCGGCAAAATGCGTCCGAATGTCAACACATACAAGTGCATCGTCTGTGTCCACGCATGTGCTCCAAATCGGGCGACAGTTCTGGATGCAACCTCTCCAGCGCTAACTGATTGCAATGTGATCGATTTGCGTCCAAGGCTGATTCGAGGCTGGTGGCCGTCAAGTCACCCTCCGGCGAGTGCTGTGTCTGAAATTAGTGCTGGCAAGAAATAAGCGAGCATCCTCACACAAATGAAGTAACCGCTCACCATTATGATTACGGAAGCCTACACCGTGCTGACCGCCCAGATGCATTTCATCAATGGACAACTTTCCAACTTGTGCGTTCAAATCCCCCACCAGCACAATAGTGTCTGTGCTACTTCTGTGGCGAAGGGCTGGGTCAGTTGGTGGTAGAAGTCGTTCTTTACCGAATCATCGCTACAGTTTGTGGGCGCGTAGGCAGCGATGATGAATAGACACCTAGTAGTCCTGCGCAACTTCGAAACCTTGAACGAGCCAGCCAATCGGACCGCACACATCAGGCTACTGATTAAAATCCAATAAACCGGAGCAGCTTCACCCCTGGGACTCAGGGCAATACCAACACTGGCTTGACTGGTACTCGAAGCCACATCGTCGCCGGATAGGCGCAACGAGAAAATACTGCTTGTGTCACCTGAAGGGGATCGCATAGTGAGCACAGAGCTCGAGTCTTGCAGGCGGGTCTCCGATAAGCAGCAGATATCGATCGAGAGGGTATCTAACGTTCGGGAAGTGCTGCCTGCTGACCGATCTATAGCAATGTGCGTACATTAAGGCATGTCAATCTGAAGAAGGATCCAAGGCTCCAAATGGGAGCCGATGAACTGGAATGGACCGTTTGGTTAGACATTGGCTTGTCGACAGGACAGGAATGACGTTCCGCGTTCACGTGTGAGTTGAAATTGGCAGATAAACGCCTAGCGAAGGATGTTGGGGGAAAGCCAAGAATCGGGGGGTTGAAAATTGGGGGGATAAAAGTGAGGTTGGAACAAGACCATAAGGGAGAAAAAGCGTAAGAGGAGGAATAAGAAGACGGGAGGGGTTGAGCAGTAGCATCCAACCCCCTATCCACCCTGCTCCATGCAGCAGATAGGGCACCGTTGATTGTCCTTTGCGGTGGCCAGAGCACCAGAAGTTTGTTTGACGAGAGTGATCCGGCTTGAGGTATGTAGGCAGAAAGCTCTTGTACAAGCCCTCCTCTTACCCTGGCCCAGCGACAGTTCCCCGATGTCGGACACTGACAGCCTACCGTCGGCTGCGAGACCGTCGCAACGAGACTGGACCTTAAGATGGTGCGACAGTTTGCGTACCTCATTGACCCATTGAGCTATACTGGGTGATGCCTTCGGGCACCTTGAGAGCTACTCGTACCAGGTTGGTCAATGGTGAAAGGTCAGACCAACTCAGTCTCCCAGTCCTCCAGGTTGGGGGTTTGAAATGGGATGGCTTCCTTTTCTGTGCAAATAAATCATTGCCACCTCCCCGCTGCCTTGCGGACAGGCTTTTGAGCCAATGGCTTTGGATAAGGACCCTAATCGTCCTCCTGTCTAAGTCTGGGCGCCCTGGCAGTATCTCAGCCTACATACAACCATGACATTTTCTTCAAACATAAACTTCATCCTGCATCGGCCGTTGCGCAGATTATCAAGGGTCGCCTTATCTGCTGCATACAGGCCGGCTTGTTATTGTGGAACTCGAGGTAGTTCACCTTGGCAACTGCATCGGCACCGATCGGCTCATAACCTCTGAATTCAATCCACTTACTTCAAAACCTAGAATTGTGTTCTTGAACTTACGCCATCTATGGCGTCAAAATGGGGTTTCTCTCCGTTCGAAAGGCCGTATTTGCGACACCACTATGACAGCTGTCCCACTTTGTGCAAATGTGAATTGGTCCCTTCGTTTACCATCGTTTGATAAGAAGCATTACTGACGTCGGATGACACCAGGCTCTTCACAACGATTATGTGCGTAGGCGAATGTTATGCAATGATAAGCATTCTGGTTCCTTAGAAAGACAGATGGCGCTGAATAAGTTGAGTCGGCTGGGACCGTGGTACTTATGCCCGGTCACCCCTTACTGGGGAGAGCCTTGTTTACCAGATGTAGGGTGGCACAAGGTTCCATGTAGACAAAAGTTAACTTGGCATCAGGAAATGAAGTAACTGGCTATAAAACTGAGTGTCCTTGGTCCATCTCGCTTTCCACGCTAGTGTTCATGCGGCCTGCCTTGTGCTTGGTTTGTTGCGTTACAGGACATGGCTCACAATGAACACCAGTGGCACGTATGCTGTCGTCTCCTATCCGGACTACCTTTGGCACTGAGTTCTCCAAGTGTTAGTAGCTGGCTATTAGGCGGGACAGTGAAAATCGCAAAGAAGCTGGCTCTCCGGTGCCACCTTATCTTTCCACGATGGCCTGTGGTTTGTGGCGCTACGTTGACAAGTTGTAGGCGGCTTGACCCTGAATGTTTGCTGAGAGCATTGAAGTTTTACGCTAGGTCCCCCTTCTCTCCATGTTATTATTTTTTCCGTAGGTCACCGTGGTTGTATGGTGACGAAGCGTCAGTTCAAATGGCTGATGTACTAGCGATGATGATAGCCCAACGACTTAGTCATGCCAGATGTATCAGTGTGCAATTGGAGCGCGATTTTACAGCGATCATGAGCGGATTCCTTTTATCGATACGCCATTTGTGACTGTGTGCTGCTAAGCTGTTGTTTGCATTTTGATTCTATATGTATGCTTCGGTTATCTATATAGGACCTTTGATTGTACGCCTTTGCAAATTACCGGTGTACTGATGTTGTTACCGGTTATTGAGACGAGAGTTAAGTTGAAGCGAGCACTCTTCAAGTAAACGACGGTTGTTTTAGGCTCTGGACACTGCTATGCGCACGTCATGGGCAGTAAACATTTGAAGAGGCCGATCAAGGTACATTCTTATAACCATGTCTCCGGAATGCAGCCTCATATACATGGTAGAACACACTGCTAGGTTTTTAGTTTGAGTAAGGCAGCGGGACTCGGTTTTGACACAAAATGTGTGCTAATGAGTTAAGTTCCACGACGTAGCTTAGGAGGGCGGGGGCGGTCCGCTCCGGATCGCATTGGACAGGGGGCGACCTTTTTAATACAAATCATTGTTCAATACCAATTGTAAATTCATCAGGACATCTCCCATGACTGAATTGGTACAAATAGAGGGGGACAATCATATTGAGATTGAAGATGAAATTGCTACTGCAAACCTTGGTATCCGGACAACAGAAAGCAATGTCCACAGCATGAATGCGGCACGATAACACGCACATCAATCTACTTTATGGATGTCTCTCTCTGGCCTGTTTAGTTTGGCCACGAAATTCTCACTATCCTTGTCATACAGCACATCAATCATATATTCATTCAGTGGTTCTTCCTGGAACGAATACAAAAGCTGAAGCTAAAAAGCTAACAACACTGGTTTTTTCGGAATTTACGAAACGGTGAGCAAAGATTATGAACATGGATGGTGTATTCTCCTACCAAAGAGGCTTTGTTTGGTTTCGGCTGCAGGATGTTTTTAACCGGAGGTTCTTGTTTTTCGACTGACGAGAGAGTCAGAAATTTGTGGAAACTGAACCCAAAAGCATGCGAATACCAATCCAGTAAATCGCTTGTTCAATCGCTAGGAGCTAGCAATCTGCTTAGCTAATGTATTGAATAGAATGGAGTCAACACATGTTGAAATAAAGCGGCATAAAATTTTAACTAGAATACTTGATATCCTCAGGTTTCCCGTCAAGCAAAACTGGACACTGCATTGTCTCCGAGTCTCATCCAGGATGACGAAGAACGGCAGGAAAAAAGGGAAGTTTTCATTAGTTGTACATTTGTTGGCCAACTATGAACATGTTCTTCATGAACCTTTGGTGACAGTTCAGCTGTGAAGGAAAATCAAAACTTCTGTCGCCACGCATCCAAAATGAATTACTTAGCATTTTGATAAAGCAGGTGAAAAAGGACCCGTAGATCAAGGCAATAAACTGTTTGCTTAATTTTTAATAGCACTCCCGATGTATCTCACATAAATCAGATGAGTGAAGATGTAATGACGGTAGATGAGTCGTTTCTCAGCTTCATTGAGACCAATAGGATAAAAGCAGAAGAAATTTCTTGTCTGGTTTTGAGAGAACTGGAGAAGGATAGAACTCATATTGGTGAATGCCGTGGCCAGGCATTTACCAATGCTGCAGTTATGGCGGGCTACCTATCGGGTGTGTAGAGGCACATCTGCGATATAAACCCAAAACTACATTTATGCCACACACAAAGCATTCCCCGAAGGTGGTTTGTGTACATCAAGCTTCTGCGACGGCTCATTCTGTTACATTTTCTGTACGATGGACCGGTTATTCTCATTCTTTTTTCGTCTAGGTATTGTTGAAATGTCTTGATTCAAGTCAGCGGTCTAAGTATCAAGTGGATGTAAAATCTGGATGGAGTAGTCCAGTCGGCGTTGTAAATGTGTGATGAAAAAATACTCGGAACCCGTTAATTCTCTGAAACACTTCGCAGAATAAGTGGAAAATGCAACCACAAGATCAGATGCATCTTTAATTCTCATATCGTTGTTTGCATCTCCGTTTATTTTGTTTCTGAGCCTTTAGAGATCTACTCTCATAGAAATCATAAATGTTTAAACAAAAGGGCTGGATCTGTAGCAAAATTTTGTCCAGCTTACAATATTAACAGTTTGCCTTCAAAATGGAGAAGGATTGGTGAACATTGCATTGGATGAATCCAAAAACACCACACTGAGTTGAGGATAAGCACTAAGCGTCGCATCCGCAAAAGGAAACGGATAGACGGTGACGAATTGTTTGATATATCTATGGCATTTGATGCTTAGTTAAAAGGGAAAATACTGTCTGTCATAGACAGTTTGCCTGATGAGATATGTCACAGATTCATGACCTTGAAAACAAATTGCTTTTCTTACCGTCAAATCAGCTTGTTGACAACAATGGTTGTCCGCTTAGCGAAGGTGAGGGAGATATAGTACATAGGAATTCCTTGCTGATACGAGATTACGATATGTTGTGAAGCTTCATAAAGCAACAAAATTTTTGGAACTTTTGAACTTCATACGCAAATATCAACTTGGGGAATCTGCTGCGCATCTATCTTATCCGAAACAGTAGCACTGACAGCTGTGAGAGATCCTTCTCAAAAGGCAGGTTTATAACGAACTACCATCAACTATCAATAAACCGGATAATGCTCACGGATTGGCATCTCTCTCCAAATAGAGGGTACTTGCCAATGGACTCAATTTTGATATTTTTAGCAATAATCTTACCTTCTGTAATGCACGAAGAGTGTATCTAAATTCTAACCATACAAATGCCTTTATTTACGGCAGCAACCTAAACTCAGATCATGGATCGTTGTTATATGAAACGAACTACTTAAGAGCTGTTTGCAGTTACGAGGGTTTACGAATTTACAACTGCTAGGTGGGGCGACGTCCGCTCCAGGCGGCAAAAGTAATTGCTACGCCACTGGTTAACAGTCTTTAGCATTTGAGAATCTTCGTATTTGTAACAGACAGGTGATTTTTCCGATTTGCATGATTAAGATGTAAATGGTTGATAGTGAAGAGTCCTTACGGACTTTATCATGATACTGTTGCTGTTACTGTTTTCTCACCTGTGTTCCTGCTGCGCGTGATGCGATCGATGTCATATTTCTTTTCTTACACATTGAGCTGTACTTCACTTTTAATTATCTAGCCAACAAATACGTTAATGCTCTTGTTTGAAAGCGTAGTTTGGCTTTCCGAATCTTCGGCAGCCTGCCGAGTTGGTAATAGACTGGTCAGTGAAAAATCACGGTGTGCGACGCTGCGTTGCGGTATGGAATCAGCGATACGCGGACACCTTGCACCGACGGTTCACTGTCACGTGACCGCGAGCAGTTGCTTACGGGTTGAGGGTACTACGAGATTGTTCGCACCTACGCAGTCTCCTACCCATATTTGTAGTACAAGCAGGACATATGTAACCCTCGGTCAGTGGCCGCAGGAGGTGTTTCTGTGTGTGTCAGAGACGGATGTACTACGCAACCAAGACGTTAACAATCTACTAGTTTTGTCACTGTGAGCTTCGCCCTCCATCTTTAGCGGAAACGCCACATAGGCCATACTCATTTACACCAGTTTGCGTTACACCCCAGTGCTCCCTACTTACTCGTATGTCCAACTTCAACCACCTACGGTCGTTCGACCAATCATTCCCTTGCCGACTGTATTCATTGCACTTGCGCGCTTCGGGTTTTTTAAACTACTGTGTTACCGTCACCTTATCCCCCGTTGATGATTTACCTCTATTTTTTCCACGTTTGAAGTCCAATACCTCTAATCTTTTCGGGTTACATCCTGGCGGTTGGCCCAGCCGTCCTTGCCGACAACCGTCAGTAATTGGTCTACTGTCCGACACATTTTTTCATTTTGCACTTGCTTTGTGTGGGTTACAGATAGTTTTCACCCGTCTTCGCTGACTCTGTTCACTATCTGAACCCATTGTTTCCCCCAACGTCTGTCTTCCTACGCTTTTCCCCTTCCCACTCGTATAAACATACGCTAACACACTCCCCAAGATTTGATACACCTATTTCGCTTTGCATTGCCGTTTTGATTCCCACCTTTTCCGCTATAATATATGCTATCCGGCTAGTGTCCGAAAGCGTTGCACGCCTGGCTTGCAATCCCTTAGCTCACTGGTTCGAATCCGCGTAGGGGCGGGCGTCCCTCCGGTATACTCAGCCCACGCGCGACCGGTAATGGTCGCGTGGCACCGAAGCGTCGGTACAGTGTGCCGGCGTACTGCTGACGACTTTCTTTTTCTTTGCTATCCACTCATGCCTGCTTTTATCTTTCTAGTGCTCGATGTATTTTTTATGATTACTGTGATGGTACTCGGATTCCTGTCCACATTCCTTTTTTGCTCCTGTATGCAGATCTTTTCGACAACGTGCTCTCCTTTCTCGCTAACCAACTTCGCGTTGGTCCCCCTCCTGCATCTGAGGCCGCGATTGGGCGGTTGCCAGTCTCAACAGTAACGGAAGAACTTCTGAGTAGTCACAAAACCTGCTCCATTTGCTTTGAGGACTACAAATTATCGGAAACCGTCACCCAACTTCCCTGTCAACATATCTACCACACTTCTTGTGTAAACACTTGGCTCAAACAGGTAAGTTCTCCCCTAACTTTGTTCGCTTCTCGACAGCAAGTTACCTTCGCGTTATGGATGACGCGGCTTACAATCGCTTATTGCTCATCAGCGTGTGCTCTTTTGAGCCCAACGCTGGAGCACAACATCCTCGCCATTGTATCTAGCCATTAGTACAGTTTTCGTCTCAAGCCTTCCCGTTTTCTTATACGCGCTTTTGCGCTTTTTCATCCTTATCGTCCCGTTTCAACTTCCCTCTTATCCTTCCTGTTTTCAAACCCCAATTCTTAGCCCTCCCCCAGCTTTGTTCAGTAATCGTTTATCTTCTAGTTTCGACTCAAACGCAATCGCACGGCGTCGCCTCGGTCCAGCCAAACGGACAACGTAAGTTCATTTGCTTCTCTTTGGAATCCTCGATTCTCGCTTAGACTGGCACGCCTCAATGTGCGCGTTTTGTTGCAAATTGGCCAACAGGCAACACTTGCCCGAACACTGGAGACGCTATCAATCAATATCTGCTGCTTATCAAAAACTCACCTGCAAGATTCGAGTTCTGTAATTACCATTCGATACCCTACGTGCGAAACTGGGGGTATTTTCTCATTGCGCTTGTTCAGAAACGACGCACCTTCAAATGCTGGTCGAACCGGTGTGGGCATTGCTCTTAGCCCCCGGGCTGAATCTGCCATGATCGTTTGAATCCCAATGAACAGCCGGATGTGCGCTGTCAAATTAGCTGTATCGGTCAGGGCCTCAACGTCACGTGGGGACAAACGGTGCTTGATTGTCATTGCGACCTCCGCGTCCACAAATTGTGGCGCTGACTCGGTGAAAGATGCATTTTCTTACCAACTGAACGCTCTCATCCGTTATGGAAAAGCAGGGATATTACGGTGCTGACTGATGATTTGAACTCACAGGTTGGAGAATTGTCCTCTGATGAGCCTCTTCTGGGTGGCCAACACGTAGGCTCTCGTAATGATAACGGTAAGCGGTTGCTACACCTGTGCCTGCTATACCATGTTTTCATGTTGTGCATCAAATCACCAACCCGGGCATTGGGTCTCTACACGGCCTCTGGAACTTCCAGATGCTCACCGACGTGTTCCGGCTGGGAGCGAATACAATGAAATGCGCAAAAATCTCAGGGCGAAACTGCGTGCTAGCCGGAAGAGAGATAGCGAAGCCTGCTGGTCTTATCGTGCGTCGGAGATGGAGGCAGCCGCTGCCCTTCGTAACCCATCGGAAGTTATTCCGTCTGATTCGAGAAACTTGCAGCATGAGACCTAATGTTAGCGTAACTATATGCGACGAAAAAGGGCAGCCGATCCATAGCTTGTCAAAGCGCTTGAAGCGTTGGGCCAAATACTTTGCGAAGCAGTTCAATCAGTCGGAGTTGCCAGCTTCTTCATCTATCAATGATCGCCCGACTCTTTGGGCTGTCACCCTAAATCCGCCCTCACGCGCAGAAACCAAACGTGAGCTCAGACAATTAAAATTAAATAAAAACGCTGGAGCAGATGGACTTCATCCAGTCATCTGCAAATTTGGTGGCTCTGCTCTTTGGGACGATTTATTTAACTTATTAGTGAGTCTATGGGAGCAAGTGACTATTCCAACAGTATGCAACCGCTCTTATATAGTCCCAATTTTCAGGGGAGGCTCCCGTTCGGAATGCGGCAGTCATGGAAGAAATCAATCTGATCTCAATTGCCTCTTAGTTACTTGCTTCTGCCGTCCTCCATAGACTAACTGGCACCCGTGAAAGCCAGATTCCCGAGGAGCAGGCTGGGTTTCACCGCAATCGAGGCTGCATTGACTACCTCTTCACATTACGTCATTTGTTGGAGCACCGCCATTTTTATTGGCGGCCCACCGTAGTCGCGTTTCTTGACATCAAGGGGCCTTTGATTCGGTTGATCGGAAAGGTGTGCCCGAGGAATATGTACATGTCATAAGAGCGCTGTACACGCATAGTTCGTGCAGAGTGTGGGTTTACGGCAAAATTTCGCCGCTCTTCAATATCCAGTGGTGTGAAACAAGGTTGCTCGCTGTCACCTTTTCTTTTTAACTACCCCATTGATGAAGTCATGAAAACGGCGTTCGCCGGGCACGACTTCGGAGGTGTGGAGCTGCTCCCAGGTAACCGACTTCTTGACTTGAAATATGCCGACGACATTGCACTCATCTGTGACAGCTCACAAACGTGCCAAGCTGTACTGGATAAATTAGCTGGCTGTCAGTCCTTTCGGCCTATGCTTTTCACCGTCGAAATGTAAAGCACTTCTCTAAGATTTGCAGGGACTCACTCCTGCGCTGACTCTTGGCAGTGGTCAGCTTGAAATCATCCCTAAATGTAAGAATCTGTGCAGCTACATTAGCGCCCATAGAATTTAAGAAACGTATCGCGATAGCTCGGGGTGCTTTTGCCAATGTCCGGCACCTGTGTGGCCGTTGCTACGAGACTGGACCTTAACGTTGTGCGACGGTTTGCGTACCTCCCTGGCCCTTTAAGCTATACTGAGTGGTGCTCCCGGCCTCTTTGAGAGCTACTCCTACCAGGTTGGTCAATGGTTAGAGGTCGGACAAACAGAGTCTTCTTTTCCTCCAGGTTGGGGTTTGAAATAGCATGGCATCCATCTCTTTAAAATTTAATAATTGCCACCGCCCGCTACCTTGAGGACAGGCTTTTGAGCCAATGGCTTTTGATGAAGACCCTAATCGTCCTCCCGTCTAGGTCTGAGCGCCTTGGCAGTATCTCAGCCCACGTACAATCATGATTGTTTCCTCAAACTTCAACCACATCCTGTATCAGCCGTCGCGCAGATCATCATGGGTCACCTTATGTGATGCATACAGCAGGGTAGATAAGCGAAAACATGCCACCGCTGGCGCCTCCCTTCTTTCTTTTTCTGCCTGTTTCTCTTACTCCCATCCCAACCCCCATTACCAACCTTTCTTCCATAATTCCCAGCTTAATTGAGAGCAACCGTAATGCCACTACAGTCGAGCCATCTGCAGCCGCCCTTCCGCAACACCCACTGGACGCCTATCAACAACAGCCCCTTATAAGGCTACACTGTCCCGTATCCCTGGCGGCGTTCAGCGCCCGCACTCTAAAACAACTAGGTCAACAGGCTGCACTCTTACGCAACTTGGACACACTGGGTATTGACTTGCGTTGTGTCCGAAACTAGCATCAAAGACCTTAATGGGTAGTTGAATTAACTGCACCCAGCTTGTCCTCTCGCTATTCCTTGCACGCATCCGGAGATGCTGATGCAGCACTCAGTGGTCAAGTTGGAGTGGGCCTTGTTCTCAGCTCTAAGGCTGAGTCATCGTTGATTAATTGCATTCCGGTGAACAGCCGTTAGTGGGCAGTCCGTTTGACGACGTCAACTTAGGTTAATTTGTGTTGCACTACTAATGAGTAGTACGATGAAACAAGCAGGCGCGTTGAACTCAGCGCGTAGTGTACAATTCAACCAGCCGTGGGAACGGATGACGCCAGACTTTTGAGCCTATACCATACCGTTACGGCAAACTGAATCTATATCACATATCAGAGCGTAGAATCAAATGACACCATGAGTGAAGTGCGCAAATGAGTCCGACTGTTCTATGTTCGAAATACGATTGGCTACCACATATATAGAGAAGCACATGAGCCGCCCTCATTTCTTACTGATGGGGGATCTAAATTTACCTGATATTCTGGCCAGACGTTCGGCTTCTTTCCATTCATGGCGACGTTGAGGCACAACTCGCTAAAATGACTATTGAAATCGGGGCAACGCAACATGTCATCCGACCGACGCGTGTAACTCCGCACTCGGCATCTTGTCTGGACCTAATGTTTACAAGCTGCGAGCAGCAATTGAAGGGGATCTGAGTCCTCGAATTTCTGGCGAACAGTGGTTACTGTTCCATTGTGGCAAGTATAGAATTGTCGTTACTGTACTCCAATCAACGGCAGCCGACATTCGACTATTGAAAGACGGACTTCATCTGGCTCGTCCAAGCCGCAAGTTCGATTGATTAGATGCGCCGCTTGAGACCTGTTGGTCATTAATGATGAAGAAGTTTAACTCGCTGTGTACTCCGTTCGTTCTTCTGAAGTATTCAGAAGTCGAACTTGTCAAACCGCATTGGTTTGATACGGAATATAGACAGTTAGCGCGATGTTTTCGCAAGCTTTGGGATCGATACATCAGCTCGGGTTGTGATGAAGATTACACGGTGTACAAGAAGCAGCGTGACTTATGTTGCGCCGCAAATATCATGAAACGCCGGTAGTTCGAAGAGGAGCTAACATCCTCGGCCACAACTGCACCCAAAATAATATTTGCATACTTGAAACAACTGAAACCTGCAGGCGACCTACTGGTCTTAGATAGTTTGGACGGACAGACGCTCATTACAAGCGCGAAGCGCGCGGACGCCTTGGCTACGCTTTTCCTCACTGTATTTTCCAGTAAGCTGGCGGCTGTTCCAGTGCCGGCACAGCTTGCGCCAGTCTTGCTCAACAGCCTACAATGTAATGCAGTCAAAGTGTATCAGCTACTCGTCAACCTCAGTGGGTGCAAAGCCCCCGGACCAGACGGGCTTCATTCCCTAATACTCATATCCCTATCGAATGTCATCTCACCAGCCGTGACAAACCTATTCAATAAATCACTCTCTGAAAGGTTTGTCCCCAACGACTGGAAATGCTCGATAGTGAAACCGTTTCCCAAGGGTGGTGACCCGAGTAAAGTAGAGAACTATTGACCGATCTGTTTGACTTCGATATTTTCCAGAGTTCTCGAGAAGGTTGTGGAAAACTGTCTGCTGTCGTTCTTCGAATCGATGGACGTATTGACTCCAGCGCAACACGGCTTTACGAAAGGCGATCCTGCATCGCCAACTTAATATACTCAAACCTCCAGTGGATACGAACTCTCAGCGAACGGAAGGATGTTGACGTGATGTACATAGGCTTTAGTAAGGCGTTTGCCAGAGTGAACCACGAGATACTCCTTCGTAAACTGAAAACTTACGAAATCAGTGGCACGCTACTTCCGTGGTTACACTAGTTTATTATGGGACGAAGGTTTAGAGTACAGGTCAATACCTACCTGATAGACCAGTTCCCATCGATCAGTGGCGTGCCCCAAGGAACTGTATTTGGGCCAGTATTCATATCAACAATCTTCCGCAGCAGCTTCAATCATCATGTGCCCTGTTTACAGAGGATTTGAAAATCTGGAGGTCATTGAGAGCCGGGACGACTGCGATCGCCTCCAGCATGACTTAGACCGAGTGTCAATGTGGTACACTGAAATGCAACTCCCTCTTAACGCAAGCAAGTCGGAGTCCATCAGTATCACCAGATGTCCAGTCACTCTATCATATACTTTGAACGGCCATTTGCTCCACCCTAACACATCTGTCAGGGATTTAGGATTGCTCTCGCGACGATGTGAGATCGCTAGAAAATACAGCGAGATTGTACCGTGCAGGACTTCCTATGCTCTGGGTATTACGACACAGTTTTTCCACATGGCCCGAAGAAACCGTCCCTCGCCTATTCACCTCGATCATTAGGCCAATTCGTCAATATGGCGTCTCAGCTTGCCATCCGATAACCCAGTGGGAAACTGAAAATCTGGAGAAAATACAGCACATCGCAACTGGCATGCTACCAAGCCTACGAAGGCCTTCGTATGGAAGACGTTGTGAAAGGCTCGGACTCTACACACTATCCTACCGCTGAGTAAGAATTGACCTTATTATGACCCATCGATTACTATACTGGAATCACTCCCCCATACTGCGGCCAATATTTCACCTGCAGGAACCCTGTAAGACCCGAGGACACCGTTACAAACTCAGGGTCCCCATCATGAACAATGTATCGCATCAGCTTTGTACCGAACGAAGAATCGTAAACTTACGGAATGCACTACCAGAAGGATTAATAGAGGCCGCTTCTTTGAAATGTTTTAAAACACGTTTTGATCGGTATTTCGGAAGCCTGTGCTTTTGTGATACGGTGCGCATGCAATTCCAAAAGAAGACATCGTATACCCGGAACTAATGACACCAATACGAATTCCTAAACCAGCAGGAATAAACGATTAACTGACAAAACACTACCGCTGACGCTTCGCAATTAAATGTTTTTGATTTTTCATAATTCGATAGAATTGTACAGAAACCTTTCTACTTTCTCTTAAATATATTCTCTGCTATATCACGTATACGTTCGTTCCCCAATACACAACTCGTTCACGCCGACCCGCCTTCTTCACATTTAGTGCCGTGACCATCCGGAGGTGGATAATGAAGATCCCGTGGACGGAGGTATTTGAGGATGGGGATGCACGGAGATTCCTGGAGGACTTCGTAGATGTCGCGGAAGCAAGCGAATCTGGTTGTCCTTCCGAGTGTACTCAAGGGACGGGCAAAGGCGATCCTGGAGGCGGCAAAAAGAGGCGCAATCAAGTTGGATTGGGCCGACCGCAAAGATGCAATGCGACGATCCAAGGCGGCCCGGCTTGGGCTAGAAGCGGATCCAATCATCATTGCGATCCATCTCGGCGGCTTGTTGGATCGGGCGCTGCCGTATTTGGATGACGCGTCAAGACATCAACTATTAGTGGAACAGTTTCTGGACGATCTATCTCCAACAATTGCGGATTGTGAACGCCACCCAGTGAACGGACGTGGTGGAACTGGCTCGAGTGGCAAGAGAGTTGGTACAGGAGCCAACAGCAGCATTGAGAATCGAAGACCGATAAGTTAGCGAGCCATTGAACAGGTTATCAGAGAAGTTGGAGCAGATTATCCGAGACCTCGGAGCACTTCGAAATACCCTTCAGAGGCTGCGACAAAGTGGGCGATTCTTCTTTTTTGGAAAATGAGGACACTGGAAACGCCAATGCACATCAAGACGTACTACACTCTTTGCACCAAATAAAAGTTACAAACAGTATTGCTTTCGTGTTGGAGAGTTCATACTTGGGGCCTTGAACAAAGGTGCGATTGAAGCAGTCAGAGATGAATGGAGCATCAGTGAGGTGTTTACTCGACACAGGAGCCGCAGTCTCGCTGAACAATCGTCGAGGTGGAGTGAAAACCCAATCGTGTCTTATGGTGGTGAAGGCGGTCGGTGGTTACGGTATACGCATAAATGGTATGGCGGAGCACGTGGTTCGTATCGGGAGTCATAACGTATAACTCCCCAGTTGTTTTGGTGAAGAAGGCCAACGGCAAGTACCGCTTCTGCATGGATTTCAGTAGAGTCCTTTTGTCCCGGTTCCATCAGTCGCAGACATCTTCGATAAAGTGCAGAGTTCAAAGATATTCACGGTACTGGATTTGAGAGCTGGCTATTGGCAGCTAGCGATCAAACAGGAGGACCGCGAGAAGACCACGTTTACAGTTTGCTAGAAACAGTACCAATTTAAAAAGATGTTGTTTGGATTATCTGGTGCCCCATTCGCTTTCCGCCGTTTGATGCTCCGCCTGCTGGATGGGTTAGAGAGTGTGACCGTGTATAGAGACGACATCGTGCTATACAGTGAATCCAAAGAGAACACTACGGTCATTTGGAAGCAACGTTGCAAAGGATCCAACAGTCCGGATTACGGATAAATGGTCCTAAATCTCAAATCGGGAAAATGTCCGTGACAGTGATTGGTCACAAGGTGGGTCAGGGTGAGTTGAAGTTGCTACCGGACAAAATACTGGCAATTCGAGGGATCCCAGTTCCGATTTCGATGCGCAGTCTTAGGGCATTTTTGGGCCGCGCCGGATACTGCAGTTATTTCGTCAGGAATTTTAACAGTTAGGCCTCACCCTGTATACGATCTGTTAGGAGATGGTAAGAAATTCACCTGGACGCCAGAAGTTGAGCCAGCGTTTGTCGACATTAAGAAAGAAATGGGAAGGCAGGATCTTACGTTTAAAGTGTCGATCGCCGGAGAAACGTTCACGGTGACCACAGACGCAAGTGAAGTCGGAATCGGTGCGGTACTGAAGCAAAAGCAAGGAACAATTGAATACGCTAGCAGAATTTTGACGCCATCGGAATGCAAGTATTCAACAGTAGAGTAGAAGTGTCTGGCTATTGTTTGAGCGCTGGACAAGTGCTGGATCAACGCTTTTATGTCGAAACAGGACACAAACCGTTGGCGTGGATTAGGTCCTCTAAAGACCCCAGAGGCAAGTTGGCTAGGTGGGTGCTGCGCTTACAAGAATACGACTTCACGATAAGCCACATATCAGAGACGGACAACGGAACGGCAGATTTTTTATCACGCCTGACGAGTGACAACGACTTTCCAAACGGTGCCTTCGGTGTCATTGCTTTGGTGCTGTAGCGGGATCCGGGGAGGTTGGCAGCTGAGCAACTAAAGGATAGATTCCTGAACAGGCTGATAACAGCAGATTCATGAATCGAACTGTGACAACCAAAACCCCAGGCAAACAATTTGGACCGTTCGTGCCGAAACTGGAAAACCTGCAAGTCAACGAAGCCGGATGTGGACACAAAGGCGAGGCGTTTTTCTTCACTTCGGTGAGATCACCGAAGTGATCTCACCGAAGTGAATACAAATCGGGAGCACAACGATTTCCCTCCCTCTTTCATGATAGTCCAACAGGTTTCAACAGATGAATCTGCTGGTAACCACCAGTCCATCTGGCTCGCTGCTCGAGTGAGGCCATTAAAGTCCGCCTTCCAATAGTTGTAGGCTGGCTCCAGCGTGGGAGAATACGTCGGCGGCTGTTCCAAGTTGGCCATGATCATCGAGTGGTCACTCGCTCCCAGGGGCTTTAAGACTTGAATGTCATACACACGTTGCTCACAGCTGGTCAAAAGCATGTGTAAGCAAGATGGAGTCGCGCGCGCAGTTATGCGCCTCGGTTGATTGATGTGCAGTGTGACCCCCGTTTCAAATATCAACTGCAAACTTTTTCTCGACTTCGCAATGACCGGGAAGTAGTTCGGCCTCAGGCCACTGTTTTCGGGGTAAGTTGAAATCGCTTGTGCGTAGGAACAGCGGTTGACTCATGTGGTTGCGGACATACGGCAACCAGTCCAAGCAGCGACTCCGTGGACTGCGGTATACCACGCCCACGAGCATCCCGCAGCGTCTAAGGTGAATCGAACACCATAACTGCTCACCTAGACTACCCCCGCTTCGGTAGGTGCTCACTAGTCTCCCACACAAGGAAGACTTTATGTAAAGCAGAACGCCACCGCGATCGTTTGATGGTCTTTCACAGCGGAAGCACTAGTAGCCATTGATTTCCACTTCTTGGGCAGTTGCGTCATAGTTTAACCATGTCTCAACAAGGCCTAATACGTCTGGTCGCTGAGAGGTTACAAAGTAGCACAATTCGTCGCGGTTGTTCAGCAGACTGCAGACGTCAGGAAATGCTACGCGCAGGCCGCGATAGGAACCGCTGGGCGCTCCTGAAGCATCAGAACCCTGTTGATCCGGATTCGCGGAGGAATCCGAGTGACTACCCGAAAATTTGCAATACGGAGATTTGTTTCTCCATCGTCCGTGCGTCGCTTTAATTCAGTCATTGCAGACTCGAGTTTCTCTGTTTGCTGAGTCTAAGTCAGCGCGCACGTGGATCTTTAGACCTTTCAGCCTAGTAAGACAGGACAATGTTAACTTAGGACTTAACGCTTCAACTAAAGTCACCCTCATAGGTCGACTCTTATCCTCGGTTCTTTTTCCGAGACAAACGATCTGTTTTATTTTCATCCCGTCCTCATCCAACTTGAGCAGTCTATCCATCAGAGTTTGCAAAAACAACGTTATATTCATTGCGCACCTGAGGTTTTGAATCACAGGATTCAGGTGCTTGAAAGACCATGAGGCTACGTGTGGAGTTCTGGGCTGCTCACCTGGTTCTTCAAATACCACAAAAGCTCGTACGGCGCTGTGTCAAAGCCATTGTGACCGGCTATAGGGTCACTGACCACTCACTTCTGTAACCAGAGGGTCAGTACCTACCGGAGAGCTGATGAACAACCGTTAGCCACCGGCTTCTCTGTGTACTGCTACTAAACACAAAGAAGGCGAATGAGCTACCCGGATGTCAACGGTCTCTGTTAATCGTCCCGCTGCCTTGCGAGTCGGGTCTTTATGACCAAAAGTTCGAGGTGGGGTCCCTTAAGTAAACCCTCTTCATCGGCCTGGACAACCGGGACGATGTCTGCCTACACAACACATTAGCCTTCTAAAACTACCAGAAATTTTCCGCTGTCTACCTGTTTTCCCCTTTTTAGCCGTTGTTGTTGTTGTTGTTGTTAACTATGTGTTCTGGCACTGCCAATTGTATATTGGTCAGGTGTTGAATATTACTACTAGTGAAGCTGCGGCGCCTCAGGTCGCTGGACACGTTTCCTAGTTTCTTTGGTATTTGCATTTTCCATTCCTTATCACCACTTGGTTTATTGTAAATTGGAGCTTCAGTGTCAACTAAAAAAGTCGTATATGTTGAACCCGAGGTTGCCGGAGCGCTAGCAATTTGCTCCAGGGATACATTCGCTGCCGTTTTAGGTGTTGGCTGTTTATCTGCTTGTGGTGCAAGATAAATCGAGCTGCGCGTTTCAGCGCACTGCTCCACTGATTCGCTTGTCAGGCTTTTCGGCTCCATTCTGTTCAAGCTTAGACTGACATTGCTTACAAATGGTCTACAAAAAGTCGTGCTGAATGCCTAGAATTACTCGATCTTAGTCCACTGACAGACCAATACACAAAATTTGAAACATCAACTGCTTGTAATCGCATTTGCGCGATGCCCATGGACTTTGGAGCAAGTACCACAAGGTGTCTGCTTTACCATTTCACAATTAGGTACCGTTCGATACGACTAAATCAGCCTAATTTAGAATCACAGAGAATATAATAAACCGTTACGCGTATTTATGATGAAGTAATTCCAAATCACCAATGTGAATGAATTACACAAACATTTATAGCATAAAACGATTTTAACAATGTAAAGAATGAGGTAAACTGGTCTGACGAGGACACGACCAAACTACGACCAGGACGGCGCTATCCACTTATTTTATAACTGTATATACCCTGTTAACAGCCTTAAACCGTCTGCGTAACATTGCAATGCGAACCTCGAGGTTCTATGCATCATAAACATGTGCAGTTCGCATCGGCAATACACGGTTACTTGTTTTTGGGTACAACTACGAGCCGTTTCCTCTACCTGGATGAACAATTGGATAACCACTGTTGTCTTCATTCAGCAGACGTTTGGAGCAGATTTACGTTACACTTGCTCATCTGTTGGCTTGAAGCCGCACACACTGATTATAACACTTCCGCCTACCGCCTAATTTGACGTATGTCATTTCCTCATACTACACTTTTCCTTGTGAGCCCCAAGATTTCCAGATGCTTATTCTCAAAGAAGTACACATGTAAGCACCGATTATCTAAATCGCATTACTACGTCATTTCTTTCTAGCCGGGGTTTCAAGGAACCGACGACATCAATCTCGAAGCCGAATCCCATTGTCCCATATGTGCATAGGCTTTTCTACCTTGAGACTCTTCCGTTTAATGGTCACATCACTTTTCTGCCAGTTTCCTTATTATGACCTTCATTCCCCCATATTGTTGTAGTAGTATTATACTTCGTATAGCAGAAACTAAGTCTATCGCTCTTGGACACCTGGATCGTTGTTGATAGACTGATATGCAAACAATGAGGTTTATCGTGTGGTTACCGCTTTTTCCAGCGGATTAAGATACACCGCCTTCTGGCCATTTCATCATACCTACCGGATCATCAAAATTTTCTAATCCATTAGAAGGTTATTTGAAGCTTTCATTGCGTCTACAAACTGTGCTTGAAGGCTGTTCACTTACTTGTGAAGCTGTATAACTTTGGGCGTTAAACGCTACTTGTTGATTGATAAGAAGCGTAAAAACATCAGCAGTACACTGGCACACCCTACCGACGCTTCGCTGTCACGAAACCACCACGTCGCTCGAGAGCTAAATATACCGCGAAATCGGCCACACTTATGCGGATTCGAACCAGAGACTTCAGAAGTACAAAGCAAACAAGCAATCCTTTCGGTTGCCGCCCGAATACTTGTTGTATGAGGGGTCTGAGAATCCTACTCTAGGCAGGGCGAACCCCATTACTGTATAGGCACATCACGCGAGCAATCATATCGAAATTTGACAATGAATCAGATTGACGATACTTTTGCTTTCTCGCCATTGCTTGCATATCTCCGATTCGCCTTCCCGATCTTGGCTGCTTACGTGATTGATGGATGACGATGCTGCTTCCAACTTGTAGTCCCTTAATTTGACGATGCTGCCACTTGAAGCGATACATCTTTCGCTCCCCAAATGAGAGAACGGAAGACGCATGTTACCCCATCATGAAAGCCATCGGGTAACATACATGCACCTTATCGAAACATGTATACGATACAGCGGAACTACACTTGCTCATGTCGACAAGACACCTACTCCGGTGTTCACTGGATGCCCCGACGTCAAAACAGTGGCCGCTTTATTCTATTTATAACTTCAGCTTTAGCTGTGATTATCGTTACATTGGGCGCGTTGCTCAAATTCTGGTCGTCCGAATCGACGGAAATGCCAGTCGTTACAGAAACTAATGGTGTCGAAAAACTCATCAGCAGTCCGCCGGGACACTGTACCGACGCTTTGCTGCCACGCGTTCACCACCGGTCACGCGTGGGTTGAGTATATCGCGAGGACGTCCGCCCCGACGCGGATTCAAACCAGTGACCTAAGGATTGCAAGCCAGGTGTTTAATTCCATCATTCATCGGCAGACAACTAATGGAGTTTCCGGTTGTGGAACCAGGTTATTCGGGATGCAGTTTGCTTCGGCAGTTCAGTAGCATTTACTGAACACCGATCGTCAGATCAATCTCGGCGAATCATCCACGGTCCTCACGCACAATCAGAAGCCTCACATTATCAGGCTACAACGAGTGCATTTTTGTTGATCCAGACTGCTCTACGTGCCAATACAACTGGCGGTGATCTTGCATTTACGGAACTAGCGCAAGTGCAGTAATGGGCCACAAATCGATATCACATGACCTCTTCCCCTTGCTTCCATCATTTTCTACACGTATTTGATTGATGAGACTGCAGAAAATGGCAACGTCATCTCGCAACTTGCTTCTCTTGTCACTAATTTGATCCTAGCACTTGATCCATTTCCGTTTAACGATGGTATGTCTCTCCTTCTTCCACCCGAGTCTGTTCAACTTCATTTAAGGCACCTCGATATGTACGCCATGGTTGATGGACTGGAGTACACGCCAAATCTAATGAACCAAGCTCTTCCGATACTGTCTTATCCTAACTGGTGCCTATTTGTTTCGACACTTCTGCTACAGTGAACTTTTTCATTTGGAGTAATAAGCCTCTGTTGCTATGGCGGTGCAGAATCCTAGCTTGATTATCTGCGCTCTCGTACGGGCATCGTAGTTGTGAACTACCCTGATATGGACTTAGTAATTAATTCTGCCCAATGCTCTTTTCGAACCAGCACTTATCTCGTGTGGGCCGGAGAGCACAAACTCACTGTGTTGGAAGTCGCTGTTCGTAAGCTCCCTGATGTACTCTGGCCGTGCTATGCGAATGCTTAGTACTCTAACACACTCACACTGACCGTCAAACCAATCTACTGCGTGACCTGGATGTCTAATTACACTACGTCGATGTCGATTACTCGCAGTCTTCGATCGCAACGCAGATGGACATGTGAATGTAGTCACATGGCGCCGCAAATGCCGTATTTGGCTGTCACCTCGTTGAGCTCACGTAACGCTCATAGAGCTGATTATCGTTGAAACATTGTCCGTTTCCGCGTTGACACATTTCACTGTATTTTAATTTAACATTTTGAAATAAGCTTTGAGCCGATCAGATTCTTGATTTCAGAAAGCTTTAGAAGACAGTGCCAATTTTCCCTTAAAGCCTTCTGAAACTATTCCTTTTGTTGGGTTCTGGCGTCTCGCTTTCGCTAACTTTAGTCTGATGAGGTCTCACAGCTCGTAGTCTTTATGTGGCTCAAGTTCTATGCTCTGTTCTCCAAGTGGTTGTGTTGGTGCTAATTCCATGTTGTACATCCGACTATGCTCTTATCTTTCACGGTTGTTTCCCTCGAAACTGCACCTCTTCAACTGTGCACATCCTCGGTCGCACCGTGTCTTCACATTCGGATTTCCCGCCACCGCACCCACTGTTTTCCTTGTGGTGCATCCGGACACTCCTCTCACAAACTAAACCTTCCGGCTGTGTCATTTTCCTCCATTCTTATCTCATATTTGTGGTTCGCACGTCCCTCCATCATGCACATCTTTAGTTACAGTTTTTTCTTCAATTCGCCGGTTTATTTGTGTCATTTAAGAAGTCATGTGCCGTATTGCATTTTTGTCCTTTTTTCCTCCTTGTAGCATGCTACCTGCCCTATCTGCCGGAAGGATTTGAATGGCAGAGACACTTCTTGTATGGAAGATGTGCAAACTACTGGGATCGATGATGCTGCCGGAACTTCCAGCTCCTCATGATCACCGCTGCCCTATTCGCAGACGTGATTCATCAACCACCGACATTTGCTGAGCGTCTTGAACCCACCACGCGCCTCGTTTAGTGCTACACAACCAGCTCCTTATCACAATTACCGCACCAGTTTTCTTTCACACACACGGGTGCAGCTCTTACTCTTATTGTCGACGATCGCTCGCGGATAATTGGCGTACACTTATTCTTCTGTGTGGACGCTTTTGTCTCTCAGTCGTTCAATTTTGCTGCGCATTGCATGCACACATTTTACCTACTGTTTTTGATCAACGGTTCGTGAGAGTGTGCGGCTGCATATTTTCCTTAAGAATATGCTTATCCTTCTGCCCTTCACAAATCACTTTGGGGTTCTCATATTATCAGTCCGTGCACACTCTTCTTTTCCGATACGCTCACTCTGTTACTCGAAGTCAACTGGTTGCCCATGTAAACGGTTTCAAGCAAGGCAGGCTTCGGTATACATCGATTTTTCTGCTTCTTGAAGCTTGCCTGCTCATGTGTACACAGTTGCCTATGAGGGCATGAGCTCAGTGTTTTTAAGATCGTTGGGTGTCGATTAGTTTCCGACACTGGTTCTTATGTGTGATTTGTACTTAGGTGTGTTTGTCTCACACCTCGCCTCAGATGCATGTCTGTCTCATACCATCTTGAAGAGCGGAGATAAATATTGTGAGCTGTTCAGAAAATTTTTTTGGGTGCATATTGCATATGCTTCTTATTCGCGGTAGAAAGAATGGACGCGCCCACACCCATTTTTGAATCACACTCCACCCAGGAGAGCTTAAGCGACTGGCCTTATCTTTCTACTCTTTTCGCTTATGACGTCGCTTCGCTTCTCTCAATATTCTTTAACTGTCTTAATGCCTACTCACTTTTCGTGCCTCGAATTCGTTTGAGGCCTGAAGCTGTTTTTCCAGTGCACTGTGTTATATTCCTGCTGACATCACGAATAACGGATACGTTTATTCGAACTTCAGTGTAAGCGACTTCCCGAATCAGAAACCGATGGCTTCGAAAATGCCCTTAATTGGGCTGGGAAAATACAGCGTTATTAATAGTCAAAGTGGCTCTGTTGTATTGCTTAATAGCATTGACCTAGAAGTAGATTCTGTGCTACTAGAAAGTACCAACAAACCGGTTAAAGCTCCGATTGGTCACCTTGAGTCCGGCATTGCTGCTGTTGGCTGGCTCTGAGCTGGACTGATCCGATCTTCCGCATTGGAACAACACACAGCACTGAATAAGTTGCGTTGGCTTTGACACGGACTACGTATGCGTGCACACTGCTTACCGAGAAGGACCTTGTTTACCAGATGTAGGGTGGCACAAGACTCGAGGTGGACAAAGCTTGACTTGGCAATGAAAAATGAACTCACTGACGACCCAGCTCGGTGCCGTCGATCCGTCTCACCTTCCTGGCTGGAGTCCACGCGGCTCACCTTGTGCTTGGCTCGAGATGTTGCAGGACATGGCTCGCAGTCGACATCAGTGGCGCGTCTGCTGCCGTCTACTAGTCGGACTGTCTGTTTAAAGTGCGTTTTGTACTGACTTATCTACGGGATAGTGATTAATTATGACGCGGGATCTCGCCGATGCAGCTTTATCTTTGCACGGTATGTTGTTGACAAGGTGTAGGCACCTTGAAACAGGGTGTTTCTTTAAGTCATTAAAGTTTTACCGTAGGTTCCCCTTCTCTCCCTCTTATTGTTCTTTGTTCCGTAAGTTGTAGTGGTTGTATGGCAGCGAGGCATCAGTTCAAGTGGCTGATGCACAGCTGTTGATGATGACGATGATGATCTTCTGCCCAGGCTACAGGCATGGAAACGTTCTGGAATGGCGTCTGTGAGCGGACTCCCTTAACACTGAGTATGGCTAATTGCCTGCTTTTGCGCTATATGGGTGGAAGTAGTCTTTCTTGGGTAGGGGAATCTTGGTGAATTTGACCAGCCAGCCTGTTTTTCGTTGGTTTTTGTGCACTCTGTCCTATCAGTGTTCACCCATATAACTTGTACTGCTCCCGTTCTTAGTGCATGGCTCTCGGTCGCACTGTTCATGTCACCGTTGCATTTTCCGTGTTACCATCTTTTAAACGAAACAACACGCGCTAATGACTTCCGATTGCACATCCTGTTTGTACTCGATTTCGATTGTACTTGTTGCGACTTCTGTCTATTGGCGTTATTTCTCACTCGACGTCGGCCGGTGGCTGAGTAATCTTCTCGTCGGGCTTGCGACCATAAGGTCACCGGTTCGGATCCGCTTAGAGGCGGACTTCCTAGCGGTATACTCAGCCCGCGTACGACTGGTGGTGGTCGCGCGGCAGCGAAGCGCCGTTACGTCGTACAGATGACACATTACTTCTTTACTTGGGCACACCTTATAACCAGTTACCCTACTTTGATCTGTGAATATGTTTGCTACTTCCCAACCGGTCTGCTATTGACAGACTTGCTAGCAGTACTACTGTGCTATTGCAGTGTTCTGGGGAGTTCGATTAAAACTTGTATTTTAACCTTTCTCATGGCAGCCGCATTTGACTGCGTTGGAGAAGCCGCTCAGCGCTATTTTACCGAGAACCACTGCGAGGTACGAGTTCCTTTGTTGGTTTCAGTTCCCGAAAGGGCAACCATTGCGGCATCTGTTCCCTCGCGGTCTTGGCGGATGGACATTATCGAAATATAATGCGCCCGGCTTTGAACTATGGGGTAGAAGGTTATCGGTGCTAGTACTTCCTTCCCATCCCGCTTTAGTTTAGGTTACATGCTTAGAAGCTGAGTTAACCCAGTGTGTCGCAAAATCCAATATTTAAGTGACAAACGAGAACATCTGGGATACAGAATGCGCAGTTGCCATTGTGCCTGATTACAGATTGCTGAACCGCGTCCACAAAAAATGCTTTTATTCGTTGGAGTTTTGTTAACTGTTTTCAATCAAACAAACAGCCAGCCAGTGGAAGTGCGTAGAAGGACGAGTGTGTGCCTAATATGGCTAACAAGTGTGTGTCTATTAGAGCTACACCCGATTGCTTCCCAAATTCTTACGACTGTACTTTTATTCCGCTTGGAAAATTCCTTGACACTCCTTTAGTTTATACGGTTTCGGATTTACCTGTCACTGTGGCCAGCCACAGGACGCCTGCGCCTACAGAGGGACCATGGGTGGCTTGCGCTGCACCACGCACAGCTCCAACCACACCCATATCCAGTGTAAACCCGGAGGAATAAGACTGGGAGACACGTTTCATCAGCGGAACCGACTCACACTCCTTCGCAGGCGAACACAAGCACGCTGTATTTGGGAAGCAAGCGCACACAATGCGGTGGGTGGACCGTAGTCCGTTCCACACTGAGCGCATGGAACCACTCTTCGAGTCTAGCACGGCCACAAGGACCGTGCACCCCTTCCCCTCCAGCAATGACCGACTGTCTGCTGAAGCCAGTATGGACAAGCCAGTGGTTAGTGGACAGGTAGGCACCTACTCTAAATGCACATCAAGCGCAGTCACACCGGGGATATCAAGCAACAGCCAATCAATTGAAACGATGATATCAAATAAGGTGAATCGAATAATGCATCTATCTGTTGTGACATAACTCCACACTAAATAAGTATATGAAATAATTTGCTTGCCAAAATATCCGCCAAAGGGTCACTTCCGAAAGTATATTTTAAGAAAATGACATAAACCCGAAAATCTTATCGAAGTAAACTACCATTACCTTGAGCGAAGTGTGCAAGTTGATGGAAGATAGTTCAGATGGGTATTAATCTGACATAAAAGAAAGCATTAGGACAGTATAGCAAACCCACCACCTGAAATAGAGAGAATCATGCAAGCACATGGTTAGTAAATAGAATGCAGCGTACCTACCGACGCTTCGCCGGTTCTGCCTACGTTCTCAGCAGGACCCGTCGTCGTTTCGATGCTGGCCGCGAGTGACCTCGCTCGTGGCTCACTAAGCTTGCCTGACTCAGGCACTCGCGACTGCATGTACTGCAGTACAATGTGCTCGATGCCGATGGACTACAACCCATCAGCGCCTGACGCTTTCGCACTTGCCGATTTTTCGCATACATGAGGGTCTTTTCCTGCACCTCGGCAACTGCCTTCGTGATTAGATCGCGCCATGCACCCGATCAACCGCCTCCGATTCCCATGACTTGCAATTAAGATTAGAACGTGAGAGACTCACTTTGATCATGTCCTGATAACGAATCTTCGGTTTTACCACATGCCGCTTCCCCACACTCAGCTGACCATATAATAGCTGCTTCGGTATCCGCGTCGAATCCATACGGCTCACGTGACCGGGCCATCTCAAGTGTCTCAGCAAAATTATGCAGTCCACTGCATACATTCCACTTCGACGCAACACTTCCGTGTCTGTAACTCTGTCGCACAAACTAATGCGCTGAATCCGTCGCAAACACTGTTGACTGAACCGCTCGAGGTATCGCACATCCCGCCGGTACATCGTCCACGTTTCATTGTCGTATAGAAGAACGGACAGCACCATGGGTTTGTACACCATCAGCTTCGTGTCAATGGTAAGCTGATGGTTGTTCCACACTCGGTACTCTAGCTTCCCGAATTCCGCCGCTGCCTTCGACACGCGGATACGCAGCTCACTGTGTAGCTGCTGGTCAGTCGACATCACACTCCCAAGGTACCAGAAGCGGGAGGTGGTTTCCAATACTTCAACACCAATGTTGCTTCGCGACAATATTGAAGATTGCACCTCCGGTGAAGGCTGAAAGAGCTAGACAGTTTTGCTTGTGTTGATGGTGAGTCCGAATTTGGCCGCCGTCGAAGCCAGAACACTAGTCGTGTGCTGCAACTCATCCGCGCTGTGTGCAAACAACGCACAGTCGTCAGCAAACAGCAACATACGGATAGTTGTCTCACAGACTAGGGTTCTCGCACCGAAACAACGGATGTTCAGCAACCCACCATCAATACGGTGCTCCACGCGAACACCGTAAGCACAAGCGGCATCAAAAGCACAAGACATCATTGCATGAAGATATATATTAAACAGGGCAGGAGCTAAGACACCGTATTGTTTCACACCAGAGAAAACTGCAAAATCACCCGAGGTCTCTCCACTCAGCTGCACCCTCGCCCGCATACCACTGTGCAGACACTCAATTAAATTTACAAATTTACTCGCACAACCACTTATCCAACATCAGCCGCGGTGAAATCTATAGCAAGCGAGTCGTTCCCTACACTTTTCCTGCGACTGACGAGCCCCAAACAACGTATCGATGGTGCTGCGACCCGCACAGAATCCACATTGATCTGTGTAAGTTACCGTGGCCTATGTGTAAGTAGGCATGGTGAGTGAATTGCTTAATGGGACTCTGAATTCGTGATTTTGTTCGCCATCATATGAAGGGATCAAAGGAACTCTTCGTACTGGATGACGTTTGTGATGTGGGAAAGATCATCTGGAAAGGGGCGAGCCAGTGCTTTTATTTAGTGACGAGTCACATCCGCCATGTCACAGGGTTGTCAAACGGACCTTTGTAGCTTTTTGTAGGAGAACGCTTGTCAGACAAAACCCATCCCGTCCTGAAGCACTGCCGCCGAACTATTCGCTGGAACGAGATTAACCAGAACCACACAACTGACACCACGTGGAGGTTGTCCGGCTTGACAACATCTTAAGCTTGAATTGTAACGCTTTCATAATTATAACCGGCCATGTTTACTTCACATGCACTGCTTAGATTTGTTCCACCTGTTCAGTGACAGTCATCCCTCACTTGATGTAACTGACTTATCACGGCCCTTACAGCATCTGGCTTATGGTGGAGGGGCTCCGTTAACATTCACAGCGGAGCTGTTGTTTCCAAAGTCTGTTACTCAAAGTGGCATGAGGTAGAGGGTAGTTCTTTTAAAGGCCAATACACTGCGAACGCTGATTCTTTGGATGCGCTTGAAGCAGCGTACTACAAAATGACATTATACACTGCCGTATACCTCATCAGCCTCACCTTGCGTGCGGCATCTGCGAGGAACGCATCGAGCACGTGCAGTTCGGTCACATCGGCGGTAGCAGTGCATTGATTTACGATGCACTAATCTGCCGGAGTGCATCACTCATTGGCCATACACATGCCACCTTGCAATCGAAACTGTTTTCCGAAGCGTCGGTTAACACATTTTCAGTTGTACTTTTCGAATGTCTACCTTTATCCTCTGGTCTTGGCCACAGCGAATGTATGAAATAAAATATATTCTATTCAGCCAATGTACCGTCTTCCCGTTGTACTTCCCATCCACTAGTTCATCTTCACAAGATGTTTACTTAAATGTTTACATTTCTGGTAGCTGCGCAAGTTTTTGCGTTC
This sequence comes from Dicrocoelium dendriticum, assembly GCA_944474145.2. NCBI lineage: Eukaryota > Metazoa > Platyhelminthes > Trematoda > Plagiorchiida > Dicrocoeliidae > Dicrocoelium > Dicrocoelium dendriticum. Next base: position 71,184,916 of record OX104064.1, on the reverse strand, counting down.
CGAAATATACCCATCCTTCTGCTCATCTGAACTCAATGTAGCACAACTTCACTAATGATGGCGATAGCAGTCAGTACAGATACGCTGCTGAATTCTTTGTCCCATGGTTCCTTTGAATACGCGCGTTCGTAGCATTATGTGCTGTTTACTGCAAGTGGATGCGAACGCGAGATTAAACAGGAACACAGATTGTCAGGTACCACTTGAGTCACATCTTTATTAACGAAAATCCGAAGGTTTTGTTGTTTCATGCATAAGGTTGTGTTTCATTTTAAGAACATACCATAGTGTCAAATGGATAGCGTTCATATGAGTAGGTACTGGGACCTATACTAGCTGAACTGCAGACGTGTTCTTTGTCTGGTTATCTATTCTCTCATCGTAGCTGTAACTGTATTTCCTCTACCATTGAGAATTTTCTAACTTTTAGTGATCGACACAGCATCATGGACACCGCAAATATCATTTCCACTTTCTGTTATAGAGTTCACTTAAACACGGATGGGCTAGCTTTCTCTATGTTAAGCGTTCACTTAGTTCGAAACTGTGTGATTCACTGTCAGGGAGAAGCACCATCGTGGTATCGTCTATCGGCATTCTTTTACACACTAGCTAGGGATGAGAAGCACCTCAGCCAGGTGGTAGTAAGAATTGAGGAAACAGCGAAAAATCCACTGAATGGCATACCCCGTCTGTATCCTGCATCTGAAATGATGTCATGATTGATGAGCGGGACGTAGAGGGACAAGGAACCCAAGACGTAAACCTTACCTACATCCTTGTGCACATTAATTGAAACAAACTACGATTGTGTCTCTTTTTCTACGAATATCATGTTTTTATACATGAAAACTGCCCTTTTGGCATTTATTTTTTATTTTATTTTGGGAATAGATATTTCATCATTGTTTGTGAATCAGACGATGTAATAACTGCGCATGTCTAGCCGTTACATCACCCAAGATTGCGTCACACTTTTTATGGTTAGTAATGTTTTTGTTTCAACTTCTTGTTGTTTGTAATTCAGTCATTGTTTGAGATGGACGTGACTCCCAGAAGGCGCATGAAGATCGTGACCTTGCACGAACACACAGACAAGACCTACAGGGACATAGCAAGAATAGTAGGCGTCGGTCCGGCAACCGTCAGCCGTGTGGTCAAAAAGAAAAAGGAAACGGGATGCATTTCGCCAAAATGTAAAGGGAAATGTGGTCCTAAGAGGAAAACCACTGCCAGGGATGACGCTTACCTAATACGGGAAAGTGTTAAAAATCCTCGAAAGACTAGTGACGCATTAAAACGTGATTTAGGGAGAAAGGAATAGAAATCAGTTCTTCAACCGTTCGCAGGCGACTCCTGGAAGTTGGTCGGAAAGCCAGACGGCCTGTGAAAAAACAACTTCTGACAAAAGTATTGAAAGTTAAGCGTTACAAATGGGGACTAAAATAAAAAACTGGACAGAAGAAGATTGGAGAAAAGTCCTATTCAGCGATGAAGCCATTCCTATGTTCATGGTCAGAGAAGTCAGTATGTTCGGAGGTCAGAGGGCGAAAAGGTTCGTGATTCCCACATTGACCACTTTGTGAAACACCCACAAAAGCAGATGTTTTGGGGGTGCTTTAGTTATTACGGCGTCGGCGCCTTGCATCCAGTCCAGGGCATGATGCGCTCTCCACAATATATAGAAGTTCTCCAAAGAAGAGCTGTTCCAGAACTAAAAAAGACATTTCCTGACGGATCTGGCGTATTTCAACATCTTGGGTCCCTGTACCAGACTTGAATTAAAGCTTGATTAAGTTTCTCCTTTGTCGTACAGTCCATGCCACGAAGGCCTTGCTTGCAAATGGACCACATATTTTCAATGGGGGTAAATCTGGTGAATTCCCAGGCCAGTCCAAGATGGTTATTTGATTAGTATTGAAAAGAGTCTTGACCATTTTTGATGTGTGGCACGGGGCCAGATCACATTAAAGAACTGATTTCTATTCCTTTCTCCCTAAATCACGTTTTAATGCGTCACTAGTCTTTCGAGGATTTTTAACACTTTCCCGTATTAGGTAAGCGTCATCCCTGGCAGTGGTTTTCCTCTTAAGACCACATTTCCCTTTGCGTTTTGGCGAAATGCATCCCGTTTCCTTTTTCTTTTTGACCACACGGCTGACGGTTGCCGGACTGACGCCTACTATTCTTGCTATGTCCCTGTAGGTCTTGTCTGTGTGTTCGTGCAAGGTCACGATCTTCATGCGCCTTCTGGGAGTCACGTCCATCTCAAACAATGACTGAATTACAAACAACAAGAAGTTGAAACAAAAACATTACTAACCATAAAAAGTGTGACGCAATCTTGGGTGATGTAACGACTAGACATGCGCAGTTATTACATCGTCTGATTCACAAACAATGATGAAATATCTATTCCCAAAATAAAATAAAAAATAAATGCCAAAAGGGCAGCTTTCATGTATAAAAACATGATATTCGTAGAAAAAGAGACACAATCGTAGTTTGTTTCAATTAATGTGCACAAGGATGTATGTCTGCTCTTCGCCATGTAAACGAATTTCTCCGATCAAACGTATTCAATGTTTTACCATCCCAAAACGGAAGTCGAGGCACTAATTTAGAGCGTTTAAAGTGCGAGCCTCTGTTCCATTTTACCAGGCAACCGATTGATCACCCTTCCTCCTGTTTCATCCACCCAACGCATTTGCAAACAACACAGACTACAAGGGTCGGTCTACTGACATTTGCCATACACGGTGCGGTCGTCGGAATATCCTAAGTCAAATAATCATGCTGAGCGTTTCACTTGCTATTGTTAAGCTAAAAAGCAAGCTAGTGGGTCGGCTCTGCCGTTTTAATGGCACAATTTCCGCAACCGTACAGGAGTGTTGAACAAACGGCTGCAATGTAGACTCTACCCTTCAAGTCAACCATGATATCGTGTCGACACCACCTGCCGCAAAGATTAACAAAAGCACCAAGTTTTGCTATGCGGCTTGGAGCCCCATTTTTTGTTCCATGAGCGCTGACGTTGGTGCACGGGTGGTTGAATTTCTAAACAACATCTAGTTGGTCCCCACCATGGATCAGCCCAGCATTGGTACCTGCCAATCATTGAGTAAAGCTTTACGTTTTGATAGTGCGAAGCACAGCCCGAAACGGTTAAGAACCAGTGTTGTTCTGTCCAGTGCTGCTTGGCACATTTGTGAGCTATCACAGACTAGGGCTATATCATCAGCTTACTCCCACTCAAGAATTCGTTCATCTGGGAGCAACTCCACACCTAAGTCGAGTCTATTTAACACAGTTTCCCTAACTTCATCAATAGCAGAGTTAATAAGGAGAAAGTGACGGTGTGTATTTGTTTTACATCGATGGAAAGAAAGCTGATGGCAGCTTATTTTTAGCCCTTACTCTGCCTTAAATACGCACGTACAATGCTCTTGTAAAGTTTACATACTTCTCGGGCACGTCCAAATCAAACACTCCCAAAGAGTTCATCGATCCATCGAATGTAAGGCACCTTTGATGTCTATGAACTCGGTTAGGGTGGGTCGCTATTATAAGTGGCGATGCTCCAATAACTGGTGAAATTGTGGTCAATATAGGCCCGATTTTACGAAAGCTTGTTTGCACTTCACGAAACTGGCCTTCGCGAGTGCCAGTCCATCTATGCAGAACGGCAGCGACAAGTAACTTAGAGCCGGTGGAGAGCAGACTACTGACGCATTCCGAACGGGAGCCGAGCTTGAAATGGGAAAAAAATAACTGCTTACTGCCCCTGCTCAGATTCGTAGCTTTATGTGAACCAGAAAATCTGGCAGCCCATATCTAGCCACTGATTGGTATCCAGTCGATCAGAGCAGCTTCAGACAGGGGGCTCAAAGCAATACACCTGCTGGACCGGTAGATGAATTTGCATTAGCTCTGGACAGGCACAATTCGGAAATCTCTAGTGTTGCCTTTCCGACCCATAGCCAAACGGGTTGACAGTTCCATCCAGATGTATTTGGGCGCAAGACGATGAACCAAATTGTATCCATCCGGATGAGCCACACTCAGTGTTGTAAGTTTGTACGCATGCTGTGTGAGCTTAATCCTCTGTTTGTCAAAGGGTGCTTTTATACATAGTTGCCTAAAACAACATAGCAATCATATAGAAAAGGAATAATTGATATGGATATCTCAGTCAAACAAAACCGGTTTGTTGTGTGGTTAGTGGATTTGATAAACTGACACCTGATATTTCGCCAGCGGTACAAAACTGGCTTGTCGTTGAATGGTAGAATTAATTTTAATCCGCTGTTATACTACTGAACAGTGCATGAGTAGAGTCTTCTCATCTAAACGTGGGCGTTCAATTTGAACTCTATCTCAAACATTAGGAAATACGTGTATGAATCACGTCAAAGTAATCAACTTCTCCCTTCGATATAATTGCACTTCTATAACTCGTCCGCGTGGATTTTTTAATCTCTGTAACCATCAGTGTAAGTGACAAGTTCTGGGAATTCCACAATGTTCGCTTCCGAAATTCAGCGGTCATAAAAGTCTGCAAGGAACGCAATCGCTTCTGAGCATACATTGGGATAAGACAGGACTGTAAGGGCGCCACAATTCTCACCTGGTTGGACCACTTACTTACGTTGGATGTCCCCGCCGAACTCCTTTCAGTTTGTCCTTCATGCCATGCCTCCATTATAGCATAAAAGACATCAAAAGTAGCGTCAGATTGTGCCCCCGCTGTTGTCCCCGAGACCAAGCAACCTCCTTTCTACCCGGATTACACCAGGAATTCCGAATAATGCGTTAAACGCAGTTATTTCACCTACTACAGTCGACTATATGAAGCAAGGCTGGTCAACTCGTAATGAAAGCGATGTACGCTAAAACCAACAATATCTTTGTAGATCATTCTCTTGTCTGGTTTCTGAGAGCTTACTAACTGAATTATCTCTTACTGGTGTGAGTTCAATCCCCACTTAAACGGTCTTGTATCGCAGTTCCACCATTCCCATAATTTACCAATATTGAAATCTCAGTTTTTAAACATTACAATAGTTCTATGGAGGAATAACGGTCCAGATGCATACTTTCTTTGCCTGGATAGATGGCTCCTGATTGACCGGTAAGATTAGCAGTGACTTGCGGAAACTCGTGATTCAGAGTCCCATGCTCCGATGGATTTTCATGGCTGTTTGCATATGGATCTTTACAGTATATTCACCTCCCATTGTTCAAGCTGATAGCTCTGAATACCAACCACCACCAATTTATGGCATTTTTTCAACATTTCCATTAGCTAGACCGTGGTATGTTAGTGAAAGAGTGTGGGATGCAAAACGTGATGATCAGGCAGTGCCACTGTGCATATCTGATACGTGACAAATGAGTCTATCCTTATGTGAAGCGTGTGCTCGTTTTTAAACAACGGTACCTTCTAGCATCTTCCAAGTCTGTTGCAGTAGTTTAGCATAGAATAATGGTGTCCACCACCTGCAGTTTGTCATTGAACCACTAGTGTATTGACCATGTTCGATAAGTCATTCTTTTCGCAAACCCACTGACAAGATGCTCCGTGATGTACCTACTGATACCATACCTCGGATGAAATCCTGGAGAGTGGATCGTGTTGTGTTTCCGCTGACAGCGCGGGTAATCGATACAGCTACTCGGATCACGGTTCAGCCACTTTCCAAAATCAGAAGACAAAGCCATCTCGCGGAACCTGCATAAAGCACCCGAAAGACAGCATGTGCAGCTAACATATTGGGTCAAAAAAATAGTTCGTGAGAGAGTGATCTAATTGAAGGATCCTGAATTCTAGCAACTGCCGGATTCGCAAAAGCTCGTCTGTTGGCTGTTCACGGCTCCATGGTAGGTAATTCTCATTGGTTCTTTTCAAGGTACGATGATGATGGCATTTGCTGGCCCATCGATTTCATGCGGCGTGCGACCAATCTTCTCCGGCCACTTTAGAGAGAGCTGGCTTCAAGGGCTACTATGGACGTGCTCCATTAACAGATTGTTACCACAATTAGCTAGCTTGAAGCAGGGAGATGAATTGATTGCTCCTCTCTTCCTGGACAGTCGTCCGAAAATTGACAGTGAGCATAGACGCTGCCCGACACGGTGCGATCGCTATGGGAATGGTACTTTTGAATCAACTCGTTTGCCTCTTACCGTTTTTCCGTCAAAACTCATGTCCCTCCACTCTTCTCAGCTAGTTTTTTGTAGGTGTTGCTCTCCTCCATCTAACGCCACAAATGAACGAGATCTAGTCCACTGTTCTTAAGTTCTTGGAGCACAGTTGTTGATAAGACTAAACTGAAACTGTCACCACTTTCGAGGGCCACATCGTACGTGTAAGGCGCTACACTAAATCTGCCCCTTTTCCACTTTTTTACCACAGCTGTGCATAACTCGCGCAGAACACGCTTAACACCTTTGTTTTTATCGGAATACCGATGAACTGCTTTCGGAGTTCTTCAACTACATGGTTTGCGGCTGCACTTTTGAAGAAGAGTAACGAAGGAGAGTGTAAAGTTTTTCTTATCTAGTATAAAACGACACTTCAATCCTCGATGGTAATTGTTATGCGTCCCCACGAGATTCTCGCATGGCACTCTATCTCCCCATAAGCCTCAGGTCCGATGTACCACGTGACCAGGTTTCACTTCCATGTGTTTCGCAGCCGCAATCCATTCATAAAACGAGTGCTTCGCAATGACACACTAATCAGTCATTAACCATTGTGCTAGGAGTTGCCCGTCGTGACTCGGTGACTTAAGCGAAGGATATCTGAACTAACGTCTCAATGTCTTCCATATCTACCTGATGAGGTCAAACAAATGCAAAAATGGTCTTGGAGTGCACTGTTTTCGGACGGCCAACACCCAAGATTAATCTGCTTCACCAGCTACGGTCCTAGTGATCGAATTAACCAAGTTTCACTTCAGTGGGAATCGCGGTCCACTTTTGGATTGCGCGTCGCATCCTGCCACACAATCAGGGCTTCAAAATGACCCTACAAGCAATACCACATGGGACTTTGCCATCTGAGTGAGGGCTTACCCACAGGGTTTCCATGAGTACTTGAGCTTCCTCCCGTTGGAGTAATAACATCAGGAATAGTGTCCATTGGAGATACAGTGGATGAGGATGTTGTTTGTATTGGTTTAGCAGTCGCCTAGCAAAGGCGTTCACCACGCAAAACCAACTTGACTGGTACTGCATATGGAGTCAGAACAAGTTACATCTATTTGACGACCGGCATCGACGGCTTTTCTCCCAGCCCAACGAGCGCTATCTTCAATAAAACATTGATTTTCGTGTTACCAAATGAGCCAAAATTGATCCTTATTAATGGGCTTGTTCCGCTATGTCATCTGTCGGTCTGTTATCAATAAACGACTTTGCATTACCTGATCACTTGGTAGTACAATTTTAAATAACGTCAACATACGATTTAAAATATTCATTTCTCGAAGTTGTAAAACATCACAGTACACGCTACTGCGCTCTGGCTCCGTAATGGCGACTTAAATGCATCTTACTATCTGAGTTTCACTGCGTCTACACAGCAATATAGCAATAACACGGCCACTGGAACATTTCTCCAATGTGAAAATACTTTGTAAACGCTTTCCCCGCAACAGCTTTACTTCGCACTGGGTGTGATTCACAAATGGCGATAATTTGACGGACAAGGGATTTTAATTTGCCACGTCGTTTCTAATAGCTCTCTTAGATCTTGGACGACTCTTCTTCAGAATGATGTGTTGCTTGTAGGCAGTAGCAATTTATGGAGATCATTACACACTACCAATTCCCATTGTCTAATCCATATAGTAATTTCGGTTATGGGTCTGCTAGTCAGGATAGTACAGTGACGCAGGTCCAAACGGCGTTTCATTAACACAGGAAGTACCGCCACAAGTCACCCTGAAGCGCTCAGGCGCTCGAAATTACTGCTGCCGATCCTCTTCGGTGCATGAGTCAATACCGGCATGCCAAATGTGCTCAAACCCCCGTACCACTTGTTCCCATCATAAGTGTCTTCTCATCAATATCACGTATCTTCAAGATAGAATTTCGCCTACTTTTACAAGCCATAAATCTAGCGCCTTTGGTTTGTTGGCTCTATGCCTCTTACATCTCATGTTGATTCCTGCTTCCTTTTCAGTCAATCTATTCGGATAAAAGTCAAGGATCGGATATCTCTGAACAACCAGCTGATGTGCATTACCAGCCCACCAAACGTCTCTTTCAGTTTAGCGTTTACTTTCCTCCTTCTTTTGTACCGTATCACTTCCTACTGATTTGTCTAGCAAGAGTCTATACATGAATTATCCGAGTTATATACGAAAGAGCGCAAGCACGAGCCGAAGTAAGAAGCCCGTTCGAATAAACAAACTACCATAATCTGACGGGTGTCTAACCAAGGTGTGTACAAAGCGTGAGAATGAATCAGTAGGGAAGCAGCTACGCGCGTACGTAAGTGCGTGTATGGGGTTATGTTCATCTAAGCAGTGTCTGTTTAAACCGGTGTACACGGTGTGGCTGAACGTATAGAGTGAATACACAACACCCTGGCCACGTTAACAGTGTGTCTTAATCGCTTATCAAACCAAAACCCCATTTTCAGTGGATCTTTCAACGTCCGTGTTCCATTTCAGATGGTTTTATGGCCAACTCTTGCTCCCCCTTTGAGCTGTCCCGGAATACTGAGATGCAATGCGCCAGGAACAAGCATACAAGACTGCGCCGACTTAATTCTTTCATAACCTTCCGTTTGCTTCTCGTCTCTACTGAGACCTATCAATTATCCAAACGCATTCGCACAGTCCGTATTTTGCTCGACACAATGTCTAACGATCATCTTGGGTTGATCCTAGTGAATTTCTGCATGTTCCCGTTTCAAAATGGGAGTTTCCTCGGAGTTAATCAGAAGATGTAGGCACTGTTTATTTTTCCCGCGTACTCCCACACCGGTATTCATGGGAGAACTCAAAGACGGACTTCTCTCCCCCATCTTTACACCCAAACATACAGGCACCGGTGTCATTTCCACTGGCGTGTGCTCCAGATGACCATTTGTTGCAGGCTTTGACAACGCTTTGCAGGCCGTTTTGTAATCGATCTCTTCCAAACTACTAGGTGTGACCAGGTTCCACAATTGCGGAGCGTCTTCAGTATAGCAGCAGTTCTCTCTGAATAAGTAACTTATTCCTTGCCTGGCGCTCATCAGGTATCACGTAATTCCTGGTCCAAATTTACCACTTGTTCACCAGGTACAGATGGCTCGCGTTATCGCAAGATCGTCTGGTGTTTTGCAACCTATATCTCGGTTCTAATCACGTTTTAAATCATGGCTGCACGGCACTCAGTATTTCCGCATTAGTGGGTGCTGAGTTTCGCACTTACTTACTCGTCACCTGAATTTACAACATACCAAACCATCCCTAGCTGGAACGTTTTCCACCACTGAAGGACGCTGAAAACAAACCGATCACTGAATGAAATCGGCTCCAACACGAAATGATGAAACATTAATGAGTTTATTTTACACTCAATTCAGAGTCCCTGGACCATTGGCGAAGTTGTGGAGTAGTTTTTACTTCATTAACTTTACGTCATTACTGGTTATAACCCATTTCCAAGTATCAGTAACACTAGGTGGCAGCACCTGCCATTGTTGGAACCGGCGAAGGCGAAGAAGTGTTGTTCCTGGTTGTCGTGAAATGCCTCAAAAAGGTCAAATATACTGAGATTTGGCGGGACTTTTGAATTGGCCGTTGCCACTCGCTCCCAAAACATCGTTTTTGCGCTTTCTATTGCAAACGTAACAATTACGTATGAATATTTTGACGCATTCTTTGGCTGAACAATTTCAAGGTCACAGAGGCCGCTCAGCTCCACCGATTCCTTGAAAAGTATCCGAGACACCGCGCCTAACGCGCAGTTTACTGCGTTTATCCAAATGAAACGAGCTATCCATAAACGCTTCAACAAATATCGGCCTCGTCAACTGGATGAACTACCATATAATTGTTTCTATCAATATGCGGCCGTTGATCAAACATGCGGGACTGGTTACTTATGTGACATCTTTGTACTCTGCCCATCCTGTTTCTAACATTGTAAAAATCTCATATTTACTGATGCTATTTTATCGCATCTGTGGTTGTTAGTGTAAAATGCCTAAAATGCATCCATTTAGGTGTATAAAGCTTTCGTTAACCAGGAGAGTGCTTCCTTGGTGGGACCTTTAAATTCGGCCGTTGCTGCTCTAGTCAGATTATTGTACACCACAGACTGTGGATTCTATATTTTATTTTAAACTTTGAAGCAATTTATTTTTTCTGATCTGGTCTCAACATCAGTGTTGTCCTACTCCGTCAACCATTTGAAAACCTTACGTGTTACTGCCTTAAATCCGTGCCTTACCTAATACGGCCATAAAGTCAGGAACACTTGCAAAAGTATTACGAATAAATGTCTTGGAAAAAAAAGCAAGCGTCGTGCTGGCAGGCAGTCTGGCCTCAGTCGTTGTTCAGTCGACAAAGCGCAAGTCCCACTGATAATTTCCAGTAATCTTCGCTCGTTCCTTGGTAAAAGCAGTGAGCTCAATACCATTATGTAGTGAAATGAGTAGGTTAATACAATAATCATTCTGTTACAATAAATCTGGTTGCATGCTGATATGGCAAATAGGGTAACTCAAATCCATGGTTATTTTCCCATCAGGTCGGATCGCCCCGGGAAGCCCCAGCTTCGTGGTGGTGGCGTTATAACACGTTAATCAACATTGATACAATATAGCAATCATACTATTTACGTACTCAATGATTTATATAAGCTGCCATTTAGTGGAGTGCAAATCGAAGTTCCTAACTAGTTTTCGATTAGTCATCGTTGGAAACGTATACATTACTGCTGACACATCTACAGCGGAGTTAAAGCTTTTTGAAAACCCATTTTCTTTAACGCTACTGCTTAAGTTAGGTTGTTCTATCCGTACGGTTGCTGGAGACTTCAACAGAAAGGATACAACATTCTTGAAGACACTTGGCTTGGTAGACCTAGTAATTGTTTTGACCAGACAAGATGCCCACTTGGATGCTGTGTTCACAAATAAACGACAGTTATTTGCCACACAAGAGCGGACTACTTTGAGCAGCTCAGACCATTGCATTTTGAACTGTATCCAGTCAAATACAGCAGGTCTAATTTTTTAACGCTGACCAGATGTCCTTACAAGATTATCAAACGTCGAAATTGCTCCTTGGCAAATATCACATGGTTCCAGGCGATGTTTTCTTTAACTGGTTATTTGGTCTTCAACGACGAGGACCTGTCGCTTGAATGTGACCATCTTACGGACTGCATCAAATATTGCTTTGACATGTGTCGCCCTGTTGAAACGATCTGTCTAAGAGCAGATATATTTTCAGCATCGCTACTAAAGCGACTTCGAAGCATGAAAGGAATGGCCTACAAATGCAAGAATGCTACTCATCTCAAAAGCCTAATCACAGCAGTTAACTCTGAGATAAAAAGACTAAACCAATTATACCTCGAAGCAGTTCTAGACAACCAAAACTGTCGCGATCTATGGAGGCTTCTGAGGCAACTCTGTGGTAAGAGCATTTTCTGCCAGAGCGATGAAGTGGGTGTGGATAAACTGAATTCGGAGTTCAGTTCTTCCTTGCCCTCCTTCATTAGCTCAAGTCCAGCCGCACCCTTCAGTCAAAGCAACCTCAACAAGGAACTCAAAAGATAAAGTCAACCAAAGCTTGTGGCCCGGATGCGCTCTCACCATTAGCTTTGAAGGAGTGTGCTGATTCTCTCACACTGCCTTTAACAGATCTCTTTAACAAATGCCTCACTATGGGTGTGATCCCGGACATTTGGAGAACGACGAGTATCACTCCAGTACCAAAAACTGGATCTCAAAAGTATTGCCCACTTGCATTTACATCTGTGCTCCTAAAAGTTTCCGAAAGACTGTTAATTCCGCTGCTTTTTTCAGCTACGCCAGAAGACGATATCTACCAGTTTGAGTATAGACTTCAGCGCTCCACATTGGATGCAGTGGCATATGTAGTTCATTCTATAGCCTCTGCATCAGATCAAAACGTAAATCCGTACGGCTTTTCTTCCTGGATTATTCGAATGCCTTTGAAAGCCCGGATAGGTCGCGGTTGCTAAACCTGCTATCCGAAAATGGAGTTCACCCTGGTGTGTGTAACCTGTTACGTGACTATTTTACAAATCGTACTCACTTCACCAATTTGAACGGTAAGAAATTCTCTGACGTCCGTGCCGACTGAGGTGTTCTACAGAGAACGATACCATCACCTTTTCTATTTTCCTTGTATGTTAAACATCTCTCTATACAAACCACGTTTCTAGGGTGTAAATATGCTGATGATGTTGTGCTGGGATTTATGTCCTCATTAATCATGATTCCTCATCACTTCAACGTGGGTTGGAAGATCTGGTAGAATGGTCTTCATCCAGATCTCCTAAGCTTAATGTTTCTAAATGCAGGGATGTAATATTTTCTTTTCTACGTGGCGATAATGCATTCCTTCATAGATTTCTCCAAAACAGTTACTGAATGAAAAGTCCATACCCAGCTCTTCCACCGTCAAGTATCTCGGCAATTTTTGTCCCAGAACCTTCCTTGGTCCACGCACGTCTGTAAAACGTTTCGAAAAGTCAGAAAATTCTCTTCTTTTGCCCTCAGACTTAAGGTGCTTTCAGTACATGATACTTTAATATTCAGGATTGTGACCTTATGTATTATTCCCCATTGGCTAAACGGCTATTCTGTTATTTTCTCTGGACCACTTCAGAAAGACATCTTACTGGTGCAATCTACAAAGCACATTTCAAGATGCAGTGACTTGTCTAGAGATCCTTTAGTTGATTTGATCATTTTTAGGCATCTTGATATCTGCAATGATTTTTCTTCTAAGATACTAACTGACAGATTTCATCCACTGCACAATGATGTTTCCAAAACGCTCTCCCTTCTGTTCGTTCCAAATGCAGAATTTTATTCTCCCGTACGTCATCGTATCGAAATACTGTTTTGCCTTATCGCTCATGTTTGTTTGTTGACCCAGCAAAAGTCGCGAGCGCTTGTTGCAGCAGCGGTTCTGCTTTTCTCCCACTTTTCTACCCACACATGTCTATTGCTATTAGCATCCAGGTGTTCTCAGTGGTGGTGTAGATGTTGAAAATGAAACCATTATGGTACATAAAGCTTATTTGGGCTTGACTTGACTTGAGACAGATGGACATATATCATGCGTTATCAGATCAATCAACTGGATCTTTGGAAGGAAGAGTTGGATGGAACAACAACAACAGCAGCAGCAGTACATCAGCCGTTTGAACTGATGCTTCGCTGCCATACAACTACGTGGACATATGAAATAAAGAATAATACGAGGGAGAAGGGGGACTTACCTGAAAAGATGAACGTCCTAAGCAAACATTCAGGGTCAAGGTGCCTACACCTTGAGTACACAACATACCGTCTCAAACAACGGGCTATCGCGCAAATATAAGGCGGCATCGGCGAGACAGCTTCCTTGCGGCTTTTACTGCCACGCGTCATAATCAGCCATTACCCCGCAGACAACTCAGCACCAAACACACTGTAAACAGGCAGTCCGATTAACAGACGGCAGCAGACGCGCCACTGGAGTCGGTTGTGAGCCATGTCCTGTAAAGTCTCGAGCCAATCACAAGTCGAGTCACCTGGACTCCAACCCGGAAGGCGAGAAGGACTAACGGCACCCAACTTGGTCGTCAGTGATTTCAATTCCCGTTGTCAACTTCTGTCCACCTCGAGGCTTGCGCCACCCTACACCTGGCAGGCTGAACAAGACCCTCCTAGGTAAGCGGTGACTAGGCATGCGTAGCACGTGCCCGAGCCAACGCAACTTATTCAGTGCTATCTGTTGTTCTAGGGAGCTAGCATGATTATCACCACCTAGTACTCGCCTATGGACATCATCGTTGCGGACACACTGGTGCCATCCGACTACAGCAATGCTTCGCAGACAACGATGATCAAAGATTTGAAGACGCCTCAGATCTTCAGACCCAAGAGGCTAAGTCTCACTACCCTCACTGTGGCCTTGTGCACACAGCCTATCAGACGAAGAGAAAATCCCTTCTGTCGCCAAGAATGCCACAGGTTCAAGAAGGTAGCTCTGGCCTTTGCAATGCGTGAGCTCACGTCAGTTTCTCTGCGACCATCATTGCTGACGCAGCTGCCAAGATAAGTGAAATGACCAACCACCTCGAGTTTCTCGTTAGCAAGCGTCAAGGGGTCATCAAGTGGCTGGTGGTCCTGCAGCAACACTTTGCACTTTGAAGGTGCGAAGTGCGTGGCAAATAATAGGACCACTCTGGACAGGCTATTCAGGGTTGATTGTGCCGTCCCAACAGCGTCGAAAAGCAAGACGATATGGTGCGCATAGTCAAGATCAACTAAACTTTCATCAGGCAGCACTTCAACATCTACATCGTGAGGTTCCCCATTGGAGCACTCCATGATAGAATCCATAACGAAAGTGAGCAAAAATGGGGAAATCGGACGGCCCTGACAAACACCACTTGTGGTCGGAAAGCTATCCGCTAGGGCACCATAGACCCTGACGCGGCCTATAGTGTTCGAGTATAGAGCACGGTGGATGTTCATATTTTTCGTCGCACCTCACTTCCGCGCCATTATTTCGAACAGCATCGATCGATCGATTGAACTGAACGCACTCTTGAAATCAATGAACACAGCTATTGTCGTGACGCTGCTCTAGCACCCGCCGCAAACTGAATATATGGTTTATACAGCCACGTCCTGGGCGGAAACCGGCCTACTCTCCCCTAATCCGCGATTCCCGCTCCCCAGTGAGGCGACGAACGAGAATCGACGCCAGTAATTTTGTCGCAACTGGTGTTAGGCTAATACCCCTGTGGTTCGCACAGTCTGTGCGACTGCCCTTTTTGTATATTGCCACTATAATCGATTCGCTCCAATTAGCCGGTACACTCTCTTCGTTCCAGATACGTTCGAATAGGGAGGTTAGTGCCCTGCAGAGGACCTCACGTCCATCCTTAAATAGTTCAGGTGGGAGGGAATCCGGGCCAGCGGCACGAAAACGATTGAGGGCTGTGATCGCGTTTCGGACCTCGGCCTCCGACGGAGGCTCTAAACTAACCGTCCATGACTCGTCCTGCATCACCTGCGGGAGCAGGTGCTCCCAGGCTCCCTGGGAGCAGGGAGCCAGCTGAACTGATCTTGAAAGTGTTTCGCCCGACAAGCCATACGGCGCTCCTTATTGTGTATCAGTGCAAACGCGCGGTCTCTGATTGTCACACTGACATCTGGTTTTCTGAGACCAGTGGTGCGGATTAGCTGGAAGAGCTTGCGGTAATTGCCTACTGCTCCTGCCTCCTCCATTTCTTGAGCCCGGGTGGTCCACCAGTCTTCCTTGTCGGCACGTATTCTCCGTATTAGTTCAAGCCTAATAGCTTGTCTGGCCACATTGTGTTCAGAACCAGCCGGGAGGTGCCTTCTAGATTCCAACACGTTCACCGACCTCCCGGATATCCAGTGACTGGCGCGGTGACGATGGTTAGTGCCACAAGCAGATGCTCCTGCGTCGTGCATGGCGGTTGAGATCCTACTCTACTGAAGCTCATTGTCATTTGTACAAGATAGCGAAACTTCGGTATGCAGTGCGTCTTGATAGGCTTGCTTGACTGCGGGCTGAGACAATTTCTTAGTTGCCAAGCGGAGGAGAAGTTTGGTGCACCTCCCGGTAAAGTTCATGAAGAAACGACAGCGTACCAAGGCATGATCAGAGTTGACGCAAATACTCCAGTACGAGCGGCAATCCAAGATGGACCCACGCCACCTGTAACCTATGGCTATGTGGTCAATTTGGGTCCATCGCTGGCCAGCTACAGGTGGACGCCAAGTGGCACTTTGGTGCCCACTATGTCTAAAGGTAGTGATACGAAGAAACAACTGGTGCTCCGTACCCAGTTGCAGTAGGCGCTCACCGTTGTCAGTCCGTTAGGAGTTAGGCCCATACTTAGCACCAAGCTGAGCTTCTGAAGACCTCAGACGCCCTACTTGCGTGTTCATATCCCCTGCAAGTACTATAATATCTGAACTAGTAGCACTGCGTAATAGCACATTCAGTTCGTGATAGAATGCCTTCTTGACAGCATTTGAACTGCAGTCGGTGGGAGCATAAGCGAAAATCACGAACAAACATCGTTTTGTACTGCTTCGTGAATCAACCTTGACCGATGTCGTCAAACGGGTTACACACAAACGGCTGTTCACCGGAATCCTATTAAGCAACTATGGCTCAGCCTTCGAACTTAGAATGATACCTACACCAGCTTGACCCGTGAGTGCTGCATCGGCGTCTCCTGATGCGTGCAACCAATAACGAGAGGACAAGTCGGATGCAGTTAATTCCACTACCGGACACACAACACACATCAATACTCAGTGTGTCCAAGGTGCATGCGAGTGCAGCCTGTTGACCGGTTTGTCTTAGAGTGCGAACGTTGAATGTCGCCATGGAAACGGGATAGCGTGGCCGTATAAGGGCTGTTGCCAATAGGCGTCCGGTACGAGAAGGTGGTTGCAGATGGCTCTCCTCCAGTGGCCCTTCGGTTGCTGTTAATTAAGCTGGGAATTATAGTAGGAAGGTTAATAATGGGGGTCGGGATGGGAGTAAGAAACAGGTGGATTAAAATGGGAGGCGCCAGCAATAGCATGTTTTCGCTTATCCGCCCTGCTGTATGCAGAAGATAAGGCGACCCTTGATAATCTTCGCGACGGCCGAT
Source organism: Dicrocoelium dendriticum (assembly GCA_944474145.2). NCBI lineage: Eukaryota > Metazoa > Platyhelminthes > Trematoda > Plagiorchiida > Dicrocoeliidae > Dicrocoelium > Dicrocoelium dendriticum. The sequence goes on along the minus strand of OX104064.1, from coordinate 71,168,023 downwards.
GCAGGATGAAGTTTATGTTTGAAGAAAATGTCATGGTTGTATGTGGGTTGGGATACTGCCAGGGCGCCCAGACGTAGACAGGAGGAAAATTAGGGTCCTCAACCAAAGCCTTTGGCTCAAAAGCCTGTTCGCAAGGCAGCAGGGAGATGGCAATGATTTAGTTTTAAGGAAACTAAAACTAAATGGTTGGGACGAGTAACTCTTGCTTGCTAGACCGCCTCTACCTACCTGAGACTTTTATCACGCCGAGCATAGGCAAAATCCCATGTGGGAATTGCGAATTTTAGGCAAAACGCGGCATCTGTACCCGATTGCTAACATCCATCATAGCCGCAAATGGTGCTACCCTACTAGACGTTCGCCTAGCTGTTCCGATGAGCACTATATGGTGAACTGTGAAGGTAGCATCAAACGATAAAATTTTAACCATTTTCCTCTTCAATATACATGTTGGGAGAATATTATGGAAACTGCAGACAATGACCATATTGTGACTATATCCAAGCCTCTCCCAAACAATATCCCAGTGGTCCACATGAATAGGATGTCAGTCAAAGATTGCTTTGCTTCCACCTTGGCACCGAGTGCGTGAGTGTTTTTCTACAAATAATATATCAGCTGCTGTACCACTTCCATGCATTGCATAATATAAAAACGTGTTACACTGTTTTGGGTTTTCATCCGAAATAGAATCGGCTACCTCGGCCGGATCGCGTTCTTCGAGTATTTGTCCATTAGCCATTTCAATGTACCTTGTTTTGCGATGTGACATCTGTTTGGGTTCATGCTTGCCCGCCCATGACCATGCATGACCGAGCTGACCGAAAGACGGTTATATAGTGTGTTTCGTCTTCGTAGTCGGGGCTTACGATTACAGACCCTTTCTGAATGCAGTGGCGCTGTTGCCTCACGCTGGTTATGGTTGTCAGATTGGTATGTGTATCTTCCTGGAAATTGATTTTCGATTTTCCGCCTCGTTAGTCATCTGGTACGGCCCACTCGCACAAGCAACTGAGCGGTTGCCTTCAATCGCTCGCTTAATGTTTTTAGTAATTCCGTTGGAGGATTTGGCATTACTGATAACCACTTATTTTTCGCTCCCTTATTTTTTCCGATGTTCCGATGTTTCTCCTTTTTTCTACTACCGTGTCAATTAATGAAACAATGGTATAGTAAGCATAAAAAAGACAAGGCTGGACAACCACCGTGCGATGGTTTGTGGGAATAACATTAGTTCAAAAAAGTTACGCAAAAGTGAAAAACGCATGTGTGGACTCACCATATTATCCACGTTAACAAATAGGTACATCTGTCTACCGCGATTTCGTGAGGGTCGATAAACTCATGTCTGCGCCATGTTGTCGCTCAATGAACAGAAATCAGATCAAGTAGTGTAAATGATGTAAAGCACCGTCGAGTCCTTTTTTAGAAATGGGTAACGTGGGCGCAGCAAGGACAAAAGTCGAAAAAGCACTCCACGCTTGACAAACTAGAAGGGAAAATCATTTAGGCGGCACACCATCCGACTGTATTTGGTAACGGCAAGCGTGACCGATGTTTTTCGATCTGGTTCGCCGGAATAAAATCGCCAAATAGACCGCGATTACTTCCGCTCTTCATTACAAGAACTTTCGGTCGCATATGGTAAGGCAGGTGGAACAAGCCTCTCAGATTTTTGGTTGCCCGTCGCTGTGCGGTCTCCAGTGCAACCAGATCACCTTCTAACCAGGGTTGCCAATCCTGGATCGCGTACTCTGCATGAGGCCTCACATACGCATTGAGCATTTGGGGGACGATGGAAGGATTGAACCTCCTGAACGCCCTCCGTAAGCAAGCAATATGTTAGTTTGCGATTTTTGCCACCTTCAATGGCTGCGCCGAACAACTGAAGTCGTCTTGCCTCGTCCGGTGGCCGAGTGGTATGCGCGTCTGGTTTGCAACCATATAGGTTACCGGTTCAAATCCGGGGTGGGCTTCCTCGCGCTATACTCAACCCATGCGCGACTGGTGGCTGTCGCGTGGCAGCGAAGCGTCTTTACGGCGTACAGCTGGCGATTTATTATTATTATATTACCACCCCAAGGTCTCACTCTTATGAGGTGGTTTTTAGCATGTCGTCCTCAAGCTTACATGTGTACGTGGGCTTGTGGCGGACATGCATGGTTTCGCATTTGTCTGTGTTAAACGGAAGTAGCTTTGCATATGACAGTTCGAAACCGCGGCGTAAGACTCGTTGCAGCATATCTTGATGTTTCTGGCAGCCGATTGCCCTCCATACCTTGATGTCATCGGCAAAAAACAAGAAATTCGAGTTGATGACACTCACAAGGTCGTTAATCAAGTGCAAAAATAACCGCGGCCCTAACACTGACCCTTGTGGAACACCGCCGTTCACATTAGTTGGATCAGTAAATGAGCCCCGAACTCGAACCTGAAATCGCCGCTGAATGCAGAGCCTTTTTTGCTGTCTCGCTTGTGCTTTTCTATTCATGTTGACAATCTCACCACCTTTTCTTCTACATAGTTACTTTAGGTTTTAGCACTGTGGATTGTGTATGACAGTTCGCTCCTCGCGCATCTCCGGTTTCACTGTACACCGCTTTCCTCAACGTGGCGGTTGATTTGTGGGCCACAAGCAGGTGACGCGGTTTAAGAGCTCTTTCTGCCACTTCGGATATGTTCTTCATATACGGCAGGACGTACCATTATTTTCCTAGGTGTCGATTCGGAATTTGTAGTTATATGATTCAAGTATCTGGGGGCGAGTCTGAGTGGATAACCGTAGCCTAGGGTTGATCAGCTTTTGAGTTAGTCTTGTTCTGTCTGAGCCCGCAGTGTAAACTAAGGTAACGAGCAGTGTGACAGCATGTAGCTATGTCCCCCGGTTAACGTCAGCTTGATACTTAATGCAATATGTTAAGAATTCTGGTAAAGACAAAACACTTCTACCATTCACATCGTACAGTTGTACTTATAAGAATGTCTCGATCAACATGCCATGCTCGCGAGAGCTGGGTCAAGAATGATTGAGGCATAGGTAAAGACCCCAGTTCTCGGCGATCCAGCGAAAACACGGAAAATTTCACGAAAATGAAAATCATTGCGGAATCGCGGAAAACTATAGAAATTCACAAAGTAAGCTACTCCGAATTCACTACTGTGATTATCAATATAATCAAGAGGTTTTAACTCTTGCACATTCTCAGAAAATGAAGCAGCATCTAGAACGAAAAGTTGCCCTAGGCAGGGTGATGGAATTTCCTGGTTAATACTAAGTGATAACGCGGCTAAAATACCGCTTTTTTGTGTGAAGTGACTGTGAATCTATCTCGAAAATCAACCGTGCGTGGCAACATTAGAGGCCAGAAACATCTTCAGGAGAAAGTTTACAAGGAGGAGCAAGCACCTTAACATTTTGCTAATAGGAAACCAGCTCTGAAGGAAGCTCGACAAGCAAGCATCGTTAGTTCCAACGCCGTGGCAAATGCAGCCCAGGAAGCCCGCGGCGCAGTGGTAGCTGACTTCTACTTGCTACGGTATTTGCGAATATTTCTGTAGTGATAACCGACAACCCCCATTTGAGGAAATTGCTTCTCAAACACACGAAATGGCGAATGGGTTTGCCGGATCAAACGCGCTGCGGCTGAAGATTCACTGGCTATACGGAAAAACACGAATGGAAAGTAAATGAGATGTTCCATGATATATCTCTCAGCGTCCTAACAGACGAAACAACTGGTGATCGCAGGAAGATTAAACTGCACATCCTGTTATGCTCACCACTTAAGGATAGTCTGCGAGCATACCTCATCGACACGGTCAACTTGTAGAGATTCATTTCTGCCACAGTTGAAGGAGCCATTCTGTGCAACTTAACTGATGAGTATCGACTTCAGTTGTGTGATGACTTTCGTATCCGATGGCGCAAGATATATGACAGCATGCTACCGAGATGTCAGTAACCCTGTTTGTGAGAATACAGCTCACATTAGATGTGCTGCCGATTGCATCAATTTGATTGGAGAGACCATTTGCAAATTCTCTCCCGAAGCAGACGGCTTCGTTGTAAAATGACTAGTGCGTTTCCTCTTTCGGGAAGAAAGAGGCGAGTCTACGTTGAGTATTTAACTCAAGAAGGGTTGGATAACACGGTCGGTCCCACTTGCACCGGTCATCAGCTCTCTGGAACTCACTGTCAGAAGCTGCCGCACATCATAGCAGGTATTTCCATCAATATCCAGCCATGCTGCAAGCTGTACAACAAGAGTTTGGAGACTCAGCTGGCGTTTTTGAAATTGTGGACATTGTAAACAACGAAACAGCACAGAAAGCTTTTAACTGGCAACTGAGTTGCATTGCGACCCTTGACAAGAACATCATCTGTCGCTTGAAACTGACGAATCACATTCTCCGGTAACCTATAATATTAACAACGACCTCTCCGATCTATCCATGTCGCTGAAAACTACCTCTGAGTAAAACTAGCTGCAGCATTTTAAAGCAGAGGGAGTGGCCTTTGATGTATCGGGCAAAATGCAAGCTGACATGCGACTCTGCTTTACCGAAGATGCCAAAAACAGGAATTACTGACAACACAGGCTAGCTGGCATTTTTCGAATGTCACTAGAGTGATCGACCCCAATCAGCTCATCACCTAGTCCACTGATCCATGAAGTTCCAGTCCTGGTTGGCTACCCAGCTCTGGCAACCGAATTGCTAATCAGTCGAAACTTGGTGGAAGAACCGCATGGAGAAAAATGTGAAGACTCGCTGGCCTCCTGGTGCTAGGCACATGAAAGAACTACACAACTGGCAAACATTTCTGGACGTTATCTATACATTCCTGTGCATTCGATAGACGCTAAACGTAGCTTTATTGTTTGCAGAAATGTTGTGCCGGACAAGCGTCACAACCCTACAGAAGATAACACAAAGCACCTTGTTGGACTCTCTTTTATTTCCGCTGTTTGTATTCATAACTAACCTACGTCTAGTGGATGAACCTGTCTGGATTTCTTTTTATTTTAGACCGCTCGAAAGCACGGAATTTTATGTTATCAAGGCAGGTAGTTCGCAGATTTTGGGTTTTAATCGTGGAAATAGTCCAGAATGAGAAACAAAACACGAAGCTTTAAGCGAACAATTGTTTTCGATTAATTCCTCATCAAGCTCATACAATTATATATATATATATATATATATATATATATATATATATATATATATATAGGGGTAAGATCTGTTGCAATCGTCAGCATAACAAAGAAACGATTGATCAGAATTTAATTTGTGATCTTGATGGCAGCCATCTGATCACATGACTGAAGTGAGGAGTGCCACCACTTCCTTCCCGTCTGGTGGTAGTTGCGGTGGAAAGTGTTGCACCACGTCAGTAAACGAGCGTATTTAGCTATAGGTGATCTACCGGGTTGGTAAACCCTTTGCCTCAATCGAATAGATTCGTCTCGCAGCTAGATAACTACAAGACGCTTTCAATGGTATCCCTGCGGTCCGCAGGGTTGATTGCACTGCGTCAATCACAACTCCACCCCACACACGTGTGGATGGGTAGTGAAGCTTGTACGGCTGGCCAATGTACATCACGAGACCCGATACTGCTGGCACTGCAACCACGCGCGCACTCGTGGTGGATCGCCCAAGCCCATGTGATTGCCATCACGTGAGTGGATTTGCGCAGGCGTGCAGTATGCTGTGTGTCTGCCCGTAGCGGATGCAGAAGTGTTATGGCCCTGCACCACATGAAGTAGCGTGACGTTTTTGGTCAACTGGATGATTACCGAAGTCTTTCGAATTCTGATTTCATTTTGAGGGCTACACGACGGGTGAGAGCTGTGATGGGTGTCATCAGAGTGAACGGATAGACCAACCGGGCGAGCCAGACAGCCAATGGGAGATGGGCGTAACGGATTCAAATTGGTCTCTGCTTGCGCAAAGTAAAGGTAGTGGTGGTAGGTGTCGGCGGTTTAACCGCAAAATTCACTGAATTTTTCAATAACCGTGTCCTAATCACTGGGGTCTTTGCCTTTGTCGTAGTGCAATGTTTTTATCACACGGCGCGCGTTATCCCCGGCTGCGTACCGAAACATGGCCAAAAGGTACGCCAGCGGTTGCACGTCCAAATGTCCTAGGTTGTAGAAATCCATGCACTTTCTCCTCCTTGGACGCCAATTGTTTGTCAAATTCCATTCATGCGTTCAATGGGGCAAGCATTTGAACTGCCAGTGGTGATGCAGTCAGCATCCAAGTGCGGCCGGTTGAGTTCATCTATATCTTCTTTGACACCACATTGCAGAAATCAGTCCTTCAGGCATAAGCGTTTATTCGGCAAAGTCAACTCAGCGAAAATTTATAGCATGTTTTGCAGCCCAAAACTCTCGATATCAGTTGCAAGTTCGCATCCAGAACTAAAGACTCTTCCGCGTCGATGAGTTTCCTCCTCTGACTCAGTTAAACAAACCGTGAGTTACTCATACGAATGTCGGCCAAGCAGTATCCAATAATAATAATAATAATAATAATAATAATAATAATAATCCCTTACGCCCGGCTACCAAGGGCTGTCTAGTTCGCTCGGTTGGTCCATCCGTTCACTCTGATATGATACTTCCATCACAGCAGCCAGGATAAATTCGGACCTGGCCCACACGCTTCAGCACACGCTGCAAAGTGAATTCTCTAAAACGCGCTCTAGGCTGGACACATAATCACATCTTCGTCATGGGTGACTTCAACATGTATTCTGTAATGACTCGAAGCATCGAAGCACAGTTAAACGCCAGTCTGCAAAGGCAGCGCCACTGCCCCCTTTAAATTCACAGCACTTCGCGCATTCGGTTCAGAATAGGCAATCAGCGGGAAGCGTATGGTTGAGACCGTAACTGTGGACAGTCATCTGGGTCACAGTGGTCATGCAGTCATAAATCTTAACGTTATCTGTAATGCGCAAAATGCAACTGCGAACGCTGAGGTTCTGCACACCATTAAGCACTGCGACTTACTGGCTGCACTTGCCGCAGGTGTCATCTGGCTGGAATACGTCAGCATGTACACTGGACTAATCAATGGGGCCATTGAAACAAATGTTTAAGTGGGACCAAAACCGTTTATTTCTTAAGTAACAGAACGCGAATATTTGGCAGTACGTAACTTAGCATGACAGGTGTACTGGTTCTCTCCTTTACCCGATGTTTAGGATGTCGACGTAAATCCACGTAACCACTGCAATCCACTGTTCTGGGAACGTGAAGTGCCGTAGTAGCAAAGTTCGGTTCAAACCATGAACTACGGTATACATGCTTACATGAAATTGGAAATCCTTAGCAAAGACTTTTTCCTCGCCACATAGCTAATCATCCAACATGAACAGTTAAAAACAAGACCGACGTTCTACAGTGCAAAACGAAATCAGATTTCGACGGAGTATGTTGTCGTGTAATCTTTCTGCTCTTGTGGCTCTCCCACAAGGATTCAGCTCGGTTTCTTTTATCGATGAAGCTGTATTGCCAAAGATGACGCCTGTGCAGGATCACAGCTACCCTGAAGCGAGTATCATTTGCCAGTATTGCGAATAGTAACCAGGGTACCGATGAAACTTGATTCACTTCGAACATCGTTGTTTATAACAGGGCTAAGTTAATGCCATGTGGAAACTTGGAGTAACCCCACCAGTCTACAAAGCAAGAGATAGTGCTGCAGCGCCGCCATTTCACTCCTCTTCTGCTGCCTGTCAAGGTGATGAAATCGGTCCATACCGGCGCGTTGGTGACCCACTTGAAACACTGTAACGTTATTGCCCCCACGGCATCCATAGGCAGTGGTTGTCACCACAAATCTGCAAGCGTTCTTTCTTAGGTGCTGCTAAGAAGAATATGAAGCTAGAGGAGGCGATAGCTATCTGCCTTGGCAATATCGAGTCTATCGTCTCAATGAGTGACCTGCGGAACCACATCCGTGAACAGATGACGGCTTCTACCACGCAAACCATCGGGCGTGCAAACGGTAAACGACCCGAATGGCTTGATGAAAACCATGTGACAGGTGACACATTGGTGTCCGAAAGAAGTGCCTTTTACTATGAGCATGTGGATGACCCTGCCAATACAGAGAAGGAGAGTCATTTTCACAAAATTTGACGGCTCCTGACTCCAGAGCTCCGTTTCATCACGAAGATATGGTGGATGAGGAAGGCGAAGCAGTTAGAATGCAACACCGAATCCCACGGACATAGGGGATTCAGTTATTCCTTGAAGGCTGTGTATAAAAACAAGTTGCGGTCGTTGAGTGCGCTGGAAGATACTACCTCAGGCGTTGCCTGCACTCAGACTGCAAGAGCAATGCAAATCTAGCGAACGCACACTGACTGTGCATTAAACAATCGTTCAGAGCTGACCTGACATCGGAACCACGAGCTTGAAGGAACGAGCGTGCTAGTCACACATTTGTACACTCTGAACTTTTTGCTGTTTCTCAGTGGCATTTTGGGGCGCACTACTGTATCTAAGCCTTTTCGTCTTGTTTGCACATACTCAACCTCGGGATATCATTTTCGCGAGTACGCCACAGTGCTTCCTACATTTACCTGGATTTGTAAACTCCGAGCAGTGTCCACGTATACCCACGTTCAAAAGTAGTACAATTTCAATTTTTGTACACTCATTTTGGCCTCACTTAATAGTGCAGTCCAGAAGCATTTGATCAACCTCGTACCCGTTCTAGCCCAACACTGCATTGATCGACTGCAAACTAAGCTCCCTTTGCCACGCAGCAAACCCCACCTGGCAACTAGGTAAATGCACCTTGCGATCAATAGACCAAGCGATGTAGACCTGTTAACCACACCACCATGGGACTGCAACACAGACACTGCCACAATCTGTCCACACGACGGCAAAGGCCTAGAGACATCGCCTCACCGTCACCGTGGGACCTTGAGCTAAATGCACAGATGTGACTGCACTTGTGTACGACATCAGGACAGCTATCAAACGTGTGCAGCCCAATCACCAACTCGACCGACAACGTATGGATGCAGCCTTGGGATGTTTTACCCATGCACGATTTCTGAACCAAATTACTAATACATACAAAGTCTCGACGACTCATTGCGCAATGTATTTTGCTCTATATAACGCGTGCTTGTCAGAAAGCCACATACCGCAAGCAAGCCTGCTAATAACCTCTAATCAGGTAAACTGGTACTTTTTATCACGAAGATCTCTCGGTGAGTTCAGCAGCCGCACTCAAATGTACTGCTCTGCATTTCCCTGCTTTTAGCATTCTTATCTCGACGGTCCTATGGGACTTTTTAAGTATCATCTTTTTACCCGTTATCTACCAGTGTTCCACATGACTTGATGCTCACCAGCTTTTGGGAAGGATCTAAAATCAGTCGCATGCTGTCCAGACGTCATAAATACCTTACACATGTATCAAGTCAAGTCAAAAATTGCTTTGTATACATTTGGCGGGGGAATATTCAATTACAACACACACGATCTCAGAAATGTTCCAGAATATAAGCAATTACAGCAAAGTACCATAAATTGGCTTGACAAAGAACGGACAGAATGGCGATCATCATGCGAATCGGGTGATTACGTCTAGAATGACGGGACTGGGGGGCTGGCAGAAAACGCGGAAGATGAAGGATAACTGACGCTCGATAGGCTTGTGTGCGAGCATATAACAGCATGTTCTTCTGATCAGTAGACTATGTTGGCATACTTTCAGATAAAGGGTTGTGAACTGGATGGCTAGTATCAGCCATTACTTCAGATACCAGTTTCTTACAAGCACTGTTGTGTGTAGAAAGAAGTGTGCTGACTAGGGTAGGCAAAATAACACGGCTAGATCAGGATAAATGTCGTAAAGAACAGAGTTAACTTAAAGTACTTAGTGTATTTCTCCAAGTAGACCACAAGCTAGATAGCTTAGCCACAATACGAAAAACACCAGACGAGTATCGCCCCATTGGGGTTCGTCAGTGGCGCGCATTCTCTCGGTCCCCTACTGGGGATCAAACCCATGACCGCCAGAGGCTGACGCCAACTAGCCAGCAACTTAAGCCACTGAACCATGGGCGAGGGCGGCTGGGCTACATAGTTTGCAAGCTAACTGGTATATAGCACGACCTATTTTCCACTACAACAAAAGTTAATACCTTTGCAGCTGACACTGACTACTCTTGAAGGCCATGAATTCCACTCGCTGGACGCCATGTCCATAACATCACTGAAGAGTCCCAATAGGGCGAAATGCGTCTGCGGCTGTTCCTGATTGTCGCTGAGCTACATAACTTGTGAGCTGCTAGGACGAATACTTTAAAATCACAACTAAAACCCTATTACACATAAGTATTATAAAATGTAGCGTCTCCTAGTTTCACATGCTATGGACATAGCGTCTAGCGAGAGGAATTCTTGACTTCGGAGACTCGGTGGTTCAGTGGCTTAAGTTGCTGGCTAGCTGGCGTCAGCCTCTATTGGTCATGGGTTCGATCCCCAGTAGAGGGCCGTGGGAATGCGCACCACTGACGAGTCCCACTAGGGCCATCCTCATCTGGTGTTTTTACAGATTGTGGTTGAGCTATGTAGCTTCTTAGCTGCTGAGACGAATACATTAAACTTACAACTGTAATCCTCCTACCCATAAGTAATTTAAATTGGTTACCCGAAAGACCGAGGAAAATCACCGGAGGGCATTATGTTCGGTGGAAAAGACCACAGGCGCTGACAAATCAAAGGACCAACTCACAAAGGATATAGGAGGCTCCTAGACGAGAGCCGCAGATACACAGTCTTTTGTGGAAGTTACATGAAGAGTCCAAGATAAATCGTAGTTCAGTACCACACCTGGGTATTTCACTGAAGTAGCAGAGGGTAATCCATTGCCGTCAAGAAACAGCTTGGGTCACTGCGTAGGAAGCTGCACGCGGTTTGCAAATTTGTGTAGCGAAAAATGTATATCATGACACTGAGGTATTAAGGGTTAGATGACGTACATTGAATCAAATCTTGTGGTCGTTCAGATGAGCTTGCAGCCTGAGTGAGTAATCGACGGTTCGATGATTGATGCTCATGACAATTTCGTCAGCATATTTTTGTAAGGCCGCTTTTGTGGGGGCTGTTATTGGGCTGATGTACGATGACATGGCCAAGCAATTGAGCGTGACTGCTCCGTGGGCGTGTCCAAGTATCAATATTACTTGAACCCTGTGTAAACTTTGTTTGTAATCGATAGACTCCGGTAGGCTGACCGTACCAAGTTGCAAAGCCAAAGGCATGTGGCTTGACTGTGTCCACATCCGATGTGGTACGACGCACGACGCGCGTTGAAATAGTCCAGTAGGTATCGCCGATCAGTCCTGGGTAAGGACCGTGTCATCAGGAGAACACATACGGTACAATACGTATAGCTCTAAACTACAGACTTAACTCATCGAGATGTAGGCGACGTGTCATTCATATTTTGGTGACGCCAATCGAGTCCTCCATTTAATACTCATTCAAGCGGTCGAATATCGCGAATGTCAAATTGCGCTCACATGGTACTGTAGTGGCGCTCAAATTCCAGTAGATTGTGCAGCCAGAATAACGCTCTTGCAAGTTCACCTCGCCTAACAGCCAAGTCTCACTGGGTGTTGCAGTGTCAATGCTATGGCGCCCGAGTGTCATAACTTCCATGGCGGCGTGTACCGCTGGGCACTGATTCATGATGTGATCTAAGGGTGTGCGCTTGTTCCGATTTCTTATATTGTGCAACTTGTGCGTAAACATACTAGTGCACACAGCAGTTACTACTGGGTTGACCGATGTGAAATTGAGATAATTATGACGGACCAGGCGAAATAAGAGTAGAGAAGCGAACGTGTAAAGATGGAAGAAAAGGAAGAAGGGAACGGCCAGTGACTATCTTTTCCGCCTGTCATCCCCTCTGTATGCAGTAAATAAATCTGACCCTTTTCCGTCACTGCACGCTGACAATGCCGACTGGAATTATTTGCGGTTGCGATCAGTAGGTTAGCTTGATGAGCTAATATACTACCGGATCGATCGTCGTCCAACATGAGACCGACTCTCGAACGGCGACAGGTTATATCTCATGAGTATGTCGATCTAAGCGGTTGTGGTCTGTTTCTCAGGTAGAAGGAAAGCCCGGTTCTATTTGTTCTCAGCGGTAGCCACGAAAAGACTTCCAGCACACCAGTTGATAGCAGGACCAGAGTGATAACAATACAAGAATCTACTAGAAAATTTGTTCTCGTTACGGTCCTGGTCAAGAAAAATCTGGGATTCGCACAATTATCGCTACTTGTTTGTTCTATACCGCGTTATCCTGATCGAAACGGTCTAGACTATTTCTGGGATGCCTTTTCTAGATCCCGTTGCGGAATCTTTGTCGCACTGCGCAGATTTGAAGTATTTTGCGGTCAGTATTTGTTGTGCACTCTGGCCATTTAGGTAAGGATGCTTTATTGTTTTCCGCAGTCTTTTTCGATAGACGTCTGCTTGTATATCCGAAGTATCTTGCCTCACAGATGAAGTATGAGTGATATGGAGTATATAGGTACGACTAGATGAAGAGTCCAACCTAAGACTCATGAAACTGAATAAGGCGCTTATCGCACGAATGTTGGAGAGCAGATAAAAGCGTATGAGCCACTGCTATCAAACTTCTTTTGTTTAACAATCCGGACGCAGCAAAATTGAATGGATCTACGATCAACAACACATTAATAGAGCTTTAATTCTGATATCAACTATGAGCTGCGTTCAAATTAACGGAGCGTGGAAACCAGTTACTTAGTTTTGAAGATACAGAACTTCTTGTATCACAGTGTCTTTGGGTCTAAAGTTTTGGCGACAGGATAAGACAAACAGTAAACGAAGTTTCTTTCATACATCTAAGGTACAACACTGTGAACTTTAGTGTACTGTCCATTTATTTATTTATTTACATAACTTTTCCGAGGACACGTCATTCGCGTGATCCACCCTCCCATCGGTTTGACTGTGTCTGTCGAAGCGGACTTGTAGTAGGCGTGATTACACCGCATTTCACCTTTCGTTTAGCAATTTCGTTACCAGCAATTTTGTACCATTTGTTTTAATTAACGAATTTTGAATTTACCTTCTTCAACGCGCTCTTGTCGTGCTTATTTTACTTGATGCTGCTTGTACTTATGTCGGTGCCACGTCTTTGTAGTAGTTTCAGGTATAGCTTCGAGTCGTCATTCGACATCTAACAGACGGTAACGGAACGTAGGATTATGACGTTTGTGCCTGATCGTTATTCACTTGTGCTTTTTCGCCTAAGATTGTCTTTTGTCTCGGGTCTCGAACTTTGTACGTAACCATCCACTACATTAATTGATGACCCTGTATTTTTTTGGACACGTTATTTCTTTCTGCGATGAATTTTGCGCATCGGTTGGGGCGCCAGAGTTGCAGACACGAAAGTGTTGCGCCGAAGTGGGATGTATGCAGTGGACTGCATACTTTTACTGAGACACCTGAGAGGGCTCGGTCATGTGTGGCGTATGGATTCGACTCGGATACCGAAACAGCTCTTATACGGTCAGCTGAGTATTGGGAAGTGGCACGTGGGGAAACCAAAGTTACGTCACCAGGACATGATCAAAGTGAGCCTCACACGTTCTAATCTTGATTGCAGGTCATGGGAATTGAAAGCGGTTGATCGGCGTGTATGGCGCGATTTCATCACGAAGGCAGTTGCTGAAGTGCGGGAGAAAGACCTCATGCATGCAGAGAAGAAGCGGCAAGTGCGGAAGCGGCAAGCACCGATGGATTGTACTCCATCGACATCGAGTGCATGGTGCCGTAGCACATGCGGTCGCGAGTGCCTGAGTCAGGCAGGCCTAGTGAGCCATGAGCGAGGCCACTCGGGAATACTACCGAAGTGCCGATGGGTTCTGCAGCGAACGTAGGCAGAACCGGTGCAGCGTTTGTAGGTACGCTGCATTCGATTTACTAGCCGCGTGCTTGCATGCTAAGTCTCTTTATTTCAGGTGGTGGGTTTTCAGTTTTGCCCTAATGCTTTTCTTTCCCAAATAAATGACTAGTTATACTCTCTTCTATACATATGCACACGTCGCTTAAGCCACTTGTGGTTATTTCGATAACATTTTCGTGTTTGTAGCATTTCCGTAAAATAAACCTCCTGACCTCGTGCACTTACCTCGTATTCTTTTGTAAACATCTTCTTTTGTAAACAACTTATTTCATATGCTCACTAATTTAAGCTTTATGTCACCGTTTGCTTGCGTGCTAAGTCTGTTTATTTCAGGTGGTGGGTTTTCAATTTTGTCCCAATGCTTTGCTTTCTCATATAAATGTCTACCTGTACTCTCTTCTATAAACTTGCACACGTCACTTAAGCCAATTCTAGTCCTTTTCGAAAACATTTTTGTATTCGTGGCATTTCCGTAAAATATACTTTCTCACCTCGTGAACCTGTCTCGCATTCTTCTGTAAACAATTTACTTCAGATGCTCATTACTTTAACATATATGTCACCTTTCCTTATGCATTAATCGATTTATTTCCTTTGATATCTTTCTCTCAAGTGATTGGCTGTTGCTTGATATCCCCGGTGTGACTGCGCTTGATGTACATGTTGACAAGGTGCCTACCTGTCTATTACCCACTACTTCGTCCATACTGGCTCCAGGAGACAGTTGATCGTTGCTGGAGGGGACAGGGTGCACGGTCCTTGTGGCCGTGTTAGGATCAAAGAGTGGTTCCATGCAGTCAGTGTGGAGCGGACTACGGTTCAGCCACCGCCTTGTGTGCGATTGATTCCCAAATACAGCGTGCTTGTGTTTGCCCGTGAAGGAGTGTGGGCCGGCTCCGTTGATGAAACGTGGCTCCCATCCACATGCCTCCCGGTCTTATTTCTTCCGGTTTACACTGGATATGAGGTGTGTGGTTGGAGCTGTGGGTGGTGCAGCGCAAGCCACCCATGGTCTCTCTGTAGGCGCAGGCGTCCTGTGGCTGGCCACAGTGACAGGCAAATCCGAAACCGGATGCCGCCAACCATATTTCTTTCCTCATCATGTTCAATCAGCCCTTTTGCAAAAAGTTGCCTAAAAATTCCGTCGTATTTTATTTATCTTTCTTCGACTTGTCAAACCCACGTGTGTGGTTTCTTCAATTTGAATCTATCTTCCGTTTCTTCAAAATCATCTTGCAGTCTACAATGTTTTTGCATGTTACTTCTTATTTGCCTACGCTTACGGCTTCAGAAATCATTGACATCCTCGACCCTATGCCGGCTGAGTCACCATATAATAAACTTAAAGCAGTTAACAGGCACTACTGT
This sequence comes from Dicrocoelium dendriticum, assembly GCA_944474145.2. NCBI lineage: Eukaryota > Metazoa > Platyhelminthes > Trematoda > Plagiorchiida > Dicrocoeliidae > Dicrocoelium > Dicrocoelium dendriticum. The sequence continues at coordinate 71,152,663 of OX104064.1, read as the reverse complement.
TAACGACGAGGCACGCCTACAACTGCTACTCTCTGGCGTCGCGTCTGGCGATCGAGCACCGTCTTTGCTCCTTCGACGCATGCGATCACTTGTCGGTTCTTCTACCTCTGATGAGTCAAACCTTTGCCAACTTTGGACTATGTGCCTTCCAGCAAACACGATGACATTCCCCGGAATAACCTGGTTGAAGCGGCCGACAACGTGCACAAAAGTTTCTTTAAAACGTTTGTGAGTCATGTTGTTGTGGCATCTCCTGCAAACACTTCGGCGAACGCCACACTCTACTCCATTAATGTGAGACTTTCAAATTTACAGCTCAGTATTTCGCACTTTAGAAGTGTTGGAATACGAAAGCAAAGATACTCTTCCAGAGCTAGACCTCGCAGTAAATCACGCGCGGAAACATCATACCCGCACTGCTACTTCCCCTAGCGCTTTAGTAATGCTGCACGAAACTGCCGCCCAAGATGTACTCACTCGAAAGCTTTCGCTAACTCCAAATAGGGTAATCACAAAGCCAGCCAGTATTGGCGTGACTGCCGCGGACCAAATTTGCAGTCGCTTCCTGTACATATTGGATTCCACGGCCAAACTTCACTTTTTGGTTGACACCGGCGGGGAGGTAAGCGTTACACCCAGTTCCTTGGGAAAGCGTTCGTTACAGACAGCTGGAATGACGCTACAGGCTGCTAACCAGGCAAAGATCGAGAATTATAGCCAGAAACTCCTCCCACTCATTCTTGGACTAAGTCGTAGCTTCCCTTTAATTTTTATGATCGCAGACGTACGAAAGCCTATAATCGGTCTCGATTTTCCTAGCAAATTTGGCCTTGTAGTAGATCATTGTTGTGAGCAGTTGCAAGATGGTACCACCCCGTTACCTCATTATGGCAAACACTGTAATCAATTCCATCGGACATCGTGAACTTATGCCCGATCGTTTGCAACATTCTGCGTAGTTGCAGCATTTCCGGTCCCTTGTCGTGAGATTGAGATCTGCCGTGCAGACGTACTAAATCTGTGTTCGCGACTTCTTTGAGGATTATCCCTCACCATCTCACTGCTCATCATGGAGTTCACACTCGTTGTACTGGAATTTATCAGCTCCCCAAAGTAGATGTTACATTATCCGATTATTTCCAACGCTTCAACCCTGTATTCACTTTGGCAATTTGGACGGATACTGCAAGATGGCACCATCTTGTAATGCTCGTCTTCTTGTTGTTTTGTTCAGACTGATACAGGGAACTCAGTGCTTAAACTTGAACGAAGTTGTTATAGAAACTCAAGCGTGGAACCGCTTCATTTAAAAGTCACCTTTGGATCTTTTACTATCACTCGAAAGAGCTTGTTCCAGGCTATACGATAGCCTGTGGAGGTGTGCGCTGTGGAGCTCTAGCATTGTGACCAAGACGAAAACCGCCAACCACCCCATTCAGCTCAAACTATCTCTGTCTGACGAGTCCAACTCAGAATGAAAGCGATCGGTCGTGGAGTGCCGTGTTGAGAGAAAGCAGCTCGAAACTCTCGAGTCAAAACGGCTAATCCAAAACGGCGTTTCCGTGCCACACCATACTTTGCAGCCACCAGTTCACTGTCGTATAGCCACTAGCTAACCGCTCAAGCCGCACAGTTTTTTGGTTTGTCACATCCGCTTTGGATCGGAGACGGACGCCCAGCGTCAGCTCGCCTGCGAGTTCACAGGATCAGTCGGCTGGCCCGCGTGCGTGCGTACAATTGTGTGTGTGTGTGTGTGTGTGTGTGTGTGTGTGTGTGCGTGTGCGTGTAGACTACTGTCCCACTTCATATGCGGGTCTAGACAGAGCTGCGAATGCGAAGAGAATTGAATCCAAACTATTGCCAAACAACAGCGAGACTCATCAGAACAGCTTTCGCCGCTGCGGGAAAACAGTTCAATCGGGTGTAGTACATATTGCGCCAAGTGTGTTTCTTCAAACGCAAAAGAAATGAAGAACAACAAAACAACATTTTTTTGGTTCTTCACTGGTTGTATGTGCGTCCCACTTATTAAATGCATACCCATTTGGGCGCAGGAATGCATTAACCTAGGGGCGATGGTCGAACAAACTAAGGTTATTTAATGCTACCCTTCGGATTCAACCGCCGCAGGGCTGGGTACCCAAGGTTCCACAGATGAACATAACGGTCGAAACATATATAAGGGTAAACCCGTGAAACCGGGCAAACAACCTAGTTCTACCTACTACGGTGACTCCCATCCCTGCCCAGTCGATAATGCATGTGAACGACTCTGTGGAGCGTGCTGTACCTGCACACGTGAACACGCAGGGTACTGCTGTAGGAGTGCTTACATACGCGTTTTTTGCCGTTGCCCAAGCACCAGGAACAAAATCTATGGCTGCACCTGATGGGATCATACTGTGCGCCAGAAGTGCCACACACGCGCCTATCACTCCACCCAAGATTTAAACCCCGCTCAGTAACAAACCGGTCACTTCAAAACGAGCCCATGAGTCGTTAACGGTTGTGTGCTCCAGTGTTCCTGAAGCTAACGCGAACAACATAAAGTTAAACTGTGGGACGACCGAAAACAGAAGGGGTTTCATATGTCTACTAATAGGCGTCCAAGCTAAGCCGGATAGCATGGTACGCATTGCACGGTATCCGAATTCGAACTATTACGGGGAACCGCGGTTGTTACGTGTGACGTTACAATCAACAAACGATTCTGATGCGATTCTCTTGTCAGTCACCCGATTTCGGACAGATTCATGCGACATACGGATTTTTTTCGACGTCCCTTGGAACAATCGCCAACAAGGAAAGCAGAACCCTGATGTGTGCCACTATCGGAACAACGGAAGCTCAACGTTTATTCATGTTGTACCAGAGTTTCACGCAACTGATGACCGTGAAACACAAGCCCATGGTTTGGAGGAATGGTGCGCCATCCGTCAAACGCTATCACTTGACATCGTGATCGCCAAATTGATCATAAGACTACGCTCATCACTGAAGTTCAGAGTGCTGCCTCTAGATGATGAAAATTATGCTCTAGTCCAACCTCCTGGCGGCTAGAGCCCTGGAAACGTGGTGCAAGTGGTGTAATGAGGTTCGCTCAGATCTACGAACAAAAGCATTCAACACCAGACCCTCGCCGACTTTGAGAGCACAAGTTTACCGAATTCTGACAGTGAGTTCAATATGTCTTGGTTTCGAAGCTGGTGACTGCGGAGCACAACCAAATATCCAAGAGGCAGCGACTTTCCCCATACTTACTGAAACCGAAACTTTCTCCGTGACCATTCTACCAGCCAATATGATAAGGCTCAAAGTTTAATGTCAGCAGTTCACCCAAAAACGATTGGTTGCCGACATCCCAAGGTCGGCAAGAGCTCGAGAGTATCCATCGCACCTTCAGCTACAATTCTAACTTTCGAAGCACTCTCTTTAGGTATAGCAATGCCCAGGGCCTTTGCAACAATTTGTCCGAGCTATCATCTCGCCAAGCGTCTAGGTCTACGGGCTTGATAATGAAAACTGAGGCTTGTCTGAATGATGGAATCACGGATGCGGACAACGTTTTACCAGGCATATCCGTCCTATGTAAATATTGACCTAGTAGGGGAGTTGGCGTAATTCGGTACCACCGCAGTGAGCCACGTTTACAAATTGTTAACGACCTTCAAGTTACGCACTCATTTTGGTGCCGCCTGCAAATAAGACTTGGTGCAACGTGTTTAGTTGCTCTTGTATCTTGTCCTCCCATGTCGACACTGGAAATGGACAACCGTCTATCTTTTGCACTAAAAGTTGTTCTGACTCAGTCTAAGTCGAACGTTCTCCTTGTAGTGGACCTCAAATTGTACGCATTCGATGTTCCGGCTTCACTACAAGAGTTAATCACTGACCTCCCACTGTATAACCACGTCACTTCCCTTACGATATTCAGTACGAGGGACAAGCCGGCCATTCTGGACCTCGTCTTCACCAGTGTGGGACTTTGTTCGACACAGTGACAGCGAGTAGTCCCTTGGGACGCAGGAATCATGCAACACTGCTTTTCTGCTACGTCCGCTACGCTGAACAGTCCAATAGGGAAATCAAATTACTCCACATAATGGCACATCACAACATTTTATCCGACCTCATTAAGAGCACTGATTGATCGTTTCTAGAGGAAAACCCGATGTCGCTTGGGGAAATTTCGGCAACCGGTTCAACAAGTTAGTAACAAACGCATCAGAGACTGAGTTCCTTAGCTCAAACAAAGTAAAGACCTTCCTGAGAAGGAGGACCCGGAAACGAATGACACTGAGTGATGCACATTGGGAAGCATACCAATCCGATCCGAACGCCAGAAACTGGAGTGCATACATAACGGTGCGAAATCATTGTGTCAAACCGGCCCACGAAACTAAATGGAAATACCAGCAAGGTTTGGTGGAGTAGCCCCGCTGCATTACTAAGCTAATTTACATGCATGTTAACAAACTTCACAAAGGACAGCGTGGTAGCCCTTCTGTAAACACCGTCTGTGGGTATGCACGAATTGGCCGCGAAGCAAATAATGCTCTTAGACGTCAATTCACTTGCACTTTCCACAACCCATCGCCATCTCATCATGCTCACACAACTCACATCACCAACAGGATTTAATCACATCTTCACTGCCGCAGACGTGCTAAAGCGTCTGATGTCACTGCGCGAATACAGCTCCCCAGGTCCGGATAGCATACGTCCCAAGTCATTGATGGTGGTTGCCACGAGCTTGGGTGAACCATCATTACAGTGTTTCCAGCGCTCTCTCGACGCGATACAAGGTGGTGGCGTGGAATAATCACTCCAGTTTAACAAGGAGGTAGGCGAGCAGTGCCGGCAAACTACCGCTTCATTACTCTTCATCATGTGCCCGCTGAAACCATGGAATTTGTTGTTGCAGCTGCACGCAGGCATATTTAAAAAACCTGAAAAATCATCGCTAAAGAGCAGCATGAATTTCCCCTAAGCCATTCGTGTACCGTGAATCTTTTGTTAGCTCGTGCCAGCCGGACACAACCCGTCGATGCTGAAGAAGGAGTCGACGCCGCTTAGATGGATTTTTCAAAGGCATTCGATCGCCTTGATCACCAGATTATACTTTATAACCTGCGGAGCTACGGGTTGGGTGACCCTATGCTTGACTGGATTCAATCATTCCGCCTCCAACAACTCTTGAATGTGCGGGTTTGTAGCACCTTGTCCGACCCGATAGACGTTTATTGTGGCCGCCTTCAAGGCTCGGTACTGGGATCAAACTTATTCCTCGCGTTCATAAACGATTTTGCGGAAGTTTTGACGACGAACTACCTGCTCTTTGCGAACGATCTCAAGCTTTGGAAAGCAGACAAAGTAGCAGATGACCAAATAGCACTTCGTGGTGATCTCGATAGGGTTTACGAATGGTGGACCAAGAATGTGCTTGATGTTAACTGCCAAGTGCAAAATACTGAACATGCGCCATCAGAGCTCCTACCAATATCAACTGGAAAATACTTTCTGCAGTGTACTTCTCAAGCAAGTGATGTAGCGCCGGTGCAGGACAATCTCGGATGCTCAAAGCAGGCTGAGATAGCAGTGAGATAAGCTAGCCAACACTTAAGCCCAATGTGGAGGGCGTTCGGCCGGTTTGATTCTACCCTCTTTCCGCAAATGCTCAAGGCTTACATGCGACGACACGTTCAATACCCCATTCAGGTGTGGCATCCGTGGCAAAAGTATGACCTCATTGCTTTTGCGAAGCTACAAAATGGAGAGCGGCAAAATATTTTAATGGATTGCTCCACCTTCCTTAGCAGTTGATACTAAATCTCTAGTCGTTTTTAATGAATAATACCATCTTCTGCGAGGTGATCCCATATTTGGTTTTTAGATCCTCAAGGACTTTAACCACCCATACCGACCCTTATTGAAACAGCCACAACACAGCACTGAGAGGCTGCCATCGGAAGTTGGCGATACAGTATGGCCGGTTGGAATGTCGCCGGAACGTCTTCTCATTTCGTGTATCCCAACTGAAGAACTTACTACCATGCTTTATCATACCCGTTCCTACATTTTCCGAATGCAACACTCGGCTTGAGGATGCATTACACTGCCTACATTACGTGAATTGAACCCAAGTTACACACGACCACGTAATCGAGCAATGTGTGCACTTGCAATCTGCGGTAAGTCCGCTGCTACACGTTTTTGTTGCTTTAATTACATCAATTTTTGATCACAGTCCTTACCTGCGGAGAACTGTTAAGCGTTTGCTTTGATATCCATGATAAATTCATGGTTCCATTACTCTAAATAACCATGCGACGGAACCCATACACGATGTGCAAAAATACCTTTTTACAACTGGTCCAGCTCTGGCGGCGAAACCACAACGACTCATACCTGAGAAAATATAGGTAGATAAGAAAAGCTCGAGCACTTGCTTAAGCTCGGGATCCCTCGTCATTCAAGCGGCTGTTGGGAAGCTCTTTTACACTTTGTGCTTAAAAAGGCCGGTGATTGACACCCATGTGGCGACTACCGAACATTGAACAATGCTACAATTCCTGACAGATATCAGATCCCTCACATATACGACTTTTCATTGGGATTGTCTGGAATGTCGATGTTTTCCAAAATTGATCTTGTCAGGGCGTACCAGCAAATCCTAGTGGCCCCGGAAGATATTGTAAAAACAGCAGTGAGTACCCTTTTTGGCTTGTACGTGTTTCTCCGTAAGCTATTTGGTCTACATGCCGCGCAGTTTTTTCAACACTATGGAGAAATTCTCCGTGATCGCGATTTTGTCTTTGTCTACCTTGACGATGTATTAGTTGCAAGTGCTTCAACTGAGGAACACATAACACGTCAGGCGCCGAAGCTGCGTTTAACGCGGTCCAGCGAAAGCTGTGCAAAGCCAATTTCCTTGCTTACTTGAAAACGGACGACAGCGTTATTCTCTTGCTTAAGTCCGACACTTCACAATCCGTTGTTGGTGACATATTGTAGCCGCTATTGGGTAGCGAGATTCAACCCCAAGCTTTCTTTAGCATAAAATTGCAACCTGCTAAGGTCAGTTACAGTACGTTCGGTCGTGAGCTCTTTACCATGTACCAGGCTGTAAAGCATTTTCGTCACATTCTTGAGGGTCGATATTTTGTCATCTTGACAGATCGGAGGCCCCTTATATATGCATTTCCTGTAGTTTCCAATCTTTACTCCTCTAGAGAGACACGATACTTTGATTATTTTCCCAGTTTTGTGTTAACATTCGCTACGTTGATGGTTCTAACAACCTTGTCGGTGATTCACTATCACGTGCCCACATCCACCAAGTTTCACGCTCATCCAATGATCTTGAAGAAATGTCTGATACCCAAGCCAGTGACCCAGAACTAACCCAGCTTCGATCGTACGCTACGTTGAAATTCTTGCAATTGTCCGCACTCAATTCTGACGCATATGCTGCGGTATTTCCATCGATAAACCGAGCTCTTTTGTCCCGCAGTCCTACCGGCGAGTGGTTCTTGACCATCCTCATAGATTATCGCGTCCCAGCATACGATATACTGTGAAAATAATCCCTGACCAATACTTCTGACACAATATACGCACCGACCTTCGACAATGGGCCAAAAAGTGTCTTAGTTGTAAAAGCAGCAAACTTTATCAACACAGTACTTTTTCCCTTCCTGAAGCACAATTCAAACCAATTCACCTTGAGGCAGTAAGACCGTTACCCGCCTCGAACGGTTTCACTTATCTGTTAACTTGTGTTGATCGTTTTACTCGTTCTCTACATGTGGTTCCCTTACGAGATATTTCCACCGAAACTGTTCCTCGTACTTTCGTTGAATTGTGGATTTCATTGTTCGTTGTACCAGCCACTGTTACTGACAGAGGACCCTAATTCTCTTCTACTCTTCTTCGTGACTTGAGTCGATTGCGCAGTTGTACTTATCTTCAGACGAATGCCTATCATCCTGTTGTCAATTGCCTTGTCGAACGATTTCATCAACAAGCGAAAGCCGTCATTACAGCTTATTCGCCTGATGCTCGCTGGCGTAAACACCTTCCAGCTATTCTTCTTAGGTTAACCCGTTATCTACCAGTGTCCTATTTACAATACCGTTAAACCCATCGACTTTTTTCTCAGAGGTCAATTCAGTTTCATATGGAGAGGACAGACTGTGTCTACCTACACATATACACTCAAACGACTCTAAGATTTTGTCTTCCAGGAAACCTAAGCACCACAATTTTCGCGAGGAAAGCAAACTCACAACAAATTAATTTGGAAGCTAACGCAGATAACGTGAGCAGTGTATCCATTCGGACTTACACTATTGTCTATTAGGCTTTGTTCGCATTGATGCTGTCCGAAGATCTTTGACACCACCTTATGGAGGTCCGTCCAAGGTCTTATTGCAAAAACTGAAGTACTTCCTTCTGGGTAAGAATGGATCCAAAGAGTCCGTAAGTAATGATCGCCGTAAACTTGCATACGTCTAGCCAACGCTGGATAGTTCAGAATCAACATCAAGCATTCACAACACTTCTGTTCCTGGGCTGTTGCCCACTGACAAACGCCTGACTGATTCGCAAGCTTCGGAAGCTCTGGGCTCCCCCTCCCAACAAACGATCTTATACACTCACGTTCAGGTCTTGTCATCTTCTTCCCTAAAAACTAACACAATATATCTCATAATCACTATGTCGAGTGTTGATTACCAGCGTGCGCTTTAGCATGGGAGTTCTGGAACAGGTCTGATTACATCATATTTCATCGTTCTTTTTATCAGTTCTGTTACCAACAATTTGGTACCATTTGTTGTAATTAAGGAATTTCGAATATAACTTCTTCAACGCGATCGCGTCGTGCTGATTTCGCTTGCTGCTGCTGATACTTTTGCTCGTCACGTCATTCCAGTAGTCGGAGGTATAGCTTCGAATCGTCAGTCAGCATCCAACAGACGGCAACTGAAAGAAGAAGTATAACGCGTGTGCCTGGTCGTTTTTCAAATGTGAGCTTTTTTCTTAACTGTCTTTTACCTCTTGACTTGAACTTTGTGCGGAACGGTCCACTAGAGACTTACGCCTGTTCTTAATTTTGCCGGTCTGTTTTAGCCTAGAGCCTACACACTTGACTTGGCTTTGCCAGCGGACAATCCCAGTGTGTGAACTACAAGTCATAGATCTACCATCCTTGTACTTCCGGTACGACCCAGGAGAAAAGCTAGCGCTTGTTCATTGGTTCACGTGAAACAATAGGTGGTCTTAACAGAGACCACATCAAAGCACCGCAGCTTGTCAAGCACTTACTTTTTGTATGTGAGCCACTATTGTTATTTTGTTCAAGTATAGTACCAATTAGTTTCAACTATGTAAAGACTGTCTATCAGGGGCACATATAAAGTTCAGTTTCTTTAGTTTGTGTACCGGAATGTCAGCGTCTAGGATCCTTTCGGTTATGTAAGACAAGTGAAATTAACGAACTCTGGCCATGGGACAGTTGCAAAATGGTTCCTCTACGTCGAAAAAAAGCAAACGTCTGTCTTGTAGTGTCAGGTTTTTTTTAACCAAATTAGCCAATTCAAATAAGCCTTTTGGAGGGTGAGTAGATGATTCTCGAGGTCTCGGTTAAGGCAATTGATCAACCAGCTTAATAACCGACTGAAAGCTAGAGGTAGACAAGTCAACTATCGAACATAGAGACCTGTTGCCCCTGCACTCTGGATGCTTCCTGGATTAAAGAGGAAGGCAGGCCCAGTTTGGCAGGATTTCAAAACACCACTTCGTTTATTCTGCATCTTTTAACTGCTTTGACACTTCATGATTATGGCTTCATACTTGTTATTTTATACTTCTTGGCCGTTTCACATAAGAAATTTCGCGTATCGCGCTGAACAGTATGGACCTTTGCGAAGCAGCTGTGTTCATATATCGATAAAAATCTCAATCATCAATCCTTTGACGCACTGCGTGTCGGTAGTATAAATTTGTGTCCTGTACTAATGTGGACTTATCCATCCAATTTCCTGTACCGCATCTTCGAAAGCACGCTCATTCGTTTCGGATCAACGAGCCCTATCAAACAGGAATTATATTCTAGATGTAAGTCCAACCACTTGCTAAGACCTTGCTTTTTAGAGTTTCCTCAGTGCCATAGAGACACCGTATGACAGAGCTTCTGTGAGGCAACCAGACAAGATAAAACAGTACTGTGCACCACTGTACACCGTAGCTACAGTCTATTTTGTCGTCACACTTTACCACAGCATTTTTACGTCTATTATACCGCACAACACCTGTGAGATTCTGTCTACTCGTGCATCGAGGACGCATCACTATCGACCTGCGAACACGACAGTTCCCGCTGACCGGGGCAGACGACTGGGACACCCCGAACGATGTGACCAGAATGACCTGAAAGTGCATACGAACAACTGAACCATAAATCCGAGAAGTTGGTCTACCGGAAAGCCATACATTTTCTCAGCCAATTGAATCCATAGCGCTATGAAATTCCTTCTTAAGAAAGCCAACTTCCTCCATATGTCTCACAAGTTGGTCCTTAACGTTTTCAAGTTGCATCCAGCGGACACAACCCCCCCCCTAAAGGCTACGGTGCATTGAGTAACTAAACCCAACTCAAAGTTAATTCATCACAGTCTATCCTCACTCAGCAAGTGTTGACACGTCTGGAAAAGCACTAAACAGCACTGTTTCGAGATTCTGGGTCTCGTCAGTGGTGCGCCTTCCTCGGAACCATGTCGGGTTCCAACCCCATGACTTCCGGATGACAGCAGCTAAGGCCACTTAGCCATGGGTGACGGCCGCGGACCTGCATAATTGGCAGTTGACCATGATATAGCCCGGCTCAATTTCCACTGCTATGACAGTTAGGAACTGTGCAGAGGTCAGCAGTTAGCCTTACGAGCTAGGACTGAGAGTGGACTGTGATGAATGACCTCTGAATTATACCAAAATCCCTACTACACATTAGTAAACCCCCAAGCAGTCAATGGCATCCCACTATGTATACTGATCTGTTGTAATATCAGTTTATTTCAGGGTGGGGGTTCAATGATCAGTACACATTTTTAGGAGGGTTTGGGCCGGTTAGATGCAACTTGAAAGTGTGATGGATCAAGAGAGACCTGTGAAGGGACATGATTTCCTCAAGGTGGAATTTTAGAGCCTTATGTATCCAATTGGCTGAGAAAAGATAAACAACAAATCCAAGATTAATCATAGTTCGGACAAGCGAACAACAGAGCTCATCTTAGAAACCACGTGCTCGTTCTGTGCCATTTCCTACGACGCAACAAACGTGTACTTAAGACGTAACGGAAACAGCAACGTAGCCACACAATAGTTCCTGGTTCTATGACTTATGTTCACATAGCCGCATGGTTATGATTGTTCAAACGCTTGAGATGTGGTGTGAAACATTGGCTGATACGTCAGAAGGAGCAGAAGGAACTGGTTGCGGTCTTGGTAAGGAAAAGCTCTGCACTCAAGCTGCAGGCTGGTGTATTACGTATCCCCAATCTAAGACCCGTTAAATAAAAATGCTTACAAAAATGCTACCCAATCAAGCGGAAAACGAACACCATTGGTGACAAACAGCAGTGATGGCAGGCCGGTTGAAATATCTCCCAAGCCTCTCAAAATGCTGTATGTTATGCATAGTTACGCACATATTGCCCAATTACATCCGTTATTAGCTGGGCAACAATACTTCACTCCTGCAGACAATGCGACAAACCGCGTTGTACATAAACCGTTTCGCTGTAGCTTTGGCCTATCTTCCACACGACAAATCTCCGCCCACGTGGAACTGCAGTACAAGCAGTTACTACGCAACCAAACGGCGATGATAGTGATATGTTCAAAAGTCGCAGCACCCACTAGCGAATCGTCAAAAGGTAGACAAACCGTGACAAAAGTACTGCCCTCGATTCTAGTTCATCGCCTCACCGTGGAACGGGAATCTCGTACTAGGGAAGAGCACGCCGGTTTTTGTTCAGGGCGCGGCTTTTTAGACCATTAATTCACATTGCGGCAGGTGCTAGAGCAGCGCCACGCATACCGCAGACCGACAATAGCTGTGTTCCTCGATTTCAAGAGCGCTTGCGATTCAATCGATCGATCGATTCTTTGCGAAATGCTTGCGCGGAAAGGTGTTCCCACGAAATATGTGAACATCATACGTTCTCTATACTCGAACAAGACAGGCCGCGTCAGGGTCTACAGGGGCCTATCGGATAGCTTTCCGACCACAAGGGGCGTTCGTCAGAGTTGTCCGATTTCCCCATTTCTGTTCAATTTCATCTTGGATTATAGCATGCAGTGTTCCCTTGCGGAATCTCACGATGTAGACGTTGATTTGCTGCCCGGTGAAAGATTAGTTGACCTAGATTATGCGGACGATATCGTCTTGCTTTTGGACAATGTTGGGGCGGCCCAATCAACCCTGAATAGTCTGTCTAGAGTGGTCCCATCATTTGGTATGCACTTCGCACCTTCAAAGTGCAAAGTGTTGCTGCAGGACCACCAGCCACTTGATGACCCCTTGACGCTTGCTAACGAGAACTCGAGGTGGTTGGTCAATTCACTTATCTTGGCAGCTGCGTCAGCAATGATGGTCGCATAGAAACTGACGTGAGCTCACGCATTGCAAAGGCCAGAGCTGTTTTCTTGATCCTGCGGCATCTGTAGCGACAGAAGGGAATTTCCCTCCGTCTGAAAGGCCGTGTATACAAGGCCACAGTGAGGGCCGTTCTGCTCTATGGCAGTGAGACTTAGCCCCTTCGGTCTGAAGATCTGAGGCGCCTTCAAGTCTTTGATCATCGTTGTCTGCGAAGCATTGCTGGTGTCGGACGGCACCAGCGTGTCCACAACAATGATGTGCGCAAGTGAGTACTAGGCAGTGATAAACATGCTATCTCCCCAAAACAACAGATAGCACGGAATAAGTTGTGTTGGCTCGGGCACGTGCTACGTATGCCTGGTCACCGCTTACCTAGGAGGGCCTTGTTCAGTCTGCCAGGTGTAGGGTGGCACAAAGCTCGAGGTGGACAGAAGTTGACTTGGCAGCGGGAACTGAAATCACTGACGGCAAACTGGGCGTCATTGGTCTGTCTCGCCTTCCGGGCTGGAGTCCACGTGACACGCTTTATGATTGGCTCGAGACTTTACAGGATATCACTCACAACCGACACCAGTGGCGCGTCTGCTGCCGTCTTCTAACCGGATTGCCTGTTTAAACTGTGTTTGGTGCTGAGTTATCTGCGGGGTAATGGCTGATTATGCCGCGTGGCAGTGAAAGCCGCAAGGAACTTGTCTCGCCGATGCCGCCTTATCTTCGCACGATAGCCCCCTGTTTGTGACGGTATGATTTTAACACAAGGTGTAGGCACCTTGACCCTGAATGTTTGCTTAGGACGTTAAGTGTTGCAGGTAAGGCTGTCTTCTCTCCCTCTTATATTATTATTATTAGTAGTAGTAGTAGTATTTCATTACTCATCATGGTTGTATGGCAGCGAAGCATCAGTTCAAATGGCTGATGTACTGTTATTGTTGATGCTGATGAGACAAACCGAGAACCAAAACAGATGGGCTGAGATAAGCTGCGCACCCGGACTGAAAGTTCTCCCAACTTGTCTTACACTCCTTCCACGAATTCCCTCGTCTCCGCACCTAGAGAAACCTTGGTTCCTACGACTAGCATATGGCAACACTTGGGAGCTAGAAGATATTCTCTTAGAAAGATACATTTTAGTGATTATTCTATCTGTGCCCGGATTTTTTTGGATAAGCCATAGGCAGAGTGACATAACCGGACATCCAACGCTAGCTCGTTACTTCAAAACTGCGATGAAGACAGTGTTGCCGTTCCCCAGTGTGCCAGCACTGACGCATGACGATAACAGGGAATGCTAAAAGCACGACATTGAGGAATGGAAGTACATCACAGAGCTCTATAACAAGCAAAATGTCGTAGCATCTGACGTCACTCATGTAGCTGCCTCCACAAAATACCACGGCATCGAGCCAACATTTTAACAGTTACTTTGGCAAAGTTCGAGGTAATATAAATGGCGATCCAAACATGACAACAGGAATCTTGGGCCACCAGAAGTATGATTAATACCGTTCCTACAAGCAGTACGGACTCCAGGTACAGATGAGGCAGACTCCGATGTTCTTAACTCAGATCAGTCACTCGTTTCAAAAGTCGTCAGTGGACCGGCACTATTTTGCAAGTCTAACACAGTGAACCGTGCACGAACTACGTCAACAAATACAATACTGCTGCTTCAAGAACCAAGGGTTGTATTCTAATTGCCTGATACTATGCCGCTGACATGAACAACAACTTGGGACATCATAACTTTTATTGAGACGGATCTCAAACGACATTCTAGAGTCTGAGATTGAACGCAGTGAAGTATTTGTCATTCGAAATGATCGTCCATCTCCCTATGACGGTGTTCCTATTTACTAACGAGATTACCTAAATCTGAGACCATTACCGAACATACCATTGCTGTTTCCGACGCATTATTTTTCCGACTGCAGCTGGCAGGTTATGTGTTATGCCAGTATTTTTGATGAAGTGCGAGTATTTCTACGAATTATTAATGACCATACCAAACTTCACAGCTAAGCATCAACCGTTGATTGCGACCTCCATCTGTGCAGTTCGACGAGCAGCGCATGGAATGAATTAACAGGTAAACTTAACTGGTTTCAAAAAGTTTTGAAACTGGGTCATACAAACATCCTGACAAATTGTACTATTTCGTGTATGATGCTGAAGTCAGCGTTGGGTCCGAGGCACAACATGTAAGTGGATCAACGGAAGAAGAGATGACATTTAAAGGCAACATACGCTAAGCCCACATGGCACAATTACAAAACAATGAGAAACTATTGCACGTCATTCAGCAGAGTCCACAAGACCAAATGGCAGGAGAACATGGTGCACAAGTTTCCGAGTAACGAAAACTGCCATACAAGTATGTCGATAGCGGAAGAAACGTTAAGACTTGAATACCACTACTCAAAACGGCCAGTGGCTTAATGACTACTGCGGTGGATACCGTGAACGCACTGGTCCTGCAATTTGGCTCAATGGCTAAAATAATATTGAGCTTTCGCCCTATCAAGACCCAACTAATATCGTCGGCGTATCCAGAGTCACCTTTGCCCCGGCAGCTGTCTCAAGCAAATTACAGTCTCTCCGGGAAAACGGTGTCACGGGAATCGACAAGATCTGTTCAAATGTACTTAAAACGCTTACCCCACCATAGCAGCATACCTTGCAGCGTTCTTCTAGGGTCTGTTTGATTCCTATGCACTCCCATCTGAGTGGAAACGTGGAATCATCACTCCGATCTATAAAGGAGGTAAGCGATGGGATTCTGCCTACTACCGACCTATTACGCTCTTTCCTGTTTTATCGAAATTGAAGGAATCGGTGATCGCAGATGAACGGGTGTGATGTTTTGAAAGTCTGCAAATAATTACTGATGTCCATCCTTGTTTCAGACGCAGGCGATCTTGCCTCACCAATCTGCTTCTTGCACGGGACTCATGGACCAGCGCGGCTGAAGAAATGGTCCCCATGGATGTGATTTACTTACACTTTTCTAAGGCCTTCAATAGTAAATTACACAACGAACAATGAATAATGAAGTTATACGTGTTAAGAAGTGATACTTTACATGTCCCATGGGTGGTTTTGCATTGTTTTCAAAATAGAAAAAGCAGGGAATCATTTACTTTTGAAACAGGGACTTATCGTTTGTTCCTGTTGTCCTGCGATCCGCGTAGTTTCACAGCACAAACATGTAACAGCAAATAAATCCAAGGCATATTCCAGGAGTGGGATGGAGATGTAGTACTAGGTAACAAAGGGTAGGTGAGTAAGTGAGTCATGCAAACGTTCTTTAAATATGGATATTGATGGCGCAGAAATGATCGATTCTGGAGGAGCATTCCACGCGTGAGACACGCAGAGAGAAAAGAAATTCCTCCGGCAATCCAGGCGGCTGTATTGTTCTGCCAGTTTTAGTGAGTGACCTCTAAAGTTGGTATTACTGCTAAGTTGCAGTAAAGAGCGACACACATGATGTGGATCGTGCAGAATTAAGTACACCATTATCAAGTCACCTCGTAAGCGGTGGTAACGTCCGCTGAATATCCCCGGTTGTTCTAGCCTCTCCTCCTATAGAAGATGGTGCATTCCAATAACGTACTATGATGCTCGACGATGGGGCTGCTCTAATGTACTAAAGGTCGTGTTTTAGCCATGGATGCCAGGCTTGAAATGCATATTCGACAGATGAAGGAACATACGCACTAAGCAACTGCCGGAAAATAGCGCGATCTATTTGCCCGAACGCCCGTCGTAACAGGTCCAAATGTTGGCTACCAGTTTTGGAGGCTTTCGTGGATTGCCTGGAACAACCTAGACCATCCTGAACCAGTACGCCCCAATCACCTTCGGTGGCAGCTCGCTGAACACAGGCGTTCCGAGCCTGTAACAGTGCTTGCTCTGGTGTCGTATGGCGAGCACCTTGCATTTACTCACATTAAATTGCAGTGACTTTTAGATGGACCACTGATGTAGCGTATCTAGATCACTCAGAGGCAGTTGCTGGTCAGTATTCCCCTGAACCCTGTGCCAAATCTTGACGTCATCGGCAAACAGCAGGAAGTTAGATGTAATTGCCTTTGTGACCTCATTGATAAATACCGAAAACAATTAGAGATCTAGCACCGAGCCTTGAGGCACATTACATTCAACTTGCATGGGGTCAGAGAAGCAGCTCCGAACTCTGACCACCAAATGCCGCTGTAGGAGACAGTTCGCGATCCGGCTTAGAAGAGGGTCACTGATCCCGTAACACTGTAGCTTGGAAAGAAGTATCAGATTATCTAGGCAGTCGAATGCTTTCAAAAAATCCAGGTAGATCACATTGACTTCATCTCCAGCGTCAGCTGACTGGGTCCAGCTACTCCGTGCTATTAGTAAATTCAATGTATATGATAGATTACAGTCGAAGCCGTGCTACTCAGAAATAATAGAGTTTTCCAAATAGCCCACCAGCGCATCGGCTATGATGGATTCCATCACCTTGGACAGTATAGGGAGAAAAGAAACCGGGCGGTAGTTTGAAGCCTTGGTTCCGCTTCCAAATTTGTGTATGGGTGTTATTATTCAAAGCTCCAAACTGCAGGAACTTGGTTTTGATCTAAGCAACGCTGGAAGAACTGAGCCAGTGGCTCTGCCATTTGGCTCGCTGCTGCTCCCAATGCATGGGCGAATAATATCGACACCAGGGGATTTATGCTTGCGTAGAGTTGTCAACTTTTGCAACACAGCTTCGGTGGTAAAAGACCTGTGAGTGAGTCCCGGCGCTAGGGCGATAAAAGCTGGAGGATCTCCTGATGGTAATAAACTCGGGAAGGTGATGGCATGTTGCATCTGCAGCACGTTTGCTGCTTCCATAACCATTCGCGTTGGGCCATCAGCCGTCCTGAGTGGTGGAACTCCTTGCCTCACCTTCCGTAGACCATGCAGGTGCTTATACAGCAGTTTGTGATTGGCGCTGAAGGTTTCTTCTGTGTTATGTCAATGCACGGCTTTGTCGTCTCTGAGCAGTTGAGTGCAGTGGTTTCGTTGGGCTACCTAGATATCCCAGCTTTCTGGTGTTGTGGATAAGCTATGCTCTCGCCACGTTGCGTTCCGTACTGCCAGCAATCTTCGAGTTTGCTCCTTTCGTACGTAACTGTTGCAGACTGTTTGGAAACTTGTCTCAGAAGCATCCGTAGCCAGCCGATTGCACTTGTTTACGAACTCGAGCCAGGCGACATCCGGGGGGACTTCGGCCATGAACGACTAGATTATGGCACTGACGAGGGGGGCTAATCGGGCGTAGCATATGTTCGTTCCGGTCGCCTCGTGCTCCGCATCGCGATATTTTGCATGGAAGGCGAAATTGAAACTGACAACTATATGAACACTGCGACCTAACGGGCAGTCTCCAACCAACGTTTCAATCATATGTTTTGCGTTGGTAACCACAAGACCAAGCACAGATGGCCTAGTACGTATTCTGAACCGAGTGAGCGAAAGGACATAATCACAAAGCGCAATCCTGCTAATAAGCTCGTGCAGATGGGCTCTAAATTGTTCTCCGATCATGGCAGCAGTTTCTGAACAATGCCCATTGAAATCAGCCATGGTCAGTATGTGTTAGGATTATAGCCATTTGACATTCCATTTTTGTGAACGAGCTTAACAGCCATTCTTTATGCTTCTTATTTTCCCCTTCTTGACTGTTGTTTACATGCTCCACTGTGTTAGCCCGATTGGTACACACACGTCATTGTTAATGGACGGTCATCTCCATGTCATCTTCAGCAGTGTCATTTGCAAGAACACACACTTTTCTACTTGGTTATGTTAAAGGAATATTTAATTGTCACACAATTATTGTACTAGCTTTTAATTTTTGGGTCTGCACTTATTATTCTCGGTTATTTCGTGACATTTGTTTAAACGCTACATTTCCTTATTCTGATTGACTAGCGTCCGTCACTGTGAACGGATGTTCGCTTTACGCTTGGGGTCCCATGATGCTATTTTTAAGGACATATGCGATTCGCTCTTGAGTACACGGTTGCTTATTCGCCCGTTGCATTTGACGTTTCTTCTTCTGTTGGTTGGCTCAAGTGTCGTTTAGTAGCTTTTCTTCATTTTGCCTTCAATACTAAATAAGCAAATGTGATTTCAAGTATACCACTCTCTTTCTGCCTCGTCTTTGGACTTCTTGCGGTCGTGGGATGCAAGCGTCAGTGGCGACACAGTAATATTTGAGTATATGTCCTGTTTAGAGTTCGCCGTAGTGCAGTGGCAATGTGGTTGTGCCTTTCATATGTGAACTTGGGGGATGATACACCAAGGCTATACGGAAAATGTTTCTGCCTTTAAACTACTGGCGGCACCAAATTGAATCATGAATCAGTGAATCTGAATTTTATATGACCACGCACTCTAAGTCGCTTTGGTAATACAGAATTACGCCTCCTCATTTTGCCAGTCTGTCGTTCCGACTGAGTGATTTGCCAGTTAGTGAAAGTTCAGCGTCCGTCATTTCAGTGTGTAACCAAGTCTCCGTGTTGCCAGTGATATCATATTTCTCGGAAACTTGGCGAGCTTTTAGTTCGGCGGTCTTCGTGAATAGTCCCTGAGCATTCGTGTACAGGCAGACTAGTTTGTTTGTCTCTAGCAGACCACTGGGGGTCAGGGAACTGGTGTGTGTTGGAGTGCCGACGGATGTGAGGTTTACCGCTATTCGTTTTTTGATGAGATACTATTACAACTTTCGTATCTTGCTCTGGCCAAGGCACGTTCTAACCCTCATCTAGGTCTACGTCAGTATCACATAAAGGAGCGATCATTGACGGTACTTCTGCTTTTTCAGATGATTTCGTAACTGGAGGTTGTGAAGCATCTGTAGTCCATAACCGATGTTCCGATGGAAAGCTTTTTCGATTATGGCGCCAACTATGTAACACATCCGTCGCTGCTTGCTGGGATAGGACCACAAGTTCTGGAAGTCTCTCTCTCTTCCTAAACATTGGTGCTTACGGTATCACCTGCTTCCTGCTGTTGTGATTGGAAAGTTACTTACAAGACAGAGTAATCAAGGTAAAATGAAGCGGACAATCACTCCGAAAGCCAGTGTACCTCCAGTGGTGTGTCTCAAGGATCAGTACCCTGCCCGCTACTGTTTTTGGTTTACATAAATGACTTCCCAGCCAACACTTTATCCCCCATGCAGATATTTACAAATGATGTGAACATATTGAGATTGATTCGCTCAACACCCGATCGTGCCCATCTTCAGAACGATCTGGACCGGATTAACGAATGGGCAGAAAGGACCCAGCAGACACTGAACTCTGCAAAGTGCCATCCGCTGACGATGCGTATAATATTTATCAACACATATCTTCCGGGACCGCATGTACTGCAACAGTCGACTAGTGAACGAGACTTAGGTATTATCGCTCAAAAAAGTCTTGATAATTCGCCGCAAGCTTCGAAAGCAGAAAATATGGCGGACTTGAAGTTGGGGCTTTTGAGACGAGCTCTCAACACCTTTGAATGACAGCTAGTACCAATGCTGATTAACTCGTATGTTCGTCCCCTCGTTAAACATGCCTTTCTGGCGTGATGTCCATGGTTAAAGCAAAACATTCGTCTTTTGGAACAGCCGCAAAGAAGAGCCACAAAGGCAACGCGTGGACTATCCAATCTAACCTATGAATCGTGTCTTTGTGTATTCGGTATGTTCTCTTCAGAATACCGACGGCTTCGCGTTGATCTCTTTCTCATATACCGATTACTAACCGAAAGCGACCATCTACGTACATCACTGTTGACCCTAGCCCCTTACAAATCATACCGAGGCCACCATCTGAAACTGGTAACACGACTCTGCCGTTTGGATTGGAGAAAGTATTTTTCTTAAAGTTTCTTGCACTGGAACACGCTACTCATACAAATGGTGAACGCACCAGGCATTGCAATATTCGCAAGATTAGTAGACTTGCATCTTACTGATAAGCACTACACAACAATGTAATAAAGTTTGATATCCCAACTACTGATAATTTACCTTCCACGTTAAAACATGTTTGAATTTAAGTTTACTTTGAATTTTCCATCCTATAGAACTGGTAAATTGTTGATTTGATTGTAGCATACACTATTTAACAATTGAACTATTGTAATTATCAGTTATGATTTTATGCCAGTGTACTGATGACAACTTGGTGTTACTCAGCCTCCTACAGAAATAGTGGTTCAGGCTAAATGCTTAAACCGTCAACTCGTCATTAGTCCTCAGTAAGGAGGGGTAAGGCGGTACTCATTATGGACTGGTTCACGAACAGAAGAACAGGTTTTAATGAAACCATTTCCAAACGGATGTGAGACTGAGTAAAACTACTACTGCGTTCAAAAAAACCGAACTTTTGAAATAGCCAGCCTACCGACAGGGAACGCGCTGCGGCTACTGCGGTCACGCCAACTAACTGTCAGAGCAAAACGCGATAAATGGCAGTTTATTGTCCAAACAAACCTCTACGTTCCTTCAGTAGTCGCAGCGTGCTCGCTCTGCCGGTTGGCGCGTTAGTTCGATGTCTTTTTGAACACAGTGGCATGCTAGAATTACTAGCCTTGGTGGGCGTATTTCTCTACTGAGACATAGAACACCGAAGAGCTAGAGATGATATAATCCTAATGACCGCCATATTTCTGGCTATGCTTTGACTAGACACTTCTACTTCGAATTTGGTGCTCCGGATTGAGCTTCCTGGAAGAGGAAGTACAATGTTCGTTATTGCTTAACTTTTATTAACGATACCGTCACTGCTTTCCAGCATGCTACATTAGTCTGGAAAAACTGAGTGCGTTCTTTCCACGACTACCATTAAACAATTTATTCAGGAACTCTTTTTCTTCGAATTGGTAAAGTATTATGAATAATATTTAGAGGCTGGATTTAGCCTTTAACTTTTTCTTGGTCTGTGGAAATATCAGCAATAACTCGCAAATGCTGCACTTTGGTACACTGCATCGCCACCATAGGGCATCACCATCATCATCAGTACACGTTAGCTGAGGGTGAAACACACATCTCAGAAAAGACAAGGGACTAAACAATTACAAATTACACAAGTTACACTACAAAAATATAATGGTAAATATTATATTATGCGTTTACCATATGACATGCACCGTTCAGTTTTCAATCTCGTGATCATTCCTGTCACGTCATCTGCGCCCTATCTATTTATCACTTTATTGTTCAGCCTAGCTCGAGTAGCAAAGGACATTCGACACAAGTGCAGCGCTAACCAATGACGTTTGTTCACAGGTTAAATCACGCAACGGGGAGCTTTAAACGTAAAGTGTTAGAGAACACTGAAAGTTAGTTTATACGCCAACCAGATCGGCTTAATCACACCCACTAAAAGACTTTCGATAGTAGACCGGCGCAGAGAGAATCGACTGGTGCGTCGATGCGGCAACGACGATCACCGTCCTGTCTTCTAGCCTGGCACAACAAAACGAGCTGAAGGCGAAGTGCCTAACCCTCGCCTAGCTGCAGTATTCCTTACTAATATCGATTTGCTTATTTGCCAAAGACAAGCAGGTAGACAGGAATAGCGAACCAATCAGGAATTCGCTGGCAAACTGCTTAACGCCAAATCAGAAAGACCAGTAGTTGAAGTCTGTAAGGCCTTAGCCACTGCTACAGGGAGTTTGGAATTTGTCACTGGACGTCGGCATTCTACCATGATGCACTAGTATATTAATCAGCAAAGAGCATAAAAAGGCTTTCCGGAAACTTACTTTTGAAGTATATTCACGTAAGTACTCCGTATTAGTCACTGTGCATGACCGAACTTGTTACATCTATCTAACATTCCTGCCTGTAGACGACGATTGAAAAACAGAAGCAAGGTGGTCTCATAGCAAATAAATTAATAAAAGGTTTATGGTCGAGGTGTATTCGGTGCCGTCCAACTACTCTACCTTGAAACATGCCTGTCAATTTACAGAATGAACGCATGATGTTCACATCAGTCGCTGTCACTACCTGTGCTTATTGTTATTTCTGCTACTCACGAATATTGTAAACTCAATTGCTTAGCCCCTTAGTACACAGTTAGTACCTTGTGAATTCATTTTTGTCCACATAAACATGTATGACTTCATTTGGGTAGTAGCAGCGACATCGGTGACCAGCGAAATTGGAGCATTTCGAACGTGCGACCAGTAGCGCTGGGATCAGCTTCGAGCTAATACTGCCGTTTCCTCTGGAGTCGCCTTCTTATACACACGGTTCACATTGCACACAAGCCTCATAAGGCGAGTTAAGAAGTATTAATAATACACACCACGAGCTTCTCGTGTGTAACGTCCGGGTACGCAGTAGATTGGTATGAATGCGTTATGCGAATTGATCTAGTGTTCGGAATCCACTAGTTGTGACAACACCGCACTTGTCACGTTCTTCCTCACACCGCTGTAGAACCAACCTGGGCAATGCTCTCGAACTCTAACGGACAATCATCTTGTCGCTTTCCTAACATTTCTCGCTCGACACGAGCAAGAGCAAGTGCACACAGGAAGAAATCTGTGACTGAGGTCTCCTCTCCTTGAGTTGCTGGCGCAAAATCCCTGTTGAAGTGAAGCTTAAGCGTAGATCCGCGGCAAAATACATTCTCGCTGTTGCTATGCAAAACCTTCGGATGGACTGTTCCACTATCGTGTCACACTTAAACGGTAACGGTTGATCGCTTTGCCGCAGAAACAGTGTCCACTTTTGACACGTGTTGCTCCATGTGCCTCTGGCTGAATTTGTTGTGATATCCATTAGGTTAGAGCACGGTTCGGATAAGACTCGGCTCATGTGAATGTGTATCTACTGTGGGTATCCTCTTCGCTCTCTCCGTTACGCAACGGCCGGGATCACCTTTCCGACTTATTGGAACGAAACTACCAAAGTGGATGTAGTCCCATTAAAAGTTGCACATCTGTGCATGCTCCTCCGCGCCTGATGCTCTATTGATTTGGGCATCTAAAAATGCCAACGAGTTTGAGTGTCATTATGAAATACTCGTTAGGTAGATGGATCGTGACTCACGATTCCCATTTCTGTGAACCTTGGCTATTTCTATCTCCATTACAGTAACCGATGAAACATCTGGATTTTGGATGCTGCCTGCCCGAAAACACTGCACACCACGACGCGTTTGGACCTTAATTTTTATCTTATCAGGTCAAATAGCAAACATCGCACCCGGTACTATTGGGATGTTAAACGCAATGCATTGCCCAAGTTGACGCTACAGCGGTGTGAAGATTAATGTGTCGAGTGCAGTATTGTCGCACGTAGTTGACTCAGATCACTAAATCTGTTCGTTGGACATGTTTCAACACCGGATTGCCCGAAGATGAATTCATTGGTTGACTGAACATGGAGGTTGGGGGGTTACCACTCATAATGTGTTGATTGCGTTTGTGAAATCGCACACTTATTCTTCAACGTTGTTTGAACAAATACACATTTGATTTGTCTAAGTTAAATGGTACTTGACAATTTCACCAAGAACTTGCACAACACCAGTTCTTTCCTTTACCTCACCAGATAGCCAGTTAGATTTCGACGGCATACTCCTAGCGCACCAACATGTTGCAACACCGGTTTTTTTCAAGAATACTGGTCCATGTCTGTCGATTGCAAATTCTAAGATAGGGAAAACTAGCAAGTAATTACCTACCGCTGAAAACGAGACTACTAAAGACATGCAGTCCTCGAGAGAGCGCTGAAACGTGATAGCACGTGACGCTCAACCCAGACGAACAATATACATGATCCCAAGGGATGCGATAAGCAAAGTTCTGTCTTCGGATATACGCCGCTGACAGCTACTCGTCTACGATTGTAACACAATAGCTGTTACATTGTGGTGCACTTCATAAAACAATTGTACAAACCTAAGCGAGGAAATTCAGCCTATCGACTACCACCTAGGCCACTGTGGAAATAAGACAGATTCTAGAAAGAGAAGGAGAGATAAATGTGCAGAGTACAGAGGGATGAAGAATAATTATGCGAGAATACTGACATTAGGCGTTATATATAGAAGGCATATCTGTAGGCTTTCGAAATCTTCATATCCAGTCCAGTGAACTTTACAGGCAGGCTAACCAGCAATATACGCAAGTCTATCGTCATGTTTGAGAAAAAAATATATCGGTGGTTTATTTCAAAAAGTAAGAGTTGTATTTAACGGGTCTCACCTGGATAAGTAGGGTACGACACCTCGACTGCTTTTCATCCCATCTGAGGTAGCCCGGTGACAGTATAGGCCAGTCCATCACTGGGTTTTTGCACATTACCAGCGCTGCTCATGAGTTTTGGTCCCTGTTGATGTTTTGTCTAACGTTTGTACACTTAATAGCAATTAGAAACTTGATGGTGCCACTGGAATTCAATTACATACAAGTAATAACGAAGCTAGCTTATTTTATTCCATTCATTAAGGAAACGTTTAACAGGAACTCTGATCTCTTATGTGCCATTCTATCATTAATGGGAACCAAAAGCTTATCAATTTCTAGTGTACCTTTGGAACTTAGTTTGCCTGTACGAATTTGATATTCCAACCTCGTGGATCAGTGTGCACACGAGGTTTGCTTTGGGTTTTACTCGTGAAAGCATACTGGTCCACCTCCTAGTGTTCTGTGTCATTCTTCATAGTCATGCATGTGTACGGCCGTCTTATCCGGTTCTCTATTTCAAGCTAATCGGGAGTTTCTGGATTGCACCAGACGTTTTTGTGATACTCAAGCATTGACTGCACACAGACACTCACAATGTTTATGTCAATAATCTAGTTTCAAAAATAATTTGCTGACAACGGTTCTATAAACTCTTACACTTCGTTACCCTGCGCATTTTGCTGAGGAACTAGTGTATTGAAATGATGTCAGCTGTCCTGTATAATGAGGTGAACCGAGGTTGAATGTGTCAGTATGTTACACAACGAGGTTCTGAAGATTGGAATCCCACCGCACAGTGAAGTGGTAAAATTTTCATCCTGTGTATCTTGTAAAGTTATGTTTTTTATCCCATCATACACTGTTGAATTATTGGACTATAAAGAGTAAAACGCAAACATTAGTAAGACAAGACCGTTCTTTATATATCCGATGCTGAAAATTAACGCTAGCAATCCGACATATCATATCAATTGTTAGCCATCCTTAAGGGTGATTATGTTACAATGGAATATTATGGAGCTACTGTTTGGGAAGGTGATCTCGTTGATTTTGTTATCCACCCGACTGCAACTTCGTGTGCTCTAGTGTAGGCATGGCAAAATGAGTGTCGATAACTCACTGTTTTAAAAAGTCACAGAAACACCTATATATGCACATTCACTGAAAAAGTGAGTTCGCGACTGTGTGAAATGAGAATCCCTTCGTCACAACTAACCATGACGTTTCGTGATGATCTATAATACGCTGCCAGTACAATAACATATTTCGCAACACCTTAGCTGTATTCGTGTGTCAAATTTGTTCTCAAGTTGCAGTTACTTAGTATACTAAATTTTATTTGTAGTTGGGAATAAATTACGAATATTATTTTCCTTTTATCTGCCTTGTGCGTTGGTGCATACAGTCTGCGGCCACTGAATAATTCCAGCAAACCGCTTACATGTTAGACTGAACGCTACCCAGTCACCCACCACGGGACTCACCAATCTGCGACGCAACAGCAAGTGCCCCTGTTGCCAGCGTTGACAGGCTCGGTTTGCGTAGAAACCTACTCCGTTTCTCTTGCTTAGATATTTATAAGTCTTTGGTGCCTTCATTTCGATTATTCGTTACCAATACGGAAAATTTGCAGCGCTTGTGGTTAAGTTGAAATTCCGGATTTTGCATTGTTCCTTGAGCTGCTCGGTTGACTAGCAGTTGTTTCGTTGCCAGGCTCGGCAAAATCACCAGTGCGAGTCCATAGGCGTTGTTCGCAGAGACTCGTAAATGGCGGATGGTTCCAAGTGCTTATTGACCGAGTTCTGTTTCGCTAAACTTCAAGGAATTCAGTCACTTGAGGGCTCCTTGCCCTTCCGAGGAAATTGCTGACGAGCTCCTCATGAGTGCGATCTCAGCGTTGGAGGCAGACTGAAAAGGCATCAAGTAACGCAACTCAGCACTTCAAGCTCCTTCGTAGAGTGCCTCAGTCTTTCCGATTATAATTGGCGTAAACGTGAGGCGGCATGCGGAATACGCTATCCATGTGCGGGAACCCTGGCAAAAGCGCTACCTCACCGCGTTTGATACTTTGTGACGGAGAACGCCTATTTTACCCACTCAGACCGAAAACTCCGGATGTGCGCAGCGCAGTTATGGGCGTCTACGGAGAGATGTCACAATGGTATATCAGATTTTAATAACCCAAACCACGTTTGCCACGACCAATTGAAGCGCAGACGAAAGACGTCTCTTAGGGGTCACCAATTTAAATTGGTCACTCAGTACAGCCGACTTGAATAAAGACGAAACGTTTTCACCCTCCGAATTCACAGCTCTGGAACTCCTTCCCAACGCATGTTCTTAATGCCCCTACATCCGCACTATTCAAAAATGCCGTGTCGATACCCTGACACATTTGCACTACGTGTTAAAATTCGTGACCATCAAATGATGGCATTAGTGCAGAACAAACAGTGGATGATATCATAATCCTCCTAAATTCCAGGCAGGAATACTCACAAATGTGCTATCGCAAACCACTTGGAGAGTCGTATCTCGTGCGTTCCTTTACCGACACTGTGTTTTAATCTCGTAATTTGCAACTTGAAATTCTTTCGGGACTTTTCAAAGCTTTGCTTTCGTTCCTGTTGTAAACCATTGCCCCATTGTTGCTGGTGACATGAATGCCCAAGTGGGTTGTCTTTCAGATTCCGAACAGCACCTGGGAGGCCGCTTGAAAGTCGATACATGCCAAACAGACAGTTGTGCTCGATTCCTGCAACAGTGCGCTGACCACAATCTTTACGTTAGTGAAGCTGCTTTCCAGCACAAACGTTCACAACGCGTACGCTGGCGTCCACAGAATTCCTCAGTGACGTGGACCCAAATCGGCCATATTGTCATCAGCTACAGATGGGCACCTCATTCCAAAATTGTTTGCGAATTTGGTGCAGGTGCCTGGATTCCGACCATGCTTTAGTGCGCACCCGATTAAAGCTCACACTTCCAACTTCAAAGAAGCACCAATCTTCTACCCTTAACTGTAACTCGAACTCACAGTCTGCAATTCAACAGTACCACGACCAACTGGACTACCAATTATCAGTGATGAATGAGGTTGGTGAGCCGAACCTTGACTGTGATCATCTCATATGTGCCTTGAATAATGCTTCTGACGCCTGCTGTTCACCCAACTTGAGACCTCGGGACTGCGAATGAATCTCTGAGGCATCGATCAGCTTGCTCGAAGCACGGAAACAAGTTACGATTGGCACTGAATTTCAACATGTCCTAAACTTTCTGAAAAGTTGTCTGACAAGGAGTTTTCATGTCTACCGCCAACCTTGGTGGATGGCAAGAACCCGTGATATGGAGAAAGTCAATGCTATTGGGAAAAGCCGAGTACTATCCCAGATCATCCGGAACGCGGGTCAGTTAGTGAAACAATAGCTGAGAAATACGGACTGTTGATCCGTTCTCAGCGTCGCCGAATAGCCCGTTAGGAGGAACATTTTGGAGAGCAGTTCAGCAAGCCTGCCGCGACACTACCGCTTGCTGAATCGCTTAAGACGACATGGGAAGTAAACTTCACTCCTCGTAATTTGGAAGAGCCTTGACATGAGCTTTCTGTCTTGAAACAAAACAAGACTCCTAGACCAGACGACCTACCTCCATCTTCGCTGAAATACGGAGGTGCATTCTTGTTGACTACATGTGCTACTCTATTAAACATGATTTGGATTACTGAGGAGGTACTTTCAAACTACCGACCATCAACTATCGTGCTTATCTTCAAGAAGAGTCAATGCATTTTTTGTGAAAAGCATCCAGGTTTTCTCTTTGTTTCTATTGCCTTAATTTCTCATGGGTATTATTCACCGATTGCTTATTGGTCCCCGTGAGAATCGAATCACTGAAAGCCCTTGTCGTGGTCGTATCAACCACATACTTGCTCTTCGTCAAGTTTTAGAGCAGAGACACACACGGACGGCCGACTATGGCATCTTTCCTAGACTTGAAGGCCACCTTTGACTCTGTTGGTCGCGCCAGCTTGTCGCACTGCCATGCAAGGAGGGCGTGCCAGCTAAATTACCTTCCATTATGCAATTTGTCTGCCGGCAATCCTGAGGTCATGCAACACTCTACGGAAAAGTGTCTCCTGAGTTTTCACAACAACTGAGGTTCGTCAGTGTTGTCTCATAAATCCTATCCTTTTCAAGTTTGTAATCGAAATGAGCATGCATGACTCGTTTCTTTCAGACTATAGCGGGGTGGAAGTTCTGTCGGGCGACCGAGTAACAAACCTAGCGTATGAGGATGAGAGTGCTGTCCTTGTATCTGACGCAGTGAATATGCAAAAACTTCTGGATAGGCTGACGCATAGCGCTGCACGATTCGGCATGTAGTTTGCACCTTCGAAGTGCAAAATGCTGTTGCAGGACTAGATCGCCACACCTATCATGGAACAGTCACTGGAATTGATGGGTTGGTTCACTTACAGTGATAGCTGTGTCAACCCTCCGATGGTCACATCATTGAAGAAATCACTTCGCTTATAAGCAAGCCTCGTGTGGTTTTCTAGGGGCTTAACCATCAATGAATATGGCGAGATATCAGCCTGTCAGTGAAAGCTATGGTGTATAAAGGTGCGGTAAGGCCGGTATTACCGCCTGGATCACAGACGTGGCCAGTTGGCGGCAAAGACATTAAACACTCGGCCGTGTTTGACCACCTGTGCTTGAGGAGTGTTGTTCACGTATGGTAAGAACACCGGATGAGCAATTCTAAGGTTTACCAGTTGGTTTTTGGCAAAAACCTTCTGGTACCTCAGTGGAGTGTTTATTGAATCTTAATCGCTTACCTTGGCTAGGCTATGTCCTCTGTATGACAGTTGACCGGCTTCCTCGACGCGCATTACACGCCGTGGCTGCACCAAATTGGGTGAACCCGTAAGGTGACCAGCCCATGACGTGCCACAGAGACATGACGAGATTGACTGAAAGAGTTGATCAGGCTGGTACATGCCTTGTCCGTGGATGGGGGCCTCGTGACGGTCCACACCGAGGGTTGGAGAGTGTAACAGGCATGGTGCAGTCACGCAGTCAGTGGCATTCTTGCATTCGGTTCCTTGCATCTTGCTGTTAATTTTCGTTCCATTCTGCTTAGTTTAATGCAATTCCTTCTTGCTTCCATTTTCTCTACATTCTATTTGCATCCAACCCCACTATCTTGCCGTTGTTATTTATTGTTATTCTTGCGATATGAGTCGTGGCAACTGGATCCACCGCACTTCGGTGCTCGGATCATAGTTGTTCAGCTGTGTTGAACTGTTAATTAGGGGCCTAGCCATGAATCGGTGCTTCAATCGACGGTATCCGTATAGCGGACTTTGGTAAACAAAGCTGTTCACTAAATCCAGGCCTCTACAAATATAACACCCTGTCAGCTCCTAGCATAACATCTGTTGGTGTTCGCGTTCCAGCAAGTTTGTTGACGGTGCAGTAGAAGCATAGTCGTTTAACCGGGGCACACAGTAAGACTTCTGCATCGAATAAGGACTCAGTCGCAAACTTATGGTAATCACCATTGCGTGTGTTAACATTGTATCTATCCCACCTATTTCGACTAATTTTTTGCTATCACTTCCAGACACAGCACTTACCATACTACTCTTAATTGGTTGTCATCCAATATTTGATTGGAACCGATATGCATCTCCAATACGGCTCAGTAGACGGACTCCGAGATTCATTTTAACGAAGACAAGTTAACCCTAGGTGGTCTCTTCAGAATTTCAAACAGTGAACATGCAGCTATCTAATTAAGTTAGCCTGTCTGTTTGCAGTGAGGATGATATGCTGAAAATCAGTTTTTCATTTCTTTCCGTACCCCAGTATCCAGTACATTTAAGTCGAGAAATATTCGAATCTGACACAGACTTTTACACGCAAGCGTCTGCTAGAAAGATTCACTAAGCTGTCACAGTATCACAGAATAGACTGGGGAATTAAGTTAAAATGTTGTGGACTTCATTCTATCCATACAATCACCCCAATCCCGAACCTCGTTGCACTAACTTAGATTAACGTTACGTGGGGTTTAGACAGTAGTGATTGCTTTTTTTATCACGCCTCACATTTATGAGATGGACAGCCATGGTCCTCCAATGGTTTGAGATCAGTTTTTGGAGTTCTTCGTAATTATCTTCAAAGCGGCTGTAGAAACCATCCGCTAATGTCCGTCAGTTCGTGCACGGGAGGAGTCGAATGGCCCAATGTTGTCTTAAGCAATTATTCGCTTTTAAGATTTGTGAGTGAAACTCAAGGATCTAGTTAACTTGCAGGCATTTAGTGAAAGCTTCGTTGTCAGCAACCCGTTCGTTCTTATGCTTTTCTATCAGGAATAGAAGCATAGGTTTGCGAATTCCAGTGGAATATCTCAGGGGTTTACTGCTTTTATGTACAGAAAGTGTGCATTTCTTATTCGAGGTGTAAGCATATGAGCAGGTAGATGGTGTGGCTACGGGAAGTCCGCTTGGCTCGATAATGGCTGGCATCTTCATTGCAATGGTCGAATCGATGGGTGAACGCTTGCTAAACCAGATGGGCCTATGCAGGTGTTATGTGGATGACGCGTTAGTGCTTGTCCCAAGTGTAGAGACTGCTCCGTCTTTTCCTAATGTGCTCAACAACGCACATTCCAGTGCCCGTTTCACCTGTAAACTGGAAGAGAGCAATTGTCTTGCTTTTCTGGATGTATTGTTGACCGGATGAGAGAATTGCTCCAGAAAACGCTCTGTTTAAATGAAGACCATATGGACTGGCCTGTGTAAGAACTACAACAGCTTCGCCCTGGTCCAATACAAACGTTGTCTTGTGAAGATCTTGTTCAATCGAGCTCGTGAAATATGCACTGCTGACTGTGTGGAGTCGGAATTATCGTTCATCACACAGACATTACGGACCAATGGATATCCAGTGGCACTCATCAGATTTCATAGTCCCCCGAAGGAAAACACACCAAGAGTACTTAGTGTGTGCAAAATGCCCGTCTAGTTACAGCTAACTTTCAAAGGTAATGTGGTGACGACGCAAATTAAACGACAGGTGAACATAGCTATTCGCTATACATTCAACGCTGCCAAACTCTGTCCTATCTGGACAACCAAAAAGCTGCCGATTGGAAATCAAACCTACTCAACCGGTCTCCGCCACAATTCATTGCATTTAGCAATTCGTCTGTAACTGCAGAACCAGTTACACTAGCAGAACAGATCGTTGTCTTAGTAAACGGATTGGAGTGCATATTTTGAAGCGAATTGCTGGGCTGATGGCACAACAAGCAACCGGACAACGCGCAACAGGTAAACTGCCGTCATCATCCATTGCTAGACACCTAATCAGTGCAGATCATCAAGTCGACGCTGGCTCAGCTTTTACAATTGTCCACCGAAACGAAAACGCCAGGGCGCTGAAGTTTGCCGAGGCAGT
Organism: Dicrocoelium dendriticum; assembly: GCA_944474145.2. Taxonomy (NCBI): domain Eukaryota; kingdom Metazoa; phylum Platyhelminthes; class Trematoda; order Plagiorchiida; family Dicrocoeliidae; genus Dicrocoelium; species Dicrocoelium dendriticum. The sequence continues at coordinate 71,120,305 of OX104064.1, read as the reverse complement.
GAAACAATCGGTACCGTCCTACTCTTTCTGTACGCAAGCAACTGACAGTAGCCCCTAAGCTCCGTTGGGGTTCAACCCTTGCCCCAGTACAACCGTATGTCCTTTTCTGTCGATGTGCCTATTTCTGACCAATTCAAAACGTTGTTTTCTTCTCTCACGCGATATATATATATATATATATATATATATATATATGTAGTAATTCGTCTCATCTAGACTCACTCAGACAGCCATCACATTCCGAGAAAAACACTGCACGCGCATTTCACGCTTTCGGGAATCGTCAACGGTGCGCATTCCATTGGATCCTGTTAGGGCTGGAACTCGTAACTCGACTGTTGCCAGTCGGTGGTTGAGAGCACTGCGCTATAGGGGACGGCAACGACCATTGTGAGTAAGTTACCATAAGTGATATGGCGTTGCTCGCTATCCACTGACTTAGACGTTATTGGGTGCAGAGGAGAGAGTATCCCCCTCATCAAGCGACGAGCTTACCAAACTTAAGCTGCCAATTAACTTAGGGCATTATAAGCAGTTTGGTCTGCGTACTGATTACAGTAGAGTAGTAGAGGGAGTTGAATAGTAGATGTAGAAATTCATCACACCTAGACCCATTCATTCGGCTATCACACCCCCAGAAAGCACTGTATGCGCGTTTCATCCTTTCGGGAATCGTCAGAAAAATGTATTCCGTCGGACTCTTGTAGGGCTCGAAACCGCACGGCAGTAAGTTGCAAGTCAGTGGATAGTGAGCGGCGCTATATCACATCCAGTAACGCACGATGGTCATTCCGTCCCCCGTAGCTCAGTGATCTCAACCACAGACTGGCAGCAATCGAGTTGCGGGTTCGAGTCCCACAGGTGTCAGATGGAATGCGCACTGCTGACGATTCCCGAAAGGATGAAAGGCGCGTACAGTGTTTTCCCGGGTGGGTAATGGCTCTCTGAGTGAGTCTAGATGTGACGAATTTCTAACTATTCCATTTAACACCCCCTATTATTCCTCTGCCATCTATATGTGTTGTTAGGTTGCAAGTAAGCAGATGACATGAAACGGTGCCATCTTTCAATTCTCATTCTTATTTAATTGTATATTACATATTACACTTGATTAATTTAGCAGATTCGTGTTTCCTGTTTTCAGGAGTAGACCAAAACCATTTTTATGTTAATGGATAACAGATTGAGTTCTAACAGTTTGCTTCTCGTCAGATAAACAATGAACAATGATTTATCACGGGTAGAAAAGCATGTGCTTGACAAGTCCCGTAGGATGGTTGCGGTAAAAATTAAAATTTGAAGTATCATCGAATAAGTAAATCGTTATTTCAAGCGTCCACCGAGTTAAATGCACTACTGCATAACGATAGTTTTAAGTGGGAATGGAATGTGCACACGCAAAGTAGTATAGGGAGCTGTTATAGTCCAGTAACTGCGTGAGAAATAAAAAGGAAACAACAACGCTCACTCGCTTGTTTCTTCATTTGACAGATGTGGCGTGTTAATCCAGTTTTAGCTACATCCAGGCTGCAAGTATCCTCACCCCCAAGTTGCGCAGAAGGCCGCTAAGCGCATGGTTAGGTTTGCGTTCTTTCGTCCTCCAAGTAGAACGGACTATATCAAGTAGTGCAAGTTTGAAAGCACTTCATCAAGGCTTTTTTGTGAAGAGTGAATGTAAGGGCAAGGATAACGTGAGTAGGAAGGGCATTCCAGGCACGGGACACACGGAGAAAACGTCTCGTCGACAATCAAGTCGACTGTAGTGCGGAGCCAGTTTGAGCTGATGGCCTCTCAGGTTTGTATTTTGGCTCAGCTGCAACAGATTGCGACATGGGTGAGTTGGGTTCATCAGTAAGTAAACCATGATAAGGTCTGCTCGCTGACGGTGATATGCACCACTGTACAATCTCAGGAACTGCAGTCTACGCTGGTAGGAAAGATGAAAGAATCCTCTAACGAGTTTTGTCGCTCTATCTTGTGGGGCTTCAAGTGCATCGATATCGCGCTCGCGCCAAGGACATCAGGCCTGGATTGCATATTCCACGTGAGGCCTCACTTAGGCGTTCAACATTGGCGAAAATATTGATGGCTCAAAATTGCCAAAGGCCCTCCGTATGAGTCCAAGATGTTGACTGGCTCTTTTTGATGCCTTTTAGCCTGTTTTGAGCAACCAAGGTCGTCCAGCACGATCACCCAAGGTCGCTTTCTTGGGAAGCACGTTGTAACTGCTGGTCCCTAAGTCGATATACATAGATAGGCTGATGGCGTATGCTTACGACTTTGCACTAGGTCTCGTTAAACTGGAGCAGATTATCGGATGACCATGCATAAGCCCTGTTGAGATCGCTTTGCAATGCCATGTGATCATCCGAGGTCCTAATATCTTGCCAGATTTTGATATCATCTGCAAATAGCAAGAAATTCGACTGCAGTACACTGGCAAGATCGTTAATGCATGTTAGGAATAAACGTGGCCCCGTACCGATTCTTGGGGCATGCCACACTGGACGGAAATTGAGCTGCGGACTCTCACATTCAGCTGATGTTGAGCGAGGAAGTTGCCCATCCAACCGAGTTTAGGGTCACCAGTTCCATAGCCCTGAATTCTATGAAGGAGAATGTGGTGGTCCAAACGATCGAACGCTTTCGAGAAATCCAGGTAGACAACGTCAACTGCCACTCTGGCATCGGCTGACTCTGTCCAGCTTGCTCGGGCTAGCAGCAAGTTTGTAGTGCAGGACTGATTTTGGCGGAATTCGTCTTGCTGTGACACTAAGATGTTGTCGCTCTCAAGCTATCCCATAGGCGCCTTTGCAATTATACGTTCCATTACTTTGGGTAAAACTGGGCGGAGAGTGGTTGGACGGTAATTCGAGGGCTCCGAAAGATTGCCACTTTTATTACTATGTGTGACTACTCCATGTTTCCACATTGTGGGTACCTGCATTTCATCGAGACAAGGTTGAAAGAACCGAGCTAATAGTTTCGCAAGGTTCCTGGCCGCAGTCTTCAAGGCCTTCGGTTTGATGTCATCCATGCCAGATGAGTTGTGCACATGGAATAACATTAGCGTTTTCATCACACTGGCTGCCGTGAACGATACGTGGTTCAACCCTGTTGGAGATGGAAGCTATGTAAAAAGTGGATAAAATGATGATTCACTCCTTAAAGTATGGAGAAAGTGTTGGGAAAGCACGTTGGCTACATCTTGTGTGGTTTGCGCAAGACCATCTGTTGCACGTAAAACCGGGATCACGTGCTGCACTCTGTGGAGCTTGTTGACTTGACTATACAGCAACTTGGGATTTTCACTGAATTTCACCGCTAAGTCCTCTTGATGCTGGAGTTTGTCTTCCCGGATCAACTTGACGCAGTGGTTTCCTTGGGTTGTGTAAGCACCCCAGGTCAAATTACTTGGGCAGACTTTGTAAGCGCGCTAGGCTGAATCCCTTAAGGCCATGCATTTTCTAGTACGGCTCCTCAGGAACGAATTCACTTGCTTCGAGCGAAGGACTTTGCGTTCTAACGCATTTGCCACCAACTCAGTGAATTGGGTGACGAACAACATCCGGGCAACAGCTGGCGGCTTCTCGGCCAGGAAGGACCAGTCGGTTTGTTGAACGAGATTGGACAGGATATCGTTATGTGTAGCCACATAGGTTTCCACGTTGTTCTCACTGATGTACTCCGAGTAACAGATGTAAGGAAATAGCAACATCACGTGATCGCTACGTTCAAGTGGTGCATCTATGGTCAGGGTGTCGACCATTAGTTCCTCGTTGGAGAGCATAAAGTACAAAACAGAGGTTGTGTCACCTGTTCGGAATCGCGTGGGAGAGGTGACATGGTTGTACAGAGGTACATCGGCGATCACCTCTTGCAAACCAGCCTTGAATTGTTCGCTGTGCGATGCTGGAACTTCGATTGCATGCAGCTTGAAGTCCCCCACCACAAGGACATGATTGTATGGTCGTGCCAGGACTCGTTTCATCGCAGAAGCTAGACATTGCGCCATTTCCAAGATGGACATTGGAGGACGGTAAACTATTGCTAGTAAACACACATCACCACGTCTTAGGTGCATACGATACCAAAGAGAATCGACGACTTTCGTTTCTGCGTCCTCAATGACATCAACATGCAGGTAGGATCGACAATACAGAAGCACTCCCCCACCTCTGCTAGGTCTATCGTTTCTTATGGAAGTCATGCCGGGTAGTGCAATCTTAGCATCCGTGATCTCCGTGTTCAGCCATGTTTCGGTAACCATAACTAGGTCCCAAAACGTGGAGACCTGACGAATACGAAATTCGGTTAGCTTGCTGAGAAGACTTTGTGCATTGGTATACAAGCAGGTGAGGGCATCTGTGGTCCGAAGCTTGTTTGTGGATGCTGGTTTCCGGTGAGGGTCTATGCCGACCCTTGCGGGGTCGCCTGCCGTTCGTATTTTTGTAGGACCAATGACACAGTCCCTAGGGCCAGGTCAGTTTGTTGTATAGAGTTCTCAGCGTCAACAAGAAGGTGACCATCCTGTTCTCCTTCAGCTGTCGGTGTGTCTTGGCATTGTTTCCGTTTTAAACTACACGGTGACAGAATTGTATTGGTAAGTTGCTTGCTCAGTGTTACATTGTCTATCTGTGGCCCGGTGTCTATTGCCTTCATACGTATTTCGGATGACAGCATTTTAAGTATTTGTGCCGCATTTTGATCACATGTTCTGCCATCAGCCTGGATTACAGTGATACTTTCATCACTCGGGGACCACACCCTATGTATTTAGGGGAAAGTGGTCACCTTGATGTCGAATTTGCGATATTTTCGAGTGAGAGTACTTCACGAATAAAACGCCCTACATTCCAGTCATACGCTTTGACCTTTAGCTCGCTTAGTGACTGGATCTCTGGGACACCGTGAACAAGGATAGATTTCGCGTCTTGTTGTCTACGGAAGTCATCCGGATTTTGTTTGCCTTTCTGGCGTTCGCTCCAAAGAACATTCGGAAATATGCGAACAGTGAATGTGGTGGTACGGAGACGAGTGGCTGACAAGAGAAGTGCTTCTGCATCATTGTCTGACTGAAGTGTTACCTGGAGTAACCGCGGTTCACCGTAGTGTACAGAGTTTGGGTGACGGACGAGACGCATCATACTGATTGGTTTAGCCTGAACCCCTATTAGTTGACACAGGGAGTCCCACTGTTTTTTGTCGTCTAGTATCTTAGCTTTTATGGAGTTCGCCCCGGATTCAGTCACATTAGAGTATATAACAGTCAGAGAATTATGGTCGTATTTTATGTCCTCCTTTTTCCTGGGACCAGTGGCCGCTTTCTTCGGTTGGACAAATGATGGGGTTTTGAGTCCGGTGGAGGTATTGGCAGTAGTAACTCGTTTGGCAGCGGGTGGGGTTACAATGGGAGGTGCCTCCGTCACATGGGCAGCAACAACGGACGCGTAGGTTGTCGGCCCTCTAACAGTGTTTAGTGTGGCGGGTGATTCTGTTGAAGAATGTGTGGCGAACGCACTTTTATGAGCAGACGCTATTGTCGGGGTGACTAACTGGATCGTTACTCTTACACTGTGTTGAATTGGAGCTTGATTTTGAGCCTCGAGTTCGAGGCACTGATTTATCTGGTTCATGTGGGACAGATTTCACGGTTGCTGTCTGCTCTACAATCTTTGTCAGCTTATCGTACTTCTGCACCAACACAGTTATACATCTGACGAGTGGAAGAGACGTACACTCAGTGCAGAACCATAGAGAATCAGTCGTACTATTAAGCTTTTTTAACTGGCTGAGAATAAGGCGAGCACATCGAGAATGGAAGTATTTTCGGCAGTTTCTGCATTCTATTCCGAATCGCACAAGTTTTACACAGCTGTCTAAGGCACAACTAACTAAACCGCCTCATTAGCAAGTATGTATCTTCAAACACTACAAAATGATGTATTAAGGGGACACCTCAATATATATATATATATATATATATTGCATCAATAATCAGTCGCATTCAAAGTAGACCGGATGGATCTAAAGCGGTTTCTGAATAAACACGTGCATTCTCAAGTGTATTAAGTTGGACCTAAGTTAGGGGTGGTTGACACGAACGTTTTCCTCAGTACTTGAAGGAAGCAATCATTCCATCGACTTCCAGAGATAAAACTATAGTCAAACTTCCGTACACTAACCACTCAAAGAACTGGAACAAAATGATCAACAGAGAGAAGTGTTCAACCTACTGATGTCTCATTCCATACGGTGAACGTTCAAGCAATGTTAAATGAAGTGCTCGACGTATGGAGGTGGTGAAGGTGTTACTATATATCAGCATTCTGAATTGCATCACCAAATCTCAATGTCCATACTTCGTTGCTAACACATTTGTCACCGGTAAAGTTGTGCTAGCTCCTTGTATAGCACAAATAGTGAGAAATAACAGTACGAATGGTAAATAAGGAGACAGGCGATGGGAGGACTTGGCAAAACGTGCTTACACCATGAACAGAGAGTTAACATTACGTGGCCAACAATTTGTCGACAGTGCACAGATACAAAAAGTTCATTACTGAGTGAGGATAAAGTGGTGTCAGTGTGAAGTGTCTCTAGGGGTTTTTGGTATCCCCACAAGTCGATGGCCACCATATAAACGTTAACAACCTATTCGGTTAGGAGACGACAGCAAACACTCCGCTGTGTAGTGTTCCACCAGTCTGAAATCGGAAAGCAACTAAGGAAGGGCTTTTCTAAAACTCTGGTGTGCGAACGGACTTATCTTTAGTATGTGAACAATGCTTTATTGCACTTGGTTTTCTTTAGTTTGCCGAGATCACTATAATTTTTTAATAAGCGCTTTCCAAATTCCGTATATAAGGGATACATTTCTGTTTTTGACCGCAATTTTTAACTGTTGCTTGTGGGAACGCACTATATGTGCTTATGAAGTTATATGTAGCCAAATGCACACACATCTTTCACGTTAGAAACGGTTCATCCAACAGAAACTTCCGCCTTTGCCATTTCGCAACTATCGCAACGGAGCACCTAACTGCTTCCGCACACTGAATCGTGACCACTTAGTTAAACGCATATTGAACCATTTCTAAGGTATAAAGTCCATAAGGTAACACGAAATTATTGTTCATTACAAGCTCCGGTACATTAAACGCTTGTATAAGGGTAAATTTTCTATTTTCGTCCAAACTGTTTATTCAAATTGCACGCTGCAGACTGGTGAAACGCTGCCATTCCGTTGGTTCCATACTCACGTGAACCTCAGCATGAAATATGATACTACTACCCACTATCGCTCATTCCAATGGTCAAAAAATTCGTTTCTTTCCACTTGATCATTGGCTACTCCTCACTGAACCTCCAGTGGAAAAATGAAACTCTTCTGGGAAACCGACTAGTTGACAGACCGCAACCGCTCCACCCAACAAAAATTTTAAACTCTTTTCTGACGTTACGACAAATACTAGTAATGGAACAATATAACTATGGATTTATCAAGAATAAATTATAAACGTTTAACAGTTTTCTGTAAGTCAAGTTTGAGATCAAAAATGGATGTGTCAAAAGGAAGGCATAGCTGTTGACCTACCACAAATTTCACTTGTACACTTATTTCGGTTACGCTGTCTTGTGCCCCGGTAACTTGGGGTAAATCATGTAATGTAGGCGGTGTAATGTATAACCAAGTCGAGTTTCGAATTCCTTTAACTTGGGGTGGAGTGACAGAATGCGAAATAATTTTCACGGCTGAGATACACGGATGGAGAGAACGTTCGAGGGATATTCCAACCGGCTATACTGTGTCGCCTAGTTCACATGGTGGTCTCTCAGTGGTGTGTTATAACTGAGTTTCAATAAAGCTCGGCATGTGGGGGTCAGATTCCTTGAGGATCTGATACACAAATATGGGATCACCTTGCGGAAAACGAGATTGTTTGATGTAAACTTCTAGCCTTTAGTCTAAATTGGTAAGGGTGTGGAGCAATCCCCCAGCATAATTTGTCACACTACGTTGTGAATACTAAAGTACAGTGAGGTCAAGTGATTGCTAAGACGGCAACACCTTGATAGCGTATTCCACATATGGCCTGACACATGTGTTGAGTATTTGCAAAGCGAACATAGGAACATACAGGCCCAACACTCTTCGCGGTAGGCCCAAGTGCTGGCTGGCCTTTTTTAGTGCCTTGTCTGCATGTTTTGTGCATCCGAAATAGTCTTGCACGAGCACCCAAAGATCACTTTCGTGAGAAGTGAACTGCAAAATGTATTCTCACATTCGCTATTTATAGATACCCCTGGTCGCGTATGCACATTATTTTGCACTTGACAGGGTTAAACTCAAGCAGGTCTTGCGCAGAACTTTCAAAGTCACCTTGCGATGCTGTGTGATCGTCAACTCTTGATTGCCTGCAAAGAGAAAAGTTTGATGTCAACACTACAGTTAGGCCGTTTATGGACACTAGGAATACCCGTGGTCCTATTACCGAGTATTGAGGGATGCCATATTGAACCTCTAAAGGGTCGGATAGGGTGCTAAGAACCGGCACATTCAAGCGTCGTTGGAGTAGTAATGATTGAATCCGGCCCAATATAGGTTCATCGATTCCATAGCTTCGAAAGTTGTGAAGAAGAATACGGTGATCAAAGCGATCAACTACTTTCAGGAATTCAAAGTAAGTGGCGTCGACTCCTCCAGAATCGACGGATTGCGTCCAGCTGGCACGAGCTAAAAAAATATTCGTCGTACATGAATGGATTTTATGGAATCCATGCTGCTCCTTCGCGATGGTTTTAAACTTTTCTATATACCTCTGAGTGCACCAGAAACGATAATTTCCGTTGCTTCAGCAAGCATCGGAAGAAGAGTAAGGGGGCGGTAGTTTTCGGGCACAACAGGATTGCCTCCCTTGTAAGTGGTGGTGATTGCTTCACGCAGCGAAACTAGAATTCTATTGTTATTTCTTTTTATGACGACAAGCTGGCGCGATCCGACAAAGATACTGCTCCTTTGGACCCTAAAATTGTCGCAGATTCATGGAGACAGATACTGCTTTTTCTACGGTAGACCGTCTCTTGCTACCAACTCGGCTGATCAGATAAATGAAATGATTAACCACGTTTCGTAATTCCTTGTTTACATTCAAATGAAGGGAAGCGCCTGATAGCCCTACCACAATGAGATGTACTTTGAAAGTACTGTGCACGTAATCGGCATGACAACTTTGACTTCTCTGCGCGACCGACCTATTTCCTCAAGATTGTCAGAGAGCAAAAGATGTTGTCCACCTAAGCCTTAGCAACTGGTTTCTTCCTAGCTGGACCTCAAAGTTGGTATACTCGGATCTCGTAAAAGAACATTTCATGACGTGGGTTAAGATGGTTTTTGGCGCAGCTTGGCAAAGGAGTCAGCACTGCGAACATACACTTGCAGTCGAAAAAGCACCGTAGGGAACAACTTATTCCCTGAGGCTACCTAAAGTGCATTAGTACAGGCCAGATTCATTTTTCGCATGTTTCATGAGAAAAAAATTGCGACGAAAAAACGTAGTACCAGACTCTACCGAAGGTATTTAAAATCAAGTGTGATTGAATCGGTCAATTTGTGGTATCTGTGGTGCACACAAAATGTCGATCTGTGTGCTCTGCCATTGACAAAACCGTCTTGTTCTTTTCCAATAGAGTGCCGACGTGTCACAAAAGAGGGCAGACTATAAAGTCTGTCAAGATATCTAAGCACAAGCATCCGGTTAAGAAGTTGTTACTGTCTTAGCGGTTTAACCGTTTCTTCTATATTACCACAAAGTTCGGCTCGCCTCAATAGGTTGTGACAATCGGTTTCTTCCTTTTTTATCGGATGGATCAAGAGTTTGCGGAGACGGTCGCCGCTATTCTTAGGTGCCCAGGCACCTGAGGAGTAGAGCAAGGTACACGGAAGCGTTAAACTTATGTACCCAAGATTCGAACCCAGCCTTTAAACCCATCGCTTAGGCAAAGTTGTCAAGGTTTATCCCGCTCTACTTTAACATGAAGAGTCTCGGGGTCAGAAAACTAACTGAACCTATCTCTGAGCACGCTGTTCGGTATTTTTTACTGCCTTATTGATCTCCGACCTGGGATAGTTGGCTTTGAGTGGAAATATGGAATCCACACTACGATATACAAGGGTAGTAACGATCAGATCCTGTGGAATATCGACCCATTACTTTCCTTTCTGTTTTGTCAGAAGTAGTGGACTCAATGAACATAGGTGAACTGTTTTGAAAGTCTGCACGTATTTCCCAATCTCCAAAATGATTTCAGACGCAGCTATCTTATCACAACAATATGCTCCCTGCTGGAAACATATGGAGCAGAGCAGCTGACGAAGAAGTACTCCTACATGGGATTGACTTAAACTTTTCGAAAGCATTCGACAGTCAACCAGTCAACTCTCTTCCGAAACCTTGGTGCCTACGGTATCACCGGTTCCATACACATCTACTTAGAGAGTTGCTTACACAACAGAACAATCAAGGTAGAATCGCCGGTACCCACTGCGAAAACCTGCACATCTGCAATGGTGTACCGCAAGGATCCGTCCTCAGCCCAGTACCGTTTTTAGTCGATATTAGTGACATCCCATCAATTATTCAATCTCTAATGCAAATGCATGCATATGATGCCAAAACCTCGAGAGCTATTCGGTTAATATACGACTATGCCTATCCTCAAAGTGACCTTAGTCGGAGTTACGAATGGGCAGAAATGAACCGGTTTCCCGCGCAAAGTGCAGCCTGCTGACAATGCGCAGCAACTTCAACGACACACACCTGTTGGTATAGCACGTTCTACGTGAGAGTGACTAGGGAAACAGACTTATATCTCCTCGTCCGAAAAAGTCTGTACAGTTTGTTGCAATATTCGAGAGCAACAAGTGTGGCGAATTGAAACCTAAGGCTTCTGAGGTGAGCTCTTGGTCCCTTTGAGAAACAGCTAGTACCCCCCTTACTTAACCCTTATATTTGTCTCCACCTTGTATATGCGGTTCAGGCGTGCTGTCCTTGGTTAAAAGACGATCTTTTTCTGTTGGAGCAGCCCTATAAAGATCCATCAAGGCGACACGTGAACCATCCGGTCATAATTACGAACGGCGTCTTCATTTAATCGGTGTGTTCTCAGAATATCGATGGCTTCGCGGAGAGCTCACTCTCACGTAGCGGATACTAACAGGAGGCGGTCATCTATGCAGATTCACTAATGACCAAATTCCCTTACGACGAACAACGCGGAGGCCACCACCTGAAAGTGCAATTGGGCCCCCCGTTTTTTTACAGAAATGTTTTACTCCCTTAGAATCTGTTCACGCTAGGATGCATTTCCAGTAAATGTGGTGAACGCAACAAAGACCGTAACATTCGTAAGCTTATTGGGTTATCATTTAAGTGATAACGATGCATTTGCTATCCTATAATCTTGTAAAGCTGTCGCTTTCAACAAGGAAATAATAGGGAGAATTGGATGGTACAAGTGAGCGTTGTTCACGTTTAGACTCAATCAGATGCCCATCCTACGCCCGAACAAGCATTGTACGACCGTTTCATCCTTCCGGGAATTGTCAGCAAGGCGCACTCTCTCTGACACTTGAGAAACTTGAACACGCAACTCAACCGTTGCAAATCTGTGCTTAAAAACACTGAGCTGCGGGGAACGACAACCGTCATCGTGACTAAGTAACCAGAAGTGACATAGCATCGTTCATTAACCAATTACTTTCATTTCACTGCCGTATAGGGGACAGGGTAGCCCCCTCACCAAGCAACGAATTAGCCAATCTTAAACCGATAGTTAATTTATGGCATTACAAGCAGGTTGGTATGCGTATTGATTACAAAAAATGACTGCGGAGGGTTGAACGGCATAAGGAGAATTGCATCATATCCGGGAGTGTCTATCACACACGCGTTGCGTGACAAGCACGGCGAATATTGAGTTACAGAAACCTGAAGGGACTAAAGGATGGCGTGGGTTTTGCAAAGCTTCGCAATGGTTCTTACGCATGTGAGCGCTGCAAAAGGACCAGCCAGATATAGAAGTGGACGGCCTAACGAAGCTGATAAAACCTAAATTGGCAACTCAGTTTGTTCTTATGATGGTAGAACTGTTCGCTGAGCTTGGCAATTATGTTGCACCCGTCGTTGAGTAGCGTATAGTAACGGGTGTCGGTAAGTCTCCGAATCGCTCTGCTAAGTCGCACACATCACGGTGCTAGAAATTTGTAACTAAAAATTAGTGAAACTGATGTGAGCCACAGTGTTACCGGTAAGGGTTTGTAGATTGAATGCTGCTGTCTGCTAGACTTAACTTATGCATCAGTTATGGTAACTTGCCTCCATGAACGCGTCTGTCGGAAGTGCAATTTTGGATATCAACCTGGGTTTGTAATCGATCAGGACTGTGAACTTACCTCATCTATTGAGAGACAATCGCAGAGACAGATTGGATATTCTGCACGGAGATTTTACGCCAGGAAATTACACTACATGTGGTTTGGCGGTATTCGCCACTAAACTATCCTCAACGGTTACCAGAACTGTCTATGTTGTGTCTTAGAACCGCATCAAATGTCCCATCTGACAAAGTTTTGCAAGTGGTAGTATATGCAGAACAGTGCGGACGTCACAAAGTCAATTTTTCACTAACACAATGTACTATCTAGGAACACTGAACGCACTGCTTCACTATGGATGAAAGTACGCTGATTACTTCCAAATGAGTCCGATGCATATTGGGTGTAGTGCAAATGAGAAGGAAAAGTTGTTGCAGCGAAATACGTTGATTACTAGAAAGTTAAAAGCTCAGGGTGGTCGTTAAAAGCGGCCACTTTATCCGAAACGATTTTTACACGGAAAGGTGAAATTCTATAACTAGCAGTAGTGGATGATTTTCTTAGCTAGTAGTTGATGAGGATTACGCTTGTTTGCTGTTTGCACACACATTGAATACGCATGCATATAAACTGTCATCACGATTTACCTGTAGCTGAATTAAGTTTCACAAACGAATTACTGCTACCCAATGCAGATATCTCCTTGATTGGTTGAATGTCTGCCGCCGAAATCGCACAGTTCGGAGAGCAAATCAACAATTTAAGGATGCACATATTTTAACGGTTGAACTACATCATGTATAGCACATTAGCGCGTATTTGATTGAACGTAAATTATCTGCTTAAGACCATCAAAATAGTTACCACTGTTTAGCAAGTTATAAAACGAGGGAGTATGACGAAAAGTAGTTGGTGCACGCATTACGTATTATCTTCTTAGCACGATGGCCAAATGTTTGTGACGGTATGTTGTCTACACAAAGTGTAGGCGCCTTGACCCTAATGTTGGCTTTGGACATTAAGGTTTTCAGCTAAGTCCCCCTTCTCTTCCTCTTATTCTTTATTTCATAAGACGTCATGGTTGTATGGCAGCGAACCATCAGTTCAAATGGCTGATGTACTGCTGTTGTTGTTGTCTCAGTACCGTTAACAATAATCTATGTGCATAGATATAGGAAAAATTGGGCGTGACCAGGCATGATTGAGGGGAAAAGTGAGTGACGGAAGTTCACTCCTACATCCAGAGCAGCTTTAGACCGAAAATAATTGCTTTTTTGAACTGCAATAGGCTACAAGCATGGATAGCACGAGTACTTCCTCCTCGACGTGTAGACGACATATGTTGTAGCGCGGATGATGGAATGTGTATCGATGATCTATTGGTCTTCTTCAACTCTGCACAAGGTAACAGAAGATTCACTATCGAACTAGAACGTAACGACTCTTTGGTATTTTTAGACCTCCAAATCAATGCGAAACCAGACAGGTCAATGCGGACGAGAGTGCATAGTCTGGAAAATTGGAATGGGCAATATATCCACTTGGCCAGTTCCGTTCTAATAAGTCGGAAATGTGGAACGGAGAGTGCGAAGAGGATACCTACAGTAGATACACATTCACATGAGCCGAGTCTTATCCGAACCGTGCTCTAACCTAATGGATATCACAACAAATTCATCCAGAGGCACATGCAGCAACACGTGTCAAAAGTGGACACTGTTTCCGCGGAAAAGCGATCAACCGTTACCGTTTAAGTGTGACACGATAGTGGAACAGTCCATCCGAAGGTTTTGCATAGCAACAGCGAGAATGTATTTTGCCGCGGATCTACGCTTAAGCTTCACTTCAACAGGGATTTTGCTCCAGCAACTCAAGGAGAGGAGACCTCAGTCACAGATTTCTTCTTGTGTACACTTGCTCTTGCTCGTGTCGAGCGAGAAATGTTAGGAAAGCGACAAGATGATTGTCTGTTAGAGTTCGAGAACATTGCCCAGGTTGGTTCTACAGCGGTGTGAGGAAGAATGTAACAAGTGCAGTGTTGTCACAACTAGTGGATTCCGAACACCAGATCAATTTATGTGATTAACTCGAACCAATCTACTGTGTACCCGGACGAGCAGTCAAACGTCGCCTGCTATCGACAGCTGAGGCGATTGCAATACGGTTACATAACCCGGACATGTGTGCATAGAGATAATTCTTCTAAACGCTCACTTTAATTTGGCCACACGCCAGCATGACTAACAATTGCGGTCACTCCATTTCATCCGTCTTCCCATCAATCAGGCTAATCATGTAGACTTATCGGTTAGATAATTTGTTTCAGTGACTTACCGCGTTTAAATCCCTTGTGTCCATTTTAGCCTGCTCTGTTGTGTTTGCATTAAGCAGACGATGAAACCTTGAAAAGAAGCTTGTCTGACACTATTTTGTGTTTGCTGTCATTTCTCCTGAAGCTCTCTCACACTCCTGCGGATATTTATTGATAAGCCCCCAGTAGTTAAATTTGATGATGACCGTTCCCTCACTTGATTCTGCGAGATGGGTAGTTGCCAATAATCGTGCAATGCTTGGCGTTCACTCAATGTTAATGGTCCTAGATCTATATTGGACCACTTGAGGAAGAAGCCTGCTGACCTTCGGCTAGACAGTCAATATTAATTCCTTGCTTATGCTCGAAATTCACTCCGAGCAGCTTCTGTTTCACGGGTTTTACGTGTAGTGATCAATGAAAATTGGCAGATCACTGATTCGAGAGTCCTGTGGGACGATTATTGTCAAGAGAAGGGGGATGCTAGATGGACGAACGAGCCGCGGAAACTGCGTACTTTAGTCTAAGCTTTCGCTGCAAACTTGTCGTTGTCCGCAGGCTCTGGAGGATGCCTGTACAAGCCACTGCACGTTCCGCTGCACTGCCTGTCATCAAGGACGTTGTGAATGTGCTACAGAAGACCACTATTAAATATACTGAAGGTTGGATCGCGAGTATTCGCGGAAAGTTCATCTTAGTCTCCGAACTAGTATGAGAAGGCACCGCTCCTTAATTATAACCAGCGAAACGTTGGTGTTGCAAACATTTGTGACCTGTCCTTTAGTCTCTGCAATTAGTGGTGGCTGAATCTTATTAAAATGCAACTAGGAACACGAAGTCTGGTTTCCGGTCGGTTAGCTGGAAAGGTTACCTCTAGTATCCCTGTCGAATCACTCAGCACTCCGTGTCGGCTCCGTGTAATCTTGTAGCGGGACAGGCGGTCAGTTTCTCACAACTTCCTGCGGCGCTGCCAAACCTAACCTTCTCTCTATATACCTAACGCAGCAAGGGAATGTCTGGACTGTTAAATGAACCGCATGCAGCTATGTTACTTCTTTATATTCACTCATGAGTAGCCGAAATGGTGGTTTTTGATAAGTAGCTACTCTGTCAAGATCCGCACCCAAGCGCAGTTTGGCCTGACATACCAGCCGGTAAAGGTCGGCAACCATGAGTCAACCCAAACGCGTAGGTATAAGTACATAACAACTGCAGCAACGATGTCACACACGTGTCCACATGCCCCGTTGTTTGCTTGGGCTAATAAATGGCAAGAGAAGCAGGGTGCTTACCACACCCTGGCACCTAGCCATTTAATGAACTTGTCACCTCTTCGACATTGGTCACGCTTCACCACATTAATAACTGGCAAGATCGGCTCGACCGAGTGCTTTCACTAACGCATGGGCGACAGCAACAGAAGTATAAGATCGGTGGGCAGTGCTCCATCGGTTCTTGTTCCTTGGCCAACCGGCGTTGTTCCTGATATATCAGTAGTTTCTGACACACCTGAGAACCAACATGCTTGACGAAATCACTCCATTGGCGTCGATCCATTGCCATTGCTTCCCAGCACCGAAAGTTAACATTAGTTCGTGATAAACTCATCTTGCTTATGTGCTGTTAGCACAGCTTCGGTTTGACCGTATTCCGCTTCTCTGTACGCAATTATCCACATAAAAAGCGCTTCGGTATTTCCACTGCAGCCATATAGCGGACATGTCCGAGCCATCCCAGGTGTCGCGGCAGAAGTGTGCAGTGCACGGCATACACGCCACTTCGCCAGAGCACTTCCGTGTCAGCAACTCTGTCACACCAATGGATGCGCGGAATTTGACGCAGGCACTGTTACTAAAAGCGCTTCAAATATAACTTGTCCTGCTTTGCACAGCTGCTATGTTTCGCTGCCGCGAAGAAAAACCGAGAGTAAAATCGACCTGTACACCGTCAGTGTGGTTCACCTAATCGGATGGTTATTCTCCAAAATCTGATGTACCAGTTTGCCAAGTACAGCACTAGCTCTCAATACATGAGTGCGCAGCCCACTGGTCAACAACTGGTCCGTTGATAGTATGCTTTTGAAGTGGCAAAACTTTGATGAGGCCTCCAAATCTTTTTCATCGGCGATTTCGATTAGCGGCTAACAAACGGATTTCATTCCTGATGACGACAGAAAAAGCAATTTTGACCATGTTGTTGGTGATTCTGAGCATGGTAGCTGTCGAAACAATAGTCGTTGTCATGTGTTGTAACTCATACTCACTTTGTACAACCAGCGCGCAGTCGTCTGCAAATAACAGCATCCGAGTAGCTAACTCTTGCACTCGGGCGCTTGTCCCGAAACGATGTTCAGAATCCATCATCGGTGCGGTGCTCTAGACGGACCTTTGTCCTTATGACATTGCGCATGCACGCAGTAACACAAATATTAGTGATAGGACATTGAAACTTGCCCAGGACCAGCCTGAGTTCCTCGAGCTTCACCGTATCAAGTGCACAAGTGAAGTTGATGAAAAATAAGAAAAGTTCTTTGCGTTTACGGCACATCACCAGCAGCTGCGGAGTGGCGAACGCTATACTAAGTGCACCGCTACTCGAACCAAAGCTGCACTAGCCCTCCGCCAGGTTTTATTCAAGAACCTGAGTTACAAGGGGGTTGAGGAGGATCCGAGCAATCACTTTTCCGAAGCAGCATGACAAGTTGATGCTGCGATATGTGTTGCCATATAGCTTGCTTCATTTATGCTTTTACAATGGTAGCCCAACGGAATCCTTCAGTTTAGCAAATACTTTTTCTACCGTCCAAATGTGTTCCACTAGGTGATGTAGCACATGTAATATCAGGGATTCACCGTTTTCAACACTTTTGGCTGTGTCTTATCGACTCTGGCGCACCTGCCGTTTCGCAACCATGCAAGTGCTTTTCGCGGTTCATGAAATGTCGGCATATCAGAAAAATTCCCTTTCGCTTCTTGTTGTTGCAGTGCATGCAACCTAGCTTACTCTTTGAACGGCTTTTCAAGAGACAGTCGAAGTGCTTGCGCCCTATCTGGAAGACTTCTGCAGTTCGTGTGCCGGTGGCATACAAAATAACAAGCACCAGCGTCCTCAAGGACGGCATGGTGGGTCCATACAGCTCTCAAGGAGCCGCAGAACTCCTTAGATTGGCGACGTTCGATACACCATTCTATCTGGATCACCTTCTCCATCTACAATGCATAAGTTACGCTGTGGAGCTCTTACGCAAGTTGCAAAATTTACTCACCATTGTCCTCCTCATGCGCAGCAACAGTTGTATTTTTCTCTGGCATCAATGTACCAGTCGTCGGACCATCGTCGTCAAAAACAGCGGGCTGGGCAGACTCGGTGGCAGTGGTCATCTGTGCTTTGAGATGGCGCCATAGTTCGCGAACTGAGTCACTAAAGCAATGGAACAATGGTTTAATTCTAGTAAAAAGGCTAAAGTTTACAAGGGATCTTAAGGTGATCAAGGTAAATAGCGCCACAAATTGAAAAAGTTCCAGCAAAATATGAGTTCACATCGGCGAACTCACCGAGGTGTATGCATTCAAAACTTCAAATGCAGTGTAAATATATAAGGAATGACAACAAATAGTACACCTATGTAAGCCGTGTCGATTATGAACACGTGTAAAAATTGTTCAAGTTTTCCGTGATTTGACCAGCAGTGCGATCTCTAACTTACACTCAAGTTCGACCATGGGCAGTGAGTCGTGTGAAATGGTGAAGCGAAATGACTGCATGATAAACTCCAGGTTGGAACTCCACCAGCTTGGGAGCACAGATGACAAATTCCGGGAAGGCGTTCAACGCTTGGAAAACACGTACGGAATAGCAATTCTGACAACATTTCAGACTGCTGTACTGCTCTGCTAGCTTGTGATAGTGGCCACTCAGCTTACTACTATGACCGAGCTCCAACAGATGGTGACGCGTGCGGTTGAGATGCATCAAAAGCTGATAAGCCAAAATGTGGTCATCGCGCAATTGCCGGTATCGTCCGCTGAAGAACCCGAGCACTTGGAGCCCTTGTTCATACGGCAAACGGTTTCAAGCTTTGACACTATTGGTTGCATTTCGAGTTCTCCTCAGCCATGGCTCCCAGATCTTTATTTCCTATTCCACTTAAGGATTTAGGTGTGAACCGAGGATGGGCTAATGAATCGACAGGTCGCATCATCCGTATGCAAGTCGCAGAAGACCCAAGTTTCAGAGGCTTCTTCTTGACGCGTTTTAACTCGATTCGAACGGCGAAGGTCAACCTGGATCAATATACCCAGATATGTATTATCGGAAGACTTGTGAAGCTTCTGCTTGCCCAGTTTATAGCAGCAAGCTACCTGTATTCGTAAGTGCAGTACTCTACATTTTCCCTTTGAAATGAAAGAGATTTCAGATTTACCATTCAGAGACCCTATTCAGATCTTCTTGAAATAGTGTCCACGGTCTAGAGTAGACAGTTCGAGCAGCCAATCCAATCAACATAAATTGAATTTGATGAAAAATAATCAGCACTACGCGTGAAAGATCCCGTGAGGGAGCTGTAGGCTATTGGGCGCGTCCCCAGGTTGTCGATTAGGGAATGCCTTTCTGATGGAAACAACTGCGAATAAGTCACCTTAGGTTTGCAGGCCAGTTGTATACCCAGTCGCAAACAATTAGTAGCAGCGTGTAAGAGCATGGAGATTTCTGAGCTGATACCGTGGTTCGCCATCAAATACCACAAGAGGCCGTACGGCGTTGTGTCCAATTTAATGTGACCGGCTATAGAGTAACTAACCACTCGCTATTGTAACCAGTGAGTAGTAACGGAGGGCGAATGAGCAACCTTGCTGGCTCCCGGCTTCTGTGTGGACTGCTACGGAACTCACAGAAGGCGAACGAGGTACTTGACTGTCAAGCATCTTCGTATTCACCGCTGGTTAGAAGTTCCTGCGACGCGTTAATCGCTCCGCAGCCTTGCGCTCCATGTTTTTATGACCAAGGGCTCTAGGTGGGTTATCTTAAGTCAACCCACTTCCTCGCCCTGGGCGACCGGGAAGATCTCTGCCCACACAACACGTGAACTTTCATCTCCCTTCCCTTGACTGCCTTTTACTTTGCTGTTACTTATGTGTTGTGGATCTGTCAATTGGTTTCTGCCCGAGTGTTGATATATATATATATATATATATATATATATATATATATATATATATATATATATATATATATATATATATATATATATATATATATATATATATATAAGGATCATCAGTGTCGAAGTGCTGAAATTCGTACGAAGGATACCGTGGTCCAGCCGATCAAAGGCCTTTGAAAAATCGTGGTAGGCTATCTAAACGCCTACGTCAGTGTATACTGCTTCGGCCCAACTGGATATGGCTAGCGGGTGCTTGGTAGTGTTTTATCGATTTTGTTGAACGTCATCCTGTTCTTGTGCAAAGTAGGCTAGTTTTTCAAAGTAGCTCCTTAGCACATCAGCCGTAACAGCTTCCATGGCTTTTGAAAGCATCGGTAGAAGACCTATAGGACAGAAGTTGGCTGGACCGGAGCTTGCGAAATAAAGCTTTCATCCCGTACTTCCACATGTCAGGTACGTATATTACGTCAACAAAGGCTGGAATTATAGAGCTAAAGACTGTGGTAAGCTCTTTCTTAACAATGTCAGTGAGTTCGGGCCGATATTAGCAGCTCCGGAGAGGTGGGTTTACCCGTACTCATCAGCTTTTCCCCTACAATTTCTATCCTAAATGATATATGCGTGTGTAGGTGGTGGGACAGCGTTTGATGTCGAATTAAGGAGCTATTGCACTTACCGAAAAGTTTGAGTTTATTGCAGATGCAAAGTATTCTTCGCATCCCTCGGGGTTCGTGTAACTCCCTAGGTTGTTTGAAGCGGTGGAATTCCCCGATTCGCATTACGCAGATCGTTAACATGTCTACGTAGCAGCTCAAGATTTGAGATCTGAGACTTTGCTGGATTCTGCTGGTATATCATTTTATCGTCGCGGACAAGTTGTATAGTGTGGTTATGTTGAGCCACATAAGCCACGCAGGCCTCCGCGTTTGGGGAGATACTATAAGTATACCAAGCCGAGTACCGCCCCGATATACGGTCGGCTGCTGCTTCGTAAA
Source organism: Dicrocoelium dendriticum (assembly GCA_944474145.2). Lineage (NCBI taxonomy): Eukaryota > Metazoa > Platyhelminthes > Trematoda > Plagiorchiida > Dicrocoeliidae > Dicrocoelium > Dicrocoelium dendriticum. The sequence goes on along the minus strand of OX104064.1, from coordinate 71,099,459 downwards.
AACAGACCACCTTACTCAAGTGAACAGCCTTAGTTTCCCATGCTCCCGCAACGAAAGTTTTAACTTCGCCGAGGAAATGTTGACATGCTATAGCCGGTTCTTCCTCTGTCAGCAAGATAGCTTGGTCATCTCACCACGTCCAGCTAATTTATCGTAGCGTAGAGTAAACCTCGTCGCGTTGGCCACTAATTGATTGATGATGGCTTGATTCGCATTCTCGCAGATTACAAATATTGCCGTCGATAAATACCCGGACTCAACTGCGCACTGGTGAAGGAGCATGCACAGGAATTCCCTACTGTTCCAGTCCTAATTGAACTTGAACTTATCACACTGGTTGGGGCAATATTGTGCGGCCCGATTATGTCTGACCACACGGTGACATTACCACCAACGCGCGCGTTGAAAGCACCCAGTAGGATGAGTTGGTCCCTCTTCGGCACGGACCTTATCACGGGGGACAACTGAGAGTAAAGCTGGTCTTTCTTAACACCCCTATAATACATGGTGGTGCCATACGTGCGAATATATCTTGCAAACTTACCGCTTTCGCGGTGTAGGCGCAGTGTCATCAACCTTGGGATGATGCCAGTCACCTCTTCAATCAGGTGGCCAGTTAGGCCATTGGGTAGTGCAAATCCGATCCGACGTCGGCTGTCACCCGGTAGAATAAGAAACCAGCACCCTCCTGGTGAAAGCTACGTTGGTCAGCCAGCGGCGTCTCACTGAGTACAGTCATGCCAATGCTAGATCGGCCGAGAACCATAGCGACGGGTACAGTGCGTCGCTCCGGACGCCCATTGCTATTCTGGTCAAGTGATGTGCGCTCGTTCCAGCATCCGATCTTTAGCCCTTTTGACAGAGGCGTGCGATCATCCCGGGCAGTCGCTCGGGTGGTAAGTATGGGTTGGGGTTGGACCAGGTAGCTAGAGTTGGTTAAGTGAGATGGGGACTAGGATACAAAATTATGGGGGAGGGAAACAAGAATGGAGGCGCCAGCAATAACAAGTTTTCAATTATCCGTCCTGCTGTACGCATCAGCTTAAGCGACCCTTTTACCCCACTACGTGACAGCCGATGCAGCATGAGATTGTCAGTATCTGTGTAGACCAGCTTTGGTAGTTGAACTGGTATACCGCCAGGGGGGTCAACAACTGAAGGGGCTTGATAAAGCCCAGTTTTTCCATCACCAGAACTCGGCAGTTGTGCCAGCTCTCACCAAATCCTAAACAGTTACCAGCTCGGTGCAAGTCGGTGAATCAGACACTCTATTTATCTCGGAACTCTCTCCTGATCTCTGGGCAAACTGCGAGTACACAATCCAACTGCAATTGCCGCGTCATACTAGGTTAGGAATGAGACATTAATAGGTTCGAATAAACTAGTTCAGTTTGCCATTAGTTACTCGGTTAACATTTCTATAAGCTTTGTTTTCGGGCGGTGTTGTAAATAAAGGGAAGTTTGAGTTGTCTTGCTATGAACGACTAGTCCCGCATTATTCTCAGTCATAGCAACCGGGGAGGCTAATCAGACAAATGTTGGGACTCCACTGTACGACGGTTGGGAATATTATTTATCCAATATTGGCGAGTTGTTCCACCTTTAATTGATTTTGTTAAGTTCGACTCTGATAACCAACGGGGCCCACACAGAAGTCACTTCTCCATCCATGAAATGTCACGGCTTCGTTGTCCGTTTTATCGGACTATTCTCCAACAACACCAGCATCACCACACATGCAAGCCCAAGCGTTTAGTTTAGGGTCACCGTCAATACTACATCATTGGCCCAGATCCAATAGGTCGCAGGATATCATACAACTGTATGTTACCTAGCATGTAAAGCTAATTGCTTGTGGATCTAGGAACCGTGTAGCAACGCTATTTATTGCGCGTTGCCCCTGTGCAACACTGCAATCCACTGAGATGATATAAACCAATATTATGTTTTGCGTCACCACTCAATTGCCCTACTGTGTTGATGTACACCACAACAATAAGCCAGTTCCGATGATATACCGCGTAGTATTTTGGCAGTGTGTAAAGTTAGAACAGGATAACTTTCAATAGGTTTTGACTTCAGGCGCACCTACGGATGGAGCCACCTCAAATCGGTCGAAATATATGACCCATAGTCATTACTGGCTTGTAGTGTTTTGACAACCCAATCGCCCATACCGTAAAACTTACGATACGTCCGTAGTTCACGTAGACATCAATACTTTAAGCACTGACGGATATTATCAATTAGTTGGACTATGAGTAACCATGTTGGATAAGGTTCCTTGGCTTGTGGTCTGCAGGATATTTAGTAGACTAGTTAAGTTTTCTCGTTTGAATTTGCGGTCATCTTAATGTCAGACGGTACTACATACCGACACCAAAAATGTCAACCTCAGGCGACCACAAATGTCAACGCGCTGCGTCACTTGTCACACGAACAGCGCCTCAGAGTGCTTGGCATTTTCAGTGGACGTTATCGCCGTTTGTGTGGTGACCTAATCCTGGCTTACAAAATATTAAACAACACTAATCACCGCTTCCATCACCTATTAAGGCTGACTCACAACAACCAACTGAGAGGTCATCAGCTCAGTCGATTAGAGTGTCGAAGAAACTTCTTCTCACTGCGTGTTTGCCACGGGTGGAATACCCTCTCAGAAGCTGCTATTTCAGCCCCCACGTTAGCCGTGTTCAAAGCACGTGTCGATAGTGGACTGGCCATACTACACCATATCACGAAGTCTAAAGGACCCATACAAACAGCGGAAAAATAAAAACTAACCAACCCACCTGCATTTTTGCCTGGAAACCACAGACGATGCAATTGGATAGAACATAACACGGACGGGAAAGCTGTAGTCGGCAAGTTCGCAATTCGCAGTTATTCACTATTTCTTATTGCTATTTTTGCCTTTGTTTTGCTCACCGCTAACTGTTTATCCGGCGGGACACGTCAAGTTTCGCCTTTTTTATCCGCAATATACCATTGACCATTGATCATTGACGTGATCATTCGATGAAAGCCACAAAGTCCACCAGATAACAGAGCTTTCCTCGTGCTGGAAAAATCTTCAGATGTCATTACGGTTATCGCATGCACTGAGTTAAACGCTACCTAAAGTTTACTGTCATAGGAAATGCCTATATATCCCGATTTGTTCTTGTTACTTTAGTACACTAATGCATAGTTGTCTGAAGAACAATTCGCTCCTGGTGTACGCTCTTAAGGCGAAAAGCTGTAACAGTTTGGTCCACCGACTGAGCCCCAACTAAGCATGCGCGCACCCGTGTACAACTCCGATGTTGCAAGGAAACCTCAGTTAATCGCTACACGGATGCGTTATGGAACATTGCTGTTCATCTGACCGGGTTATCATCCATCAAATATTTTGACAGTCCCAGCGAACGGTGACACGGTGAGCTGCAGCACGAGTTTCAGGAGTGGTTGTGAACATACTGCTGGCCATGGAACCTGTGTTGCAGCTTTAATAAAAGAAATCGTTCTTCGGTTTGCACAGCACTTACCGCTTGCTAAAAACACCGTTGACCACGCAGCCGACAGATAAACCAACAAGACCCTCATCGTTCGTAGAGTAGCCTTCGGACAGCCCAAAACGGATTCTGGGTACTGATCATAAATCTGTGCTTCATGAAACCACGATCATACCACACAATGTATAAACTTAAATCACTACCCCATTGTAGATCATATCACAGGCTAATCTTTGCTATCGGTACTTTGCCTACTGCTATTTCTTCTGGACACATACAGTTGACACGCCGCTAAAAGTTCCAATCCACGTCTGCTTCGTTTTATTGTTCACTGAGCCTAATCATGCAATTCTGTTTGAATTGTGCAGGCGCTAGTTGCTTGGCTTTCGCTTAAATGGCCCGGTGCCTGTTCTATTCTTTCAGATGTCAGTCATCGGCACACTGCGTAATCTACTTAGATTAGTTAACTAGCGTTTGCCATTCGCTCACCGCTATCCGAACCGATCTTTTCCTCCGTTATCTAGGACCAAACTGCGTTTCCTTCATACGGGGTCAAAACAATCCTGCGTTATTCATCCGCCATTTGTGATTTGGTAAATTGGCGTGTGTGATGATCGATTAGCTGTCATATTACTGGAAGGTCGGCAGCAGCTTGCTCCTCTAAATCTCAATTTGTCTGTCTGTACTAAATGAAGTCATCAAACCCAGCGATCATTCTTGAACTGTACTTCTTCCGCTGGAATTTTCTGTTGCTCCTATAAGTTGAGCAAATTTTCAAGCACACAAAAGCACTTGGAATAAAGGACTATGATCGACGTCCATCAAAGTATTCTATCAACTCAGTTTTATTAAAAATAACGATTCAGATTTACAACCTCCTTCTGGGCCCTAGTCTCCCTATCATATCTTTATAAGACGTCTGCCACCCTTGGCTAGCAACTGCGACATATCTATTTTGATGATCGAAAAATCTAATGTTATAAACGTCCTAGTTGGGTTTCGACTGTACTGATCGGAACGGACGAAGTCCATCACTCACTGATTCCCAGAAGCAGAGTAACCGAGCGGACTCGAGTTGGAACTGCTAGTGTCTTCAGCCCGCAGACGTGAGCTCGTAACTGAGTAGGTAGAAGGAACACGTACACGCTACTCAACTGTAATGAGACCCACAGAAAGAAGACTGGTCAATAGTAACAGTGCTTTACCGACTAGACCAGACTATACTAGACTAGACTAGAACCGTGCTTTTTACCCCTTCATACTTTTAGTTCACTAAACCAGTAGTAAGTGTATGAAGTATGAGGGAAGGAGTAGGTTGTTCAGCACATAAGTTGCAACGTAGTAGCCCTTTTCCCATCTAAAGATCGGTGGGTTGATGTGGCCATGACATTGGGCACATCACAGATTTTTGGTGTGCTCGGTATCTAAGGGATTGGGAGGAACACAGTTCAGAGGAAGACTGTTGACTTGAGGACAACATTGTAGATATGATGGTGACACAGGGGCAAGTTCAGTGGAAACTGTGCGGCATACGTTGGCGGCGTTCTCACTAAATACTGAATACTGAAATTAGAGAGCGAGAAGATATAAATATGTGTTGCTCCATCGCAATTAGATCGGGCACCCGAAGGAAATCACGCCGCTGTTCTTGCGCGGTTTCAGGTGCGTTCCACCTGTAATCCTCAAAATGGGCATTGAGGAAACGTTTAAATTCCGAAACCGATTTCGCCTCGACTAGCGTCTCCGACAACCTATTCCAATAGTTCACCACTCGATGCTCGAAGTATAGTGGGTGGACGATACGCTTCAAATCTGGTACCACTAGTTCGTACCGGTGTCCGCGTGTGCTGCATGGTGCGCGAACGTGCAGCAGCGGTTTCAACAAAGGGCAGTGGCTCAGGTGCAATATCCGATGCAATATCTGATGAGATCGACTTGAAGCCGGCGATATGATTGGGTATAAAGCCCTAGTCTCCCACATCAGTCTTCGTACTGCATACCCCATAAAACGGGGATGATCCGCGTAGCTATATGCTGAAGCCGTCCCTATTTCCGCATCTCACCTATTGTGATCGGATAATATGCGGGTGAGCCGTATTAAAGTCGTATTAAATTCTTATCATGGAAGCGAGTGGGCAAGTGGCAATCACTTCAGAACAAGTGCAAAGCTGTGTTTAAGTGTCCAAAGCAGGCGTAGTCCTTTTACGTACAGTCTGGTCGTGTTGTTGACGCACTTCAGGTCACAGCATGAGAGTACACCCAGATGATTTACGGAACTTGTGGGATACTGTGGTTGGTCGGCTACGGTGTAAATACGCCCATTACCATCCTTCCCCAGACTCATTAATGACAACTTGACCGGGTTGACCGGTAGATCAACTTCTGCAGACCACTGGGATCGGCGGTTGAGGACCTGCTAAAGGACGTCACGGTCGTTGGGAAATCAATACCCTGCAAATCTTCAGGTAGTCTGCAAACAATGCGTAGGGCGACCGAAGAAGCTAAGGTACTTTGTTGAGGTGGATTAGGAACAAAACGGGCCCCAGTACTGTGCCTTGTGGCACTCCACTGGTGGATGGGAGCCATTCCGTTGGGTGGTCATCCACCTGTGGATGTTGTGGAAAACTGTCGGGGCCCAAATAAGAATTGGAAGCCGACAAAAATGAAAGTTTGTGTACAGCATGTTAGCAAACATATAGTAGAGGCATGTGGGTCAAACCCGGATTAAATTTACAGCTAGCGCAGGAGAACAAACGAATCTGCAAAAACCACTAAGCAGCATCATTGATGTTGGCTCAAGTAGACTACAAATGAAATAATTTTAACGTAGCCATATTAGGAAGTATGTCGCATAGCGGACTGAGGATTGGTGGTGGGTTCTTTAAAGCCTAGTTTTATACAAAGAGTTCAGCATGGTAATCTATCCCGTCTGCCAACAAATGAGTAAAAAGGAAAGCAAGAGAATAGTTGTGTCCACCTGAAAGACCCCTGAACATGGGATCAGCCAAAGTAACTGAGTCAGCAGCCAGAATGACTTTTTCACCAGTAGGATCGAGAGGATACGTCGCGTGTTGCAACAAACCTATATGACCAGTGGTAACCGCTCATGCATGCTCTGAGCATGTCTGAGAAACTGACAGCCAACGCGATTCAAGTAGTGTTACTAACATCTGAAACGCACATAAGGAGCAGTCAGTAGACCGGCGACAACCTCTCTACTAATACGCACCGAAGATGCCGCCTCAAATCGTAACGAAACTTCTGCGACTAAGTGGCCAGCTCGACAAACATACTCACATTCCCACTTATATATGTTTATGGTTGTTTCTACGTTTGCTTTTATAGTAAAGTGGGCATACTGCTCAGTCTGTATCACTTCATTATTCGTGATTTTTGTTGATAATAGCACAGTGGTACATTTTATGACTACATAACCAGTTTCTAAATCAGTCACTCTCAGAGTGCTTGTTCGGCTAATCTATATGTGCATCGTTTCTCATGAAAGACATCGGTCCTGAAGATCGGCGGTTCCTTGTTTCAACATCGTTCATAGCACATCTAATCATCTACGAATCCGCATTTCGGATACCAATTTTCGGCTAGCCATTGAAAAACATAAGCTTTCGCTTAAGTATATATATCGAATCTTAAAGGCCTTCCATCCGGTACTTCACAGTCTTCCCCGTAACGCCTCAGATAACCACTGAACGATTCAATTTGTTGAGCGCACTTTCGGGCAGTGAATCAACGCATTCTTTGGGTGCGCAGGTACATCATACCAGGTGTAACTTGCAAAGCGGAAAGGTACACACCAATTGTAAATAATGATCCAAAACGATACACAATATCACAATTGATAATCTACCGGAACTAGGTTAGTGGTGTTGACAGCTTACCACTGAAGAGAAATGGACCATGTTTTTCCTTACTGATCTTCAAATAAGACAAAGTGTAGGGCTTCGTGTAAGAAGCTAGGCGCTCACCTTGCTAAGGCCAATAAAATAAATTTTGACGTAAGTTTTTCTATGCCGAAAAAGGATGTGAGAGGTTTTGAACTATTATGGTTATTGTTCTAGGCACAAGTAATTCACTAAGTCAAAAATGGTCTCTGAGAGCACGTCTGTGTGAGCGACATCGCTTACCGATCTTACTCATAAGTTACATATGAGTCAGCGCTTGTCTTGTTCCCTACTTTTGGGTTTAGTTGACTTGCAGTACTGCAGGTACTACTTTCCAAACGATGTTAGCCCGATTTGCTTGACCAAATCTGCCTAAGCAAGTGAAGCACCAGCAGCATTCCATACTACTGTTAGTAGGACGCGGAGTTACACCGAGCCAAGTAAAAATGACTCACGATTAACTATCGTAACACCATCTTTACTTAAACAGAGGTATGTATATCGCTGGAGATTTCCTTGCAGCAGCTTCTAAACCAGATTGTCCTCCACAAGCAGGGAGAAACACAAAGTGCCCCATTAGTACTCCATCGGTTTCTTTAGGAATCAAACCCATGACCTGGAAAGGCTTGTACCACCAGCGCACTCATCGGTGACTAGATCAAAATATGCGCCCAAGCAGCCTCTAAATGATGCGTCGTGCACAGTTGCTGTTAGGTGCCAAACCTGTTCTCTGCAACGTTCATAAGTTGCATCGCAGCAGCGGATGAGACGGTACACCACATTTAGCTTGTGAATATGATGATTCGCCGCTGCCACCAGGGCTCAGTGAATAAGCTGCTGGCTAGCGGTGAAAATCGCTAGTGAGCTTGGGTTCGCTTTTTTATGGGGCGAAAAGCTGCACACTTCTGAAGAGACCTAAATGGACGAAACGGCCTTGTAGTGCTTTTTCACACATGCCGAGTACTATCTGACTTGGAATGCGCTGCGAAGAATACTCTAGTTATTTACAGCAATTATCCCTGCTCATCTCAGCATGGTGTCCATGGCCTACACTCGCTGTTGGCCCTGCACAAGGAGGACACACCAAGTTTTCTCCGCGTCCGCTTTTTTGTTGCTGAAATCGATTTTATCTATCGTTTCGCTCCACTGCTGCCAATGCGTGCGTGAAGACTCCCGTCACAGTAAAATTTTCTTCCGGGCTGCTGCTTAACCATGACACAGTATATGCGCCCAGGTACAGTATGGAATCTTAGCGAATTGCGCAGCATGGTCGACTGACATGCGTGCACAGTGCATAGCGGTCTGTCAAAATGAATGACAGACTAGCGAGAACTACCAGTCTCTGTATGGGCTACTGGCGTTGGCAACACGATGGACAACAGTCCGCCGAACTTCCTTTAGTCGCGTTGTTAAGGCTCAAAACTTTTGATAAGTGATGATCAAATGAAAAGAATAGTAAAACAAATTAGCATAGCCTCTGCTATCTTACAATTGATTGTCTGAACGAACTATTGATACGATACATGGGCACGTGTTCATTCCATGATGAACATGTGTTTAGCGCAGAATCAACAAAGCTACGCTGTGTCAGGTATGGGTGGGTGAGAACGCATAAAAGCCTGTCCGGCTAGCGTACAATTGAATCGTATGCTATGGTAACCAATCAATGATGCTCACACCCCAGTTCACTTGATTCATAGAGATGCAACCGTCACAGTTTGGAGTTTTCTGCTCAACCGTAGCGCTGGCGTTGTCCAAAATTCGACTCAGCTGTGCTAGCTATACCTGAAGAGCGCTAACGATGGGAAGTCAATTCATAGAGATCAGTGCCAAACATGCTGTTCAATGCAAATATTCACTTTTCCACAAATTATCTACAGTTGGTACTAGTTGATATCCGGTAAAATGTAGTCTATTATTAGTCTTCTGCTAGAAGACCATGATAATAGGTGGCTTAACAGCGAAGAAGACGGAAGTAAGAAAAACCGAGTTTAGCATTTTGCTCCATTCTTGAGCACTTCTGCGCCAGAAAAGGAGAAAATCCGTTTACGTACGTTTTCTTTAAACATAAGGGGGTGAAAATGAGCTCTTCGCATAGATGTTTCGTCATGAAATGTACTTAGCGTGTCGACTAATTGGGTTCTAATTCATGTGCTATTTAGATTAAGTAAACGGGATGTGTGAATGGATGAGCGACGTTTAATCAGCGAAGCATACTCTCTACGTTAAAGTCCCTGGATTAAACACATGAACTTTGGCATCCAATTACGAGCGATGGAAGTCATGTTGTACTGGATAAGGTGTCTGCCCATTTTTCCGCTGATGGCTCGACTTAGTCGGTCTCTGGCTTGTAATTTTTAGTGTTGTGGTTTCTGTCTTCTCTTGAGGCATCCGATCGTTTGATGTCATTTCCAATGTAAAAGCCTTAGTTCACTGGTTTACTCCTGAAAACTGATAATCCCCACCAGTTTGTATTCAAGCTCTTCCACTTAATGCGAGTAATTATCGCACTTCCCTTAACGCCTATCTATGAAGATGTGCGTGTACACAATATAATGTAACGCTTAGATTTCTATTAGCGAAAATTGAGCTGATTGTTGCACAACTGCACAACCAGAGCAAGCACGCATACTGTTCCTAGAAAGTATCCCCGTCAGTGAAGGACTGGGGGCACTGATAGAAAAGTCAGATCTGCGAGAGGACTGAGTACTGAATAACAGAAATAGAGTACTAGAGGATGCATATCTGTGTTGCTCTATCGTTAAAGTATGGAGCACCCGAAGGAAAGAACAACGCCTAATACTACACATTTTCAACATAGTTCGGCTGCGCGATATACTATGAAATGTATTACTTTGGCCTGTTCTCCATTTTAAAATCTTTATTTCAAATCACGAATAGCATTTATGGCCAAATCAGATTAACTGGTTTGGAGCACATACTGTCCACATGGTAGTGAACTGGAAACTATTGAATAAATAAATGAATTTTTATTCTCAGCTAGGCGATGTACGCCATTAAAGACATAATCATACTAATAGTACAACAATTGAGCAAGAAATATGCAATAGTACAATAGGATTTTCATATATGTGGATCCATACATTTAGGTATGGAGGTAAGTATGTTTCTTGTGTTTGTAAATGTGTTACTGTCCTTGTGCATAAGTTCAATGGCGCCGCGGGTGTCTGAAGAAATGTTTGACGTCTATGGATCTGATAAGCTTGTTAGCGTAAGCTTGGGCAGTGACTTTATTTAGTGGCGAGTCACATCCGCCACTTCACAGTGTTGTCAAGCAGACATTTGCGGCTTTTTATGCGGAGAAGGCTTGCCAGTCGAAAACCCACCACGTCCTGGAACACTGCCGCCGAATTATTTGCTGGAACGGGTTAAACCCGAACCACCCAGCTGGCACCACGTGGAAGTTGTTCGGCTAGCCAGGTATACGATTTTACAAGCTGCTACAAGCAGTGCCAGCAGCTGTGGGAATTGGACATAAATGATAATAAACAGTTTTAAGTTAGCCCATCTCCCATAAGTTTTTAATCTTAGCAACGAAGCAGATCTACTTGTCCTTCGTATTATTGGAGCGGAAAAAGATTATACGGACAGTTTGGGTCATAGTAGTGTTGAAGTACGAATGAATTCGTTGTTTTGTTGATTACATTTCACGATGGGTGAACTTGTTGAGCAAGTTGTCATCATCTTCAGTGCCCCTCTAATGGAAATGTTTCGGAACATATGGTTGTTGAACCAAATTGCTTCAATCACAACCTTAAGCGCCACTGATGTGATCCTTGCAACTTGGTATGTTGCATACCAAATAGTTGTAAGAATTTACACCCTACGAATATATTCAAAAGAACCTTGCCGAACTAATTACTTCATGCCCAATGGACCAAACCTCCAAAACTCAATAACACCTTCGGAACGATTAACATACATTTCTATCAATTGCTTCCGAGAAATATGTCAGTATTATCCGACCATTGTACGCGCCTAGCTCGGGCAGAGTGAGGGCTTATGGCAAGCTGTCGTCGCCCTTTAATATCTCCAGCCGTGTGAGACAAGGATGCCCGCTGTCACCTTTCCACTTCAACTTCGCTATTGATGAAGTCATGGAAATCGCTTTTACAAGACACGACTTAGAATGTGTGGATCTGCTCTCAGAAGAACGATTTTTGACTTAGAATATGCCGATGAGATCGCCCTAACCTGTGACAGCTCAAAAAGGTGCCAAGCGGCACTGGACAGATTAGCAATGGCTGTCCGTCACTTCGGGCTTTACTTCGTACCCTCGAAGTGCAAAGCGTTCCTCCAAGATTGGCATGGTCCGTCTCCTACGTTGACCGTTGGTGGGGATCAGCTAAAAGTCGTTCAATGATTTAACTACTTGAGAAGTTGTATCAGCGCCCGTGGGGTGAAAGATGAGATGAGAAGCTCGAGGCGCTTTTGCTAGTCTTCGCCACTTATGGCACCGGCACGACATCACTCCCACCCTGAAGAGTAGAATATACAACATATCGGTACATTCTACCCTACTGTACGATTGTGAAATCTGGCCCCTTAGAGCAACGGACATAAAGAGGCTAGTTACTTTCTACCACCGACACATCTGCAGTTTGGCTCATATCTGGTGGGAACACCGGGTGAGCAGCAAGCGTGTTCGACGTCTTGTTTACAGCACAGGAAAAGGAACTGAACCGCTCAGCACCGTTATTTCACGCACCAGGCTCCGATGGCTGGGCCACGTGTTACGCATGTCAGCCCACCGGCCCCCGCTACGTGCGTTGTTTGCGCGCCGGGGGGTGTGGATGGAAGAAGAGGAGGAGTGGCCAAGCGATGACTTGGTCAAGGGGAATGAAGACCCGCGCTTCGGAGCTGGCCTCGGTTGGCGCTTCACGGTTTCCTGGTTGGAGTCCGTACGACGATGAACAAGTTTGGTTTGATACACTTGCTGATATGGCAAGGAGCCGACTTCAGTGGCGTTCGTACTTTGAGTTTCTTTGTCCCACCCCATCCAATCACTATCTCACTATTCAGCTTTTTATAATTTTGCATATAAATTGTTCATTTTTGCTGCGCAGTAGCCGGTTAGTAGCTTACCGGAACGATGCTTATCCGTTACCGGTAGCTCAGCCGCCTTGCAACCGCTGCATATTTTTCTCTTTTACTTCTTCTTTGTCTTGTGGCACAGTAGCTGAGGTGTTTGCCACCTCTAGCTAACGTGTATAATGACGATGATGATGATCAATTACTTCCCAATGATGTGCTATACCATTCGTGTAACGCCTTTAGCAAAAATAATCTTGTAACAACCATTGCAGTCAAGAGAGATTCAGTCCTCTGTAGCACCTTTTACACCAACAAACTCAACAGTAACTTACAGTCCAGTAGAAGTTAGACGTTAACCTAAACGCCTTTCCACCTTGGTGTTCGGTCAATGATCATTGCCCGGTTTTAGGTACATACGATTAATCGAAACACCATTGGAAAACACTCATTGTGCTTGATCAGAACAGCGCAATTCAACTGCTGCTTCAGTGATGTTGATCGGAATGATGGAACATTTTCCGCACCAATGACAGGCGTGCTACTGAAGCTTGTGATCAATGACTGGCCGATGCTTGATAAGCACTTTGTCATTAGCCAACGCAACTGACCCCTTCCGCCCCATTTTCTCCAAAATAGTTTGTCTCACGGAAGACAATCGAGAGGCACTTCAATGCCAAGGACATCTGCTCTAGTGATTAAGCCCCATAAGCAAACGGGACGAATAGTTTGGAGAAATACCAGATCATTTGGTGAGCAATTGTATTCAAGTTTGTTAACATTTTTGGTTGATTTCCATTGTTTTACCCCTATACATGGTTGTAACTGTCTGAAGATGAAGCACCGAAACCCACTGTTCAGCAAATGGTCTCGTTGCTCTCGGAAGTTAAATCGGAGTTTTCAGCTAACTAGTAGGGTACAAAACGGTTTACAAGAAATCTAAAATCTACGTTGGCTGATTTTAGTTAGAAAGATTTCAACCCACTTGTTGATTTTAAATGCAGACGGTTGCAGTGCATTTACGTAGACAACTCGATGTTTCTGGGGTGCTTTCAGTGCTTCTTGAAACTTTTGTAGATATGCACCTTCGCGGTTCTCCAGAATTGAAGCAATCTTGTCAAAGTAACCACTTCTAAGTGTGCAAATTCTCCCACAATGGACTGCAAAGTCATAGCTGTGACACTTAGATCAACTTTTACCACTTCCTCAGACCAGCCACATTTAACATCTTTGAAGATAGTGTTCCCTAATTTTTATAAGATGATGTTGACACAGCGTTATTGATCACAAAAGAGCTGTTCACTGAACAAAAGTAGCTTAAATTTGAATTTTCAGATGACCCTATCTTGGAGGATGTCTACATGCGACACGACTAACTTTGCTTTAAGGGCTTCATCGTTTGGACGGCAGTAAGCTTCTAAGTAAGCGCACTTGTCTCAGTATAAATTAAAAACTACTAAACGTTTCTATGCCATTCAGCATTTCGAGGAATAACACGACAGCAGATACAGTCCAATCTGCTATAGCGACCACCTGTCTATGGCGACCTGCCAAAAACATCCCCAAGGTTTGCTCCTATGAGTAACGCCCCTATGTGTGAACCTATCCATGACGACCACCTATCCAAGGCGAACACATTTTGTCGGTCCGTTGAGTGATCGCCTTAGACAGGTTCGACTGAATTTTAGTACATCAGCTCAAAACGCCCAGGTGCGTAACGCGTGATCTGGGAGTACAGAGGACCATAGGAAGAGGTTAGTACTTTGAGCAGTTCCATGGTTAATAGCTATCTATATTACTACGAATTTCTAAAAGGCTACAGATGTATTGCTCCGTGTTGGCTTTTCCACAAAACTCACAATACAAACATACAACAGAATACACCGAATTCAGTAGTCGAAATAACGACAACTGACTCAGAGGGATTTAGCTGTTCCTGCGTCTGGTCAAAACTTATTTCACACTCTATCATGGCTAGACATTGATCCCGCTTATTAGGCCGTAAAGGATTTTTCATTTTAAACGAGTGGAAAAGGTTTTGCTTGTTTTGTCCGATTGCGGTATCTAGGTTTCGGTATCTTACCCATTCGATCCCTGTTCTTACCTTAGCACCCAATACTTGAATATTCAAAGGTAAGAGATGCTGCGTAAATATTCCATAGAAAATGGAACAATGGAACAATTGTGTATTACGGGTAAAAGAGCACTGCTTAACAACTCCCGTGGGGTGGAAATTACAGAGAAAATAAAAGTTCCTGATATGATGGAAAACGTTTTAGTGAACTCACCATAGATTTGTGTAAAAGAATCCTGTTCGCGCATTAAAATAAAAGTCCATTATTCCGTTGGTTGGGAGTTTGGAAACATACCGTTTTATTGCGTCCTGACTAACAAGTCGCTTTCTTACTATCGTCAGATAGGGGACAGGAACGACGTAATTTGAGATAGCACTCCGTGGCTGAGACACTAGGAGGGTGGGAAAATTTTCTACGGCAATCTAGCCGGTTATACTGCATGGTCAGTTTCGGAGGATAACTTCTTAGTTTAGTGTTGTGGTTCAGTTCCAGCAGCTGGCGGCAATTGTGGTTTGGGTGCTTCAGAATCTGCTAAACCATTATGACACCCCACCCCACCCCCTCACAAACACCGATATCAACTGCTGTGCATTCTTAATGGCTCCACTGCTAGCTGTAGGGCAGATGAAAGAGGCCCCTAACGTACATGGCTGCCGTTCGTTGAGGAGTTTCGAGAGCAACAAGATCCTGTTTCTGCCACGGCTGCCACGCCTGGACAGCATATTTCACATGTGGTCGCACGTAGATGTCAAGCATTTGGGTGAAGACTGAGGGTTCAAACGGACGGAACGGTATACGAAGAAGGCCAAAGTGTTGATTGCCAGTACTTGAGACCTTCTCTGCTTGTTTTGCACATTCGAAATTTTACTGTACCAGTACACCTAAATCCCGCTCCTAAGAGGCCTTCTGGAAGTTGTGGTCTCCAAGCTTGTACACGCGCATCGGCTGGTGACGCAGATGATTCACCTACCACTTAGATGTGTTTACTTGGAGTAGATTCCTCTTTGACCATTCATAAATGCAATCCAGGTCATGTTGGATTAGATCGTAATCTTCCTTGGCATTAATGACTTACCATCTGTTGATGTTATCGGCGAAAGCAGTAACTTGGAGGAGATAATTGTTGTCAGCTCGTTGTTAAGAGTCAGGAATAAACGCGATCCCAGTACCGAGTCCTGTGAAACACCACATTCCACGTCAATCACATTAGAGTGATCTCCCAACACGCACTTGAATCCTAGGTCGGTGAATAAATTTGTCAGCCCAACGAAGAACAGGATCTCCAATTCCCTAGCTCTGTAGCTTGTGAAGTAGGATGCTGTGATCCAGACAGTCGAAAGCTTTGAAGAAGTCCAGGTAGATGACGTCAACTCCAACCTCACAATCAGTCATTTCCCTCCAACTACCTCTTGCATTCAGCAGGCTGGTGGTGCATGACCAGTGTTGACGGAAGCCATGCAGCTCCGGTGTCAAGATGTCGCATATTTCCAGATAGTCCATTAGAATCTCTGCGACGACGGTTTCTATCACCTTCGCGAGCACAAGGAAGAGGGTCACTGATCCATAGTTTGCAGGTTCTGAACAGCTACCTCCTTGAAAATTTGGGGTGATAATGCCACGATTTCACATAGTGTGAACTTGCTGTTCCTCGAAGCAAGTTTAGAAGAACTGTTAGAGTGGTTTAGCTAGCTAGGTGGTCGAAGCCTTCACTGCTTTCTGGCGAATATCGTCGGCTCCCAGAGAGCTATGGTCGCACATTGAGAGTAACTTCCTAAGCACAATTGATGGGTTGAAAATTACATGGTTGAACAATGGAGTCGCTAATGTCCATGACATTATGGTGCAGGCAGAAGCAGTGAGTTCGAAAATTGCGGCGTATTGTAGCTGCAGGGCATTGGCTGCTTCTTCGGTGCCTTGTACTCTACCGCTTGTTGTGAAAAATGGAGGGATGCCATGCTTTATTTTTCGAAGACGGTTGACATGCCTATATGGCATTTTGTTGTTTGCCAGGATTTTTTTTGGCTAGGCACTGTTGATAAGTTACTTTGTCCTCACGGACAACTGTGGTGCAGTAGTTGCGGTAGGTAAGTAAGTTGCCCCAAGTCTCTGGGTCTGGGCAGGCCTTGTAGACACGCCATACTACATTCCATTTTCCCATCCATTGTTAGCAAACTACGAACTGTGTACACTTTTGCGGAACGAAGGAGCTTAGTTGCCTGTGCTCTTTGGACCACGTAACTCAGTCTTTAAAGGAACTCTGACCAACCTTTGCCAAAGGAATTGACGTTCGAGAACTCCCAAGCAGATGCCTTGACGAATTCTGTTGGGACGTGATAGCGTGTAATTGCGTGACTTACTTCCGAGTCTTCAGATAGGCACTCTATATAACAAACATCCTTCAACGTTCTTACTACATAGTTGTTGAGATCTAATGAACTCTATATCAATAACTTATTAATCATGAGCTCTTCATTTGTAAGCACAAGGTCCAGTATGGACGGTTTGTTTGATTTCCTGATTCCAGTGGAGGTGGTGACAGGATTTTACAAGGGAATATTAGTAAGAAGTTAATGCAAGTCTGTTTTGCACTGTTCAGTGGACGATGCTAATACCTCCAGTTTGTGTACATTGAAGTCACCGGCGATGATAATATGGTTGCACCTAGGGCGCGTTACCCTATTCAAGGCACGTATCAAGCGGGAATCTACTTCCGGATTGGACGTTGAGGGACGGTAAACGACAGCTACAAGACATGCGTTGTTGTGTCTTAGTCGCAGACGGCACCAGAGTGAATCGATAACATGAGTTTCCGGATCATCAATTATTGCATATTGCAGGTCAATGTGGTAGTAGAGAAGAACCCAACATTCTCTGCTGGGACAGTTGTTCCCGATGAGTGACATTCCTTCTATCTTAAACTCAGCATCAGCAACTTCTTGGTGTAACCAGAGTACGATAATGAAAACTAGGTCCAAGTATTCGCGACCTGAAGTAGCTGAAGTTCGGTAGGTTTGATAAGAAGCCCTTGGGCGTTAGCGTACCTACATGAAATTTCCTCGGATTTCAGCAATGTTTCTGTGGTTGTGCAACTCATTTGTGAATTCTCGTCGATCAGTGAGTGGCCCACAACTAATCTTTTATCGGTTGGTACTTCTCAGTTGCTTCGACGCCTTATTCATCGACTGCGTAAAAGGTCCCAAATCTAGGCTTCTACGTACAACATAAGGTGTCTGGTCACTGTCTTCATCAACAGGTTTTAAGAGCTCATCAGACACATTTCTGGCGCCCTATTCTATTACAGTTAACAACAAGTTTCGTTCTTGTGGTGATAGATAATCTTTGGAGGGCATAACCCTCGCCGCTTTCACCCGAAGCTCTAATGGCAGCCTGAAGCAAAATATGCTTTTCAGCAGCCTTGCTACCATATGTTACAACAGTAGGACAACCCTCAACACTCTTGGTAGTTCAGTGAAGTGCATTGACGTGACACACATTTCGCTAGCACGTCATCCAAGGAGAGTTTTGCACGAATATAACCCCATGGTTCCTTAGCATGAGTTGGTATTCCATGCTCATCTCATGCTCCAGGTTCAGTTACGCAGTAAACAAGAACGGTTCTGGTTAAAGTTCCCTGGTCTACTCATTATCATCATCATTACACACGTCAGCTAGAGGTGGGAAACAAATCAACTACTGTGCCGCATTACATAAATGAAAAAGAAACAAAAATGTTGCATGCCAGCTGAGCTATCAGTAACGGATAGGCATCGTTCCGGTAAGCTACTAGCCGGCTACTAGGAAAAAAAGAAATTATTATGTTTTACGCTAAGAAATGAGATCGTAGGTGGAGGGGGGAGGGACAAAAGGGATGGGGAGGGACAAAGAAACTCACAGCACGAACGCCACTGAGGTCGGCTCCTCGCCATATCAGCAAGTGTATCCAGCCAAACGTGTTCACCGTCTTTTGGACCCCAACCAGAGAGCCGTGACGCTCCAACCGAGGCCAACACAGAAGTGAGGGGCTTCATTCCTCTGGACCAAGTCATCGCTTGGCCACCCCTCCTCTTCTTCCATCCACACCCTCGGCCCGCAAACAACGCACGTCACAGGAGTCGGTGGGCTGACATGCGCAACACGTGGCCCAGCCAGCGGAGCCTGGTGCGTGAAATAACGGTGCTGAGCGGTTCAGATCCTTTTCCTGGGCCATAAACAAGGCGTCGAACACGCTCGTTACTCACGCGGTGTTCCCACCAGAAGTGAGGCAAACTGCGCAGGCACCGATGGTCAAACGTAACTAGCCTCTTCATGTCCGCCAATCTTAAGGGCCAGGTTTCGCAACCGTACAGTAAGGTCGAACGTACCGCTGCATTGTACACTTTACCCTTCAGGGCGAGAGTAAGGTCGCGCCGCCGTCATAGATGTCGAAGGTTAGCAAAAGCACTTCAACCTTTTGCTATATGGTTCGTGATCTCGTTTTCGATCCCAAGGGCGCTGATACAACTTCCCAGGTAAGTGAATTTCTGAACGATTTCTAGCTGATCCCCACCAAGGGTCAGCGTAGGAGGCGATCCCTGCCAATCTTGGAGGAACGCTCTGCGTTTCGAAGGTGCAAAGCAAAGCCCGAAGCAACTGACAGCCAGTTCTAATCTGTCCATCGCGGCTTGGCACGTCTGGGAGCTGTCACAGATGAGGGCAACGTCGTTTGCATACTCAAAGTCGAGAAGTCATTCTCCTGGGAGTAGCTCCACACCTTCCAAGTCATGTCCTGTAAATGCAATCTCCATGACTTCGTCAATAGCAAAGTTGAAGAGGAAAGGTGACAGCGGGCATCCTTGTCTCACACCGCTGGAGATATTGAAGGGTGGCGACAGCTTGCCCCTGGTCTACTAAGCTGTAGTAAATTCGATCACCTTCACCCCATGGGATGTCTGGAGAGAGATAGATGGAGCAGTGTTTATTTCTGAGTCAATCTAACGACAGTAGAACTGATTCAACCTCTGTGGTGAAGTTAAAAACATAACGCGCAAAAGTCTTGGCTCGTCGTAATGATTAGGGTTGGAGTGCCGCGTAATTCCCACTAGATGTACTAGTTTAAATACAGTCGGGAAGTTGGACAAAGCCTTGCATATAGTTACTCCGCTCGAACTGAGAACCGTATTTGCAGCATGGGAGCCGCCTGTGATAGTAGAACAGCAATCAATTTTCTGGGATATTGCATTCTTTTTGCTTACGGTGTTACCAGCCGTTGCCCTCAGGAGTACTCACTTGGGAGACTTGGATTGAACAGTTCGCTAAGCTTATTTCGCTGATCGGCATTTCCTCAAACTTGACTGGTAGCTGGTTGTGCTTCTGAGATAATATGAGCAGGCTTTTTATCAGTAGGATAAAAGTACATTTCACACTACCATAACGAATCTGGTTTGTTTACTAACTTGGCTTGGCTAGCTTTCACTCGGACACATTTAGCATGAACAACCTTTCAGGTTGCGACATGAAAGGCTTACTTTGACAATTATGGCACATGATCCACATATGTCTTTAACCTGAGGCACCCTAGACATTGTGCTGGTTGCACGAATGTTACGAACGATTTGAATGCCTTATCGTTGATGGTTAACAGTTGTTCTCCTGTTTCTGACATTTATGCCAGGGTCACAACGGTCATCTCGCACCTGTGTGATTGTAACTGTCCTTTCTGGCGTGCAGGTCAAATGCGTCAGGGTGCCCGTGAAGCAGACCACACTAGGATGGCACAGTAAAACCTTGACTTGTTACTGTAGGATGTCGCTCAACTGCCAACTGATGTCCTCAATAAACGATGCAGCAAGCAAATTAGACCATTGAACAACAAATGAGACGTGTTTCTAGCTCCATACTATGTACCACACAACCGGTGCCGCAGAAGTCTATGCCCCTCAAGTTAAGAAAGCACGACTAGTACTGGAAACCAGGCTGACCGCTTCACTCCCCGCAACTTCAAGCAAAAAGGAACGCTTACTGCAACAGTCACTGAACCTTTGAAGGGATCATTTTGAACCATGCGTTGCGTGAATAAGTTGCTTCACACAACTTCTTGCTGCAAAGTGAAGCAATCACTTGCACAGGACTGGATAAACCTGCTCTACTACACAGCACAACCTACTAACTATCCACCAATCACACAGTGGTATTTCCAAGCACTCCATTGAGCGCTTCTCAGTTTGGCCAAATAACTAGTACCGTTGAGTGCAACTATCAGGTAGAAAACGATTAGTACTGTAAGTGTTTCCGCGTGCCTCGAAGCAATGTGGTAACTCGACAGGAAAACAAAAATGGAATCAGTATCGAACTGTACTGTCAAACCATAATTTCTGGAGTGTTTACTACCTGACGACTGGCTTACGCTTTCGGTGCAGTAACTGCCGCCGATTTCTGCGGAGTGCTACTGCGGCAGTCTCTTGTTGACAGAAATAAATTGTCTCCTGTACTGGCCGGTGACCTGACACAGCCGTGAATTGATACCCCGTAAGGAGAAACGAAGCTCAGAGAATGTACTGTTGCCGCGCGAGCGTTTCAAATTTGGCGCCGTGTGTGCACGTGTGCACGTGTGAATCGACTGTGAAAACAAGGTGTCACAGCCTGCTAACCAACTCTCAAAAGAGGGGATATGTAAGCATAATATCTGTCAGAAATTCACATAGGAAAGGGAAGAACAGACTCGAACAGATAAGGTTGACCAATTTGCAAAAAACTATTTTATCGTTCATTTATTCCGGTCATTGTCTACGCACTATGCAGTAGATTAAGAAACCACTGAGACTGAGAAATGATGATTTGACCCTACCAACTGCTATAGGAACGATGTATTCTTATTGACAAGTAGAACTATGGCTTTTTCTCACTTCAGTTTTTCGATGTATTTTCCATTTACACCTCTTCTGTTGCACAAGAGAGTGTCTACAGCTTTTACGCAGACAACACTAACCTTTGTTGCATTAAAATTAAGATGAAAAAATTCTCACCAATAAACCTTTCCACCGAAAGGCTGTTGCGCTTACAGGTCAACCAGTTATGCAATATGAAATAAAGGAAATTTATTCCTGCAAATTTTACATGCAACGCTGATCACAATTTTCATTCTGCATCTGTGCACAGGAATGTGCGAATGGATTCAACGGTCAAACTGAACCATCACGCTTCCGAAAGCATTTCCTCCGCGATACGCAGTGACCACACGCTTACAACAATGGACACGAATACAAAAGTAACCAATTCCCTGTTGTCTTCGGTCAACCCAACTCCCGTTCCTTGTGGTCAGTGTACCACTGCGCAGCCGGTAATTATTACGACCCCGGCGTTGCAGCTGGCGCAGCTTGCTCATTCCGGTCACGTAGTAGTTGGAGGTTCACGGCCTACCCACGCTTTAATACAGGGTTCCGGAGTTCCAGCTCTGTTCGATACCCTCATCCATAGAGGTTTGCCATCTCGTTCCGCTCTGGTTGCTGCTTCCAACCTACGTGAGGTCCAAACACTGCCGCGGTCCATGGACCATGTGATACACCAAACAGGACAGAGGTACCAACCCGTTGTGTTGGCCAACCAAGCAGGCAACGCAGCCGTCCTACCAGCGATGCATGCTGGTCAGTCGTACCAAGTACTCGCTTATCCTGTGCATCAACAGGCGAGCGGATCCGTGCATTCTAGTGGACAAAAGCAGTCTAGTGTCCCAGTCTCCTCAAGCGTAGTGCTTGCAAGTGTCGTGGTCCCGGACGGATCCAGTGGCGAAGCAAACAATCCTGTGAGAATGGCTCACGTGGTGTCAGCCAACGGATTGCCGGCAACGACGACCACGCAGTTGGTTGTTTACTATCCACAACATGTGTCCGGAATTGGTAAGCATTCAAGTGCAGCAGTTAGCAGCCTTGGTTACTGCATAGTTGTTTTGTACATTTCGCACTAAATACTTCTGTTGTGCAAGCCCTGGCCTGGTAATTTTAAACTGAACAGTGCTATCCGACTCAGTTCCCATTGTTCTATGGCAGCAGTTCTCAATCTGGGGGTAAGTACCCATAAGGAGTTAAAATGTAATTTTAGGGGGGTGAATATTAGCCCGAGGATTGGGTCATTAAGCTGTCGCCAACCAAAATTAATAACAAAAACATCTGTATCAAAACATTTAACTAACTTTCTAATCACTACTGATTCGAAATCGGTGACTAATCAGTGGTCAGTGAATTAGTCAGTTTTCGGTAATAAAGTTTGTCGCTTAAATTACGGCTGCGAGATGGCGCCTCGATCGGCTGACTTGTCGACCATTGTTTTATTGAGTCAGGCATTCGTTCGTCGGGTCGAATTGCAGATGAGTGGACACTAAGGTGGGAGCATAGGTAAGCTGAGATGGTAAAGGAGGGACCGAATGTTTACAAGGCAGACGGCACCAAACTTGCGGTTAGTGTTCAGGACGTACCGATAAAGAGTAGTGGTAAGGAGTTACCATACAGGAAAGAATAGAAAGAGACGGTTGAAAAAATGAAAAGCCAATGAAATCTGTTCATCTTTGATAAAGGATCAAACAACATGGCAAGGAACTGAATGAACTTGAAGCACGAGTTACGACGTGCATTAGCCGAAACCGCAACAAAGATAACAAAAATTGTTGCAACTAAGCCTTATCAACCATCTCATTGACCTACCTCACATCTTGATTTAAAAAAGATTGCTCTAAACTAACTGTTTTCTAGATTCTAATGAAAAAATAATTACAGTGAGTAATCATTTTCCGGACGTTAAAATAGCAAATGCGACAGTTAATAGGAACTTAGCATGCAAACTTGAAAAATTTTTGGTGGTAATGGTTTATAATGAACGTGCTTTTGGGGTAACAACCACAAAAGGTTGAGAACCACAGTTCTAAGGTTAATGAAACGGTGGAGTAACGATAGGAAGCTTTCGCGTCAACTGCTCACAGGTGGTGCTTTAGACGGATTCTGAACAAAAGATGAGAGGTTGTATACGAATGTGGTGCTCGTGAGATAGACTGGCATAGATGAATTCATATGGACAACAGAAGCACTGCAAATGTGGGCAATAAGTTTATCCCGATCAAACTCCCTGTGCAATATTTCTGAACTCGCTGCATGTGTCGAGTGCCCATTGCGGGCACAATGGACATGCAACGTCGAGATCCTTGATGCATTAACAAACGGTTGCGGAAGAAATCGATGTGTTAGGTGATACCCTGCATCCGTCTTTGACAGCAAAGTGTGAAAGTGCCGCTGCTGCCTACAGTTAACCCAAAATTACCAGAATAGCCCCCTCCGGATTTTGTGCAGTGGGACTACTCGCAAATCCCATAGAATATCTATTTCCTAAACTAAATAATGATAATCATTGTGTTTATTTGAACAGAGAGACTCTGCTTCACTGCAAGCGAAGCTCGTACATGTGTCGCTTCATCATAAGGTACATTTTAGCAGTCAAAGCTCTCTCCAGTGAAATCAGTATCAAGTCGCCCTTAGAAAGGAAACCTGAGACTGGAAATATTGGTTTCTCTCTCCAAATAAATGGGACATTCCGAACAAATTATTTTGAACATGCGCTTACAAAGGACTAAGGAGATACAGGCTGGTATGAATATGTCATAAGGAATAGAAACCGTTTAGTTTGTTTTCTCATCTTCAACTTACTCAGCTGCCTTAAGGGGGTTAGTCGGGTCTCAGCGCCCACCACGGTCAACTAATAGAAAACCCTTTTAAATAAGCTGATAAACCCACTTAAATCATCTATAATGTGTTACCTCTCAATTCGGCCATCTCAGTTACACAGTCAACCAGCATAACGAACCACCGCGCAGGTGATGAACAAGCGAATACGGCCCCCACAGTGTATTATGCCGTGGCGCCTTCCGACTTACTTCGACAACTACAGGGTAATCATCCTGTGCCAACCGATCTAAACATGCGTCAGCAATTATTATCAACTCCGTCAGGCCTTGTGCTGCTACAGCAACATGGACCCGGGCTAACAGGCTTCAAACCGCATCTCAATGTTCCACAGAAACAATTGCTGGGCGACACCGAGAGCTCTGTTTTGCCGAAGCAATCGCGGGCCGAAACGGGACAAAGAGGCGGATTAATTTGCACCTGCCCTCCAGAGGTACACCAAGGTAAGTGTTTGAGTTGACAGAGTGAAATTGTATCCCGAGGTTGGGGTTGGACCCTTCTCACTGCTAACAATATTCATAATCCCAGAGTAAAAGAGAGATTATTCGTGTTTCTATGGCCCATCAAGTCCAAGTGGGTTTCCCACGCCACCGCCCGTGCAGTTGTTTACTGAATAATGCATTGTGTGCTGTTTTCATACAGCGTTTCCTTCCAGGCACATGGTGCTGACTGCCTTCAGTAAACCTTTATGCCTCAGATGGTCAATACCGGTGTACTAGGTGCTACGAGCTCCTGTAGGATACTTCAGTACTACTGAGCCGTTCACTTGCCCAGACCTGAAGTAGTAGTCGCGCGTATTACCATTCCTTCTTAGGCTGAGTGTAATAGCCTGATGTAAGGTATAAAAGTGATCCGACGAGATAGCACATATAACAAAGTGTGTTTAGCATCACTTGCAAACAGTTGCGCCATTCCATTCATGAAATCAGTTGCGCAAACGGCCTCTTCGGACCAGACGGTTAAAAAGCCATCCCTGTCACGCCAACTCAGTTGCACTCCTATCTATACTAACAATTCTGTGCATACCAACTCTACCTTCAGCAGGACTTACTATTATTCTCGCATAACTTATTTCGCATATAATGTGTCCAGGTTAGCCCCTTTAGCAGGACTATATTTACTGATGCCAAAATGGCGACGGATCCTGTCACAGGACGCTTTTAGGTTGGGGCCAAGACTATGGCAATGGAAATATAGCATCAGTTTAGCATTCAGAGGGAAGTACTCTGAATGCATTAAACTACTTCAACGGGACAAGCCGTGAGCTTTAAAGCTTACACTTGACGAGGACATGATTGAGTGTTGTGCAATCTCAGTCCACTTACAGTACGCACATCTTTTGCCATGACCAACAATTTAAGCTGCTATTGTTACACCCAGTGACTGTAATGCGTGCAATCAATATTAGTGAGACTTTTGCGAATACCATACAAACACTTAAAAATCGGTCGGTTCAAATCATGTTATTGTCCTCTTTTTATTTTATAACCACTCGTCTGGAGCTCATCCAAAAAGTTGTGGGGTTAACCCAGAATGGAAGTTAGGGTCAGCAAGAACAGTTATTAACGGACATAACTACTGTTAGTCCCCTACTGTTCCCAAACTTGTCCTTATAATGGATCTGAGCCGAGATTTCATGTACCGGTTCCAAATTCCTCGTTAAATAGTGTTTTTATTAGTATCCTTGGCGCTATCTTAGAGAAAGGTCACTGTCTGGTCCCTCATCTTGTCCTGTGATGAAGTTCACTCCTTTTGATAAATGCAAGCCCTTACCAAGTGAGCCTTATCTAGTGCAATATGAAGCAACTCTAAGGTGCTGCAATCATGAACAGATTCCAGTGTCCATCTAACTAGAGACTTTGGGTTGGTACTTATAGAATTCAGTGCGGGATAAGCCGGTTGCAGTATTTTAACCATAAGTAGCTCATTGTCCAGGTTACGCGGTGTTGCCTTCTTTGCGGGCCACAGTAGACCTCACATTGTATTTGTGGAGCTGTCTGAAAGTGCGTATCACTCTAGCTTATGCTATTTATTTCGACCTGTCTGTCGGCAAGGCTACTATATGAGAAATTCTGTACCGAAACTCCAGTACTATGTTACTTAGCTTAGTAATCATATCTATCCATGTACATTTCCTCGGACAGCTGGTGCAGGCAGGGAACGTTTCACATGAATTTCACCAGAGATTTGAGGATGCGGACCTTAACTAACATTGACAAAGCTAAATACCTTGGAAGAACTAGGATCATTAAAACGAACATTCCACCGGGGAACGTTTTAGTCCATTTTAACGGTTACAAACTCCCTGACCGTTTTGCTTATCGATAATGCAATTTATCCTCAGGGCTGATCATAGTCATTTATTTTAAAGAGATAGAAGAGACCACAAGAAACTAATTTCTGACCATAGGTTCACGCCCCTCTGCTGAACAATGATTTATAAGAGACTTAAATTGATATTAGCTTAATACTCGATAGTAGATTATGGGTGCACTGAAATAGTCACTCTGTAACTGTGGGTAGTAGACTAGCAATTAACATAGACCAACTTCTTACATCCGCGATTGATATTTTCCTTCGTACCTCGAACGACAAGGCCCATGCCACAAAGTAAACCGGTTGAAATGAGCCAAATTCACCAGGAATGTGTAGCTGACCATTACGGAAAACTGATCCACTACATTTAGTTGCCCCGAGTTTAAAACAGGCAAAGATCTACCAGACAGATACTTCTCCTGTCAAGTTCTTTTACTAGGTCGCACAAGAACCGGCTTATTGTCAAACGATACCAAGTTTTATGGCGTAGTTGACCAGACATCAATTATCCCCCCAACTATTAGAGACTGGTAGAACACTATACAAAATGGATGAAGTTACATTGTGTAACTTATTTGTCGTAGCTGTATCATGTGAAATGCTGTTACCTCCTACACGTTGTACCTAACTCTGAGTTATTAAGCCGGAGTAATTATTCATTAAAATTAAAACTATGGGACCAATCTTCATTGGAGCACCTAAACTAAGCTACTGAAAAGCGGGATTGAATTAACACTTATTTCCCTTATCAAACACTAAACGTGAGAAGATGGAATGCTTTTGTTTTGTTTCAGCAATATTATGCATCGTACTGCCACCAGCCGGCTGTAGAAACGCTGAGCTGTTAGTTCATTCTATTGGGACTCATTGGCAGTGCATAGTTCCGTCAACTTTCCCTGTACCGATACCTTTCTCCGAGACAGTTAATTGGAAGTAAGCGTCGGGTCACCTTTGTAAGACCCAGGTAGATTGCAGCGCGGTATGTTGCAACGTTTGACCCCTGAGATTTCTTGGTTCTTAGTATTCACTAATTGGCAAGCGAAAAGTTGTTGCCTCATTGATATGGCTCAAGTATTCCTATTTCGTAGTTGGACACGTAGCCCCGAACTTGGAGTGAGAAGTCACAACCGGATGGCAAACGCAGTATTGTATTGTGGCACATACATCGAAAGCGGTAAACATAAATGGTACAACGCGCCAATCCGAACAAGAATAAAAGGCCAGTTGGTATCGACCAATGTGACATTGCTGTTCAATCAATCGCCTTGATGTTTGAGTAACGTTAGCACGTGCGGTCATAACCTCCCCTTAAGTGGCGGAGGAAAGCACATTTGTAAAACTTAACGTCCTATCGGTTTAGGCGAACGCCGTGGCATTCGAATGGCGATCGGCTGATCGGCGTCGTCCTTTTGAGTTTTGTTCGTTTCCTCATGCTCTTCTGTAACAACACCCTCCTCCTCAGGGTATGGTGCGACTGAGGTGCGGGGACGGATGAAATCGTTGTGTCTGCACAGTTTCTCCACTTTCCAGTTGTTGGTCCGTCTCAGTTTCTGAACTTAAATGCACGGTTGTTGGCTGCCATACCTGCTTTTGCGGGAGTTTCGTGTACACATCTCGTTTTGCTAAAAATCCTGGGGTTTAGTTGGTGCGCGACCACTCTAATGCATGCGCTGTTGTTGGCAAGGCTTGGCCTGACAGGGGTTTGGGTAAGTAAGTCTAGCCTCTTAAGTATCCGACGCCAAAACGTAGCCTCCCCAGGGTTTTTTTCAGATGGACTCCAGCGGTGTGGTGGGATACGCGAATAGGAATCGGTCAACTTTAGTGCGCAAACAGACATGTCATTGCTTCAGGAGACCGGCCTTCCCGGTTTTTACAGCTCTTTCTGCTAAACCGCTTGATGCTGCATGGTATGGTGCAGAAATCATATAGTGGATGCCCCTTTCTTGCAAATGTTGTTTGAACGCTGCACTGGTGCACTGTGGACCGTTATGTGTGACCAATGATTTCGGGATACCGTGAATGGATAGACTACAACGTAACTTACTGATGGTAGTTTTCGTAGTAGCGTTAGCGACCATACGTACATCTATCCACTTGGATCACCCATCCACTAGGAGTAACAACATTTTCGCTTCAATTGAACCGAAATAATCAGCGTGGACACGGTGCCATCGACCGTCGGGCATCCCGCAAGGGTGGATGCGATCGGTTGGTTTGTCATTTTGATACTTCTGACATGTGGCACAATTATACAAACGCGCCTCCATATCTCTATCGATCGCCAGCCACATGCACTATGACCTGGCCAGAGCTTTCATGCGGACGATCCCCGGATGAGCATCGTGTAACTGTCTCAGTACAGGTGATCTGTGCCACAACAGGACAAAGATACGAGTGCCACCCAAAATACACCCTTCCTTTAGGCTTAGCTCAAATCGACAATTGAAAACTGGACGCAGATCGTTAATAGATCGCGGGCCTAACCGCGTGGCATCATAAGTTTCCCTTTCGATAGGACCGGATCGTGATCGGTACCTTTCCTAACCATATCACTGGATACTGTTGTAGTGTCTAGGTGTTGCAACAGCCGAACAAATTCGCATGGCGCTCCACTTTGTTCATCCTGTTGTGCAACCTGTGGTAATCTACGGAGAGTGTCAGCAACATTATCGTGAGAACCAGTGATGTATCTGATTTGATAGTTGTAGGCACAAAGTAGAAGTGCCCAGCGTACCACTCGGGGTGCGTTTATTTGCTATATCTTGCCTTGTCCCTTACCGATCAACGGTTTATGATCAGTCTGTATCTCAAACCGATTACCCCGCAAATACTGATGGAAACGTTTGACCGCGAAAATCACTGCCAGTGCCTCTTAATCCACTTGCGCATAATTATTCTCAGCAGTATGTAACGTGCGAGACGCGAAGGCAATAGGACGACTAGTTCCGTCGTGAACCATATGCCCTAGGCCTGCTCCCACCCCAAACAGTGAAACATAACACTGTAAGATGATAGGGTCTTTTGGATCGAAATTTACCAGCAATGGTAAAGAAGCAAGAAGGACTTTCGCTTTCCCAAATGCTTGTTCCTCTTTCGCTCCCCATAACCACTTGTAGTCTTTCATGAACAAGTCATGAAGTGGTGCTATAACGGAAGCGAGGTTGGGTAGGAACCGACAATTATGCGATGACATTCCAACAAACGAACGTAGCTGTGCTTCGTTACTTGGAGGAGGTGCATAAATAATGGGCTATAATTTATCTTTCGTGCATGTAACTGACAAAAGTAAACCTTCTCGATGGAGCCTTCTTAACTCTTCTTCCATCCTGGGCCGTAAGAAGTAAGGCAGCTTTCTGACCTTAGAGAATTTAGATGTACTAGAGTTCGCCAAATGAATTGTTGCTTTAAAATTCTTCAGTTTTCTCAACTGGTGTTCGTTGAACAAGTCTGGATACGCTTAAAAACCGAGTGCACGGTGTCCTCCCTCACAGTATGGTTAGTATTTAATACTTGTGGCAATTGTTTCATCCAGTCAAGATCCATTAGATTGACTGAAGCATGAGGCACAACATAAAGTACTAGCTTGTGTGATTTACCCTGATGTTTAACTTCTACCTGACACGTCCCAAGTAGGTCAATCACCCCTCCTGTATAGGTTTTGCAAATCGGATCAGTCGGCACCATGTTAGGCAATGATGAGAGCGTGTTTCTGATAATCACTGTCACAGCGGAACCGGTGTATAGTTCAAATAAAACAGGTTCGCCATTAAACTGGAGCGTGACCCTAGATGGAGATACTCTCGTCATATTGGGGCATTTTGCAATTATCTACTTCATAAATTTTAACTAGGAATTAGGACACTCATCGTCGTCCTGGTTCAACGATTTAATCAAAACTTGTGAGCGTGGCGAACGGCATACACGTGCCAAGAGGCCAATTTTCCGCACTCCCTGCACTCTGTGTGAATGTGGGTGCAGTAGGTGAGGGAAGTGTGCCAGTCATCGCATCGGTAGCAGACTAGCTTCCGTAATCTATTTTCGGAGGAAAAACGTGGAGCCAGCTTGTTTATGCACTCCGTAGGGTGGGTAGGGTTAAAGGTGGATAACTGAGGTTTCAGATTTTCTCCCAGGTTTCAAGCGGTTTCTCAAGAAAGCGTTTCTTCCTCTTGTGATAGTACTTTTTTCTCGCGCAATCATCTACCGATGGGCATGAATTTTCATGACTTCTTCGACACGCGTTGAGGGAATTGCATTGTATCGGAATTCTGTTGTCGCTTGGTGAATGCGCGCAACAAAGTCATTTACAGTTTCTCCACGTTGCCGCTGTAATTTAAAGAATTTGGAGCGAACGGAAATTACACGTTGTTGAATTCCCCATAATTCCTCGAACAACTGGATCACGTGTACGCTACTCTTTTTAGATATCAAATTCATGGCATCAAAATGTCGTTGTCCTTCTGAAGCGAGTGCTTGACGAAATAACATTATCTGGTGGGTATCGGACAAATCAATAGAAGGGTCCAACACAAGGAAAAGAGGCATCTGATGTTGAGAAGATATTTTCCACTGCATCCGCGATTGTATGGTTTTTTCTGAACCATCGGGTCAGAGAACTGACAGGACCACCAGAGTGTTCGTAATACCCGTCGCCATTCTGATATGTATTGCTCAAGCATTCCTATTTCGTAGTTGGACACGTAGCCCCGAACTCGGAGGAAGCAGTCAGAACCGAATGGCTCACGCAGTATCGTATTGTGGCACATACATCGAAATTGAAAAACATAAACGGTTAAAACGAGGCAATCCGAATAAGAATAAAAGGCCAGTTGGTATCGACCAATGTGACAATGCTGTTCGATTACTCACGTTGCTCTTTGAGTAACGTTAAAACGTGCGGACATAACAGCACCTCAAAGTACTTTTTCTTAGCGGAAAACATTAGAATTCGTTGAGCGATCAAGAGATTAGACGACCACGACGTACTTCAGCGCGACCTTGATGAAGCCAGCAATTTGTCGGTGAGGAACGCACTTCCATTCAATTTGGACCCCGTGCCTGGGGGGGGGGGGGGGGGGGGGGGGGGGGGGGGGGGGGGGGGGGGGGGGGGGGGGGGGGGGGGGGGGGGGGGGGGGGGGGGGGGGGGGGGGGGGGGGGGGGGGGGGGGGGGGGGGGGGGGGGGGGGGGGGGGGGGGGGGGGGGGGGGGGGGGGGGGGGGGGGGGGGGGGGGGGGGGGGGGGGGGGGGGGGGGGGGGGGGTGGGGGGGGGGGGGGGTGGGGGGGGGGGGGGGGGGGGGGGGGGGGGGGGGGGGGGGGGGGGTGGGGGGGGGGGGGGGGGGGGGGGGGGGGGGGGGGGGGGGGGGGGGGGGGGGGGGGGGGGGGGGGGGGGGGGGGGGGGGGGGGGGGGGGGGGGGGGGGGGGGGGGGGGGGGGGGGGGGGGGGGGGGGGGGGGGGGGGGGGGGGGGGGGGGGGGGGGGGGGGGGGGGGGGGGGGGGGGGGGGGGGGGGGGGGGGGGGGGGGGGGGGGGGGGGGGGGGGGGGGTGGGGGGGGGGGGGGTGGGTTGGGGGGGGGTGGGGGGGGGTGTGGGGGGGGGGGGGGGTGTGGGGGGGGGGGGTGGGTGGGGGGGGGGGGGGGGGGGTGGGGGGGTGGGGGGGGGGGGGGGTGGGGGTGGGGTGGGGGGGGGTGTATTTGGGTGGTTGGGGGGTTTTGGTGGGGGGGGTGGTTGTGGGGGGGGGGTGGTGGGGGTGGGGGGGGGGGGGGGGGGGTGGGGGGGGGGGGTGGTGGGGGGGGTGGTGGTGGGGGGGGTGGGGGGTGGGGGGGGGGGGGGGGGGGGGGGGGGTGGGGGGGGGGGGGGGGGGGGGGGGGGGGTGGGGGGGGGGGGGGTGGGGGGGTGGGGGGTGGGTGGGGGGGGGGGGGGGGGGGGGGGGGGGGGGTGGGGGGGGGGGGGGGGGGGGGGGGGGGGGGGGGGGGGTGGTGGGGGGGGGGGGGGGGGGGGGGGGGGGGGGGGGGGGGGGGGGGGGGGGGGGGGGGGGGGGGGGGGGGGGGGTTGGGGGGGGGGGGGGGGGGGGGGGGGGGGGGGGGGGGGGGGGGGTGGGGGGTGGTGGGGTGTGGTGATATATGTGATAGATTAATGGGGGTAGAGAATTATGGGGGTTGAGGGGATTAAAGGTGAGGTTGAAAAGAGAAGGAAAAAAATTGTGGAAAAAAGGGGGGGGGGGGGGGGGGGATTGATAGGAAGTGAGTATGTTTTTTGGGTGGGTGAATAATGGAATTGTAATGATGGGGGGGGGGAGGGAGTTGGATGGAGGTGGGGGTTTAGGTGGGTTGGATTAAACAGGGGGGGGGGGGGGGGGGGGGGGGGGGGGAATATGGGGGGGGAATTTGAATGAAGGGAGAATTAAGGGATAGTGGGGGGGGGGGGGTTTTTTAGGTGGGGGAGTGGTTAGGTTTTTGAATGAATTGGTTTAGGGAGTAGAGGTATGAGATTGGTTTTGTAATAATTTTATGGATTAGATTTTGGGTATTTTGTTCTCTCACCTTTTGTACCAAGAGCGATTAAAGGAACTGGATGTTCAGTGGACTTTATGGCTGGCTATGTTGAACTTCGTATTGTATACGAAATACCTAGCGACCCGTCAAGTATGCTGCCACCTACAGAAATGCAGCCCGAACATCAAGCTGGGAGGCAGTAGTCGGAACCTGGATCGATAATACAGTCATCTACATCGTCGACGAAGTAACTTCTTCTCTGTGTCTGCCAACCCTGGAACGCCCTTATAATCTCAGTTGCTGTGCCCCACCATAGCCATTCTCAAAAGGCGCTTAGATAACTCACTGTGCTCCCTACTGTTTGTTACAAAAACACTATTCTGGAATATATTCGGGATAATAAGTTTCTCTGGAGTCAACCCCCAGTGACGCCTGTGTGTCTGTACAGACCTATGCGCAATCCGATTGCTATAAGCATTAGCCATAACAATTGGTTAACCGTTTGAATGGTACAATCTCAATGCCAAAAGCCCTACACAAATATTCCATTACACTCTATCGCTTCCCCGATGTTCATTTTAGTTGGTCCACTTGTGAATTAATCGAAATTGCGTTTCCTTCAATGCTAGCCTACGGGACATTTAAAGTCGAGCCCTTTTGCCCGTCATAAACTATTGTTCATTGTTCACGAACATACCACCAGCGCACATTGTGCAACCAGCGCGCTTGGATTGCACTCAATATTCAAGCATTAGATGGGTAGAAAATGGTGGTTATGAGGTTCTAAAATCAAGTTTGATTTCGTTTAGTTAAAAATTGCAATACAAAGGAGGTATGTAATCTAGCATTCATGTTTTCCGGCGACAGTATTCATTGGATGACAAACGCGTTTTTCCTAACAAATGCGGCTACTGAATAATTTTTGTGGCTTCTACTTTGACTTCCAGTTCTGTGATCCGTTTAAAGTTATCGCAACACATATCTGCATCGTTCATGTGCACTTTAGAGTTTATATGGTATATGGTGCACCAACGCAGCTATTTTGCATTCTTTTTGCCGGTTAAAGCTAGGGTAAACAAAGCGACTAGGGGTTTACATATTGGTAATAAACTACCATCTAAAAGTTGCACTTCTGTCCTGTTATCCTATGTGACACTTCTTACACTGTTCGGATCGGATTGAACAATTTGATTCCGCACTCCCAGACACTATATGTGTTAGCATATCACTTTGATAACAGACTTTTAACGGGAGTTCGTCCCGTACGTGAGTGAGAAGCGGTCATTTTTGCGCCGAACCAGTGGATCCACCAGCCGTTTAATGTGTCCCTCTACTGTGAACGGATAAGTCAAAGGAAGCATGGACATATGGCTTCTCAGCAGAAACACACCAGGTCACGCACTATCACAGCATGGACACTGACATCTGCAGTTCACATAGGTTTGCTATGACTATGCAATCGTTCTCTTCTGTTTGCCTAACAAATGTGTTTGGATTTAGGGTGATCCCAGGTACAGCCATTTTACTGCTCACATTTGGACGACCGTGAACTAACATTACGTACTACTTTTTGCCTTTCTGCAGCCATCTTTGAACAGCAACGTCGACAACAACAGCTACTGCATCATGGACAATCGTCACAGTCATCCGTGAAGGCAAGTGAATGCGAACAACAACCGCACGTTGAGGGAAAGACAGAAAATAGATCCTATCCGAAAATGCTGGAAAACGGTGGCTCATTAAGGTAACTGATGCAACTTGTTTTACCGATTTGTTAATGTAGGCCAAAACTACCGTTGTAGATGCAGTTTACAGGCAGAGTACTTTCAAGAGTGATGAGACAGACCACTTGAATATCGCGCACATGGTCCATCTCTGGTGAAGAAAAAATTATTCACTAGTGCAGACCAACAAGATATTTGACTTGTACTGTCCAGTGTCCTCAGTGATCTGCCGGGTGGGAAATTTGGTTGGCCGGCACACAGATCGCTCAGCGTGCCAACGCAACAGCAACCAGTTCTCTGGGAATTATTTGGCGGTTTATTGGTTAAGCTGTGAATAGTACGCATGTACCGACCACGTATAACGTAACAATTAGGGAAAGTGAAATCAGTGTGTAATGACTTTGTGTGCAAACGCTAAACGATTCTCATGGTAAACTTGAACCAGAAGCGATAGAGGCACCACAACGAACAGCAACAAAGAATGCAAGGGGCCTGCGCTATCACTCTTACCACCGGAGGCTGAAGTTGCTGAGGTTTTTCAGCGGACGCTATCGAAGGCTGCGCGGCGATCTCATATTAACTTATCAGATACTGAGTGACCCCAACCACGTATGCCGCCATTTGCTGAAACTTAGCCACAACACGCAGCTCAGGGGTAACTGCTTAAAATTGAAGGAACAATATGACATACTAGAGTGTCGACGGAATTACTTTTCCCTTCGGGTTTGTCAACCCTGGACGCACTCCCAGACTCAGTTTGTATCCTCTCCTACCTTGGACGTTTTCAAAAAACGATTAGATGTTGCTCTTAGCTCCCAGCATTTTGTTACCTAAACTTCTCTGTTGTGGATTACGCCAAGTGTGCCTTTCAAAAGGATTTATGTATCAAATGGACCTAGGCGAGCGACCATATTTTACTTTTCGCACTCCTTACATCAACCATCACTGCACCCCAGTGTCTTTCTGAACATTTACGCTCGATAATTTTTTTTTACTTTTTACACTGATGTTAGTTATCAAAGTATTCATCTAGGCAGACGTTCGGTAGGTGACCCAGATATATTTTGGGTTCATCATGTTCACCTCAACCATCCTACGGAACGTGTCAAGCACTTTCTTTTATCCCGTGATAATCATTGTTCATTGTTCATTGTTCAAGTGTTTGCACTCGTTGGGTGTTACTCACGAGGTGTTCGTTCTTCTTCTCTCACCGAATCTCTGACGGAAGCAAACCATTCACCGGACAATCGAATCAGTATTGACCGTCTGAAAGTATATTTCTGACTAAAGCTGAACCAAATATTATTATTTTACAGTCCCTGGGGCGTTCACGTCCCGATATTTACAATTACAAAAGCAATAGCTTATAAGTCACAGCCATAGATACCTTTTAATCATCAGATAGAATCCGATTGTCATTCAGTCTAGAACATCACTGCTCCATTTGGATTAATTCTTGATCGGGTTATGGCCCTTATACCTTTGGGGTTATGTTCGTAACAAGATGTTTGGGTCCTTATACCCAAGTTCAAGTTATCATGGCACATTATTTATAGCTGCTGATGGGTGATTTGAGTCACTTCATTGCCTCACTGTTCGAAAAACCTTTGCTTTCCAGCATTACTTGTAAAATTTACCCGTCAGATTTTAACTAGCGTGTCGTAGGTTACCTCTGTGCTTTCCTGTCCGTTTTGCATAAAGTGTCGTCGGCACACACACGCGTCAGAGTTTTCGAGACAGTTTTTGGCTGAGAATTTTGGTTAGCTGGCATTGCTTTCAGTCAGATGTCCAGGTAAATTAGTAATGGAGGGAGACCGAACATTCGTGGTGAGTGTATGGGACAGCGGTGCGCATGAAACAAGTGAAAGATCCACTGTCGGAATCCGTGCATCACTGATCCCACTAATTCTGAGAGCTGATTCGTGATGTGAGTCCACTTCATGACAGTGCTTGAATGAAACCACCGAACTGAAATGCGAAACTCCTGGCCGCACACGGACATCCGCCATCCATGCGACTCGACAGTCTACCGAATCGTGTTACAGCTTTCGATATGTAGATACTTATCTCCCAGTACATTGAACTAACTTGAAATGAATCATGATTCTTCATGTGACTATGAGGCTCATTTCGCAGAACGCCTGGACACGAATACCTGCGGAAAACCTTATTAAGTACGACGACACGGCAGCGTTTCCATATATTGAGCGTAGGGTGCGGCAACACCAATAGCAACCATAAATAGAAGTCTACTTTTTGTAGCAGACATCTACCTCATCATGGCCTGCATTTTGTGCAGTAAGAAGTAATCGACTAAAATAAAATAAAATAAAAATATTCTCAATTTGCAGGAGGCACACCAAAGAAGGCGTGGTCAGTAGTATGCAGCCAGATTTGCGGCAATTGCTGTTTAAGCGAATATTAATCGTGACAAAGTAAATGCTTTTTAAACGCAAACTGCATGTTCTCGATGTTACACGAGGCACAACATAGAAGGCATGGTCACTTTTGTATAAGCAGATATGCGAGAGTTGTATGATCAGATGGTACTCTCGTGGATTGCGAGACAATAGTGAAACGGCGGATCATCGGCAAGGGTACTTTGCGAGTACGCAAACTCGGACAACAGTACTCAGTGTCACATGTATAAAAGGAGAAACATTGCATCATTCCGCCATACGGTGTTCACACCCAAGAGGGGAGCGCGAATATCCTCTGTTAATTAGCGGGGACTCCGCATGGAGAAACTGCTGAAAATCTTCGTTCTTCTCAAACTCAGTGACGTGTACTACGCACGCAAATGCATGATGTCACGTCCTACACTATGTTGACTGGTTGTAACAACCTACCAATGAAACCAGCCTTATAAAATTCACTTACACTTATAGGCGCTCATTAGCCGGATTTGAACTTAGTCCGTGGCGCTACGCAACCGGTTTCATACCTGTTTATCGTTATCAGAGCAGCGGCTCGAACCAGAAACATAAGGGTTATATCAACAGACAGTACGTATTTCAGATCAATATTTCAGCGACATGCATAGATAACCACAACAAATCAACAGAATAACCTTACAACTTCGGTAATCAAATATTCTTCATCAATTGTGATCTTAGCCAGCCTGGGATGAAGAAATTGAATGAATACGAACAAATTACACTTTTCAAATAGAAGGTAGACCAAGCGGTGAACCACAGCGTATCATCCAGTAACCAGCGTACGTCTGAAAACTGCGTGAGAAACAAGGTGATGTCCATTACTCATAATTTGTCGGTCATACCAGTGACAACAAATACAGATGGTACAGGTTCTATCAGTTCCAAGTAAGTAGTACCAGACTTGGTAATACCTGACTGCCGGTAGCAGATATATTAAATTTGCTGTCATCGGCAAAGCTTCAAATAATCTTCGAGTATTAGCCTGGAATTAAAGTCAATCAACAGACACATAAACATATGTATATGCTCCATCTCCCAATAAAAGTAAGTTAATTGAACATACAGAAAAAAAGGATGTTATCTATCTAGTTACTCATTAGTTCGCAGAGCTAGGAAAATTAGCTGCAAACGTTTCACCACCGCGCGAGGTGGCATCGTCAATGCGCTGATATACAGAGTGCAATCTCGCTGATTGAATTGTCAATCTGTGATCGGCATACATGGTAGACTTTTTTGAAAGCGACGGCTTACGATCTGCGCCCCGTGATCCCTACCCATTTTCCCCACGGCGAACTTCGTCGCTCAAGTGGTTCCTATATAAGCGGCGTCTTGTAATCTCTCTAAATTCCTTACGTCGGAGCAGCTGCTAAACTGGGTCGATGTCGACATGCATGTTGATTGAGTCTTCAGTTGAGAACCACGCTTCCAGGAACTCCCTTTCTGTTCTTGTTTCGCCTCGTGCCAGACTCCGTTTTGGCCCAATCGAAGCTGTGTTCTTTTTCGTCCACGTGCGCTGAAACTAGCGGTGATGCATCGTACATTTGTACGCTCGTATGTGCTCCGGTATCCATGTTGCCATTTCCTCCCTGTTTGGTCAACACAGTCCTTTTACGCAATTTCTGCAACGTTGTCTGTATGCAACATTACCTCATCCACGCACCTCCAGTGCTTCCTTTGGTTTTGACATAGATCTCCTCAAGGTGGTAGTTGGTTTGTCTGCTACATTGAGGTGATGCTGTTTACATAGTCTCGCCGCCATTTCGGATATGTTCATCATATAAAGCAAAACAAACCGTCTCTCCGTCATTGGTGTAGACTGTCTGTTAGCGTTGTTGTGGCTCAGACACCTCCGGATGAAACCTCGCGGGTATCCGTTGAGTCCCAAACATTTAAATCGATGCTTCTCTTTTTGTTGCCTAGCCTCCACGGTACTGCAGTGTGTTTGTACTCTACAAAGTAGTGTCCGCACACATCTTGCGTTGTAGCATTTCTGGTGGTTGCTGTTAATGTGTAGAATTTGGGCTGTATGTGTGCCTTTTCTGTAAACTTATGTTTGCAGCCTCCCTTCCATGCTTCTGGTTACTAATACGTCCAGGAAAGACAATCGGCTTTCATTTTCCAGGTCCATCGTAAGTCGCGTGTCATCAGTGGCATTGTGTGTGACTATCCTTTTTACGTCTGTCAGCTTACAAAGGGTAACAGCAGTCATCACAGAACGCCTGAACAGCAGTGAACAACCAATTCGGGAACATAACGACCGAAAACGTATGCAAGCTACTCTATTTTTATCTGTCCAACCTACTTCCCTTTAAACGGGAAGATCTATGAACAATTGAAAGGCGCGCCAATGGGATCACTTTTATCGGGACTCATCGCGGAGATGGTAATGCAGAAATTGGAGGGAGATGTACTCCCACTCATTAATTAATCCGAAACTGTGGGTCCGGAATGTTGACGACTCTATTGTGATCATCAAACGAAGTCAAGTAACAGTCGCACCACAGCTATTGAACAATGCCATTAAAGACACGCGATTTACGATGGAACTGGAGAACGAAAGCCAACTGTCTTTCCTTGACGTACTAGTAATCAGAGTGCACAATGAAAACTCGCAAAGAGCTCCGGGCAAAACTCCGCACTAGCCTGAAGAGAGACCGCGAATCTTGGTGGTGTCATCGTGCGTCAGAGATGGAAGTGGCCGCTGCCCTTGGCAACCATCGTAAGTTATTCCGCCTGATACGGGAAACGGGCAGCAGGAGGCCTGTTGTTAGTGAAACAATTTGTGATGAGAGTGGACAGCCTATACACCATTTGTCAAAACGTTTGGAGCGTTGGGCTGAACATTGTGAAAAGCAATTTAATCGACAGAAATTGTTCGATTCTTCGCCGGCGGGTGATCGCCCTGCTCCGTGGGCTGTCCCTTTTGATCCACCCTCTCCGCTCAGAAGTGGAACGCGAGA
The DNA here is from genome assembly GCA_944474145.2 of Dicrocoelium dendriticum. Lineage (NCBI taxonomy): Eukaryota > Metazoa > Platyhelminthes > Trematoda > Plagiorchiida > Dicrocoeliidae > Dicrocoelium > Dicrocoelium dendriticum. Next base: position 71,059,315 of record OX104064.1, on the reverse strand, counting down.
TCGGACTGTTGAAGTTGAACAAAGCCGCGGGACCAGATGATCTTCATCCAGCCCTCTTCAAATTCGTAGGCTCTTCGCTGGTTGATGCTTTACAAGAAGTACTAGTGAAACTGTGGGAGCAGAGACTGTCCCAACCGACTGGAGCCGCACCGTTATTGTTCTCATCTTCAATGGCGGCTGGCGCTCGAAATGCGGCAACCATAGAGGAATCAGTCTGATCTCCATCGCCTCCGAATACTAGCATTCATTATTCTTCACAGACTGTCTGGCGCTCGTGAAAGCCAGATTCGTGTGGAGCAAGCCGTGTTTCGTCGGGGTCGTGGCTGCATCGACCACATCTTCACCTTGCGTCAGTTGTTGGAGCACCGTCACACATATTGGCGGCCTACCGTAGTCGTGTTCCTCGACATCAAAGGTGCCTTCGATTCGGTTGATCGATGTGCCATTTGGAATTGTCTACTCAGGAAAGGTGTGCCCGAGAAATATGTAAATATTATCCAAACATTATATGCGCGTGGCACGGGCAGAAAGAGGGCTTACGGCAAGCTGGCGCCACCCTTTAATATCTCCAGCGGTGTGAGACAAGGATGCCCGCTGTCACCTTTCCTCTTCAACTTCGCTTTTGAGGAAGTCATGGAGTTTGAATTTACAGGATATGACTTGGAAGGTGTGGAGCTACTCCCAGGAGAACGACTTCTTGACTTGAAGTATGCAGACGACATTGCCCTCATCTGTGACAGCTCCCAGACGTGCCAAGCCGCGATGGACAGATTAGAACTGGCTGTCAGCCGCTTCGGGCTTTGCTATGCACCATCGAAGGGCAAAGCGTTCCTCCAAGATTGGCAGGGGTCACCTCCTGCGCTGACTCTTGGTGGGGATCAGCTAGAAGACGTTCAGAAATTCACTTACCTGGGAAGTTGTAGCAGCGCCCTTGGGATCGAAGATGAGAGCACGAACCGTATAGCGAAAGCTCGAAGTGCATTTGCTAACCTTCGCCACCTATGGCGCCGGCGCGACATCACTCTCACCCTGAAGGGTAGAGTGTACAATGCAGCAATACGTTTGACCATACTGTACGGTTGTGAAATCTGGCCGCTTAAAGCAGCGGACCTGAAGAGGCTAGTTTACTTTCGACCCCCGGTGCCTTCGTAATTTAGCTCACATTTGGTGGGAACCCCGCGTGAGTAACGAGCGTGTTCTACGCATTGTTTACGGCCCAGGAAAAGGATTTGAACCGCTCAGCACCTTTATTTCCCGCACCAGTCTCCGATTGCTCGGCCACGTGTTACGCATGCCAGCCCACAGACTCCCACGTCGTGCGTTGTTTGCTCGCCGGGGGGTGTGGATGGAAGAAGAGGAGAGGTAGCCAAGCGATGACTTGGTCAAGAGGAATGAAGTCCCTCAATTCAGAGCTAGCCTCGGTTGTAGCGTCACGGCTCCCTGGTTGGGGTCCAAAAGACGGTGAACACGTTTGACTGGATACACTTGCTGACATGGTAAGGAGCCGACCTCAGTGGCGTTCCTGCTGT
>OX104064.1:70971494-71057568 GCA_944474145.2 Dicrocoelium dendriticum | reverse complement strand
CAGTACATTGAACTAACTTGAAATGAATCATGATTCTTCACGTGACTATGAGGCTCATTTCGCAGAACGCCTGGACACGAATACCTGCGGAAAACCTTATTAAGTACGACGACACGGCAGCGTTTCCATATATTGAGCGTAGGGTACGGCAACACCAATAGCAACCATAAATAGAAGTCTACTTTTTGTAGCAGACATCTACCTCATCATGGCCTGCATTTTGTGCAGTAAGAAGTAATCGACTAAAATAAAATAAAATAAAAATCTTTATTCTCAATTTGCAGGAGGCACACCAAAGAAGGCGTGGTCAGTAGTATGCAGCCAGATTTGCGGCAATTGCTGTTTAAGCGAATATTAATCGTGACAAAGTAAATGTTTTTTAAATGCAAACTGCGTGTTCTCGATGTTACACGTGGCACAACATAGAAGGCATGGTCACTTTTGTATAAGCAGATATGCGAGAGTTGTATGATCAGATGGTACTCTCGTGGATTGCGAGACAATAGTGAAACGGCGGATCATAGGCAAGGGTACTTTGCGAGTACGCAAACTCGGACAACAGTACTCAGTGTCACATGTATAAAAGGAGAAACATTGCATCATTCCGCCATACGGTGTTCACACCCAAGAGGGGAGCGCGAATATCCTCTGTTAATTAGCGGGGACTCCGCATGGAGAAACTGCTGAAAATCTTCGTTCTTCTCAAACCAGTGACGTGTACTACGCACGCAAGTGCATGATGTCACGTCCTACACTATGTTGACTGGTTGTAACAACCTACCAATGAAACCAGCCTTATAAAATTCACTTACACTTATAGGCGCTCATTAGCCGGATTTGAACTTAGTCCGTGGCGCTACGCAACCGGTTTCATACCTGTTTATCGTTATCAGAGCAGCGGCTCGAACCAGAAACATAAGGGTTATATCAACAGGCAGTACGTATTTCAGATCAATATTGCAGCGACATGCTAAGATAACCACAACAAATCAACAGAATAACCTTACAACTTTGGTAATCAAATATTCTTCATCAATTGTGATCTTAGCCAGCCTGGGATGAACAAATTGAATGAATACGAACAAATACACTTTTTAAATAGAAGGTAGACCAAGCGGTTGAACCACAGCGTATCATCCAGTAACCAGCGTCCCGTCTGAAAACTGCGTGAGAAACAAGGTGATGTCCATTACTCATAATTTGTCGGTCATACCAGTGACAACAAATACGATGGTACAGGTTCTATCAGTTCCAAGTAAGTAGTACCAGACTTGGTATACCTGACTGCCGGTAGCAGATATATTAAATTTGCTGTCATCGGCAAAGCTTCAAATAATCTTCGAGTATTAGCCTGGAATTAAAGTCAATCAACAGACACATAAACATATGTATATGCTCCATCTCCCAATAAAAGTAAGTTAATTGAACATACAGAAAAAATGGGATGTTACCTATCTAGTTATTCATTAGTTCGCAGAGCTAGGAAAATTAGCTGCAAACGTTTCACCACCGCGCGAGGTGGCATCGTCAATGCTCTGATACACAGAGTGCAATCTCGCTGATTGAATTGTCAATCTGTGATCGGCATACAGGTGACTTTTTGAAAGCGACGGCTTCGATCTGCGCCCCGTGATCCCTACCCATTTTCCCCACGGCGAACTTCGTCGCTCAAGTTGTTCCTATATAAGCGGCGTCGTGTAATCTCTCTAAATTCCTTACGTCGGAGCAGCTGCTAAACTGGGTCGATGTCGACATGCATGTTGATTGAGTCTTCAGTTGAGAACCACGCTTCCAGGAACTCCCTTTCTGTTCTTGTTTCGCCTCGTGCCAGGACTCCGGTTTTGGCCCAATCGAAGCTGTGTTCTTTTTCGTCCACGTGCGCTGAAACTAGCGGTGATGCATCGTACATTTGTACGCTCGTATGTGCTCCGGTATCCATGTTGCCAATTTCCTCCCTGTTTGGTCAACACAGTCCTTTTCGCAATTTCTGCAACGTTGTCTGTATGCAACATTACCTCGTCCACGCACCTCCAGTGCTTCCTTTGGTTTTGACATAGATCTCCTCAAGGTGGTAGTTGGTTTGTCTGCTACAATGAGGTGATGCTGTTTACATAGTCTCGCCGCCATTTCGGATATGTTCATCATATAAAGCAAAACAAACCGTCTCTCCGTCATTGGTGTAGACTGTCTGTTAGCGTTGTTGTGGCTCAGACACCTCCGGATGAAACCTCGCGGGTATCTGTTGAGTCCCAAACATTTAAATAGATGCTTCTCTTTTTGTTGCCTAGCCTCCACGGTACTGCAGTGTGTTTGTACTCTACAAAGTAGTGTCCGCACACATCTTGCGTTGTAGCATTTCTGGTGGTTGCTGTTAATGTGTAGAATTTGGTCTGTATGTGTGCCTTTTCTGTAAACTTATGTTTGCAGCCTCTCTTCCATGCTTCTGGTTACTAATACGTCCAGGAAAAACAATCGGCTTTCATTTTCCAGGTCCATCGTAAATCGCGTGTCATCAGTGGCATTGTGTGTGACTATCCTTTTTACGTCTGTCAGCTTACAAAGGGTAACAGCAGTCATCACAGAACGCCTGAACAGCAGTGAACAACCAATCGGGAACATAACGACCGAAAACGTATGCAAGCTACTCTATTTTTATCTGTCAACCTACTTCCCTTTAAACGGGAAGATCTACGAACAATTGAAAGGCGCGCCAATGGGATCACTTTTATCGGGACTCATCGCGGAGATGGTAATGCAGAAATTGGAGGGAGATGTACTCCCACTCATTAATTAATCCGAAACTGTGGGTCCGGAATGTTGACGACACTATTGTGATCATCAAACGTAGTCAAGTAACAGTCGCACCACAACTATTGAACAATGCCATTAAAGACACGCGATTTACGATGGAACTGGAGAACGAAAGCCAACTGTCTTTCCTTGACGTACTAGTAACCAGAGTGCACAATGAAACTCGCAAAGAGCTCCGGGCAAAACTCCGCACTAGCCTGAAGAGAGACCGCGAATCTTGGTGGTGTCATCGTGCGTCAGAGATGGAAGTGGCCGCTGCCCTTGGCAACCATCGTAAGTTATTCCGCCTGATACGGGAAACGGGCAGCAGGAGGCCTGGTGTTAGTGAAACAATTTGTGATGAGAGTGGACAGCCTATACACCATTTGTCAAAACGTTTGGAGCGTTGGGCTGAACATTTTGAAAAGCAATTTAATCGGCTAGAATTGTTCGATTCTTCGCCGGCGGGTGATCGCCCTGCTCCGTGGGCTGTCCCTTTTGATCCACCCTCTAGCTCAGAAGTGGAACGTGAGATCGGACTGTTGAAGTTGAACAAAGCCGCGGGACCAGATGATCTTCCTCCAGCCCTCTTCAAATTCGGAGGCTCTGCTCTTGTTGATGCTTTACAAGAAGTACTAGTGAAACGGTGGGAGCAGGAGACTGTCCCAACCGACTGGAGCCGCACCGTTATTGTTCTCATCTTCAAAGGCGGCTGGCGCTCGAAATGCGGCAACCATAGAGGAATCAGTCTGATCTCCATCGCCTCCAAATTACTAGCCTCCATTATTCTTCACAGACTGACTGGCGCTCGTGAAAGCCAGATTCGTGTGGAGCAAGCCGGGTTTCGTCGGGGTCGTGGCTGCATCGACCACATCATCACCTTGCGTCAGTTGTTGGAGCACCGTCACACATATTGGCGGCCCACCGTAGTCGTGTTCCTCGACATCAAAGGTGCCTTTAATTCGGTTGATCGATGTGCCCTTTGGAATTGTTTACTCAGGAAAGGTGTGCCCGAGAAATATGTAAATATTATCCAAACATTAAATGCGTGTAGCACGGGCAGAATGAGGGCTTACGGCAAGCTGGCGACACCCTTTAATATCTCCAGCGGTGTGAGACAAGGATGCCCGCTGTCACCTTTCCTCTTCAACTTCGCTTTTGAGGAATTCATGGATATTGCATTTACAGGACATGACTTGGAAGGTGTGGAGCTACTCCCAGGACAACGACCTCTTGACATGAAGTATGCAGACGACATTGCCCTCATCTGTGACAGCTCCCAGACGTGCCAAGCCGCGCTGGACAGATTAGCACTGGCTGTCAGCCGCTTCGGGCTTTGCTATGCACCATCGAAGTGCAAAGCGTTCCTCCAAGATTGGCAGGGGTCACCTCCTGCGCTGACTCTTGGTGGGGACCAGCTAGAAGTCGTTCAGAAATTCACTTACCTGGGAAGTTTTAGCAGCGCCCTTGGGCTCGAAGATGAGAGCACGAACCGTATAGCGAAAGCTCGAAGTGCATTTGCTAACCTTCGCCACCTATGGCGCCGGCGCGACATCACTCTCACCCTGAAGGGTAGAGTGTACAATGCAGCAATACGTTTGACCCTACTGTACGGTTGTGAAATCTGGCCGCTTAAAGCAGCGGACCTGAAGAGGCTAGTTACTTTCGACCCCCGGTGCCTTCGTAATTTAGCTCACATTTGGTGGGAACCCCGCGTGAGTAACGAGCGTGTTCGACGCAATGTTTACGGCCCAGAAAAAGGATTTGAACCGCTCAGCACCTTTATTTCCCGCACCAGTCTCCGATTGCTCGGCCACGTGTTACGCATGTCAGCCCACAGACTCCCACGTCGTGCGTTGTTTGCTCGCCGGGGGTGTGGATGGAAGAAGAGGAGAGGTAGCCAAGCGATGACTTGGTCCAGAGGAATGAAGTCCCTCAATTCAGAGCTAGCCTCGGTTGTAGCGTCACGGCTCCCTGGTTGGGGTCCAAAAGACGGTGAACACGTTTGACTGGATACACTTGCTGACATGGTAAGGCGCCGACCTCAGTGGCGTTCCTGTTGTGAGTTTCTTTGTCCATCCCCATCCCTTTTAGTCTCCCCTTCCATCTACGATCTCATTTCCTAGGGTAAAACATAATTTTTTTCTTTTTGCCTAGTAGCTGGCTGGAAGCTTACCGGAACGATGCCTATCCGTTGCTGGTAGCTCAGCTGGCATGCAACTGTTGTATCTATTTTTCCTTTGTGTATTGTATTATATGTATGTATTTCTTTCATGTATTGCGGCACAATAGCGGAGTTGTTTTCCCACCTCTAGCTGATGTGTATAAGGACGAATGATGAATAGTAACCAGAAGCATGGAAGAGAGGCTGCAAACATAAGTTTACAGAAAAGGCACACATACAGACCAAATTCTACACATTAACAGCAACCACCAGAAATGCTACAACGCAAGATGTGTGCGGACACTACTTTGTAGAGTACAAACACACTGCAGTACCGTGGAGGCTAGGCAACAAAAAGAGAAGCATCTATTTAAATGTTTGGGACTCAACAGATACCCGCGAGGTTTCATCCGGAGGTGTCTGAGCCACAACAACGCTAACAGACAGTCTACACCAATGACGGAGAGACGGTTTGTTTTGCTTTATATGATGAACATATCCGAAATGGCGGCGAGACTATGTAAACAGCATCACCTCATTGTAGCAGACAAACCAACTACCACCTTGAGGAGATCTATGTCAAAACCAAAGGAAGCACTGGAGGTGCGTGGACGAGGTAATGTTGCATACAGACAACGTTGCAGAAATTGCGAAAAGGACTGTGTTGACCAAACAGGGAGGAAATTGGCAACATGGATACCGGAGCACATACGAGCGTACAAATGTACGATGCATCACCGCTAGTTTCAGCGCACGTGGACGAAAAAGAACACAGCTTCGATTGGGCCAAAACCGGAGTCCTGGCACGAGGCGAAACAAGAACAGAAAGGGAGTTCCTGGAAGCGTGGTTCTCAACTGAAGACTCAATCAACATGCATATCGACATCGACCCAGTTTAGCAGCTGCTCCGACGTAAGGAATTTAGAGAGATTACAAGACGCCGCTTATATAGGAACAACTTGAGCGACGAAGTTCGCCGTGGGGAAAATGGGTAGGGATCACGGGGCGCAGATCGAAGCCGTCGCTTTCAAAAAGTCACCTGTATGCCGATCACAGATTGACAATCCAATCAGCGAGATTGCACTCTGTATATCAGCGCATTGACGATGCCACCTCGCGCGGTGGTGAAATGTTTGCAAACAAATTTAGTACTTTGGCGAACAAGTGATTAACTGAATCATTAACATACGGTACCATTTTTCCCATTCATTTTATTTGACTTCCACCTCTTTTTTGATTTTTCTGATTCTCAGTTTTATTCAGCATTTTTAATTATTCTGAATAAGTCAATCTGCTACTCATTTCCTCATCAAATCCACTCCACTACGTCTTACGTCTATGATGAGGTGTATATCATAATGGAAATCCGAGAAATTTTGTATATAATTGGCTTGTTCAGCAATGAAAATAATTTACTCCCTTTTGGATAACATCCACTTTGAAACAACTGTCCAGTAGCAATCGTCATCACTGAGTAGCTGCTACTATATTTGAAATTGCATAATTCTGACAAAATAACGCTGTTTTTCTTCCCTAGCTCGATTTAAACCATCACAATATCGACCGAGGCAGAAAACACCATACGTTTTTTGAATGAGCAATGAACAAGCATTTGACATGAGTAAAGAAGCTACTGCTTAAAAATCCCTTGGGTGAAGGCAATACTTGTTTCGGAAGTATAGATGAACTTGATAATAAAAAGGTTTTTTCGACTCATCGTGAACTTCCGTTGAACATTGATGTAGAGGGCTGATAAATGCACTGTTTGCAGTGTTTAAGCTTCCGATTGAAACCGAGGACGCCCCGTAATAGCACTGATGTATCGTCTCGTCATTTTCTGAAAAGCGGTTATCTAAGGGCAGAAATAAGGTGAGATGGAAGAGCGACCCTTGTGCAAGCTTATCGGCGAGAGAAGAGTTTTTCTGCAATCAAGTTGACTGTTGCGCGCCGTCAGTCTGAGCTAACTGATTCTCTGGTCTGTATTGAGGCTGCTTTGCAAAAGATCATGGCAAGTGTTTTCGGAGTTCTCCACTATTTTGTTCGCCAAGCTAAGATCACCCGACAGTGGCCCATGCGTACAGCCGTAAATACAGGGCAGGTCAGGTCAGGTCAGTTCCTGAGGAGGAGAGAGAGAGGTGAAGTAGTTGCCAAACATTCTTGTGCGCTCTACGTTGCGCAGGTTAAAAAGTGTTATAGCTTTCGCCCTAGACGCGATTCCGAAATAGGCACTTTACTGCTCCACAAGACGTCTAGCCCGACGGAAGGAAAAAGCAGAACGCCAACGACCTTGACAAAAGAAGTTGTTAACCACCGTCAACAAAACTTGTGCAACTGCAGCAGACCTTGGCTATATTTATAGGTCGCTAACTGACCGACTTCTGAAATAGGATGGTCCATCGCCAAGGTTAGTTGTCCATGTAGATCTGGTCGATCTCCAAGAACTTACTAGTCACATGCAGGCACCAGTATAATCCAGAACTTACGAAATGGATGCGATACTCGATAACAATCGATTAATCGCTGAAATAATGAATTTTTCGAGAAATTCTTCTCTCCTCCCGGGCACCCCCTCCCGAGATGGTGCCCGCGGTATATGATGAAAGCCTGGGATTAACTTGTAGTCTCTGCGACGGTGTTCTGTACCTGTCGGTCTATCTCCCGGGCTGAGGTGCTTGAGAAGTGGGTTCCGACTTCTGTAGTCTGGTTTCCTTGCTCGGCTACGAGCAGTCGTCCAGGGGTTCCATTGGCAAGTTGAAGCTTTCCACCAATAAGTCGAACGGGTGATCAGCAGGTTTTACTTCGTCTGGTTGACACAGCCTTGGCCGTAGCTGACTTGCGTGCCGAGCGCAGATTCTGTTAGCGCGATCACGTCATACACGGCACTTCCGCGCTTGTTTTTGACCGTCGCTGGCGTCCACTTCGCGTGGCCTTCCCGATAATCCCGTGTCACCCCAAGTTTACTTGACAGTTTCATTGCTCCATACCGTGGGTTAAAATCTTGTTCAATTCCACGGTTTCATTCACCAACAGGGGGGCTCTGGGCGCGATTGGATGGCGTCGAAAGGCATGCGAATCTTCCGGTTCATTATAACTTGTGCTGGATAAACTCCGTTCGGTGATTGTGGATTATGTGTTGATCGTTAAAAGAAAAGGAACCGGTCAACCACCTCATCTTTACGTCCCTCCCCTTTTTACTTTTGGAGAGCTCGCTTGAATGTATGGACAAACCTTTCCGCCTGGCCATTCGACTGTAAGTGAAACGACGGTGAGCGAATTCGCTAGACAGCGCATTGCTTGCAGAACTACGTACAAATTGCGGAAGTGAATTGCGTGCCATTGTCAATTGCAACCGTTTCTGGACAGCCGAATCTGCTGAAGGTTTTGCGTAGTCTTGATACAGTAACATTGGTGGTTGTACTATCCATGTGAAACACTTCAGGCCACTTGCTGTATTAGACGACTATGATGAGGAAATTTCGGCCGTTGATCGGTCCTGCGAACTCTACATGGATGCGACACCATGATTTAAGAGCTTTTGGACGTGAATGGAGCTCCATTTTTGTAGCGCTTTTAAGACATTAGTGCAATTTCGGCAGCCTTAGTCGGTTCTGTAGCTGTGTGTTCAGGAAGGGCCAGTATACATAGCTGCCGGCAAGCGCCTTCATCCGACTGATTTCAGAATGCCCGGCATGGAACTGATGAATAACGTTCTCCAGAAAGGCTTTGAGGATGACCACTCTTTCTGAAAATAGTATACACTCGTTCACAGTAGAGAGCTAGTGTCTCCTCTCGAAGTACTGTTGCAACTCGACAGATGGTCATGAAAGTAGCCAACTCGTTCTATGGAACTGTGTGACTTTCTTGGGCACTGGGTCCCGAAGTGTTTTGATACGTACAGCTTTTGCGGTAACTGGCAGATGGTGCAGTGTGTCACTCATTTGCTAGTTGACGTCAGGTTCGATGTCGACCGACGCAATGTCTGCATCCTCATGTTCTTGCTGATGGTCATCAATTAGGCATGACTGTGCATCCGCTTGGTCAATGGAAATTGTCCAATGGTAATGGATCTCGAAATCATGCCCCATTAAGGTAAGAACCCAAAGTTGTAGTCGGTTGTCTGTGTAGGCCGGGATTTCCTTTAGCGAACCAAAGATAGCCAACAAGGGCTTGTGATCTATCAGAAGCCTAAAGTGGCAGCTGTACGGCATTTTGCGAAATTTGTCGCCCGCGTACATTACAGCCAATGCTTCTTATTGATCTGACTGTAATTTCTCTCGGTCTTCCTAACTGCTCTGGCTGCATGGGCTATTGCTTTCTGAGATTCATCGAAATACGTGTGTGAAATTACGGCGCAAATCCCATGGTTTGATACCCCTGTGACTGTAACAATCTCTTTGAGGGATCAAAATGATTTAGTAGCAAGTTCTAAAACAGCTAAATCGGCCGTTCGAATGCATTCTGGCATTCTGATGTCCGGTTCCTAGTTTAGCCTTTGGTTACTAGATTGGTTAACGGGGCACGCAGGCAACCGTATTTCAGGAAAGAGTGCACTTTAGTGACTGATGAGTCCACAATAGGAGCGCAGGGACTGTTGACGGCGGTTAACAAAACGCATTAACATCGTGACATCACCACGGGAGCCAGGACCGGATAAGGTACTCCAAATGGGACCTAACGTACGCGCCTGTTATTTCAAGTGTAATCAACTCCATAAAATGCCCTTAAAGAACCCATTCCGAGTAATTTTTAAGCTATTTAAAAATGTCATATGGCCTGGTTCCCTAACGGTCATTACGGGATTAGTGAACGCTAGCTAGCTCATCCAAATGCTGTGCCGGCTTGTTTAGATAAGTCAAGGTCATCCAGCATAACTGCCACAAATGGGATAAGGCAGGCATGTCAAACTGAGGACCCAACAAGGGCCATAGTTAGCGCACATATCATGAGGGCTGCGTACGATAACGTTATATATATATATATATATATATATATATATATATATATATATATATATATCGGCTGTCATCGTTTGCCAGCGTGCCAAGCATGAAATACTCATGGATTTGTGTACTGGGTGGAGCTGATTTTGACACTGATCTCAGGTTGTACCCTTTTATTCATTTATCTATGTTTTTTGTTTTTCGTGCACCCGCAGAACTTTAATCTATCTCCTCTAGGAAATGCTGAGAAGAATAGCGAAGTGCAGAAAGTGACCGCGACAAGGCTTAGCGATTTGGACACTTAATTCAGTTAGCGACCTTTGGCCTTAGCACAAGAAACATACAACCTTTGCTGCTGAGGAAACGAGCGGACGCATAAATTGGGAACAGCTCGATTGAATTATCGTCAACAGGTCAACAGTTGGACCATTGGGTTTAGAGAAAAATGCACCATTTTCTGAGTCTAGGGAGGAATCTGTAAAGTCGCGGAAGATCAATGGTCAATGGTCAATGGTATGTTGTGGATAAAAATGACGAAACTTGACTTGTCCCGCCGGACGATTGGTTGGGGATAAGCAAAATAAAGGCAAAAATGGCAATAGGAAATTTTAAATAACCGCAAATTGCGAAGTTGCCGATTACAGCGTTCCCGTCCGTGTTATGGTCTATCCAAGGATATCGTCTGTGGTTTCCAGACAAAAATGTAGGTGGGTTGGTTTGTTTTGTTTTTCTGCTGTTTGTATGGGTCCTTTAGATTCCGTGATACGGTGTAGTATGACCAGTTCACTATCGACACGTGTTTTGAACACGGCTAACGTGGAGCTGAAATGGCAGTTTCTTAGAGGGTAATGCACGTGTGACAAACACGTAGGGAGAAGTTTCTTCGACACTCCAACTGACTGGATCATTCTACCAACTTGGGCTGATGATCTCCCAGTTGGTTGTTGTGACTCAGCCTTAATAGGTGATGGAAGCGGTGGTTAATGTTGTTTAATATTTTGTAAGCCAGTATTAAGTCACCACACAAAAGTGGATAACGTCCGCTAAAGAGGTCAGGCGCTGTTCGTATGACATTTGGCGCAGCCCCTTGCTATTTTTAGTCGCCCGACATTGTGTAAGCTCCAAGGCCGTGAGATGCCGCTTTAGCCATGGGTAGCATGCTTGAATGGTATCTTCAACATGAGAGCGCATATACGCGGGAGGTATTTGGCGGAAAATCGATGGTTCGAATTTCTCGAAAGCTCTCCGTAAAAACTACACCACTTAGATTCCCTTCTTCGATGCATTTTTTGACTGCTCCGAGCAGCCGAGATCTTCCTAGGTCAACACACCGAGATCATTTTCGAGAGAACAGTATTGCAGATCCTGCTCCCCAAGCTTTGTGTAAGCCATTCGGTGTCTTAAATGGAACACCTGACATTTAGCCACATTGAAGAAAGGTGATTTTGGACCGACCATCCATAACTATGGTCATGATCGATTTGAAGCTGGCTTCGGTCTTCTGGAGCTATAATCACTCGCCAAACTTTGATGTCATCGGCGTATAGCAAACAGTTTGACGCACTTTTACTCACTAGATCGTTTATGAAGACCAAGCATAGAGGGGCCACAGTATCGAACCTTGCTGCTCTCCGCATTCGACGTGATTTGGGTCTGACATGGATTCACGTACTCCCACCAACAGACGCCTGTACGAGAAAAAATTGCAGATGCACCAGAGGAGAGGATTCCCAATGCCACATGCTTGAAGTTTGGCGAGAATGATATGATGGTCCAACCGGTCGAACGCCTGCGAGAAATCAAGATAGACCACATCAACTCTTGCACCAGCATCCACAGTTTAGGCCCAGCTCTCTTGTGCTAACAATAGGTTGGTTGTACACGACCGATTCTGGCGGAAGCCGTTTTGCTGTTGAGCAATGTAACCAAAGCCGTCCAGATAAGACATGATTGCTTCGGCAGTGATAGCCTCCATAACTTTTAAAGGAACTGGCAGTAGATACACTGGTCGAAAATTAACTGGGTCGGAAGGACTACACCCTTTGTATATTGGAGTTATTATTACGTATTTCAACCTTACAGGAACATGTCGCTGGTCAAGGCAGTGCTGGAGCGGCCGCACCAAAGGTTTAGCTAAAATAGTAGCCGCCACAGCAAGCGTCTTTGTGCGGATGTCATCAATTCCTGGACAGGCGTGCAAGCGCATGGATAGCAGCTTTCTCCTCACGATGTCTGCGGTAAAATCTATACGTGTGAGTCTTGGTGTGGTCACCATAGATTCAAAAATTACAGGAGACCAAGGGATGCAGTAAAAGGTGAGTGCATATTGTTATTGAAGAGAATTCGATGCTTCTTTAGCAGTCCGAGTTAGATCATCCGCTGGTTGAAAAGGGGGAAATTCGCTTTCACCTTGCGGAGGCTGTTCACGTGCTTGTAAAGAAGCTTAGGACTTAAAGTTACTCTCTCGACTAAAGCTTGTTGATGAGCTACTTTGTTCTCGTGCACTAATTGGGTGCAGTGGTTGCGGTGGACAACATAGGCCTTCCAGGTACTCGGACTCGGATCGCTTAATTGGTTATACCACACCGCGTTGCGCATCACCATGCATCTGCGTATCCTACTCCGTATAAAAGACGCCATGTTTCTTGAAAAGATGGTGTTGGTTTCCAATGTTCCACTAACCAGGTTGTTAAACTTACTGACGAAATGTTCCCACGCAATATCGGATGCATCCTCGGTCAGGAAGCTCCAGTCGGTCGCTCCAACGAATCGGGTTAAGGTGTCGGAATTGGTTACCCTTCGCCTTGTTTGAGTTCGGTCCTCGGGATATCCAGCATAGTAAGTGTACATGAAATGCAAAGTTGCATGATCACCGCGGCCTAGAAGAGTATGTATTATCACTCTCTCAACCATCATTTTTTCTTTAATGATTATTCGGTCCACTATGGATGGCCTGTTATTCCCCCTGAATCTGGTCGTCGATGTGACGTGGCCTTAAAGCGGAATGTTTGAGACAAGGCCTTGCAGGTCTGATTTGAATTGCTCTCCTGATGTGGCCTGGGATCCTAGAACATGTAAGTTAAAAACGCCAGCGACTATAACATGATTTTACTTCGCATTTAGTACCCGCCTTAACACAGCCACAAAGCAGAAGTCCGCCTTTTTTCAACTCAAGTATGTGCGTTATGCACCCTTGAAGAGTGACTATTCGGCTCTCAGGTGAAGACGATGGTGGGTGGTAAACAACAGCCGCTTAGTCAATATCCTGTCCAACTCGATTACTGTCTCCAGGAGACTGTGAATCGTTGCAGGATTGAAGGTGTGCACGGTCCTCGTGGCCGGGCTAGGCTCAAAGAGTGTTCCCGGACAGTGTGGAACGGGCCACGGCCCAGCCACCGCTTTGTGTATGTCTGGTACGCATTATTACAAATTAGATAGACATGCATACTGCTACTGTGCATGTTGAAAGAGGGCGGCTCACATCCACATGCCTACCCAACTTATACTTTACGGTTCACCCTGGATATAAGGTGTGTTGATGGAGCTGTGGGTGTTGCAGCGCAAGCCGACCATGGTCACTCTGTGGGCGCAGGCGTTCTGTGGCTACCTTATAGGGACCAGAGTAATAAGCGAATCCTGAATCAGATGCCATGAACTATCCAAATATGTACCGGGTGTTTCTTTAATCTTGTCCGGAGCTAGGAGCGGCTGCACTCAGGTGCTGAGGCACAACCGGTACACTGAATTGCTAACTGTCCAACGGCGCAAACTGCTTTGCCAGCACGGGTGAGATGTGACACAGACGCCACATGTGTACCTACGATCGCAGAGCACACCGAGCAGTTGGGCTGTAGGAAGTGAACGTTAGCCAGACACCACAGCCACAATCAATGCGTCATGCCTAGACCGCATGGCAAGACCTAGTGAATGCAGGCCGTTCAGCTGTAATAAGTGGACGTGAGTCGGACACCACATAGCCGCAACGAACGTGTCATGCTTCGATCGATGGGTAGTCGGCCTTCATGCAGGTGAAAAGCCAGCAAAAGGGTTTTTTGCGAAGTTTGTCGCTTTGCTATCAGCTGAGAAAAACAGCCTGGCCGTATGTGATGACCGGTCGATGGGCGCAGTATTGCTATGGCCACAACAGCTGTCATCGCTTCATGACTGAAGTCCAACAAACCCGTAAGCTTTAATTAGGTTGTTTTGGCTTCTAAAGGAAATCAAACTACCGGGAGCACATTGTAAGGTTACAGTGCTTATCGATTTAGCGTTTCGGTCGCGTGTGTGTTACATCTGAAAATTCACCCTTCATAGGTGCATAAAAACGAATTCCTGACTTGACTTGACGTGACAAAGCGCTTAGATTTCAGTATGCCCCGACGCACTGGTGGCAAATTAGACGACACACCGATCTAGTCAGGAATGCAACTATTGCCCTCACAGTCAGACAATTGCTAGTTGTAAAAATTGATCAGGTCTTCGAAGGTGCTTCTTGTGTACAATGGGGAATATACATTTATTCGTTCCTTGCTTACATTTACATGAAATGTTAGTAATGACGGTAAATATCAACGAATTAAATGTTCGAAATGTCCACCGTCGTTTGGGCTACAGAGGAGCATTCGCCGAACGGTGTTGGCGAGCACTTTCTGCCATATCTCCAACAAAATCTGTCTATATTAGTTCACAATGTTCTCTTTCAGTCCAGCCAGGATTTGGGTTTGGTTATATTAACTCTGCGCTTCAAGTATCCCCTAGGAAAATATCCATGGTATTCAGATCCGGTGATCGCGCAAGCCAATCTATCGTTCTTGTGTGACCGATCCAACGTCCACCGAATGTCTTGTTCAGGTAGGCAGGAACCGATTGCGCCGAATGTTCAGGTGCGCCATCCTGCTGGCACCAACAGCAATCCATTAATCCTTACTACTGTAACTGCGGAGTAACGCTGCACTGCAACATTTCCATGTACTATGACACTAAGAAATGTCAGACATTGGCACTGTTAAACGACAAGCTGCTGGACACACTCCTGGAATAGGAAAAGGGCCCAATGATTTTTCTACCAGCTCCGTTCTACCGGCTCCGTTGATGAAACGTGGCTCCCATCCACATGTCTAGCGGTCTTATTCCTTCTGTTTTACACAGGATATGGGGTTTGTGTTTGGAGCTGTGGGTGGTGCAGCGCAAGCCACCCATGGTCCCGCTGTAGGCGCAGGCGTCCTGTGGCTGGCCACAGTGACAGGAAAACCGGAGACCGGATGTCAAGGACTATATATATATATATATATATATATATATATATATATATATATATCTTTATTTCAGGTGTGGGCCATGCGCTGTGCCATTTGGGGCCACTACAGAAGCGACGACGGGTCCCGCAGTGAACGTAGGCAGCACCGGCGCAGCGTTTGTAGGCACGCTGAATTCGATTTACTAACCGCGTGCTTGCATGCTGAGTCTCTTTATTTCAGGTGGTGGGTTTACAGTTTTTACCTTAATGCTTTTCTTTCTCATATAAATGTCTACCCGTTCTCTATTCCATTAAATTACACACCTCGCCTAAGCCAATTGTATTCGATTTCCGTAGCATTTTTGTGTTCTTGGCATTCCGTGAACTATATTTCCTGACCTCGTGCACTTAGCTAGGATTTGTTTGTAAACAACTTATTACGTATGCTATTTAATTAAGGTTTATATCACCGTTTCCTTATGCATTAATCGAGTTTTTCTCTTTCTCTTTTTCTTTCTCTCTCTCTCAAGTGTTTGGCTGTTGTTTGAAATCCCCGGTGTGGATGCGCTTGATGTGCATGTTGACAAGGTGCCTACC
Organism: Dicrocoelium dendriticum; assembly: GCA_944474145.2. Classification (NCBI taxonomy): domain Eukaryota; kingdom Metazoa; phylum Platyhelminthes; class Trematoda; order Plagiorchiida; family Dicrocoeliidae; genus Dicrocoelium; species Dicrocoelium dendriticum. Next base: position 71,041,841 of record OX104064.1, on the reverse strand, counting down.
TGTCTATTACCCACTACATCGTTCATACTGGCTCCAGGAGACAGTTGGTCGTTGCTGGAGGGGACGGGGTGCACGGTTCTTGTGGCCGTGCTAGGCTCAAAGAGCGGTTCCATGCACTCAGTGTGGAGCGGACTACGGTCCAGCCACCGCCTTGTGTGCGGTTGATTCCCCAAATACAGCGTGCTTGTGTTTGCCTGTGAAGGAGTGTGGGCCGGCTCCGTTGATGAAACGTGGTTCCCATCCGCATGCCTCCCGGTCTTATTCCTTCGGGTTTACACTGGATATGGGGTTTGTGGTTGGAGCTGTGGGTGGTGCAGCGCAAGCCATCCATGGTCCCTCTGTAGGCGCAGGCGTCCTGTGGCTTGCCACAGTGACAGGCAAATCCGAAACCGGATGCCGCCAACCATATATATATATATATATATATATATATATATATATATATATATATATATATCGGAATCAAGCGCACAGGAGACGTTGGCTGGACCGTAGTCCGCCGCACACTAATTTCATTGAACCCCTCATCTAGCCTAAAACGGCCACAAAGACCGTGCACCCCGTCCCCTCCAGTAACGACCAACTGTCTCCTAGAGCCAGTATGGATGACGTAGTGGGTAATAGACAGTTAGGCAACTTGTCAACATGCACATCAAGCGCAGCCACACCGGGGAAATCAAGTAATAGCCAATCACTTGAAATGACCTTATCAGAGAAATATATATGTTAACTCATACGGCTATGCCGACATAACTCTTCACTAAATTAGCATATGAAATAAGTTCGTTAGCAATGAATCAGCGTTAATTACAATCTGTCCACAAGTTATTCAAAATATGCCACAAATGCGATAGACTTGACGACGATATGCGAAATTAGCGTATGCAGCTTGTTCAAGGTAATAGAAGATTATTCTAGTAGGCAGAACAAAGCAATTAAAGTGGAATAAAATTTATGCAACTTAAAAACTAGTTTAAGTGTGAGTTGGTTTAGCCCAACTGTGATGGGGAAGCATCATGAATACAACATCAGCCTCAGTATGGGGCGCGACATAGGAGCGTGTAAAATAAATTGGTTACGAAAAAATCTTCTATATCTTCAAGACATTAGAAAATACATTTTAAGAAAATCTCACAAACGCGAAAATATTATCAAAGTTAATTACATTTAACTTGAGCGATATGTGCAAGTTAATAGAAAATAGTTCAGATAGGCATTAATGATACAAAACATCTGAGATAAATGGAACCAGCATGCAAGCACACGGTTGGTAAATCGAATGCAGCGTACTTACAAACGCTGCGCCGGTTCTGTCTACGTTCTATGCAAGACCCGTCGTCGCTTCGGTGGTGGTCCCGAGTGGCCTCGCTCATGGTTCACTAGGCCTGCCTGACTCAGGCACTCGCGACCGCATGTGCTACAGCACCATGCGCTTGATGTCGATGGAGTACAACCCATCGTTGCTTGCCGCTTCCGCACTTGCCGCTCCTTCTTTGCATGCATGAGGTCTTTCTCCCACACTTCGGCAACTGCCTCCGTGACCAGATCCCGCCCTACACGCCGATCAACGGCCTTCGATTCCCATGACTTGCAATCAATATTAGAAGGTGAGGGGCTCACTTTCATCTTATCCTGGTAACGAAGCTTCGGTTTCGCCACATGCAGCTTCCCAACACTTAGTTGACCACAAAATAGTTGTTTCCCTATTCGCGTCGAATCCATACGTCACACATGACCGAGCCACCTCAGGTGTCTCGACAAAATTATGCAGTCCACCGCATACATTCCACTTTGGCGCAACACTTCCGTGTCCGCAACATTGTCGCACCAACCGACGCGCAGAATCTGTGGAGACACTGTTGATGGAACCACTCGAGATATCACACATCCCGCCGGTACATCGTCTACATTTCACTGCCGTATAGAAGAACAGACAGCACCATGGATTTGTACATCATCAGCTTCGTGCCAATGGTAAGCTGATGGTTAATCCGCACTCGGTAATCTAGATTCCCGAATGCCGCCGCTGACTTCGACACGCTGACCAGCAGCTAACTGTGTAGCTGCTGGTCAGTCGACATCATACTCCCAAGGTAGCAGAAGCGGGATGTGGCTTCTAATATTTCAGCACCAATGCTGATTCGAGGCTATATATATATATATATATATATATATATATATATATATATATATATATACTTCTCATCTTTGTGCGGACCATAAGCTTGTTTGCAGCGGAAAGCATGCTTAAAATGCATGCGTTGGGGTTGATTTGGAAGCTTAAGTTCATTTATCTTGGAAGATCTGAATCCCTGCCCAATCACGAAGCAGAATTAGTGAGACAGGCTTAGACCATGTGTGAATAGTTATCCAATGGCGTGGAATTCAAGAGTGGTGTGCTCACTTATTTTCTATATCGCCTTAGGGGAGCAGAACTTTTTTTGAACCAGGTTTTCAATTTGCATTCGTCGTCCTCTCCAGCACAATTTCATTTGACTTTTACTTTCATAGACATTATAAATATCATGCACCCCGTAAATTTTACCTATGCAATGAGCTATTTACACTACGGGGTTTTCCATTATCGAACATTCCCCGCCCCTCACCACCTACAGTATGAACTCAACTTTCAACGAGCTACCCTTTATTGTTCTGCTAAACTATCGTGAAAATAACTAAGCCTTATTTGAACTTCAGACGCTGTTACACCGCCTCGGTAGGGAAAGGATCTCAAAGTCGGGTAAAGCTTATTGATGGCTGATGAATAAGTTGATCGCGCAGCCCTTATTATTTGTGGTTTTGCTTATTGCTCCGTAGTCCCTCCCATTGTTATCTCGTGATTGCGTGTGGGTACTTCGTGAAATGGTCTCCATGCGCCATACTTTTGTCTCTACGAACAACGTTACGGTCAATTATCCAAGTTCCCTTTGGTTATACCACAGGCACTTCCACGAGAAACCATCGGACACCGCCAATCGACACGTGGGATCCCATGGCGTGCAGCATCAAACGACTGACTCATGTTGCCCGGTGAAGCTTCAAAATCACTTCGATCCCACCCAACTACCCTTAGCCAGTGAAGAAAAGGCAGAAAAAGAGGCACACGTCAACTACCTGGTGACTTTGTTCAAGGCATTGAAGGCATCTGGAGTACAAACTGAGGCATTCGTAAGCGCATTCAGACGGGCGGAACTGTGTTCACAAGGAGAAAGTGAGTCCTGTAGTCTATCTGCATCACCTCTAGTAGTAGCCTTGTCTACCCCCATGGTGGGGATTTGGGCAATGACCTGCTCCATTCGAAGCATAAATATTAGAACCAGTTCCTCGCACTTAGGAGAATATACTATACTATATTGTATACCCGTGGTACGTAGGACTACTTTATACCCTAGTCGTGATTATCGGTATGCGAGTTATAAACTGGCAGATGTAGAAGGGCTTAATGTCAGATTATCGTTTCGTACAGTCATGGTGTCGAGGTAAGTTCCTTACTTCAACGTACTTCGCTCTCCTTTTCATGGTACACTGAAAGGTTCACACGCACAACTCATTCTAAAATAAACTGTATTCAGCTGCTGTTTTTCACTAACGGTGTTTGCCTTTCGCTGGACTGTATAGCATTGTTGCTAGAGAGGTTTTGTCTTTTAACAGGTCGGGGATTCGTGCTACGTAATGTACTAATCTGCAACGAGTTCTGAGATTTTTCCTCCCAATACCGCGATCAGTTCCCTTTGGTCGGCCGACACAACAGTCAACTTTTCACACCTCATTGTAAGCGTATGTACAATCTTAATTATCGGACTATCTGAACATAAGTCACAGAACCACAACCTATGTCGATACCCTGTTAGCTACATTAAGTGTAATGTTCACCTTTGTTGCGTCGTAGGAATTGGCAAAGAACGAACACGTGAGTTTCGAGAGAATCTCAGTTCCGCGCTTGTATGAGCTACGATTGACCTTGGGTTTGTTGCTCACTGGATTCCCGGTTGACAAACTTCTCCGGCCCATGGATCAGTGGTCGGTATGCACTTTTAGGTTGCGCTGTTCACGCCGTTTGGGCTGCCTCAGTTGTCTGCTCCGGTCAGCGTGTTTGGTGGTAAGTCACTAGGCGCACGAGTAGCCAAAATCACACAGGCTTTGTGCGATGAAACATAAATAAAAAATATGGTGGTACCGTGAGATGAAAAATGCCTGTACTTATGGTATACAGTGGTGTACAGTACTAACTTATATATTGCCTGAGAGCCTTAAAGAAGCTGTCGAATGGTATCCTAAAGGTACTGATGAAACTCAAATAAGCAAAGTTACTCACGTTGACCTTAGTGAATAGAGTTCCGAAGACTTCGTTTGTGGTGTACTAGCGTGTCGCTGAACTTACTTCAAAATATAAACCCCGTTAGATGCAGCTCGGTGATCGGAATCGACTGAGCGTATTTCCGAAGAGGTGGCACAAGAATGTGAGGGGATAAGTTCAATTTAACACAGAGCACAGCATTGCACCGTTAGCACGCAGACGCAAACGCCGGAGGAGTATGGACTTATCTAGGACCTCGAAGAGAAACTTTTGTGAAGCGAGAGAAAGACCTAGGTGTCTTAATTACATCGTAAATAAAAACAACCCAGGACACACTAAGGAGAGTGGCGGCTGCTAACAGGATGTGGGGTGTCATATGAAGATATTTTTCCGGATGACACCAACAATTTTCAGGCTACTATTCACCTATCACGTACAACCTATTCTTGAGTCGTCATCAGCATTATCATTATTCACGTCAGCTAGAGGTAGGAAACACCTCAGCTACTGTGCCACAATACATAAATGAAAAGAAAAAATACAAAGTTGCATGCCAGCTGAGCTACCAGCACCGGATAGGCATCGTTCCGGTAAGCTACCAGCCAGCTACTAGGCAAAAAGAAAAAATTATTGTGTTTTACGCTGCAATGAGATCGTAGATGGAGGGGGAGGCTAAGAGGGATGGGGAGGGACAAAGAAACTCACAGCATGAACGCCACTGAGGTCGGCGCCTTACCATGTCAGCAAGTGTATCCAGTCAAACGTGTTCACCGTCTTTTGGACCCCAACCAGGGAGCCGTGACGCTACAACCGAGGCCACCACAGAAGTGAGGGCCTTCATTCCCCTGAACCAAGTCATCGCTTGGCCACCACTCCTCTTCTTCCATCCACATCCCCGGTGAGCAAACAACGCACGTCGTGGAAGTTGATGGGCTGGCATGCGCAACACGTGGCCCAGCCATCGGAGCCTGGTGCGTGAAATGACGGAGCTGAGCGCTTCAGTTCTTTTGTTGTGCCGTAAACAAGGCGTCGAACACGCTTGCTGCTCACGCGGTGTTCCCACCAGATGTGAGGCAAACTGCGCAGGCACCGATGGTCGAAAGTAACTAGCCTCTTCATGTCCGCCGATCTTAAGGGCCAGGTTTCGCAACCGTACAGTAAGGTCGAACGTACCACTGCATTGTACACTCTGCCCTTCAGTGCGAGAGTAGTAACGCGCCGCCGCCATAGGTGGCGAAGGTAAGCAAATGCACTTCGAGCTTTCGCTATACGGTTCGTGACCCCGTCTTCGATCTCATGGTCGCTGATACAACTTCCCAGGTAGTTGAATTTCCGGACGACATCTAGCTGATTCTCACCAAGGGTCAGCGCAGGAGGCGATCCCTGCCAATCTTGGAGGAATGCTCTGCGTTTCGATGGTGCAAATCAAAGCCCGAAGCGGCTGACAGCCAGTGCTAATCTGTCCATCGCAGCTTGGCACGTCTGGGAGCTGTCACAGATGAGGGCAATGTCTACGTTTCCACTTTCAAAGCTAGTATGTACCCTATTAGAAAGCGTCCAGAGAGGAGATTCAACGTATGTTTTCAGACTTCGGGATTTCCCCTAACATATTCGACTCCAGGAGATGGACCACTTCTCACTGGACTACCGTCGCCGCCGTGTAGACCTCATCTTCACCGGGCGCATACTAAGAGGGGAACTTGTAAATGAACTGCAGCAGTTTTTTCATCTCAAGGTAGGAGGCCCAACACGAGGTCACAATTGGAAAGTATGGAAACTGAGGATGCACCGAGTCCACTCCACTTTGCCCTTTCTACTAGGGTGGTTAACGATTGGAACGACCTCCCAGAAACCGTAGTCATCGCACAGACTAAGGAAAGTTTTAATCAGCTTTTGGATTCCCATCTGCGCAAGGTGCCTGGATAGCACTGCTCCTCTGCGAATCTCCTGTTCACTTGTAGACTGTTGGGTCGCTAAGGCACTAGTGCTTCCCATGCTTATCTGGAGGCGACGGGGCTAACATGTAGCTTCCATTCTGCCCTCTCCAAATCAATGGACTCAATGAACTGGCATAAGATGCGGACAAAAATACGAGAGCGTAACATTTACCCCAATCAAACGTGTAGCTGTACGCATGGGACCTTAAGTTCCCCAGTGTCAAACTATGAGAGGTGCTTTGCGCATCTCGCGTGACGGTTTCATTTTTCACTATACCCATTGCCTACCGGACATCAAGTTGGTCTGACTCAAGTGGACGTCATGGGGTGACGGACGATATGAACTTATTAAGGACCAAAAGAGGTAAGCAACGAATCGCTGCTTACGTGTAACCAGGGGCTAAGATGCCTACAGATGCATACGACTCACTGTTGTTTGCCCTCAGCTGCCGACACTTGTCTACGCTAGCCTCCTGACAGGTACCTTGAAGTGGCAGCCGCTATTCCTGATGCACATATTCGGCGCGGATGCAGGTGCTGGCATTGGTAATTGACTAAAGGAACTAATTTCTGTTGGCGCAGCAACTTGCACTCGTAACTACGTCAATGAACCACGTTATGTACACCAAACGGTAGTGGATTGACTGTGAGATTTCATCTTCCATAGTGGGGCAAACTACAGCCAAAAGTCAGGAAGTGCTCCAAGAAAAACAACAATAAGTGGCAGATCAGTGTGATGGGGGCTGAAAATGCTAGTGATTGGAAACGCTATAATGTCGATCGAACGTCCCAGGCCAGACCGATAAGGAGTGAGCATGTTTCCGGAAGCAGATTGGTCAGCCAATCAGTAAATAGTTGGCCCGTTATCGCGACCACCATGCAACTATCCACTGAACGTGTAAGTGACCAATCAAGCTTCAGTAGACGAAGGAGCGCATAATTGTGCACACTTGAGCCAAGACTTGTGGCACTGGACCGAGGGAAGAAGCTCGCGGGCCCAACCCCGCCAATCGTTCCTTGAATAAGAAAGCCAAGGTGATTTAGACAGAGTGAACGTCGCGAGCAAGCATAAACCAATGGAAAGGGAGCCAGCGACACAATGCAAATAACAGGGATGAGCCATTGAGGCAGACTGTTGTAAATAGTGTATATACTCTATAAATATTCCAGCGTAGTCTTAATAAAAGAATTCGTGATCGCGGCCCAGTCTTCTTGCTTTCCGGATGGCTACGCGACAATCAGGGTGGTGAACTAAATTAATTCAAAGCTAAAATCACCTCACCGAGTGTAAATGTAGGCAATATTCGTAATTCCGGGCAGCAATATAAACTATTAAAGGCCAAGAAATTTCAGATCATCCGAATCGAAGAAGCAGGGTATATAGAACATCAACCAGTGCATTAGGTGGTCTATTGGAATACCGCAACACTTACTTAAATAGACAGTTCGGCCATGAGAACACAACGAACAGGTTATTGTTGCTTGCTGTGTGTTGTGCCCTGGTATTCATCTAATTATACAGTGCGAATCATGTGCACTCCAATCTAAATGATGAGATGGGAGTAGTGAAGCATGTCATGTGGTCAGGGGATTGATTTCCTGCCATACGATAGATAATGGTGCAGATGGAACCTTTCTCCCTAAGGTGTTTGATAAAATAAGCAGTCCGAAGTGCCGATACATGTGGCACTTGCCAGGACCAAGACTGCTTAGTCCAGCTTATCCCTTGTCCTCATGAACTTTGTCGACCAGCACCGCTGAGGCTTCTCAGAGCACATTACTCCTGCTGAAAAGCATTCTCTAGCGGACACAGGCGATGGATCGTACGCTGCGCTAATCAAAAGCCTGATGACGTCTGAACACTCCAAACAATTTATACCAAGCATCCTAATAAGCAGAAAGTAGGAGCGCTCTCGTCGCGATCAGTTCTACAACGTTCACAAGGTCCATGGTAACAATTTCCGGAATATATGAGCCAATTTCTGTGGTCACTCGCTGGTCGCTGCTAATTAAGTTACCAAGATAGGTGAACTGAGCACTTGTCTCTAGCCATTTATCTAAAGTTTAAACCAGAAATGGGGCGGACAGTTCTGCGAAAGTGCCTAACACTTAGAGGGCGCAAAGTGCATGTCAAGAAATCTGACTGCTCCAAGGATTTCCTTCTGGTTTGGCCGTCTTCTCGCGATTGTTAGAGAGTGGGACGATGTCATGCACATTAGCCTAATCCACCGGTTTTTTCACTTGGTTGTAAATCACTGCGTTCTGAGATCATACAAGCCAGAACTTTATGGTGTAGAAAAAGGAACATGAAACAGCCCCGATTAAAGCGAAGGCATCAAATGAGCAGAAAAAGAATTAGCAGCAGTTGTCCCACGTGTTACCTAAGGATGGGTACAATTGAGCAATGGATCAATGGTTTATAACGAGCATACGAACGAATGCTTAACATGTCCCGTGAGATCTTTAAGGTGAAAATTACAAAATAAAATCAGTGTCAGTAATTGAACGCGTGAGATGCAGAACTCACAAAAAAGGTTTGGAGTAGCGTATGTGAGAGCATTCCTGTCTGGCCTTTCGGAGGATTATGACACCGTCCACTGTTTGTTGTGCACTAATGCCACGATCATGGGCTATACACGTAATGTAAATGTATCAGGGTATCTCCAAGGCTTTTTCGAGTAGCGCTGACACAGGGGCATTAACTACATGCGTTGGGAGGGAGTTCCAGGGCTGTGACACTCGGAGGCGGAGAAAGTTTCGTCGACATTCCAGTCGGCTGCACTTCGTGGCCAAGTTAAAAGAATGAACCTTTAAAGACGTGCTTTAACTGAGTTCAAAAGTGAGTGGCATTTGTAATTGGGGTAGTTAAGGCCAGTTACTCCGTTATGAGATCTTTCCATGGACGCAGATAACCTCCGCCGTACTCTTCTAAATTTCGCAGCCTGAGTGGGTAGGAAAGGCTGAGCAAGCCTCTGACGTTCATCATCGCTCTGCGTTGCGCAATATCGAGCGCAGAGAGATGGTGTTTCTGCTAAGGTTGCCACGCTTGGATAACGTATACTGCATGCGGCCTCACATACGCGCCAAGCCTTTTCGGAAAGACTAAAGCGTCACATTCCTCGGACGCGCCACGAACAAGACAGAAATGATGGTTTATTTTCTTTGATACCATTTTAGTCTGCCTCAAACAACCAAGGTCCTCTTGCACACACATAGGAAGCCCGCTGTAGAATCGGTGGTCCTAACCGATAGTTGTGAGTGCTCTGATGGTGTATGCGCAGCATATTTTCCCTTGGAGACCTTGAATTGCAACATGTTCTCAATGAACCATGTGCACGCTTTATCCAAGTCATCCAGTATAGCTGTGTGATCCTCCACTGTAGGGATAGCACGACATATCTTTAGATAATCGGTGGTGTATGTTTAGAGTCTTCAGCTGCAAAATCTGCCTCCCAAGATCAGGTCTCACTTCCACGTCCGCGGGAAGAAGGCAAAGAATCACGGAACCGGTCATAGAGCTTGTTATAGCCCGGAAAATTAGCAGACCGGAGCAGCACCGGAACGTATGTATGGAGGAAAGTGTCCTCAAACACGCGCAGTACAATTAAATCGATAGACGTTCGAATTGAAACCAATCGAATGCAAGCTCACATGATAGGCCAAGAAGTGCTAAATAGAAGTGTGAGTAGGATAAGCGAATCGAGGGCAAAAAAAGCAAAATATTTGAAAACGACATTGTCCCCTCCTCTGTTCCTACAAATATAGGCATTACACGTCCATGAGCGATCTAATTTAATGTCAGTACCCCGAAGAATTGTCACGTGGTGTTAGCAGTTAAAGCGTATTGGTAGACAGGGCGACGTATTCGACCGGAACGCCGTACGTTTGTATTAGTTTGTACCGAAAGCTGTGTTTTAGCTGTGTTAGTCTGTTCAATAGCACTTTGGGAAAGCGTTGCATGCAGCCGTCTTGCATGCATCTTTGTCCCATCAGCCAACTTGTAAGTTCCTGGCGTGCACACGGATTCCACACGGGTCGGCAGTCCGAACACATTACCTTCTTTGTGGGAATAGGGTAGTCCCACACGAACAAATGTCTTTGGAGGATACGTTCTTCAAACGCATCTGTATTTAGCCTGGTAAACAGCCCGTCTTTCGTATTCTCTGTGATCGGCGGTTTCTTCGGATGTAGAGGCTGCATTTAATCGAGTTCGAATTGTTTGCCCTAGCATTAGCTCCAAGGGGGTCATTGCCGTTGCAGTATGTAGAGTGGTTCTGTATAACTCCAATGCAGATAACGACGCATCATCCCAAGATTCGCTTGAAAGCCGAAGGACTTGTAGAGATTCTTTCAAATTATGATTAAGTCTTTCGACGTGTCCATTCGCTGCAGGATTAGAAGGTACAGTCCTCGTGTGTCTGATAACATTGCACCTTAGAAATTCAGCATACACGTTGCTTCGAAACGGTGGGTCGTTATCAGTGACTATTTCTTCTAGCCAACGGCATCTTCAAACAAACAATAGAGCCATTTAATGATAACGGCTGTAGTTACGTCCCCGCATGGTATACCCTCTGGCCGTTTGCTGTAAGAACATGTAGCCGCTAGCACGTTTCGCTTCTGCGATGGTGCATTGACAAACGGACCCACAATATCGATGGCAATTTTTGCCCATGTCTTCATTGGGTACACCGTAGATTGGACTGGAGCATTCAGGGACCTCGCACTCTTATCAAATCGTTAGCAGGCGTAACATTTCCAAATAACCGCCTCGACGCTGGAATTCAGCTTCGGCCACCAATAGTATTGTCGTATCTGAGCTTTTGTTCGCACAATCCCTGGATGATCTTCATGCGCACATGCAACCATCAGAGGAATAAGGGTTGCAGGGACCACAAACTGCTCGCCTCTAATAATGCAGTTGCTCACAGTAGAAAGCTCGTGCCGTATGGTATAGTACAGAAGCAACTCAGGTTGGATCTTGGTACGACTGGGCCATGAGGTGGATATGTACTCCGGAAGCTTCGCTAGTACAGGGTGTTTGTCAGTGTGCTCTCTTATCAGGTCAAATATTATTGTACCTGTTCCATCTGAGAGCTGCGATGTCATTTTTACCTCTTCTAATTCCTCGTTTTCCCCTACCTTGAACAGTGCGAGTCTCGACAGGGCATCTGCTAGTTGCTTGAAGCACCCTGGCACGTATTTTAGGTTATAATCGTAGTTCAATAAACGTGAGTACCAGCGACTCAAACGTACCGGCTTTTGGCCCTTGTTACCGCGACAGTAGCGTTGCAGGAGCAGAATGATCGGTTCGCAAAGTGAATCGACGTCCAAATAAGTAAACATCTCTTTTTCACATGTCCAGACACATGCGAGTGCTTCCTTCTCGCCGGTGGAATAATTTTTCAGTATCAGACAAGGTACGTGATTCGTACGCAATCACTTTCTCCTCGCTATCGTGCAGCTGGGACAGAACTGCACCCAAGTCAGCATCTGAAGCATCCGTTGAAACAAACGTCGTAAAGTGCTCATTGAAGGTCGCTACCGTGGGAGTGGATTCAATCATCGCTCGTATGGTCATGTAAGCGTTGTATTGTTCAGTGGTCTAACGAAACTTCTGGTTTTGGCGCGTCAACCTCCGTAACGGCTCGGCAATAGTCGCAAACTTCGGTAAATGTCGAAGGTAATAAGAACACAAACGCAAACAATGTTTCATCCGTGTACCATTGTATGATTTTAGACAATCGAGAGTGGCTCTGGTGTTCTGCACATTAGGCTTAATACCCGAGGTAGAAATAACATGTCCAATAAACTCGACCTCCGTTACAGCAAATTGTCATTTGCTGGTATTCAGGCGGAGATTTAGTTCATTCAGTCTATGCAGCACATTATGAAGGTTTTACTGATGTTCCGTGAGGTTGCCACCAAAGACAAAAATATCATCCATATACACAGCACATCCTTTAAGATCTAATAATGATAGAGTAATAAATTGCTGCCAAGCTGCTGGGGCACTACCAAGGCCCATTGGTAGCACTTTGTATTGATAAAACCGTCTTGCGTGAGGAAGGCAGTCAAACCTCGGCAAACTGGAGTCAGTGGCAAGTGGTAGTATGCACTGCGAATATCCAGCTTTGAGAAAAGTTTGGCGTTTGAATGTCTAATCATCAACTCATCGAGGGAGGGCAGAGGGAACTTGTCCACAATTATATGTCCATTAAGCGCTCGAAGGTCGGTGCATAGACGAATAGAGCCAAGTTTGTTTTGAACGGCAACTAGTGGATGAACCCATTCAGAACACTGCATGGATTCTATCAAGTCTTCCGTGACCAAATTTTTCAAAGCTTGTGACAACGTCTTTCGCTTGGCCAGAGGTACTGGCATAGGTTGTGAAATGCTATGCAGCTCGTAATCCGCGCTCAACCGAATGCGGTGCATTGCTTTTGGGACCCTACCAATATCCCAGGAGAAAGACTTCTTGACTTGGAGTATGCAGACGACATTGCCCTCATCTGTGACAGCTCCCAGACGTGCCAAGCTGCGATGGACAGATTAGCACTGGCTGTCAGTCGCTTCGGGCTTTGCTTTGCACCATCGAAATGTACAGCGTTCCTCCAAGATTGGCAGGGATTGCCCCCAGTGCTGACCCTTGGTGAGAATCAGCTAGATGTCGTCCGGAAATTCAACTACCTGGGAAGTTGTATCAGCGACCTTGAGATCGAAGACGGGGTCACGAACCGTATAGCAAAAGGTCGAAGTGCATTTGCTTACCTTCGCCACCTATGGCGGCGGCGCGTTACTACTCTCGCACTGAAGGGCAGAGTGTACAATGCAGTGGTACGTTCGACCTTACTGTACGGTTGCGAAACCTGGCCCTTAAGATCGGCGGACATGAAGAGGCTAGTTACCTTCGACCATCGGTGCCTTCGCAGTTTGGCTCACATCTGGTGGGAACACCGCTTGAGTAACGAGCGTGTTCGACGCCTTGTTTACGGCCCAGATAAAGGGAATGAACCGCTCAGCCCCGTCATTTCACGCACCAGGCTCCGATGGCTGGGCCACGTGTTGCGCATGCCAGCCCACCGACTCCAGCGACGTGCGTTGTTTGCTCACCGGGGATGTGGATGGAAGAAGAGGAGTGGTGGCCAAGCGATGACTTGGTTCAGGGGAATGAAGGCCCTCACTTCTGTGGTGGCCTCGGTTGTAGCGTCACGGCTCCCTGGTTGGGGTCCAAAAGACGGTGAACACGTTTGACTGGATACACGTGCTGACATGGTAAGGAGCCGATCTCAGTGGCGTTCATGCTGTTAGTTTCTTTGTCCCTCCCCATCCCTCTTAGCCTCCCCCTCCATCTACGATCTCATTGCAGCGTAAAACACAATAATTTTTTCTTTTTGCCTAGTAGCCGGCTGGTAGCTTACCGGAACGATGCCTATCCGGTGCTGGTAGCTCAGCTGGCATGCAACCGTCATATTTATTTTTTCTTTATGTATTGCATGTATGTATGTATTTCCTTTATGTATTGCGGTACAATAGCGGAGGTGTTTCACCACCTCTAGCTGACATGTATAATGATGATGATGATGATGACCAATATCCGGAAGAAAGAGATTTGAGTAACTGGAACGTAACTAATGAAGGTTGACACGCACAATCATCATCCGGCTGACGCAGGGTTATAGGTTCAAAAAGGTCATGACACTACTTCCCAGTGGAGGCCTACTATCTGTTTTAGAGACGTAAACTTCAACTATACGCTTCCTGGTGTTTAGAAGAAACCTTAAAACCGTAAGAAAATCGAGTATGTGGACATCACCATTGGAGTAACCGCTGAAAGTGTAGGCGGAAGGATGTATAGTTAGCTGCCCGAAATGCTGTTTGTAAAAACAATATGGCACAACTATGATTGGTGACGCGGAATCTAGTTCCATGTCTAGACAACTGGCTTTGTTTCCAAGTTCAAAAAACACACGACAAATTTCCGGCGAAGGCCGTTTGGGTCCTTGATTTCGAGACGAAGGTGGATGTTCACATTCATTAACGACATATATAGATTGTTCAGTGGTGATCGGCGAAGCTCTAGAGTCATTTGCAGAACCAACTCAAGAAATGGCGCGGGAAAATAAACCCGAGCAAAATGACCGATTTTACCGCAACTCCGACAGCTTGCACTCTTTGCAGGACACGCCCCAGCATTTTCACGACGTTCAGCATTTCCACAACGGTTACGCTTATTTCTAACAGGATCGCGTCAGAGAGCGTGTAGCATTCAAACGGTCAATTTCAGTAGCTCCTGTGTTAGAGAAGAAAATATTTTGTTCCGTGACTGCGACCTTCGCACGAGCCACGTCACAGGCCCTGTTCCATGTGAGGTTTTCTGCGTATTCCATTAAGAGACTCTCTGATCCGAGAATCCGTGAGGCCAGAAATCAAGTGCAGTATTAGTATAATTTCTTTCACATTTTTTCTTGGGAATACTATTGTAGTCACACTTTCGAACAGAACAAACAAGACGGGAAATGAATGCATCCACTGCTTCACCAGATGCTTGTTCCAGCTACGAAAATTTGTACCCAGAAGTATAGGCGTTCACTCTAACACCCCAATGTTTAGCGAGAGTCGATAAGGCCTCTGTCAACGTGGGTTTCTCCCGTAGGTTTAGAGCATCAAATACACCTCGACCCTCTGAGCCGATGTGAAAGCGCAAAAGCTATAAAGTCTCCTCCGTTTTCAGCGTCACGGATTTTTTGCGAACTAGTAGCACAGAAATATAATGTGAAAAACTAATTTTGTAGTCTTGCCATTCTTCTGCATTTGGGATAACCGCAGAGTCAGTTCAGAACCGTGAAGAAACAGTAGCATGCAGACATCGGTAACAGGCGACGTCAATTTGTTGTATCCCGAATAAGCAGCAGACCAGATCAGCACCGGAACGTATGTATGGAGAAAACTGTTCTTACACACGCGCATCACAAGTAAATCGATAGACGTTCGAATTGAAACCAATCAAGTGCAAGCTCATATGATAGGCCAACAAGTGCTAAATAGAAGTGTGAGTAGGATAAGCGCATCGAGGGCAAAACAAAGCAAAGTATTTGAACGTCACAGAGCGCAATTCCGTTAACAGGTAGTGCCGACCAAAATTATTGCTGAGTAATTTTTAGCATAATAATAAAGTGCCTGACTAAGCCGAATGCCCTTTTTGATTAGAAATAATCGCTTTAGTCGCACTGTTGGAACTGTGCTGCTGTTGCGACAATTGGTACAGAGTGGAATATTGGTATATGGACTCCATCCTCGGCGAAATCACCCTTATCTTCTCCATTCCGGTATTCCGATTTTTCATCAAGGTGGCTGAGTGGAATACAGGTTTATATCTGTCATGACTGGTACCCGCTTGATACTGCTGCATTTGGTGTAAGCGTTTGAACTGCCGTTCTCGAATAGTTCTGGTCTCAGTTGTCTGTCACTGTCTCCTTCTTCCATATATGTGCGAATAGGCGAATCATTTATTTACACTATCCATTGTCACAGTGCCTACTTAATGCGTCTATCTGTGAATTAGGGTGTGCATTTTAGAAACGGCTGAACGATGGAACGATTTAAAGCTTAAATCTCAAATGTGTTTCCAAATTCTACGGTTGTGGTTTAAG
Organism: Dicrocoelium dendriticum; assembly: GCA_944474145.2. Taxonomy (NCBI): domain Eukaryota; kingdom Metazoa; phylum Platyhelminthes; class Trematoda; order Plagiorchiida; family Dicrocoeliidae; genus Dicrocoelium; species Dicrocoelium dendriticum. The sequence goes on along the minus strand of OX104064.1, from coordinate 71,025,954 downwards.
TTGTGATGTCCTAGCTTGAGATGTCTTTGAGACAGAAGACGTACCAAGTTGTCCTGGATTCTGACAACGCAATGAGCAAGATGGTGTTGTCAAAGTGGAATGTAAGTGCCAATGCTGTCCGTTGTTGTCTCAGTGGTGAATGGTTTGCTAACGCTCGTAAGGTGAATGCCATGCAGGGCAGCATAACGTTAATTTCACTGAACCGCAATATGCCGAAAGTTAGAGACAGAGGTATGGTCCACGGAATATTTTGCTGAGCCCACCAAGCAGGGGATTGAACTAACTGCTTTTCTCGACATAACTGGTCGAAATGGTACGTGATAGATGTCAACCCAATCTCAAAGGCAGTAGCGTTCATGGCTGCTGAGGCTGTCGACGCTGTGATTGGTTTGGGTACGTGGTAGTTCACCTACTGGAAGATCCGTTTTCACCAAAGGAAGTGCCCCTAAGTAGCAGACGACGATCGGTACGCGGTTGCAATTAGCGCTCGCCGTTGACTGTGCACTCAGGATTGAGCCCAAATATTCCATCAGAAGGACTTCTCAGCAGCTTAGATGATCTATATGCTTATTGATATTTTACCTAACCATAGCCGTATCTGAACTCTTAGCCCTGCGTAGTAGCTTACCGAGCACATAGTATGCAACATCTCTGGTGGTACAACTACTTCGGTTGGTCGCAGTACAGTGAATAATAGACATGAACAGTCTAGACTAGTGCCCTACGCCGACTTTAGCCGACATCAGCAAACAACCTGCACACATCCGGTTGTTCACAAGAACCCAGGTATTCTGCCCTGGCCAAGGAAAGCGACACATACTTCTGTTTGACCAGTAGTTTCTATATCATCAGTCTCCGGACAGGTGTAAGCATTATAGTGTGTTTAAATTTGTGATAGTGTAACCAATTGCATCAAATGGTTTTGTCTCAAGGGTGCATAGTCGGCCAACAAAGGATAATGCATCTCCAGTCACACTACACCGGAAACAGCTTCTGGGGCGTGCCACCTGTAGTAGGACGCATGCGCAACAATGGTTGTGCCTTGAGAACACCTGACACCGTCAGGAGCGACCCGAAAGTAGTTGACCGATTTATTAAGTGGCTCCTGACGCAAGAACGCTTTGATTATTGATGGATGTAGGACAAAACACGGCTACCTCATGGTTTGTTTTCCGCCTAGTTGCTAGATTTCTTAATAGGTTGGCTACCTAAAAGAACGCTTTGCATACAGGTTTGGTTGATGGCCATTGTTTTGTATGTCCAGTGAACTCAATAATCCGGACAGCCAACATGCGTGCAATTGTAACCTATTGACCTATCTGTCTGAAGAGATAGACATCAAATTCCTTTAAAATATGCAAGTAAATTGATCTGGTAATAAATTATGATGGTGGGGGAATATTGGTCACCGTCATGTTAGATGGTAGCATTTCCACTTAACTGTTGCTTATTAATGATTAGTGGGGGATTTCTTGTATTTTTGAGGAGATACATCGCAAAAATAGCCACAAATGCAGGAAAGCGCTAGAAGGCCGTCTCGTCCTTTTGGGACTCGTCAGTAGCGCGAAACTGCCGAATTCTGCCAGGTTCGAACCTAAAACCTTACTCTTATGTGTCAGCGACTTATGCCACTGAGCGCTGGGTGACAGCTGCAGGACACCATGACTGATATCCAACTGCGATAAAGCGCTGCTCACCCTCCACTGTCATGCATGTTACGAATGTGCAGAGGACACTGCTGGTCCCCCGAGTTACTACTTCGCTGCACTTTCATAACCTGAATGATAGTAGAGGAGGTGCCGCGCTAAATCGTGCTTAGCTATCAGTCATGGCGATCTGCCGCCGTCACCCATGGATCAGTGGCAGAAATCATTGGCTCATTAGAGTAAGGTCATGTACTCGAATCCGATAGGATCCGGCGGCTGCACTCTACTGACGAGTCTCTATGGGACGAAACGGCAGTCTAATGCTTTTATGGACGTGTGGTGCCTGGCTCGCTGCGCTGAATCTTCCCAAAAACTGCAGTTGTTGTGGCATATATTGAGTACTGTGCGGGATTGTTGGTACCGCTGACAGAGGAGGGCCCATAGATTGAATGTGTCTTCAGCAACAGACAGCTTTCGACCGTTGACGAATCATATGCAACAAAGGAGGCAACACTGAGAAATTTACAGCAGTCATGGTTGTATGTCGGATGAAACGCTGCCGTAGTGCACAGATCTAAAGCCCGTCTGTTAGCTTAAAAAACGGACCAGTAGGTCGTATGAGCTTGGCAACCGAGCGAAAAACTTTCATTTCCACTGTATGAATACCATGGAAGTTAAATTTGTATGAACTTTGACAGTTAATGAAGCTGACAAAAGGAGCTGAGAAATTCGGTCTGGTGAAAGGCCCAAACCGTCTCTCACCACGTGGTAAAGCTCCTTCAGAACAACGCTTAAGCAGACCATCACATCTAGCATGAATTTTTCACTGAGCTGAATGGGTCTCCAGCTGCTCATCAGGTCCAAACTTCTAGTCAGTGACTAAGACCATCCAGTTAATAATCTCGGATGGTCTTCTGCTCAAAACCTAGAGCGATCGACCAACCAGCCCACGCGCAGTACAGTAAGTTGATCCGACAGATGGACAAGCCAATCGAATTTCAGTTGGCATTTGGCAGTCGACTTAATGCGCATATGAGCGAAGCGGTTACGGACACCCACTTGTGACGGCCGATTTATTTTTGGTCGGTTGACCCAGACGACTTGCACGTGATGAGAAGTGGCCGCTTCCGCAGTCGCATGCCTAGGATGCACGACGTGATATATATATATATATATATATATATATATATATATATATATATATATATATATATATATATATATATATATATATATATATATATATATATATATATAATCTGTTAAGAGACATCATGCCATCAGAACCATAAAAAAGAAAAAATGGAGAAGATAGAAACACGAAGTGCGATAAAATATGAAAAACGAGTTTTTCGGTTTTACGCACACCATTTTGATGTTCTTTCCTTTTGTCTCGTGGGTATTTGTGCGGATTAAAGGTGGGATAAAATAGAAGAACAACCTTTAAGCCACTGACGTCTGTTTCGGGCCATGATATCCAATGTTTCCAACCACTGAGATTCTGCATCTCCTGGTCCCCAACCTGGAAGACGGACTGATCCGACTGCCGCCAAGCATGAGGTTGCCTTCTTCATGCTCCTTCTGCACATCATTGGCAGTCCACTGAGGCACTTTTTCCCATCACCTCTTGGGAGTGCAAATAGGACTCGAGGTGGAAGGTGATGGGCTGGCATGTGAAAAATGTGCAATAGCCAAGGAAAGTGGTCGGAGCATTATTTTCTGAAGACTGGCCATTCTCGCTGCAAACACTCGATCTAGGACCTCTGCGTTGCTTACGTGGTGTTGCCACTACACCCGAGCAATTCTTCGTAGACAGCCATTGTCGAAGACTAACAACCGTTTCATGTCTTCCGAGTGAATAGGCCAAGTACGACAGCCGTACAAGAGTACTGCACGGACTGAAAGCATTGTACACCCTGCCCTTGAGCTTGAGACATCACGTCGAAGCCATAGGTGTCTCAGTTTGATGAATGCAAGGCGGGCCTTCGCCATCGATTGTGAGACTTTATCTCTTACACCGCCACCAGCAATGGTGCAACTCCCTAGATAAGTAAAGTAAGGGATTTGCTCCAGAACATGTGCACCAATGGGGAACGCGCCTTCAGACATCTGCCAGTCCTGGAGCAGCGTTATACATTTTCCAGAAGCGAAGCATTAACCGTACTTAGACGCTTCCACCGCTAAGCGGTCCAAAGCGCTCGGGACGGTTTGTGGGTCATCTTCCAGCAAGGCGATATCATCGGCGTAGTCACGACGTACTCAAGGTAGAAGCGCGTGAATGGATTGGTGACGTATATTACACAATATGCAGACACAATTTCGAATGTTGGACGCAACGAAAGGGAGTCTCAGTCAAGAGCAATTAGAATGAACGTTACTTTTACGCCTCTTCGGTTTCTTGCTCTTCAAGGACAAGCAAAGCGCCGTGGAAGTAGCGGTTCGAAGGCCATCTGCCCACAAATTTGATTTCCTTTCTTCGTTACGCATAGTGCCACCTATTCCAAGGAAGTTACCTCCTACCTAATTGGAATATCGTACATTAACACGCTGTCACGATTGCTACAAAAAATATCGAAGCCGATTTGCCATCGTTTCAGTAAGCTGGACTCGGTGCAAACTTTCCAGCGCATGCATCGGATTCAGATGATTGTCAGCACAATAGGCAGCACCGGCTGAATGCTGCCGCCCACATGCATGGTAGGCATCGGCTGGGAGTATTGATTGACGCAGGATGTCATCAGCCCACTCCATTCTCCAGAACGTGCCTTGAAAGACCACGTGACCGGCTTCAGTGGTCGATCCATCCCAGTGTGCACCGTGCTGGTATCACTTGTGTGCAAATGGGCTTCCGAATTGGTGCTGTCTCGATTGGGACGCAGTCGTCAGCTCCGTCATTGCTAATGATACCAAGGAATCAGATTTTTGACGGTGTGTGGAATGATGCGACCAGGGTTTCTAGCCTCAAGGGGCTGACCATATTTCGCGCAACCTAATTTCTTTGGTAGCCAGGCCCATAAATTTTGATTAGCGTGACGGTATCTGGTATGGTTCGGCTGAATGGTCAGAGGAGTTCAGACGATTGTACTGGCAAAGAGGGAACTGGTGTGTTCGGAGTGGACCGGCGGGCAAAATGCGGCTGTCTGTCACTATTCGAAGTGAGGCAGCGAAATACCCAAATGCGTCTCGGGTCTGTTTGGTAAGCTATCCGCATAGTGGCGGTGAGACAAAGTGGCAAGGACAATTGACCAATATCAACAGTCGCTTCCCAAACAGAAGATTTCAGAGCGGCGCTATTGATCCTTGCCTGCTGTTCAAATCAAAGTTCACATATCCAGTTGTAGAACAATCGAATGTGAAGCAGTTCATTTCTACCTCTGATTCGATTGTTATCTAGGCACCGCTGCCGTGCTGGCCATGGGGATTATAATTTTATCCTGTGACAAACTATAACTTCTTTGGCTGTCGACAGTTTCTTTCCCTAGCGTAGCAAATACAGCACTCCTTTCATTGCATATCTTCTTGCAAAGGAATTTAGGACAATGGAACAATGGTTGAAAAGGGGTGAAAAAACAGACTTAACATGTTCCGTAGGTTAGTAACAGAAGAAATTGAGATTCAAATATTACCTAAGTGGGCCAAATAAAATACGCATGGGCAAAACGGTAGAATAATTGTGTTAAGTGGGATGGTTATGGGAGTGAGAGTACAAGCAAAACCAAATTACAAGTTGATATGGTTAATACGTATAGCAAGTAACAGAAGATTGTTCACCCCTCTGCATAAATTTACGTACGTCACTATGGGTTATAATTCCAAAGTGGCTAGTTAGCCAGAATGACTCCAGAATATCCGTTCAAGTAACAAAGTGCTGAGCGTTCAATCCGAAATCCAATCGTGTTTTGGAAACAGCTAATGTGGGGATACATGCAACTGAGTTTGGAAAGGCGTTTCAGGGTTGGCAGAATCGGAGGGAGAAGTAATTCCGTCAACAATCTACACGACTATGTGATTGACTCCTTTTCAGGCTATTGCCTCTGAGATTGGTGTTCAGGCTGCGTTTCAGTAGGTGGCAGCATACGTGAGTGGGGTCGCCCAGTATCTGGTAGAGAAATATAAAGTCTTCACGTAGCCGTATATAGGATCCACTGAACACTCCGACTGTCCTCAATCGTTGCTGTTACGGAAGGTTGCGCAATCCCCTGACAAATTTTGTTACTCGACGTATGGGAGCTTCGAGTGCTTCAACGGCACTCGCTAGCCAAGGATGTCAAGCCTGGATTGCATTTTCGACGTGGAGATGCTCGTAGACTTTGGGCATCAGAGAGACGATAGATGAATCCAAGATAGATGAACCAAGCTGGTTACCTCTTTTTGAGGCCGATCCTGACTGTCTGGAACAACCGAGGTCGTCCTGTACCAACACACCAAGGTCACGTTCCTGAGGTCTTGTCTGCAGATGGTGCGCCCCAAGTTTGTAGAGCTAAACGTGTCCATGGCGGATGTGGACAACCTGGCACTTGTCCACCTTGAATAGCAGTGCATTCCTCAACGACCAATGCCAGGCCCCATCCACGTCGCGCTGGAGGATCTCGTGGTCGTCCATTCTCCTGCTCGCCCGCCAAACTTTAATGTCATCCGCGAAAAGTAAAAAGTTTGAGGCGATAACTCTCGCCAAATTGTTGATGAACACTAAGAACACGCGGGGTCCAAGTACCGAACACTGCGGTACAACACACTCCACTCGAATCGGGTCGGACAGAGAAGTTCGGACGCCTCACATTGCTGTTCGCGGGGGGAGTTACCAACCCATCCTAATAATGGATCGCTGACACAGTAGAGAAGCAGTTTGTGCAGGAGGACTCGCTTATCCAAAAGATTGAAGGCTTTCGAAAAGTCTATGTAAATAACATTGATTCCTGTCCCGTCGACTGTTTCGGTCCAATCGTCAAGTGCTATCGACAGATTCGTGGTACATGATCGATGTTTATGAAATTCATGTTACTTCGACTCTATGAGGTCGGAGTTGTCCAGGTAACCCATCACAAGGCAGGACGATCGCAGAGACACTGTATTTAACCCACTACCTGCTGGCCCTTCTTAAGCATACTTTTTAAACTAAGATTTAACGTGTTTACTTAGCGACATATGTACTTTTTGACTGAACTTTCAGAAAAGAGACCAATTCTTCTTATTCCGAAATCGTTTTGGCCCATCCAAGTTGTTCTTACTTAACTCAATGCTTACATAACATTTTGCTTGTACTTAAAAGAGGATGCCATCAGAAAATAGGTTAAAAGTCACTGTGGTTCACAGTTTCCCAGTGTTTCAACTCCATTTGATCACGAATCTCTTAAGCTCGGCCGAGAGCAGTGTTGTTATCTCAGTTAAACCCACGATATCGCCATCCCTCTCGCTGTCTTTATCTGGCTAGTGTTAGCACGAAAGTTGAGTTAAATATGATGGATTAGGTCCTAGTTTAACGAACGTTGCACTGTAGTCCAAAATTTACTACCCATTCTGTTACGAACCGCGTCCAAGCTCCGCAACAGACCGCTGCTGGAAGTTAGTTGTGGACAGGAGGCATGCTGCTTCAACGGACTGTCCAAACATACAGTACCGCCACAGGTTGTGTAGAAAGGAAAAATACTGATAAACACCAGATTCACGACTGGCTTCAAAGCCAAGACCAATTAGTTCACACAACACAAATGCTGATCTAATACCTATGGCCTATATAAAGATAAGTTACACTTGCCAGCAGGTCACTCAGGCCACGGCTCTCACTAGGATCACTGAAACTTCTGCCTAGCTACAAGCTATATCCAATCGAGATCTTTTTACAATGTTGCTTATCCAAAATGATGGAACAGTAAATGACGTGGCAAGATGCTGTGTTACGAGACTGAACCTCGATTTGAATGCGCAGGTGGCCGATTTATCTATGTAGTTTGACGTCGGCTACCTGTAAAAACAAGCCCAAAAAGGAGCTATAGTTTCCTATCCTTATGGTATTTTGTACCAACCTGGATGCCGTGTCCTATTGACAAGAGAACTTAATGTTCACGCCTTCAAACAGCCATCAACCACTAGCTAATATTTCAAGCTTATGTCTCAGGAAACCATGATCACTTACTTGCATATAACCGAGTCGCTTTTGCCCACCGCATTTGAATGGTGAACAAACCACTGGTACTTGATCATGCGCTCACTAATGACGGATTTGCAGCCCATGCGGTAGGTACGAGTGGTTCTCCGGTTCCGATGGATTACGCAACTCTGCCCTTCTATTTCATCTGTTGTGATGAGAGCTTCGGTGGAGAGATTAAGCAGCTACGCTTTATTGCACGTTACAACTCACTCTGCATTCTACACAACAAAGCTAAAGGAACCTCCACCGGCTAGGTTCCATGGGTAAGCCGAGAATAATCCAAAATTAATTTGGGCATAATGATTTTGAAAGTGTCCGAGACAAAGCATTCTATCACTTATTAGCGATTTTTCACTTATAGACAGACAGCTTATCCCTAGACTTTTATAGATTTAGTATACTAGCTGAATAATCTATTACATTGTACATTTCGGTTGAAATAAAGGTGATTAACTTTGCTTATTTTTTCTCTTTACCTATGTGCCTTGTTCCCATTTTCTACCATCCTGAACCTAAGATGGTAATTTTGATAATCCATTTATTTCATATGCTATTTTAACGGCATATCCATACGGTGTAGTCGATCTATTTTATACGACATTTTATTGCAGTTGATTGGCTGTTGATTGACATGTCCGGTATGGCTGCGCTTGATGTACATGTTGACAAGGTGCCTACCTGTCTATTACCCACCACCTCGTCCATACTGGCTCCAGGAGACAGTTGGTCGTTGCTGGAGGGCACGGGGTGCACGGTCCTTGTGGCCGTGCTAGGCTCGAAGAGTGGTTCCATGCAGTCAGTGTGGAGCGGACTACGGTCCAGCCCCCGTCTTGTGTGCGCATGATTCTCAAATATGGCTTGCTTGTGTTTGCCTGTGAAGGAATGTGGGCCAGCTCCGTTAATGAAACGTGGCTCCCATCCACATGCCTCCCGGTCTTATTTCTTCTGGTTTACACTGGATATGGGGTGTGTGGATGGAGTTCTGGGTGGTGCAGCGCAAGCCACCCATGATCCCTCTGTAAGCGCAGGTGTACTATGGCTGTCCTCGTGGAGGACACAGTGACAGCTAAATCCGGAACCGGATGCCGCCAAACATAATAGCTCATAAGCTTCTTGTAGTCCCGAAGCTTGTATATCTCAAGCAGCCCAGTGTACTCATCGTGTACGAACGGTCCACAACGACAAACCGGTGAGCCAGCTGGAATTATTGAACTGATCGCAGAGGCTATAAAGTTCCGCGCATTCGTACAAACAGACTTCTTAACGTGCAGTCTGTGATTCCGCCGCTTGTCACATTTGACAGCAATGCACAAGTGCAGAGTTTTTCATCTCCCTGTGGCTACTGTAACTGTTGCTAAATGAGCTGGAACCTTATTCTTTGCACCAACAAACTGCTAAATCCCGTCACAATAGTCGCGAGTAAATGGGTTGTAGCAAGTGGAATAACAATGGAACTATCGCTTTATCTTGGAGATAAAAGAATATGCTTCAGATTTTTCCGTAGGTAAGGTGTGAGACCAATAATAAATGTGTCGAATTAATAATACGCGTAGCAGTGGACTAACCGCAGATTGCAAGTGCACACATTGTTCGGTTGCGTGGTCGTGTGTAACTTGGGTTCAAATGACGTAATGCATGCGATGTAATGCATCCTCAAGTCGAGTGTTACATTCGGATAATGTAGGAACGGATATGATGAAATATGTAAGTAAGTTCTGCAGTTGGGATACGCGAAATGAGAAAACGTCAAGGCAAACTTTCAATCGGCTGCACTGTGTCGTCAAGTTCAAAATGGTGGCCTCTCAGTGACGTGTTGTGCCTGAGTTTGAATAACTATCGGCATGGGTGATTAGAGATCTTGAGAATCTGATAAACCCAAATGAGAAAATCTCGCAGAAGATGATATTGTTCAATGAAAACTCATAGCGTCTTTAGTCTAATTTGGTAAGGGAGGTGGAGTAACCACTTAGAATTTTGTCGCGCTCTGTTGTAGCTTCTCAAGAGCAGCGACGTCATGGTTTTGCCAAGTGTCCCAACTAAATGGTGTATTCTGCATGTGGCCTCACGTAGGAGTTGAGCACTTAGGAATAAAGTTGATAGCAGACCGGCCAAATGCCCTCCGTTTTAGACCCAAGTGTTGGTTGGCTTTTTTCACTACCTTCTCCACCGGTTCTGAGCATCCAACATCATCTTGTACGAGCGCTCTGTGATCAAGTTCATGTGAAGCGCAGTGCAGGACGTGTTCTTCCAGTCAATATTGGTAGGTGATTTGGTGGCGTATGCCCAGTATAGTGCACTTGACAGGGTTAAGCGCAAGCATGCGCTTGCGCATGCACTTGCACTAGTAAGCCCTTTCTGGATCACCTTACAATGCTATGTGTTGGTTTACTCGTTTGTTTGCCTACCACATCTTGAGGTCGTCCGTAAAAATTATAAATTTTGGCGTCAATACTCCCGATTGGTCGTTTTTGAACACTAGTAATGGCTGTGGTCCTAGTACCGAGTCTTGAGGGATGCCACAATGTACGTCTGTCGTATCAGGCAGGGGGATACAAACCCGCACATTCAAGCGCCGTTGGAGTAGAAATGATTGAATGCAGCCTAGAATAGGTTTAAAGAACGTATGGCTCCGAAGTTTGTGAAGAGGAATCCGGTGATCAAGGAGATCAAATGCCTTCAAGAAAACAAGGTAAGCGGCGTCAACTCCTTCTCCAGCCTCGACGGATTCCGTCCAGCTGGCACGCGCTAACAAGAGGTACATGAGCGGTGTTGGTGGAATCCATGCTGCTCTTACACGATGACATTTAATTTGTCTAAGTATCAGTGCAAGTATAAGTGCATCTGCAACGACAGATTCTTGACTTTAGTTTAATACAAGAACAGTAATCGGGCGGAAGTTTGCTAGGACTGTGCGATTGCCTCGTTTCTAAATAGGGTTATTATTCCACGTTCTCACATTGATGTGACCTGCACCTCGTCCAAGGAGCGCCCTTACAACTGAGACAATGGTTCAGTCAAGCTGGTGGCAACTGCTATTAATGACTTGGGTCGTATGCTATCCGGACCAGGTGAACTGTACTCGCGTAGTGACCTCAGTGGTTTCAGCATATCCGCGGCTGTGAAGGAGATGTGGCTAAGTCCTAGTGGTGGTGTGATATGTGTCAGAATGACATGAGATGACGATGGGTTCTGGAAAGTGCAAGCGAATGATGTCTAAGAGCATTAGCTGCTTCTTGGGCATTTTTTGCTTGCCAACAGACGGTGTTTAGAGGAGGGAAGTTTATGAACAAGCCTGTAAAGTGGTTTAGGATTGCAGCGGAACTCCTCCGCTAAGTCTTGTCGCTGTTTCAATTTATCTTCGTGGGAAAGTTTCACACAGTGCTTTCGCTCATTTAGGTAGGCGTTTCAGTTTCTGGCTTTTGGATCGGATCGGGATGCTTCCCAAACAATTAGCTCATGGCCATTCGTTTCCGTGTCCTGCTCCTCGGGAAGGACTTTACCTTCTGAGCTAAGGAACATACTCTCTACTAAGTTTGTTGCTAAGGTATTGAACCGATGGACGAAGTTTCCCCAGAGACATCGAGGGGTTGTTCTGTTAGGAACAACCAAACAATGATCTTAATGAGGTCGGATACAGTGTTGTGATGTGTCATTGTGTGGACCTCTTCGATTTCCTTGTTGGACAGTTTAGCGTAGCAGAGGTCGCGGAAAAGCAGTGTTGCATGATGACTGCACCCCAAGAGACTACTCACTGTCACTGTGTCGACCTTAATTTCCTCATTGGTGAAAATTAGGTCCAAAATGGCCGGTTTGTTCCCCGTTCTGTATCTCGTAGGGGAACTAAGGTGATTATTGCGTGGTACCCCAGTGATCAGTCATGTCTGAGGTATTAGGCTTCACTGTTCAACTGCATGCTTGCAGCCATTGTCCTTATTTTGAGACGTAGCACTGCTTAAATGGTAATTCGAAATTCAACGTCCTCTCAGAATTGAGATCCGCGTTTAACTTCTGTTTCAGAGCACCGTCGGTTATTGATAGCAAACAAAGTTCAACTGGAAGAGTGCCGCCAATCGATCGACTACCTACGTCAATTGCATAAAAAGTTCAAACAAAAGATTTCGATGGAGTTGAAAACGTGTCGAGAGCATACAGTGGTAAGTGTGCCTGTATAGTTCGCTTTGGGAGCAATATTCCGACCACAGGGTGCTAAGTTCACTTCTTTTAACTTGCTAATTGTTTTATCTCATTCCAACCTCAGAAACTGTTGAATCACTGGAACACGCAAGTTAGTGTCTGTTCAGATCCCGGATTAAAAGCGGTGCGTGAAGATCGCGCATCCCTAGACCGAATGTTGACAGATCTGCGGGAATCTAAAGCCAGTTTGGTTGAACAACTGCACGATCTTGAGTGCGTTATTGAACAGACCGGCAAGGATGTGCTTCAACACCGATGCCGCATTACACTACCGTACGTGCAGACGTTAGACAGTCGCCTGGATTCCATCACTCGAGCGGTCGGTTCCACGTGTGGTAAGCAACGACAGATTTCCCATAATCTTGTCACTTAAGGAAATGCTGCCCATGAAAAACTGACATTTTTGATTACTTGCAAACGGGGCACCTAACACTAGAAAAGTGAACTATTGGAAAGAATTTAATGTTTATGCTATGCAGATTATCAGCGTAACACAAATAGTGCTAGAGCAGATGCCGAGATATTCGTTAGGTAGTCTTCAATGTGGAAACCCTCGGTTTGTTACACGAAACGTCAAAGTTAACATCATGGGTACTACACGCTATGACAGAAAATTACGTCAATTATGCAGTCGAATTGCCACTAAATCAACACATATTCCTACGTAAGAGCGCTCAACTTGGTTTACAAGAGATTCAAACTGCATCCAGTGATTTGCACGCGCACATAAATGCGTGGAGTTCGTTGTGACCAATCCCAAATCAGACAGTAACATACCAAACAAGTATACATTAGAAACTATCGGTAAGACTATCGAATCCAAGCCCAACTGCGGCGCAGATCGAATGCGCTTTGGGTGGGGTCAGGCCTAACTACAACTGGTTACATTGTAGCTAGGCCCGCTTAAGTTTCGAGAAGCCCTCGTGACCAAACTGCAGCGGACCCCAGCTATCCACTCGTCTAGGTGCATAATGCGTCCGCGCGCACTAGCACCAGACAACGCGGCGTGGGAGCAAGTGCTGATTCGCGAAATGATCCAAATTATGGAGCACATGAAGTAGTGGCACTGCGAAGTCAACATAGGCCCGGAGACAAGAGCAACGCATTCGCAGCATTGAGCATGTCCGACACACATAAGTGAGACAGCGCATCAGGAGTGTGGGGCGGATCGAGCCTGCTATGAAAGAGGTCAAGACAGTCTCACAAAGCGGGCTTGATGGAGAACACCAGGTTCCTGTTTGTTGCTAGGGCACACGTAGAGCACGGGTGTCGAAGTCAAGGTTGAGTTGGTACTCCGAGTGCGCTTGCAAGCGGTTGATTGGTTGCCTCATTTTGATGCCGTCTCTGTCTGTCTCGACCAGACAAGTCATCTCTTTAAGGCCACGAAGAAACGAAATATTGAGGGGATGTTCGTAATTGTAAGAGCTTACGGATTTACTACTGCCAAGGGGGGGTGGCGAAAATCTTACGAGAAGCCCGGGTGACAAACTAGTCACTACGCCACTGGGCTGCCTGTATGACTGGCCTCAAGGACCTTACAAAAATCAAACAAAACGGCAGCTGCAGTGCTGGCTGGGATGTCGCACAGCGTTAATGGTAAACTCTACCAGGCCATAGGTTGTCATTGAACCCAAAAAAATGTACCTTCTTCCCTCTGATTTTGACCACTTTACACTACGTACAAGCTCTACTCAGTGAATGACCACAGATGCGAGAACGAAAGCGCTTGAAATAGGCCCACTATGCTTATCGTCATTCGACATTCAATTATAGCAACACCAAAACGTAGGGGTTTCTTCGTCCATTTTTCTCCCCTGGATTTACCGTTTCTGAATCTGCGTGTGACTTTCTCATCTTTATCAGCCGTCGGTCCAGGTATCGTGTCATTGCGCCATTGTGTACCTAACTTCTGTCGTCCGCCGCTGTCCTACATTAAACCATTTCGTGAAGAATAAAATTTTATACATTAAATGTGCCAGCTGTAGACCGTAATAACGCTTCGCTGCCGCGCGGCCACCACCAGTCGGACGTGAACTGAGTATACCGCGAAGACGCCCGCCGTTACGCGAATTCGGACCGGTGAGCTCATGATTGCAAGCCAGGCGTGCAGACCACTCGACCACCGACCGACATTTCGGGAAGAGCAGTGATTACGTACCAACTAGGGTCAAACAGACATGACGGTTGGGATACTAAGCATAATTCCTTTAACGAGCAGGTCGTATATGTAAGTAACTGACGCGTACTGACTCGCATGGTGATTTCACTTTCTTAGGAAATAAATCAGAGCGCATTGTGAAAGCTGCCAGTTAATTAAATCCCCAACTCCGGCAACTGCGTGCAGATCAGTAAATGCAAATTATCACTAATCCCTGAACCGCTTCACATTTGGTGATGTGCCCACTCACACGGTTTACTGTGGTGCTTGTTCTATCCAAAGCTCTGAATTGAAATTCTGGAAAATTTTTCAATCTATCCACTATCAGCGTCGCTATCTCTTATCGACCGACAACATTGCGGGTGCCCGTTACTTTGGCTTACTTTAGCAACTTTGTCACAACTGAAGTAAAACTGTTTTTATGACTGTCAATTATCCCAATGGTACTAAGAAGTTGTTATTCGAAAAGGCTGTGTTGAGGCAAATAGCTTCGCAGAAGCGGAAACCACCCAACTGTGTGAAGCAACGAAATGTCGAAACAGCCGATATTATTCCAGAGACGAATAGCAACCTAACGAACGTATGAAATGAGTTGATCATGCATTAGTGAAAGGTTTCCGTTTTCGAGCCACTGACAAGATACCTTACCCCACTGTCATTCAAAGGGGGAACGTCACGTAATTCCTCACCACCGAACATACTGCACGCGTGTAACCTAAGAGATAGAATATTCACTGAGCCACATGGACGGACTATCCAATTGCAAAATGCACTCGTCTTACATGTCTCCGGCAGATATCCATTTAACTCTGTGCAGCTCACTTTACTTAAGGCTTGTACACTAACAGTGATTGACTGCAGCGTGGTGTGACTCCACAAGAATTCCATAACATGTAAGACCTTGGAGGATGAGCCGCGCTATATCGCAGTTAGATATCAGTCATGGCGGTCCGCTGCCGTCGCCCATGGCTCAGTGACATAAGTCGCTGACTGGCAAGAGTAAGGTCGTGGGTTCGAATCCGGCAGGACGAGTCCCAATAGGACCCAACGGCCGTCTAGCGCTATCCTGAATGTGTGGTGGCTGTCAGTCTGTGTCTAACTGCAATGAATCTACACAAAAAGAATTCCCCAATCCATCCAATGCAGCTAAATGTATTCGAAGCGGACCAGTCATGTTATCGTCTACGCAATGCAAGTCCGTCATGATTGATGCTAATCCTATGACCCCGGGATGACATGTTTTGCACGTCCGAGAAAGACACATCAGCTCAATTATGGGTAATAGTTTACCTAAACCCCACCTGAATCCATGCAAAAATAAACCGCTTACACACAAGCTGGAGCACCATGTTGACAGCAATTCGCATGGTGATGCTGATGAGAGCTCTTTGCTGAAGGTGTAACATTAAGTGATATGTCAGTAAACAATGGAAAATTTACATTGTCATTAAGAATGAAAATGCGCTTTCTGAAAGTCACCGCTTACGCTCTTTCCAACAAGACTGGAGCTCTGATTTAGGCAATCGTTCGCCTATCTTTCACACTCGCCCTCCCGCAACCACGCAGCTTACACTTACACTGAATCACTATGTAGCCATCGACAAGCATGAAGAACTCGACGAGAAAAGCTTTCTTGAGTGTGAAACAATAACTAGTCTGCTGTTAAAAGATACGTTAATCGGACAAGACGCCTGCTTGGAATAGACACAAAACCAAGCATCAAAAAATGAGAGCTCAGTGATCGCATAGCCAAAGGGCGTATCATCCTGTGAACTTCCATGTCAACCGCTAATGTTACAGCGATATCCTATTCATCAGCAGTCTGCAAACATCTAAGCCGCAACGTGAAATCTACCTCGGATATCTCCCGATATAGACGGTTTTAACGATGCCAAAGTAAAATGGGAGCCAAATAGCAAATGTCATGGCCACGTAAAAGAGTATCGAACCATCAGCTATTTCCGGAACAGTAGTTGGTTCCTTATATTGCCGACAAAATTCATGGGAAAGAAGCCCTCGATGCACTAGTTGATGGTCACTCAAACGCCAACGCCCAAGTAAACTGATTCTTTTGCAACGTCAGAAACGAAAACTCACCAGACTAACAGTGCGACAATAAGTGGAACATAACTTTATATCCGAAGCCTTACGACACTCGGAACAACACTAAAAGTCGTCCATCTAAGAGTAGTCTCAATGTCACTATCAAACCGGTCCGTTGCTCCACTTCTTTCTCCAAGCACAGGTCAGTTTTCACCCAGTCACTGACCAACTACCGAGACAACTCCTTTTTTCTGACGGATTGTGATCTCCAGACTGACATCACCCCTAATCCCACAACGCCAGCTGGAAGTAATTTAATCCTGTGTTGTCAACGAAATAGCGCAGGTGCTCTAGCTGTTTCAGTGTGTATGTGTGTGTGTTTGCAACATGAAAAGGAAAGCGATAGAGCTGACCACCTGACACAGGGGTGTCCAAACATGTTGCAAGGAGGGCCACATTTTGTGAAGTAAAAGTATGTTGGGCCATATTCAGTCCGACACTAAGATAACAACAAAAATTACACATGTACGAAAAATGTCCAAGCTTGAACTTATCATTCCATGATGAGACTGCGAACTAGCTAAAAGGTTAACAAGGGCTGCATTTGGGCCGCGAGCTGGACTTTGTGCTTCTCTGGTCGAACATCTCATACTAAATAATAATACGTATATTTCCTGATTGCACAAGAAGCTGTCCCTGGATTGTGGACAGATCATTTACAAGGCTGTAATCAAACACCTATCTGACAACTTATCCGGCCTAAAGTTGGTGAAGATCATTCCGTTCGGGAGCTGTCTTATCAATTTGGATAGCATTTTACCTGTATGAATCGTAGGGGTGACACATACAGATATACCTGAGGAACAGTCGTCAATGCGGTATATAATCGAACCAATCAAAAGTTAGGTTGAGCATTTTGTAGACATTCCGTTGCACCAGAAGTCCTCCCCTTCCTTATGATATTGACAACTTGCCTCAGAGATAGGGCGGTAGCGTGAGCTGCGCCTCTAAGTGACAGGGGAATGGAGGATTCCTGCTCCATTAGATCTGAAATGAGTGCGCAGTACCACGAAAAGCAGCCCTTCATCCGCGTCTATCTCTGTCTTTTCGAAAAGAGTTTACAAGTGTAACCGCCTCGAATCAAGTAGTAATCTTGTATGCCAGTGAGATATGACGAGCGCTTAAGGGGCCGTGCGAAAGTGATACAAGACGACCTCTTGATTGGTCAGCCCAGAAGATACCACCATCCACTACAGAAAAGTGAAACAATCTACCACCCATCAGCTCTTTTAGACTTTGCACGCTGTATTATGGGGCATCTTAGGCGCGATATCGTCATACCCTTAATGAGAGGACCTTGTCTGGTCGAGACAGACAGAAACGGCATCAAAATGAGGCAACCAATCAACTCCTTGCAAGCGCACTCAACATGATTGACTTCGGCTCCTGTGCTCTACGTGTGCCCTAGCATCAAACAGGAACCTGGTTTTCTTCGTCAAGCCCGCTTTGTGAGACCGTCTTGACCTCATTCATAGCAGGCTCGATCCCACCCCACACTCCCGACGCGCTGTCTCACTTATGTGTATCGGACATGCTCAGTGCTGCGAATGCGTTGCTCTTGTCTCCGGACCTACGTTGACTTCGCAGTTCCTCTACGTCACGTGCTTCATAATTTGGACCATTTCGCGAATCAGCACTTGTTCTCACGCCGCGTTGTCTAGTGCTAGCGCGCGCGGACGCATTATGCACCTAGACGAGCGGATAGCTGTGGTCCGCTGCAGTTTGCTCACGATGGCATCTCCAAGCTTAAGTGGGCCTGGCTACAATGTAACCAGTTGTAGTTAAGCCTGACCCCACCCAAAGCGCATTCGATCTGCGCCGCAGTTGAGCCTGGAATCGACAGTCTTGCCGATAGTTCCTAATGCATACTTGTTTGGTATGTTACTAATATACGTAACTTTCTAAGCGATCCATCAAGAACACCGGTTTGATGCAAACAGTTGTTTTCATTTATTCGTTTATGGACCACTAAAAATCGTAGATTAAAATACAAAGGGATGGATAGTGATCGGTTCTGATGTTTGTTCTGATGTAATTCAGTCAGCGGTTTGGCTGCGAGCGTTTCGTCGGTGCGAACCTTTATGATCAATGTTGAAGCCACCACTTGAAGATAGCAACGCAACATTCTTGTTTGGGTTATAGAAAGTATATTTACTACTTTAGTACCTGTTCCCACTGAAATGCACCACTGAAACATGGTGAACGCATCAAAGATCATGACATTCGAAAACCTATTAGACATTCATCTTAAGGATAAACACTACACCATATAGGGATAAAGTGCGATGACTAAACTACCGATACTTCACGTTCCAAACCGGAACATTTTGATTTTAGTTTTATTTTGCATAACCATCCCGTGGGTTCTGTAAATTTGTGCTTTGTATCCCATCATACACCAACAAACTATTACACTATTGAACTATTATGATCCTACACAAAAGTGTGGGATGCAGCGGTTGAACGAGCAGAGTGCACTTACGAGCATCACCACCCTTCCCTGGCCGAGTATATAGCGATTTGACTAGGTTGAATCACAGATCTACTCCTGCAAACTAAACGGACAGGCGGTCGAGGTCCTGTTGAACTACGTTGCATTCCTCGGAAGCATCGATTACTATCCAAATCTTCAAGTCATCTGCAAACAATGTATGGGGCGACCCTAGAAACTGAGCTACTTCGTTTAATTCGTTCAGGAACAAAGTGGGCCTCAGCACTATATCCTACAGTACGCCACTATTAGAAGGGCATTAACCCGTTAGATGGTTATCCACCTCTAAGCTCCATTTTCGCCTAATGAGGAAGTCCTTGATCCGCTTATGTAGTGAGCCAGCAACACCGCACATCCTCAGCTTGTTGAGGAAGACTTCATGATTCACATTGTCGAATGTTTTACTGAAAGCAATGTAGATCAGATCCACCGAATCCGTCCAGCCAAACGCCTGCAACCATTCGTCGTGCCACATCAACGGCTGCTTGGTGATACAGGAGTAGTTCATGGTGAAAAAATTGACTCATTCGATTACCACGGCCTACTGTAGTCGGTCATGTCCCTGTTCAGCAGGCGGATGTAACCTTTGCAGGACCTAACGCTTTTACCGAAATACCTGTCTTGCCTCATTGAATAAGCGCAAATCTAAAAGTATACTGTTATGAACGTTTGTCCAAACATATTTCAATTTATGTCTACCCTCCGGCAGCATGCCTATTTAGCGCATTTGCGACTTTTAATGAGCCGTTTCGACCATTGCGAAGACAGAGAGAGTGGCAGGCGATTAGTCTAAATCGAAAATGAACACTGTGTCTCATCGGCTTGTATGATTGAGTGACCTTGTACCCTTGTTAAACAGATTATATCCAACGCTAGTGTATCAGTATGTTAATCTTGATGCACGCTAATTACAATGGTACTGCAGGCTGCAGAATGCATATCCGCAGCTTATTACGAGGTTTTTTGAAGCACGGACGTCCAAGATAGACAAATTATGACCACATGTATCCTGAGAGTTCTACTCTTTCTTAGATCTGAGAAGTACTCTCCAGCTCTTCATAATTAGTCATATTTTACTATACAGCTATGTATCGTGATAGATATGTGAGTATGCTAAACCTGTGTGGTGGGTTAGACCCTTTGCCCCAGTAGGATGCCATTGTGACGGTCAGACTGCCCTCACTTTGTCACCGGTTGCGTCCTCCCTGGTCACCCAATGTAGTTGGACGAATATACAAACAGCTGTACTGGTCTACTGCAGCAACTCTTGGCCCTTGCCCACAGGAATCACTTTGGGTGGGTGCTGCATTTGATACATAACCATGGTATAAAGTGTACGGATTTCTCGTTGAACTACGAGACCAGCACTAAGCTGTCCTGTAGGCTCGGTATACCCAGTGGATAAGATTACACACTTGTGGAAGAGTTTACTCGTGCGTTGTTGTTCCCATAATACATAGACCAGCTCTCTAGCATGGAAGATTTTGCTGCTCATTAAACACTGTTGCATGGGTCAAGGGGACCGTACTCATGAAACGGGGCTAATCTTTGGATTCTCATTAGCAAATGTAGGTTCAGAATACTGGTGCTGGTGCAATGTGTCCCCTTACAAAATGTGGCTTTACGATATTGATTTGTTTGAGGTATCATTTGCAAGAATGGTCAACAATACGTATTTTTATCAAAACCAAGAGTTGTTTTAAAGTGCACCTGCTTCTGTTACATGACGGAAATTATAGCGGAAACATGCAGTTGTGCGGGTTTAGTGAGTAGTACGTCGTCCGAGATCCTTTTCATGTAAGACATATTGAGGTGAGCAGCGTTCTGCGAACATCCGGAGCTACGCTACATCAGGGAACGACGTGACTAAAACAGTTTAATGTGATAGCACTAATGGCCACGGTTAGTCCGTGATTTGATAATTCAGTTAACAAGAAAAGTGGATTCAATATTCGTGTTTACTATCTTCATTTTGTAGCTGATACAGATGCAATGGGCGCTTAATCCTCAGTGCGGCATCACACTGACGATTCAAGCAAACCAGACTGCTATGCTCACGCGCCTTCTTCTACTGCGTCCGCTGATCGACCACAGACTCTTACTGTGAGCCGCTGCATGTGGGATGATAGTAAGGGCAACATCACGTCAGGCTAAATCTGGAGAGGAAGCTGTGGTGACGCGCGACGTGCACTATGGCTGTCCTGCCATGTAGAAAACTTCATGGTAATTTTCATGTAAACAACATGAGTGTGGAACGTCGTCCCTGAGTCATGTTGATAAGGAAGACTAAGATTACACTGCGAGTCTGCATTGATCCAAAATTGGGTCACTTCGACTCTATTTGTATGTATGTAAGTGCCCATCAGTATGAAACTAATATCCTCATTGGAGTCCCGCAGTTAACGAATCGTTGCCAACACTGGCGGCTGCACTTTTTTGCTGTTTTACCTGCTCAGCTTTCTGAGAGGGATATGGATCGGTCATCACGTTGTGTTCAACTGCTTCGTATTTTTCTTCTGCTACTGAGGATAGGCGACTGGCGGACTGTTACGTCTGATGTGTGCACAATTTCGGGTGTGCTCTAGGGATACTATTTGGATTACAATTTCTGGGAGTATTCTAGCACGGACTAACCTGTACATTGGTGAAAGAAGTCGATTGAATCGACCATTGTTCAATCTTTCATGCATTTCAGGCTTATTCTTCCAAGTTTAGTTGGGAACTTGTTTTTCTTAATTTTAAAGACTACAACGGACAACTATAGACAAGCAAATAAAGCGCTGAAAATTTACGCATTCCATTGATGCTAGCCAAAATGAGATTGACCATTATAACGACACGGTGCACGACAGGATTATTTCAATTCTTTGGGGAATAAGCTACATCAAAAATTCGTTTAATTTACGAATGCCTCAACCACCTCAGATTAACTATCGAACTCATTCCTTTGTGTTTCATTGCTGTTTCTAAACCAATGGTCCCATTTATACAACTGCTGATGACCGCAATCTGGAACGCTCAAGTGATTTACCCTGAGATCCGCCAGCGTTTAGTGAACCAGCAGGAGGCAGAACTCAGAGCCATTGAGCTGGAGAAAAGGTATGTCCCACTTGGTGTAATTTGAATTGGTTATACTAGTCTATCAGCTAAACATTAATCCTTATGGTTTAATATTCCACCTGAACCAGTAGGCTTTATTTTACCGCTACGTGTGGCCACCCATGATAGCCATCAGCTGAGGTGGCGAACGGATGACTTGAAGATACAACACTTCACTACCGTTGGAGACGAAGGTAGCAGTTGGTGAAGCAAAACATCTTATGCGTTCTCTACACATCAACTGCATCCGCTGGATTATAACCAGTTTTCTGGCCCCTGCTGACTGATCATACTCGGTTAAGCAAAAATAACAAAAACAAACTTGCCAAGCTTAGCGAACAGTTCGCCTGCCATGAGAAAAATCTGCCACTAATTTTCGCTTTTCTTCCAATAACAATGAAAACTGGCCAACTCAGACGACAGGTAAAGCGGTATGCTGAAGGTAACTGGTCACATGGAACTTCGGACTAGTTGCGAAGTGCAAATTCCTGAGTCCCGTGATGCTTTTTGACGGTCAGTCACTGTGCTGCATGATTGCGAGACAGGTCATGTTCTAACACTAGTGGCATTGGTTTTCCTGTGGACAGCAATAGTAAACACCAAGTCTAAACAGTTAGTGGTGGCTTGGTCGCTTGGTATTACAAATCAGTTGTGAATGATAACGAAGTTGGACTGAACTCTGGTACCGCAGGTAAACGCTATAAATATATTGTACCTATTTTCCTCTACTGCGTTATCCAATTTCAGCGGGATCATGGAGTGCCGAATTACGCCGGCTTTGGGTACTGAGTCGGTTGTCACTATCAACTGATCACTGAAACCACCGACCACCATCAGCGTAGCCTGCTGCGCGCATGTTCCATCTCTTGGACATAACTCTCATTTGTTATCGAGTTGTTCCAATTGTTGGCATACCATAGTTTACTTCATATAAGCAAATTACTTTGTCGCTAAGCAGGGAAGCTTTCGCTATCTCCGACTGTCCTACATTTGGTAATTGCTTTTAAAATCGTTTGTATTCACAGCCGGATGCAGGACGCCGTGGTTTGGTTTATCACGGTGGCATATGTGCCAGTAGTTGAGGCAGGTCGCTGAGTGCGACCGAAAACTTTCACAACGATGCTCGACACTGGTTTACCTCAGGTTGTTCAAGAAAAGTCCCTCATTTTGCTAAAAATTGCAGCATTAGTAGTTGAAAGATTCGAGTGTTACTCGCCATGCACTGGGTGATCTCATGTATCTAGACTGACAAAATGTATTTCACCGTACAGCAAACAAATCCCAAAGTTGCCTTCCACCAGTAGAGACACCTGGTGAAAATCATGGAATTCTTCGGTCTACCACTATCTGTCATTAATTTGAACGTCTGTAGTTTCTCTGGGACAGCACGGAGCGTACATCTCACGTGTAAATGTAGCAGGTGAACGATTTTTATTCTCCTCCTAATTAGAAAACCTGGCCACACAGTTATCCCCATTTTGCTAGACACGAAATGTCAGCCAATGTCCCATCCGCCAAACGGTACTGTCTGAAAATATCTCCTCTCGGATGTTCATTACCAGAGGGTGAAAAGCGCATGCAGCAAGGGAAAGTTTCAACAATCAATTCAACTGGGTTCGGAGAGTGATGTAACTTTCTGCGTGAGTACAGGTCAAGTCGTTCCGGTTACATAGAAGCCAGATAAAGTGGTTATTTCAGAAACCTTTGACTGGCTTCGAAGACCGTAAAGTGGTGACCAACTAACATGGACATCAACATCAACAACAAAAACAAAAACAAAAACAACAACAACAACAAGTGAGGCGCGACAATGCGTCGTCGCAATTGGTGTCGTATTTCACTGGAATTCTTAACATGCGTGAGGCCGGTTAATGCTTCACCCCTTACCTGCAAAAAATCGCACTTATCTCCTTTAAATAACATTGGTGTACATCTAGTGTGATGACGGATTTATGCGGTACTGCATCAGGTGCATTTCATTTACTGGCTCTCATATAGTGTCTTTTGTTGCTTTTCAACATTATTGTTCTAATACGTGGTTATTTGCTTATCATGCTTGTGTTTTAGACTCCTGGATGAGCAGCTACACCAACTGGAGGATATCGGTGAAAAAGGCAAACGAATCAAAGGAACAATATTGACACTTCGACGGTGAGTAGTGGATGAGGGAGCTGACCAAAGATTTCCTTCCTGTTCTATAGAAACCAACGAATCAATGAATTGGTTGTCTCATTTGCGAACTGCTGTCAATTCCACACAACCGTTGGTTCGTTCATTTGGTCTACTCATTTGTAGTGTGTTCTACAAGAACTGGGTGGCGAAGAAAACTTGCTTAATCTGGTTTAACAACAGCTATCAGTGGGAATAGCGTTGGGACCTTAATGCAACATTTATGGCATGAATAGGATGATCATATTGAGTGGATGTAAACGAGGTGCCATTCAAATAACACGATGGTAGAATGAAACCTGGCGGATGCAGCCTATTTCGTTTGTGTCGTGTTCAAAGTATTTGAACAAAGTATTTGAAGTATTTGATCACGATAGTAGGTTATCATCAACATCAAAATAAATGACAAATATCTAACTACGCAAGAGTGCAACCGATCAGTATTGGATTATAAGGGGAAGACAGATGTAGTGCTTTGTGCCTGTTGTGCATGAGACTGAAAAATATGCTTTCGAAAACAGCACTAAAGCTTTGCCCAGCTACTCACAGTAGCCTCAAGGAGACGCAAGCGGTGGGCTGCAGCACATCTCAGCACTATGTTAAACGTTACGTTAAACTCAAACAAATGCTAGTTTGGTGTCCACTTGATGTCCACTTGAATACGAGTGTGACATCCTCGTGTACATGAGGGATGAGAAATAGAGGAGTGAATGATTTACTGCTAGACGCATGTTTATGTTTGCTTTTTTGCTCCAAAGTTCATTGCCCAACCAACTTTGCCTAGGTACCTTGTTTCACAACTTCGATAACTTGGCGCAGATGGAGTGCTCCTCTTCACATGGGGCAAAATGCAATCTACCCGCCTGATCAAAAAACAATACCATAAACACCTGAAATTATGCGTTTTAATGTTCTCATGGTAGAAAAATCTATACCTAAGGAAAAAATCATGTAGGTTCCCTTATGCTGTCCTGTGAGTCTCATCTTGTTTGCTGCCCTCATCAAGTTATGCCTTGTGCTTAACATGTTTGGAAAGTAAGTTCCCAGTGGCGCATTGGCGAAATCTCCAATTCTTCTCCAGGGTGTCGGATGTGCATATTCTTCACGAACAGCTAAATACTGGCTTAACTAAAATAAGCTTGCACTGTAATGGTGTGAGCTAGTAGAATGTAGGTGCCTCATGGATCAAGCTGATTTTAGCAAACAAAACTCGGATTAAGACCACTTACTCTGCCATAATTCCGCATGTCCAAAAATGGGAAACGTTTGTGTGTGTTGACTTAGTGTGTAAGTTACTGAAACTGTTGATAAAGCGTTTGACTTTGGCTGATGAACAGACCACCAAGATATGGTCAACTATCACCTGTGGCATGAAGGCGGAGAGGGTTCTGTGTCCCTCAGCATTCCCGTCAGCGACGTGAACAGGTCCTTCAATACCGAACCTAACGAGTTACCCGCTACCTCTCCAACGGTCTGGCGATATAGTGTTTTGGCAGTTAAACCTGGTGTTCTCAATGCAGGGTAGCAAAGCGTTTCTCCATCGTTAGGTTCAAATTAGGGGAAATAAGTTTCAGCTATCCGTTAACTTCCACACTAGTCAGCGGTCTAATGTAGCTAAGGAACTCAATGGTTCAATAGTGTATGAAGGGATAAAAGTAACAGCTTCGCAGGATCCACAGGATGACAAATATAAAAGCAAATCTAATCAGATTGTTCCGATGTGAAAGGTGAACTTGCTGTAGCCTAGGTACGACCTTTTATGGTACTGTTGCGTAGCGTTTAGCACTCAGATGACAATGGAATAATCTTTCGAATGTTTGGTACGTTCCCCACATGGTCCGGCAATGCATTCCGGTTTGAACAGACTCTATGAGAGTAAAAATGCACCCTGCAGTTAAAACGGGAGTAACGATTTAAAGGTTTCAGGTTGGAGCTTCGGCACTTTTCGTAAAAGGCAAGGGTCAGTAGTGATTTTTATGGATGATGGTTTTCTGCTAGTATTCAGCATGTGAGAATGAGATCACCCCGCAGCTTTCGGTATTCTGAGAGCACACCGTTAAATGAAGGCGCAGTTCATCATTGAGACTGGGTAGTCCACGTGTTGCCTTGGGGGCTCTTCTTCGGAGCTGCTCCGAGAAACAAATTTCTCACTTTAACCACGGATATCAGGCTTGAGCTGCAAACCTAACGTAGGAACGAATATGCGAGTTAAACAGCTTGGGTACTAACAGCCTCTCAAAGGTACCAAGTGCTCGCCTCAAAAGCGTTAGATTTAAATTCAGCACACTTGCTGCTCTCGAATATTGCAACGAAATGCACACACTTTTTCGGACGAGGATGGTTAAGTCTCTTTCACTAGTCACTAGCACGTAGAATGTGCTATACCAACTGATGTGTGTTGTTGAAGCTGCTGCGTTGTGTCAGTAGGTTGCACTTTGCAGGGTTCAGGGGAAGCTTGTTCATTTATACCCATTCGTTAATCAGATCCAGGTCGTTCTGGAGATAGGCATGGTCTGATGTTAAGCGCATTCCTCTCCAAATCTTAGCATCATCTGTAATAGTTGCATTGGAGACTGAATATTTGCTAGGATGTCACAGATTTCGACTAAAAACGGTAGTGGGTTGAGGAGAGATCTTTGCTGCACACCACTGGCTGAACAGGCCTCCGCAGTGGGTGCTGACGATTTCAGTCTTTAGGGTTTATCATATTAGTAACTTTTCAGTCAGGTGGACAGAGAACCGGTGATACCGTAGGTATGTGAATGAGCATGAAGTGATTGACCCTGTCGAACGCCTTAGGAGATCAAAATAGACCACATCCATGAATACTTCCTCGTCAGCTACGCTGGTACGTGAGTTCCGAGGAGGGAACAGGTTGGTGAGGCAAGGTCGTCTGCTTCTGCAGCCATGTTGCACACTAGAAATTATTTGCAACATTTCAAAATATCGCGTCAGTTCATCTGTGATTATCGAGTCTATTAATTTTGCCAAAATAGGAAGGAAAGTAATAGGTCGCTATTGCAAGGATTTGGTCGCTTACCTCCCTTGTATATCGGAGTGGGGATGCTATGGTTCCTTTCAGGTGGGAGTGAACGGCAGTCAAGCAGACCTTGGGTAAAAGCTGCAAGAGCTACTGCTTTAGTGGGAGATAAGGTTTTAAAAATTTTTGGGCCGATCTTGTCTATTCCCAGTACACTTTTTTCCCAGAGAAATTGTAATTTGCTTACGAGAGCTGTTGAAGTAGAGATGAAACTGCATAAACCGACGACATTTGTTTAGAGATGCTAGGGCGAAGATTCCGTGATATTTCTAGCCACTGGGCCAGACTGCAAGGGTAAAGCATTGGCAATATCCACGGTAGTAGTTAGGCCACTGACCGTCTTGAGTAGTGGCATTCCGGTCTTAACCTTACTTTTGTCATTCACACAACTCACAACCGGTTTGATGTTGCTCGTAAGCTTATCTACCATGATCAGCCATTCATACTTCTCGGTTCTAATGAGTGACATACAGTTGTTTCTGACTACATTGTATTCTGCTAAATGCTATCACATAGGCCTCCAAATATCGTCTCTCCCGTTGATCCATTTACGTGCTCTACATTGGATCCAGGTGTTGGTCCAGCGCTACACTCATGATGGTTCAACTTTTGAGACTGATTGCATGACGCTGTTAATTTTACCTTTTATATCATTCCATGAGTCGTTCTCCGCGGCTGGAGGTCCCGGTCAACGGCTGATACTAAGTTGTGAAGGTTGGAATGACCGGTACTAGTTCGTCGAAGTTGTTGTCCTTTATCAACAATCCTAGCATAACCCACATAGGCAAACATTAGGACTAATAGTTTTTCAATACATATTGGGGTCGTATGACACTCTTCATTCATAAGGATTAAGTCCAGAAGTGATGTCTTTTTCAAGCACCTTGTCTGGTCGGGCGATCCGTACTCATGATTTTGTCGAACGGGTTGCTTTTCTAACTTAACTAAATGCAATAGAGTGCATCAGGCTGTGTTTAGAACAGTTTGACCAATCCTAAGTTCTATATTATCCACCTACTGCTTATCCCAATTCTGTTGCGGTAAATTTGCCATTGTTAGACTGTGTCTGAACAGCATTTGCCCCTTGTGGGTTCTCGACAGCTAACGCGGCAACCCAACGAACCTCATAAGCGTGTTACACGACAGCAGTTGCTGGAGTGACAATAGCGCGCATATTTTCAATTTACTCCTCATTTGCATACTTATCACTGAGATCAAATTCCAGTACACAATTCACAACGGCTATGCACACGCTGAAAATCGACCAGTCTGGGTACGATATGCCTATTGGGAATTGACTTGAACCTCCACAACTGCAGTCCGGTGGAATCACTTGCTTTTAGGCTGTTATGGGCTTTTCTTTACTCCGCTGATTCCTAGAAAATATTTGCACCTGGTACGAGATCCGACCTATTCCACAAACCTATTCCTTCCATTTGACGATATTAAATCTGCTCTCATCATTACGTATCCCCCACATTATTTGTGTGTGTTGTGTTCTATTTATGATAACTGATGCAGAGCAGATATAGAGATCAGCCAACACCACGCCTCTGGTCCCCAGCTTTAGCACTGATTAAAAGCGACGGCATGTGAGTACCAACCTTTTTATACTTTGCGCTAGTTATTTCTTTTCTAAAACCACTGTTTCAAAACAGACAGTTCAGATGAAAACGGCACGTATTTGACCATTCCCGTAAGATGAATTAAATGAGAAATACAAAACTAGAAACCGTGACGATAAATTAAAAGGAGCCCTGGTACATTCACCAAGCTATTCACAAGGAGGCATGAATATAAGGGTCTAGGTCGATTAGGTAGATGAATGCCAGTGAGTGGACCGTTTGTCCTGTCGAAGTCTACCGAGGTACAAAGGCCATATTGCTTGACGCAGTTGAACTACGGAAACTCCAAGGCCAAAGCAACCTAATTTCGGAGGGCTTCCCATCTCTGACACATGCGAAATGAACACAAGCTCCGGCGACATTCTAACCGTTGCACTGCTTGACTAAAGTAAACTAGTCGTCTCTGATGTTCGCGTTGAAAATAACACTAGGCGGGAGCGGACTTGTTTGGGGTTCCTCAGAATCTGGTAGGCAATTATAAGGTCGTTCCATAGGCAACAATATTGACCGTTGTACATAGGTAACGTCCTCAGCCTAAATTGATATGGAAGGTGGAAAATCAACTTGGTGACCTCTCGCTGTGGAGTATGGAGCGCCGCGAGGTGGCGTTTGTGACAGTGCTGCCAGGCCTGAATTAGGTATTTCTCATGAGGCCGTATTTATACATCTACGGGAAGATAGGTGGATCGAACCACAGAATGTCCTAAGCAGGAGACCGAATTGTTAGTTCCCATTTTTGTCTCCTGAATAAATGCCCGAAAGTCGCACTCCTAGTTTACGACATAAGAGACTTGGTCTTCAATTTAGTATTTTCTCTTCGCTTAAAACGTATGTGTATCACTCTACATTTTGACGAATAAGCTGAAGCGGGTTATGGAATGATTATTGATACACTACTTCCAGATCTCGTTGAAGTGCACCGTGATCTCCTAGGTTCGCATTCGCTCGCCACATCTTAAACACGCCAGCAAAAAGGAAAAGAACCGAGGCAATGAGACGTGTACGCTGCTTAATGAACAAGCGGACCAGACAGGACCCCAGTACCCATCATTATGAAACGCTGCGTTCGAATAAAATAGAAGCGGACAGTACACTTCAGACTCTAATTGTAGTTGCCGCTGCTGTAGCAAGTTGTCGATCCCTACTAGGACGCGATCTTCGACTGCGTGGCTTCTTGTGAAGCAGAACACGGTGTTCCAGGTGATTGAAGTCTAGTTAAGTCGGGGAGAATGACATCTGTCCCTGTCCCTTTGTCGGCGGCTTCGGTCCAAGAACCACGTGCAATCGGTTGTGCATGATCGGTGCTAACGCAAACCCTGTTGCTCCCAGGTTATAATATCACGGTGTTCTAGATGGTCGACAACAGCCTCAGCGATGATTAATTCCATCACTTTTGGAACTCCGAGGAGGAGAACGCCTGAGCGATAGTTTACTGTCCCGAACAATTGACACAGTTACAAATTGGCATGGTTACATCATGTTTCCACACGGTAAGCACTACCTTTTAACCAAACACATTTGAAGAAAGTGCGATAAAGGCTCTGCCAGCTTTTTGGTAGCTGCGTTTAGCGCCTTCCTGTGAATGCCATCGATCCCAGGAGAACTGTTGGTGCACAGGGAAAGCATTTTCCTCACCACAGTTGTACTGGCCAACACAACGTGAGTACATGTGAAGTTGGGGTGAAGCATGTGGGCTTGTAACACTGTAGAACCTCACGCTAGAAGGTCGGAGCATAATTTATGTGCCGACTATTGGCTGCTTCTTCAACCCTCTGCGCCACTCCGACTGTCCTGTTAGGTGGTGAAATACCGTGCTTCACTTTGCGAATACTGTAAACTTGCGTGTGTGGTGGCGTTTTGTTTTTGGAAAACTTGAAGACCGGGTATTGCTTTTGATCCACTTTACTGTCATAGGCAAACGGATTACAGTGGTTCCGCTCCGCCACGTAGTCGCATTTGGTTCCCGAACCAGGAAGGGCTCTGTAAGCATGCCAGGCTGCATCCCTTACTGACATGCGTTTTCGGCTTCTGCTTCTGATGCAGGACAGCGGAATATTGGAACCAGCCCGCTTAGTTTCCGGAGCAGTTGCGGTCAGATTGCAGAAACGTCCCATAGACTGGATCCAGCCGCTATCAGGGGACAACTTTGCAAGAAGTCCCAATCGGTCATCTCAACCAGATCTACTAGGATATTGTAGCTTGTGATGGTACGCGTTGGTTCTGTGTGTTTCTCCGGATATTCAGTGTAACACAGTAAAAAAATATGGTAACATGATCGCTTGGTTCTAGTCAGCGTCTGTCAATGGCATTTTGATCCTGCTTTCCTCATTTGTAGGTATGAAGCCTAGAACCGGTTTTATTGTCAGCCATGTACCTAGTGGTTGAGGTGGAGTGTTCGTACAGTGGAGTACCTGCGTGAGATTTCTGCAGTTCGGTGTTGAGTTTATCACTGGAACTTGCCGAGATGTCTAGCCCGTGTACATTGAAATCCACTGAGATAAGAACGTGTATGTAAGTTGGAAGCAAGTTTTTGGCAATGTCGACAGCAGGCGAGAATCCATGTCTGGGGTGAACAACGGGGGGCGATAACTGACTGCGACAAAGCTGTTATCATCGTACCCTAGACGCAAACGACACCACAGCGCATCGGTCGCCTGCGTCTCTGGATCATCCATGGATCCACATTGCAAGTCATTGCGACAGTACAGCATTACGCCAACTGTAATGCTGGGGCGATTGTTACAGAAGAATGACATTCCCCGAATTGCGATCCTTAACCGTTGAGCGCAACCATATCTTATTTTTGCAGGCATGATCCTATGCGTTGGTTGCCTGATGCATCTGAAGATTGGCAACTGTGTTGAGAGGATCTTTGGCATGGGTTTACATGGAAGTAGGTTTCTCTGTTCTCAGTATAGAATCGAAAGAAAGGTGTTACTATAGGGGATTGTACCGACCGATGCATAGCAGGCTGCTATCTGTTTTTTGCACGCTCTACGGAAAATAGCGAACGCCGACAAACTCTGAGAAACGTCGGTTAAAAACATCTCGATTTGGGGTAAGGTCGATAGAGGCTGTACGTTTCGTTGCAGTGGAGTGGTTTCTCGGAGGATATTGTACAGCCCTTTGGAGTGAAGGCTGAAAAGGTGCTTGTTACGCAGCAAAGTCAGAGTGGTTGAGAAATGCGAGCTTCAGTCGGTCGATATTTCTCCTATCAGGTTTACCATTGTGGCCAATGGTAGATATCATGTTGATTCTGTGTAAGGCACGGCACGAGTCAGAATAAGGAGACTGGAGTAACCGGTGTACCCTATCAGTGCAAACGAACACATGAGTGCAATGGGTAAGGTGTTCGTCCACTTTGGCACGTAAGCTCTGTGCTCTGGGTTGCACAGACTGAAGCAGTCGTGAATGTGCGATAGGTGAGCTGCGCAGTTGCCATAGACGAAAGTTTTTGGCGCTTTTGCTGAGATAAATTCACCAAGTAGACGATGAGTGCGGAATGCAACTTTCTTTTGTTCGTGTTCCTTATGTCTATGAATCAAGCGGGTGCTTCGTGTCAGGATGTGCTAGATTGGGCACAAATTGATGCGCAAGTTGCCAGTGGAACGTTTCTGCAATCCCATTAGCTGCGGGATGGTATGTGGTGGTTCGATTGTTCTGGCATCCAAGTACGTTGAGCTGTTTGCTGAAGGATCCGTCAAAATGTACTTCTCGATAGGTAATGACTACGGCAAAGCAACCCAATTGAGCCACCCAGTGTCCTAGAAATGTGCAATCAACGGTCTCTTGTGAGCAGCCGGTAATTTGGAAAGCTTCTTGCCAACGTTTAAATCTGTTGACAGAGGTGAGGAGGTAAACGTAGTTTTTAAGTGAAGCCAGACGTCCGACCAGGTCGAAGTGAAGGTGCTTAAAATGAGGGTCAGGAGTGGGAAAGGCGCAGAATGACCTTTTGATGTGCTTATACGCCTTGGAGCGCTGACACTGAAGGCATGCGCGACCCTAAATGCGGATATCGCGGTTGAGGTTAAACCAAAAAACGTACGGTTACGAGCTTCTGGGCAATGAACAATGAATTTATACGGGTTAAGAAGCGTTGCTTTACAAGCCCCGTTGGATAGTTGGTGGGGATATCAACATAACAATTATGATGAAAAGGATAGTAAAATAGTTAATACTTTAAATACGAAAATAAGGACTTATCGTTTGCTTCGCTGCAGTTCTGCGATCCACTTAGATTCACAACACCCACAGTTAACAACAAATAATTCCAGGGTAAACTCCAGGTGTAGGATGGAGACATAGTGTTAAGTAACAAAGTGTAAGTGGATGAGTGCATCGTCCAACCGTCTTTTAAATATTGTTAGTGTCGGTGCAGAAACGACCGATTCTGGGAGAGCATTCCACGGGTGACAGACACGGATGGAAAAGAAATTTCTCCGGCACTCCAGACGACTGTATTGTTCTGCGAGTTTTAATGAGTGGCCCCTCAGGTTTGTATTGCTGCTGAGTTGCAGTAAAGGGCGGCACACATGATGTGGGTCTCGCAGAATCAAGTATGTCATAATCAGGTCGCCTCGTAGCCTGCGATAGCTGCCACTGAACAATCCCAGTCGTCGCAGCCTCTCCTGGTAGGACCGATTGCGCATTCCAATGACGTTCTTAGATGCCCGGCGTTGTGGCTGCTCCAGTGCATTAAGATCGTGTTTCAGCCATGGATGCCAGGCTTGAATTGCATATTCGACATGGGGGCGAACATACGCACTGAGCACTTGTCGAAATATGGAGCTGTTTATTTGTCCAAACGCTCGCCTCAACAGCCCAACGTGTTGGTTCCCGGTCTTCGAGGCCTTTTCGGATTGCCTGGAGCAACCCAAGTCATCTTGAACCAGGACACCCAAGTCACGTTCGAGAGTTGATTGTTGCAGTACATCCGTTCCGAGTCGGTATGAGTAGCTGCTTTGATGTCGGATGGAAAGCACCTTGCATTTACTGACGTTGAAATGCAATAAGTTTTGGATCGACCATTGATACACTGTATCTAAGTCACTTTGGAGCACATGTTGGTCGGCGTTCGCCTGGATCCTGCGCCAGATCTTGATATCGTCGGCAAACATTAGGAAGTTTGAAGCGATTCCCTGTGCAAGGTCATTAATGAACACCAAAAACAAACGTGGACCTAGAACCGAGCCTTGCGGCACACCACACTCGACTTGTATGGGGTCCGATAAAGAGCTCCGAACTCTGACCACTAATTGCCTTTGAAATAGAAAGTTGGTGATCCAGCTTAAAAGAGGGTCGCCGATCCCGTAATGCTGCAGCTTGGATAGTAGTATCCGATGGTCTAGGCGATCGAAAGCCTTGGAAAAATCCAGGTAGATCACATCAACACCTTCTCCAGCGTCGGCTGCCTCGGTCCAACTACTGCGTGCAATTAGTAAATTAGTTGTACATGACCGCTGTCGACGGAAACCGTGCTGTTCAGGAGTGATGAGGTTGCAGTTTTCCAGATAGCACACCAGTGCATCGGCAACTATGGATTCCATGACCTTGGAGAGTATAGGAAGAAGGGTTACTGGGCGGTAGTTGGAAGGATCAGTTCTGCTTCCACCTTTGTGAATCGGGCTTATTATTCCAAGCTTCCACATGGCGGGAACTTGGTTCTGGTCTAAGCAGTGCTGAAAAAACTGAGCTAGATGTCCTGCCAGTTGGTTTGCTGCTGCTCCCAATGCCTCAGGACGAATGGCGTCGACACCCGGCGAGCTGTGTTTGCGTAGAGAAGTCAGCTTTTGCAATACAGCCTCTGCGGTAAAATTGATGTGGGTTAGTCCTGGTGAGCAGAATACAAAGCTTGGTAGATCGCTTGGTGGCAAGACCCTTTGAAACGTGGGGGCGTATTGCATCTGCAGCGCGTTTGCAGCTTCCATAGACGTTCTTGTTGGGCCATCAGCCGTCTTGAGTGGAGGAAATCCTTGCCTCACCTTTCGTAGGCTATTAACGTGCTTGTACAGCAGCTTGTGGTTAGCACTGAAGGTTTTTGCGATGTTCTGCTGATAGGCGGCTTTGTCTTCTCTTAACAGTTGAGTGCAGTGGTTACGTTGGGCTACGTAGTTGTCCCAAGTTTCTGGTGCTGGAGCTTCTCTGTACACTCGCCATGCTGCGTTGCGTACTGTCATCCATTTTCGGGTTCTGCTCCTAACGAAAGAAACGGATTTGCACTTATTGCAAGCTTTTATCTCTGAAGCCTGTGCAATCAGCTGACTGAATGTGTTGACGAACTCGAGCCAGGCGAGTTCCGGGGGTTCTTCTTCGAGGAAAGACCATGTTGTGGCGCTGACTAGCTGGGCGAGTCGGTCGTACCTTGTGATGGTTCGCACAGTATCATCGTTATCATTCCGATATTCTGCATAGCAGACGAAGTTGAAACTGATGACTGCGTGATCACTGCGACCCAACGGGCAGTCTAAAACCAACGCATCAATCATATGCTCCTCGTTGGTAAGCACAAGATCCAGCACAGATGGCCTGTTACCAGTTCTGAACCGAGTGGGCAAAGTGATGTGGTTGTAAAGAGGAACAGTAGTTACTAGATCTTGTAAATCGGTTTTGAATTGTTCTCCGGTCGTGGCAGGGGCTTCTAAACAATGTACGTTGAAATCACCCATGATAAGAATGTGAGTGTACTTTTGTTGTAAACTGCACCTTAAAGCAGCCATTAGGTGGTAGTCGGTTTCGGGTGTTGAGTTAGGGGCGCGGTACACCAAGATAATAAGGCAAGCGTCCCTGCCTTTTAACTGCAACCGGCACCAAAGAGAGTCGGGGAACTGCGAATCTGAATCCTCCACGGCTTCGCACTGTAAGTCGTTTCGGTAGTACAGGATTACCCCTCCTCCTTTTGTGAGCCTATCGTTCCGGATCAGCGACATGCCGGGTAGCGAAACTTCAGCGTCCGTCATCCCCGTGTGCAACCATGTCTCGGTGACACCAATGACATCATACGAGCCGGAAGCTTGGCGATCTTTCAGTTCAGCCAGTTTGTTAGAAAGTCCCTGAGCATTTGTATACAAACAGGCCAGTTTCTCGGTCTCTAGGAGCCCGCAGAGAGGTGAAGCTGTCAAGTGTGGGAGAATGCCGACCGATGGGAGGTCGGCAGTTATTCGTTTTTTTGATGGGTCAGTGATACCTCGTTTGCAACTTGATTCGGCCAAGGTGCGTCCCAGCCTTCGTTTAGATCTACGTCAGAGTCAATTAAAGCAGCCGTCAAGTTACACTTCTGTACATTCGTCAGGATGCTTGCTGCTTCAGTTGCTTTAATACTTGAGCTGTGCGAATTGTTTGCGACCTTTAACCGAATTTCGGAAGGAAGATGTTTCCGATTTCTCCGCCATCGATCCAAAACATCCTTTGCTTGTTGCTCTGACTGCACCACAAGTTTTAGGATTCTAGGGCCGCATCCTCTATAATTCGGTGAGAGAGGTATCCTGGTGAGCGATAGTGCCACAACATCATCCAAAGAAAGTGTTTCACGAATGAACCGCCACTGTTCTAAATCGTGCTTTCCGGTCTCTTGAACATCGTTAGAAGGATGTTCTGGCACGCCATGTATGAAGATTGTGTTTAGGCGGTCTTGCTTGCTGTGCCCCTCTTCGGTGTTGCGTTTTGGTTGTCGCGCGCTCCAAGGGACATCAGGATAGATACGTATCCCACAGGATCCGTGTTTTAGCGCGCTTGCGGAGAGCAAAACGTTTTCTACGTCAGTGGAGGATTCTAGAGTTACTCGAATAAGTCTGGGTTCACCATAGTGTGGCGAGTTCGGATGACGAGTAATTCGTAACAAGTTTATGGGCTTGGCTTTGATACTCATCTGCATACACAATGAGTTCCATTGGTCTTGGTCGTCTGATAACTTATCCCGCAATGTGATGGCGGTAGATTCAGGGACATTTGAGCATACAACAGTCCGGGCACTGTTGTTGGATCCCTTTTTAATCGATCTACAAGTTATGGTGCTCATTTGTCCTGACCTGTTGACAAGTGATTGTTTGCTGTTTTTCTCTCCATTTGCGTCAACGGTGTTTACAATGGAAGAGGACGCAACGGCGGCCTCTCGGTGGACCCTTGCAGCAATCTCTGCATATGTAACCGATGCTCTGGGAGGCTTAGTCTCGACAAGAGATATTTGAGCTACAGGTACCAAGGGTTGGTGTTTGGCTGCTCCATCCTTGCTAATACTAGATGTCAGGTCTAGTGGAATTTGCTTAACCAGACGTTTTGAATGGTGCCTGATTTTCTTTGCTGTGAGTACTGCTTGATTCACGTAGGTACATTCTGTTTTCGCCCGGCGTTCTACCAAAGTTGGAGAAGACAACGGAGATGGAGACATGGCTGATTGCGGTGCAGGGGAAGCGATTTGTTCAGCATTCCGTTGCTTAGCAGCCGCTACGCTTCTGTGGTCCATACTCGCTCCCAATGAAGTAATCTTATTGTTTATCCTCTGCTCCGCTTCTGCGATTAACCGGTCGCATTTCTCAGCTAGGATAAGCAAGCACTTAACGAGGGGGATGGTGGAACACGCAGTACAGAACCAAAATGCATCTTGGGAGCTATTTCGCTCCCGTAACTGTTGTTGGGACACATTTGCACATTTCGTATGGTACCATTCCAAACAGTGCGAACAAGCTAGACCGATTTTTACTACCCGATGACATTCTCCTAACCCGCAAATACCTTTCGATGGGAGTCTCTTCGGTTTTGCCTTTCTGCCATTCAATTTGGTGTCGTTACCTGACCCAGTGGGTTGGTTAGCGTTCTGTACTTTTACAGCTTTGAGAGCGGCGCACATCGGTCAGACGAGCGTGGTGGTTGCAAGGTCAAATGAGCGGTCGGCGTGGTCGCGCGGTCCGTGTGATGGGTAATGCAGCCGCACTGGCTGACAAGGTCACAAGGAATGGCGAGTGACTGCAACCTGAACAGAGCGCTGAACACAGATTGACAGATCACAGATTCTTTCACAGCTGTGTTGAGAAACACTGGATCGGAGTAAGCTTAGGCTTTTCGGCTTGCCTCGAGAATTCTGTATCGAATGGTGTCACACAGAATGGCAATCGGCTCAATACGATTGAATTAAACGCTTGCGCTTAATCACAGATGCCAATGAAAACGGTTGGCGATGGTGCAGCCTCTAATCGTAGAAGATATTTCCACGTATGATGGATCACTGTGTAGAGCTGGTAAATCCGGTTCGAATGAGTGTACAGTGACAACGCTGCGAGAAGATGGAGAGAGGATAGAGGGGAATAATCCAAATGAACCAGTAGCGCGCACGTCACGCGTGTGTGAGGATGACCTAGACAGACAAAGGTAGACTGTGTATCACTTGGTCAATCGCAGTCATGTGACAATAAGGTAGATTCAAATACATGTAAGCTTCTTTTTCTTGATCAGGTGCTTGTCCTTCGGGCGACATTAAGTTTCAGCAGGAAGCTGAAATATTGTAACTAGTCATGTACACATATTTATGACACCGAACTATAGCTGGAGTGCTGTATTCGTCGTATTCTGATTGGATTGGTCCACTCGTTTTCGCGAATGGGAGATACATCGCGAAACCTTCACACCAACAGGTGACCTACCACATAAAAGTCAAAGGTAGTTTTGTTGTATCCTAATTACTCTCCTATACTGCGTAAGGGATCACATGGCACATCTAATAAACTCAGTGTAACATAATTTACAGCACAGAATGATGACCAATCACGTACCTCAATGGCCTGCATGCGTTTCTCCGAGTCCGGTTGAATAGCTGCTATTGAGGCATAAAGACGAGTCCGTTCGAGACTGTTAGCATCCGCTGCGGCACGGTTCATGGCACCACCAAGATGCGCAAATCGTCTTGGAGAACTTGTCTGATGTCGATTCTGTACATTAACGATGGCTAACCTGAAAGAAACCAAAGTTATCGGGCAGGAAAACGTTTCATTGTGTAGGTTATAAAACCAAGGTTCAAAAGGTTTTAAATCAAAAATTCTAAATAATGAAATGAATATTTTCTGGTACTTATTAACAACACTAGAACATCTACTTGTGTTCAATATCAATTTTATGACCTCCTGTGGTATCATTTACATAAACGTAGTTGGTTCTTTTCATTCATTCATTTGAATATGAATTATATCTGCACTCTTACACTCCACCAGGTAGTGGGTGCCTTCCACTCTACTTCATTGTCCCACGAAGCCTCCGAACTACCGTCATCCTGCATACGCAGGTTCAGTTACAAAACACATTGCTTCTGATTCCTCCCATTTTGAGCATAACACTGCTAATTGAAGGTGTCTGCGTAGCCAGCAAAAGAATGAATGTGCTACAATCTCCCGAATTTTTGTTTTTCATTTGAAGCTAGACAAACTGGTTTAGTTGCATATATACATGAGGAAAAACCGGCTGATGTAGCACAGCGCTGGCTAACCCACCAGAGTAACTCGAGTACCGGACGGTCAAGTACTCAAGAGGCGAGACAGCTGCGAAACAATTAATGAACTTACCAAGGCTCTGCATGCTGAAATGTACAGCGATTTCAGTTCCGGTCGTGGACATATCCATTACCGGTCCATCGTACCGTGATGTTTGTCTTTCGGTTAAGAATCAGAGGCTGCACATCAGGGACTTAAAAATTGCTTCCCTAGATTGTTTTCATAATAAGGCTCTGAAGGAGCTACAGAGAATATTTAAATTCCAAGCCACATCATTGAAACGAAAGTAATGTTTTGGCGCAACAGTTACGTAACAATGCGCAAGAAAATTTGGGGTTCCACATCTTTACTCGTGACACCGGATATGATACATACAGGTAGTCGAAGACGGTTTCGTCCAGCTGATCTTGTACATGCGCCCAACGTAAACTAATAAAACCGGTAAGTTGGCCTACTCAGTGTCCTGTGATTTATCCCGGTTGACTGCATGATCCATGACTTGAAACTTTCGTCATCCCAAGTGTGTAATTAAAGGCCCACCTACAAGAACATATTACAAGTATTCCGCTCTGTAGTCATGCCAGTTCGCCTACCCTATTCAGAGTGGAAAATCCTTCAGGGCTTAATCTAGTGCTCAAGAACGAAGAGCTCATGGTCGAAAAGCCAACTACGGAGTCCTTTAGTACTGAGAGACACACCACATTACCTTACGACTATGTGTGTTATGCAGAGTTCCCACATGAACAAATCTGCTTGTTTTGGACAATCACACACTACGACATACTAACAGAACCTGCTGTAGAAGGCATCTGAAAATTTCCGGATGACTATTCTATTGATAGTGCTTGGATGGAGTTTACGGGCAAGTTCAGCGATCTGATTAATTCCACATCGGTAAATGGACCATTCGTTCCACAAGAGCACCATCATTCCTTAGGGACAGAACCCGAAAACGCATGGCGTTAAGATGCAGCTTGGCGTGTGTAAAGAGCAAACACTATCCCTAACAACTGGAACAATTATGTAATACAGCGTAAGTATTGTATCCAACTTGTCCGTGAGAACAAATTAGTACACAAGCAGAGCCTAGCGGAAAGGTTCTGTGCCAACAACAAGCTTCTTTACAGAAATGTGGACAGCCTACGGAATGTGAAGCGTGGTGTTTCCCAACTGATTTCAGCAAACGGATATGTTCAAATTGCCGAGGATGCAGCCAACGTTTTACAGCTACATTGTGTACCAATATTCCGAAGCGCCACCACCAGTTGTCGCATACCAGTCGCGGTTTCCCAGGCACCAGTAGTTACGCATGCCACGTTTAATTCAGCTGCGGTTTTGACAGAGCTGCTATCGTTACGCACCTACAATTCCTCGGAGTTGATAATGCTCACCCGAAAGCACTGCGAGAATATTCAGGCCAATAACCTGATTTTTTCACAGTTGCCTGGATGCACAACAGATCCTTAACGTGTGTAAGCTGAGTATCATTACCCCGATTTCTAATGTTGATAGCCGATCGGAGCCCGCCAGCTCTCGCTCAGTGAAATTCCCCACGGTTGTCGTAACGTTATTTGAATCAATCATAGCTGAGACACTAATGGGTTATGAAAACAGATCCAACATCATAGCACTGCAGCAACACGAATTCCGTGAGCATCTCTTATCTACTACTAACCTACTGACTGTGCGTGGTGGTTGGACCAAACCGACTGATAGTGGGACCGGAACCGATGTCATCTATCTCGATTTTTCTAAGGCCCTCGATCACGTAGATCATCGCATCTTTCTAAGAAAGCGGGAAAGCTACGGGATTGAAAACCCTGTACTTGGACGGATAGGAATCTTCCATGTTCAACGGCAGCTGTAGGTGCGCGTTCAGGGCTCATCGTCCCATCCTACTGAAGTGGACTGACTTGTTCCACAAAGAAAAGCGTTTGGGTTGCGTGTCATGAAGTCACATTTCTTGCTTTCCGCCGATGACATCAGGATATGGAGGACGATCGTTGATTCAGAAATTCACGACTTGATGGAACGAGACCTGAACCGCGCTTTCGAATGGTCAAAGGTAAAACTAATCTCGTGTAACGCAGAGAGATGCGAAGTAGTATGGTACTCCATACGATAAATAACCCCTATAGGTTCGGGGACTACTTCTTGAGGACCGCCTCAGGGGAGTGCGATTTTGGGGTGGTGATCTAAGATGACTTCAGCTGTTCTGAACGATCTGTGCTATCCCAAACCGGGAACCAACATGGTCTCTAACGGCTGACGTTCGGGCAGTTCGACCTCTTCTTCTTTACAAAAGTGCTCGAAGCCTATTCGGAGCCTTATGTGGAATACTCTATTCAGTCTTGGCACCCCTGACCAAATCGCGAGTTAACTGCGTTGGAGACGCCACGGCGAAAGACAAGCAGTGTGAAGCATGGGTTCCATCTCTGATAAATAATGCAACTCAATTCCATAGGCGTGTATAGTAGCAATTGTCGTCGTCTGAGAGGTGATCTCTTCCTGACATACAAGATTTTGAAAAACAATAGTCACTTTTAGCACCACCTTGTGAAATTTAGCCGCAACACAAGACTGACGGCATACCAGCTGAAAGTGATCAACTGATACAGCCTGTTGGAATGCTTCCGGAATTGTTTTCCTTCCGAATTTGTCAATCGGGGTACGCTCCTCGGATTTAACTCAATGTGTGACCGCCTTATTCATTTTAAAATAAACAACTCAAGGATGCATTACACCAGTTGCAATAGGTGAGATGACTCTCCTTCATCGGGTGAGGACAACACGCAAACAAACACCGTGCTCACCAGCCCCGCGAAATCGTAATAGACGGATTTACATGTGTGTTGATACCGATATTTTGGTGAATCCACAGATGCGTCGTTAACCTTTCTGTCGACTTTGGAACACATACATCTCATACCGACCATGCTACAGGAATTGTCATTGTCAGTTTTTTGCAATATCATGCCACTGTTCCAATGTCAAGATCTACTCAATTGGAATTTCGTTATGTACTACAACGTAAAATAATCGTCTAAACTACTTGTCGGCATCTGAATCCACGTCGCCAGATACTAATGTATTCTCGGTTTCTTCCGACTGAAATAGCTGAGTGAGTGCCATACATGCGGGCTGCAGCATGCCAGCTTGTTGCAATATCTAGCGACGGCAAAATAGATATCAATCAACGGTTTGCTGTATTCAAAACGGTTGAACTGCCAAGCAACGAAAGTTCTTTTAATACGAATGGCCTTTCGACTTTCGGCTTTGCGACTGCGGCGCGCATACCAGGGCCAACAGTCTTCGGACGGCACTCACGGCCTACAACTGGTTGTGTTTGAGTACGAGTAATAGGCTGCCCAACCTTTCTTCTTTCATTCTGTCAATTGCGAATGATACACTTTAACCATTATTTACTAAACCTTATCCTTGGTCTGAAGAAGAAGTAGGTGAGAAAACTAGTTATCACAAATAATAGCTTCCCACAGAGATTTTTATTAGGACTTTGATGACGAGCCTAGTTTGTGTGAGATGGTCAAAGGTGTGCGAGAACGTGTAAAGTATTTGATCCGAGTGTAGCAGAGAAGACGAGGCGAATTCGTAGTAAATATTGAGTTTACGTCGTGGGAGCTGGGTTCTGGAAGTGCTTTTTGCTTAACTGACTAGCATATACACTGGTAGGGACAATGTTTAGTACCCGAGACAAATTGTGTACGATATGAATTGTGATATTGTAAAAAAATCCAACGACACGCCTTGGAATTTGCACAACTCACTTCACAGGTCAACGATAAATTTGTTGTAGTTCCCTAAACCTATTGCCTTACAACGTAGAAATAAGCCAACATTGACGCGTATTAAGCATGTATGCGCCTCAAGTTGACATGAACTGGTTTGCGTTCATCCTTGTGAAACAGCTTCCAAAGTGAATATAGATAATGAACTAGGCGAAACGACTGGAGTGAAAAAATACATCCACATGGCGGCTTTCGAATTTGCACATCAGACTAACCAGACGGTGGAAGTAGCCGACAGAATCAATAGTCCGGATAGGTTAAAAAAACTTGTGCGTATTCTAGCAGTCTGGAGATTCGCCAGTTTGCTTGTGTAACATTTAACCATAAATAGGGTTTCCTTTTACCCTTAAGTGACCGTTGCAACTTGTTGAACTGCTTGCTGAGTTAGATTGATTGAGTCGAGCATCCAATTTGCTTGGACCTCGTTCCGATTGCAAAGCGCGATCGTTGCATTGTGATGTAAATCTTTTATTCCCTTAACCGGCAGTTTCCGACAGTGTCTTCATTTTATAGCTAGACAAACAGGGAACATTTTGCAGTACAAATAAAAGTTTCGCTACAACGTGATCTACCTTTCGGAATCGCTATCTGGGCTTCCGTTATATTGGTGATCCAGACTTCGGAAGAACCTCACTTCTGGTAAGCCCATTCTGTTTATGTTTCTCATTATTTTTCAGTTTATTTTTGCATGCAGTGGCACCTTTTGATACCCGTTTTTATCAAAAGTTCTGTATACCCTAGGGTATAGTCTCCTATCAAGGCGGTTTCTCTCTGCCCCACGGTTTTGGGACATAGATCGTTTCGAGGCACAATTTTACAACCACAGAATCAACACAGGCTACACTAATTATAACA
The DNA here is from genome assembly GCA_944474145.2 of Dicrocoelium dendriticum. NCBI lineage: Eukaryota > Metazoa > Platyhelminthes > Trematoda > Plagiorchiida > Dicrocoeliidae > Dicrocoelium > Dicrocoelium dendriticum. The sequence continues at coordinate 70,982,148 of OX104064.1, read as the reverse complement.
AGCTTATGTCATATCTCCCTAAGGTGATATCCTCTCAGGTTTAAGACATCATCGTTTCCAAGGCAGAAAACCCTTATGAGGCTTCTAAGGCCACGATTATGCCTCATACCCTGTGAGAAAGTTCGCCCGCAACGGCTTTCCAGAGATTTGCCGTTGGATGACAAATCGCCCTCAACCCTGTTACGCGGAATGCAACAGCTCCTTGGTTTCTCTAACATGGACGAGACTGCTACCTTAATTATAACTACGGAGACCACCGGAAAATACATAAGTGGCTCCCGTCATCGTGAACTCCGTTTCGCTCACCTAACTAGATGGTTTGACAGACCGCGTCATGGAACGATCTCAGTCACAAGCCTATTCTAGCAAGGTCAATGCCGTCGCGTTCCAGGAAACTTCTGTCACCTGCTTACCGCGACTTGTCTACAACCTAACATCTTACAATCGCTAGTTGCGACTCTTAGTCGCCAAGTTCAGTTACCCGCACTGAACTATAGTCGTCACAGCCGATCGAAATCAGGAAAAAGACGGTCCCAGGAAGGAAAATTATCGGGCTGCCCGTAATAACAACGGACGCGACCGGCCAGCAGAAAAGTCGCCTCATCCGTGTTGGGGATTTAACCACCGGTACCGGGTTCGTAGTGGATACCAGAGCCGAAATTAGCGTCATGCATCATGGCTCCGATGAGGTATTCTCGCCCTCGCTTGCCACCAACCGGCACCCGAAACGCAACTTTTGGTGATAAGCTGTTCATGCTTAACCTAGGCCTCCGGCAAAACTTTCACTGACATTCCATATTAGCAGCGTGTCTTTCGCAACCATAGGCAACGAATTTCTTCAACATTTCGACCTTCTTGTTGATGCCCAAAGGCTGAGGCTTATCGACCCTCGGACAGTGCAGTGTTATCAAGACTAGCGCCGCGCGACCGTACTGGCTCCCATTAGTGTCCTGCCTTAAGCTTTACAGCCGTTATAGACCTCTCTAATCAGCATCTTAGGTTCGTTCGCACTCAGAAAGATTTACCTTCCGTGATGTCAAAAGTCACGCATTATATCTGCACCAAGAGTCCGCCCGTTTCGGCTCGCCCTCGCAAACTAGCCTCGGGAAAATCTCAAAGCTGCTAAAGCGGAATTCGAGCATATGCTCTAAGCGGAAGTAATCCGTCCGACCAAGAGTCCGCGGTAAGAAAAATCCTGGTAATTGGCGTCCCTGTGATGACTACATGGTAGTGAACAAAGATACAGACCCGGATAAGTACCCTTTTCTGCGTATGCATGACGCAATCGCAGTCCTATCTGGTAAGTTAATCTTTGGCCAAATCGACCTAGTGCGCTCCAAATAAAAAATTACTGTGGCGCCAGAGGACATTCCTAAAACGGCAATCATCACATCGTTTGGTCTTTTCGAATATTTCAAAGGACTTTTCGGTCTTAGCAGTGTTGCTCGAACTTTTAGGCGCTTCATTTATGAGGCACCACAAGGATTAGAAGGCATCTATCCTTATTCAGATGACATCCGCATCGCCGTCGCTTCTGACGATGAACATCTTCGCCGCCTTGACTCACCTTTTTAATGATTGACACAAATATGGTTTCCTTCCACTACGACGAGTAAAAACTTAGCCAAAGCACCACCAGCTTCCTTGTCCATAAGATAACATTTTTCTGGTATTGAAACTCTGTCACACAAAAGCTGGATACTGAAGGATTATCGTGCCCCTAATTATTTCTAAAAGATTCGTCGATTCTTTGACCTGGTCAGCTACTACTGGCGCTTCACTCCTAACTGCGCGAGCATTATGCTCCGCGATAAGCAACGAACTTTCCTCTTTCCACACGACACCACACTGGATACTGAGGAGTGCAAAGATGCCATCTCTAACATAGCGCTTCTCGCCCACCCAGACCCAACTGCATCACTCGCACCTACAACTGACGCCTCAGACAACAGCGTCGGTGCGGTGGTTCTACAACTGTCCGTCGACCAGCGTCGGATACCCTAGATTTGTTTTCAGAACGCTCGCAACCTGCCAAACCATGTTACAGCACCTTCGGTAGAGAGCCACTCGCAATGCACTTGGGTATCCAACACTTACGTCAGTACCTCGAAGGTCGACACTTGAAAGTTTTCATTGACCACAAGCTATCGATCTACGTAATCAATGGCGCAACTGACAACTATTCACCGAGGGAAACTAGACATCTGGAATATTTCTCTCAGTTCACGACTGACGTACGGCATGTCTCAGCTGCTCTTACTCCCGTCTTTGATGCCCTTTCACGAATTCACCAGATAAGCTTGCCACCTGGAATCAACATCGATCTAATCGCCACTGCTGCAGCTGAACATGCTTATCCGAACATAGACAAGCTTCGACGCAACACCATTATGAAAATACCCGAAGTTCCACAGATTTCACTTTACCACTGCTCCTAGCAAGCTAGAACAACTTAATCAACCCGCCCGACGTAGCATCTTAGATCCGTATATACTAATGTTCACGTATGCGTAACTTCATAAAATGCCTTTCTCACTTTGTTGTGAACGGTTGTCTAGCCGCACCCCTTTCTTTCCATTGCTCAGCCTACATTACCTCTATGTTCTTACCAAGCGCGACGCAGCGCCTTAGCCCCGATTTTACTGTTGCTTACCTATCTCTTTTAATTGCCACAACTCAATGACTGTACGCCGTAAACGGGCGTTCAGCCCCGCCTCTTGCTTTCCATTATTCAACCTACATTAGCTCTCTTCTGATTGGCAGCTTCCTTTACCAACGGAAGCTTCAAGTACGTGTCAGGGGATCACTCTCTAAACCAATTGAGGTGAAATGTGGTGTCCCACAAGGGTCAGTGCTGGAACCGCGCTTATTTCTGGTGTTTATCAACGACCTGGCAAGAGTCATCTCTTCAAATTTCCTGCTTTTCGCCGATGACGTCAAGATATGGCGGGCGATTAGTAACAAGCCAAATCAGGATCTGCTCCAACATGACTTGGATTGCATTTACGAATGGTCAAAGAGGAACAAGCTTCAATTGAACATAACTAAGTGCAAAGTGATACATCAGCGTCACCAGCCGATGAGCGCTTACAAGATTGGAGACCACAACTTGGCGAAGGTTTCTCAGGAGCGTGACCTGGGTGTATTGGTACAGGAACATCTGGAGTGTTCAAAGCAAGCAGAGCTGGCGACGAGAACCGGAAATCAACACTTCGGCCTTCTTCGCAGAGCCTTCGGTCGGTTTGAACCCTCAATATTTCCCCAAATGCTTAACGCCTACGTGCGACCTCACGTGGAATATGCTATTCAGGCGTGGCAGCAGTGGCAGAAACAGGATCTCGTTTCTCTCGAGACTCCTCAATGAAGGGTAACCAAGAACGTCAGAGGCCTCTTTCATTAGCTCTATCAGCTTAGACTGAAATCTCTAAGAATGTACAGCAGTCGATATCGGCTTTTGCGGGGGATCTCATAATGGTTTACCAGATCCTGAAGAACCCAAACCATATTTGCCGTCCGCTGCTGGAATTGAACCACAACACTAAACTAAGAGGTCACCCTCTGAAACTGACAATTCAGTATAGCTGGCTTGAATGCCGTAGAAATTTTTTTCTCTCCGCGCGTGCCAGCCTTGGAACGCCCTCCCTAATTATGTCGTCTCTGCTTCTAATCTGACGATATTTAAAAAAGGTGTTGATGATGCATTGTCTCATTTACATTTCCTTTTATGACTTGTTAGCCAGGGGCTACAACACACAATCAAACGGCGTCTTGTCAAACGCCTAACCAATGGATTTATAGATTTATATGTTTAATACGCGAACATCTCTGCTATTCCACATAAGTCCATGATGAGTCCACCACAACGCTTTTCACTTTATTATGCAATTAATCTTCGCAAGCATTTCCATCCCACGGGACTTGTTAAGCGATGCTTTTTTACCCGTAATAAACCATTGTTCATTGTTCCATTGTTCTTCTCTTAGCCTGCTAGGACGGCTTAATAACCAAGAGCGACACAGCGCTTTAGCCGCATATGTACTGCTGCGCACGTTCCCTTTACTTGCTTCAACACGGTTGACGCCTCGCTGTAAAAGTTCGTCCATCATCATCAGTTGCGCGCTGTTGCTTAGTCTGAATTAGTTATTCTCTCCCAGCAAGATTTGACAACCAAATTACCCTGCGCGACGGAGCACAGTAGTCTCGTCTTACTTACGCTCGGTCTTCGCTTACTCGCTACTGTCCTAGGCATGTAGGACTACACGGCCTTTCCGGTCTGCTTTCATATTAATCCACTTACCACTATAATCCCTTATCCTCTACTTTTGGCTTTTTCATTGCATTGATAAATATTCTCTCCTGGTGATCAGATCGGCAATGGTTAGCCACGCTCTTGATTTTTCTGCCTATTACATAGCTGTCTACCCACTCGCGGACATTGTATACAGTTGCAAACTAAAAATAATAACTTTAGCAAATGAGTCGTTACACATCGCGTAGCTGCTTTCCTTAGGTCGTAACGTACATGACATAGTGTTTTCATGTGGCTTGATGTCTGTATATGGTGATCTTCTTTCGGCGTTTTCCTCTCTCTCATTCTACTCTGAGAGCAGCAAATGTCCTTCGGAAACTTCCCAGGGATGGCAGCAGTCTGGAGATGCCCCGGTGCGCCTGTGGAAAATTCTAACTAAAATTATTTCATTGTACACCTAGGCGACCGGTGTGGTTTGTTCAACTGATTGCTGAGTTCGAATACTTGACTAGCGCATCGCCATTTCTGCTTGGCGCTCGTTTCGGTTGCAACGTGCGACTACCTTGTGTGCTATGCATCCTCCTTTCCCCTGGCTAGAGCGTCAACGGTGTCGCTGTTTTATAACTAGGTAACGGGAAATCCTTTACTGTGCAACTAAAAGTTGTCCTGCAACCCAATCTACCTTTCCGAATCTCTCTCCGGGCTCCCGCTACAGGCTACTCGCTAAATTGGTGCCCCCGACTCCGAAAGAAGCTCAGCATCGGATATTTCGAACTTTTCTCCGGTGAACTCGTTCCATTTATTTTTCATATTTTCCGGTTTATTTTTGCATACGGTAGCCTAAGTTTTGTGTTAATTTCTTAAACCATGGATACTGTAGACCATAATTTAGAGTCTCTCATTAGCACTGTATCTCTCTATGTCCCGTCATTTTGGAACGTGGATCCGCTTTTGTGGTCCTGTCACCTTGAGGCTAAGTTTTATAACCACAGAATCGCTTCCGACTACGCAAAGTATAGCAAGCTCATGTCCCATCTCCCAAAGGAGATAGCAATGCAGGCTCGAGATGTTATCATTTAGCAGACCGAAAAGCGCTATGAGACTATCAAGGAGGCCACGATTAAGCGTGTCATGCCCTCTATGAAATTTCGCCGGAAGCAGCTTTTCAGGGATCTGCAACTGGGCGACATACTGCCCTGAACCCTACTACGATAGATGTAGCAACTCTTTGGTTCATCAACCATGGACGACTTTAGTTCGCGAACTATGGATACAGTGGTTACCGGAAAACACGCAAGCGGTTCTTGCTATCGTGAGTTCCGTTTCGCTCACTCAACTAGCAGATTCAACGGGTCGAGTCATTGAACAATCACAGCCACAAGCCGATGCCAGCAAGATCAATGCCGTTGCGTCCCAGGGCACTTCTATCACTGGCTTGCAGTCAACTATAGAAGATCTGCAAACACAAGTTGCGACACTTATTCGCTAGGTTCAACAGCTTACTATGAACCGTCGTTTTCATAGCCGATCAAAATCCCCTTTCAAACGTTCCAAGTCCAACAACAGGCAGGCTTGCTGTTGGCACCACCAACGCTTTGGTACCGCAGCTCATAAATGTAGCAAGCCTTGCAACTTCGCCGAGAAGTCGGGAAACTTCTCGGCAGACCCGCAAAGATGACGGACGAGATCGGCCAACACCAAAGTCGCCTCATCCGCGTTATGGAGTTAACTTGTGTCACCGAGTTCCTAGTTGACACCGGAGCCGAATTTAGCGCTATACCCCATAGCTCAGATGAGGTCGTCTCACCATCGCCGACCAAGCTGTGTGCCGCTAATGGCACACCAATCGCAACTTTCGGCGAAAAGCTGCTAACGCTCAATTTAGGCCTCCGGCGAACCTTTCGCTGGCCTTTCATATTAGCAGCCGTGCCTTTCGCCATCATAAGCATAGACTTTCTTCAACGCTTCGACCTTATCGTCGATGCTAAAAGGAAGAAGCTTATCGACTCTAGGACACAGCTCAGTGTTATCGGAACTAGCGCCAACGTGGCTGCTATCACTCCTATTCGTGTCCTACCTCAAGCTTCACAGCCTTTTATAGAACTTTTCAACAAGCATCCTAAACTCGTTCGCGTTCCGAACGACTTGCCTCCTGTGACGTCAAACGTCATGCATCACATTTGCACTAAGGGTCCACCTGTTTCGGCCCGCCCTCGCAGACTAGCCCCGGACAAGCTCAAAGCTGCTAAGGCGGAATTCGAGCAAATGCTCGAACTGGGAATAATCCGCCCGTCCAAAAGTCCATGGGCATCACCATTACACATGGTGCCGAAGAAATCCGGTGACTGGCGCCCCTGTGGTGACTACAGGGCACTTAACAAAGTTACCGTCCCGGATAAATACCCCATTCCGCACATACACGACTTAACCTCAACTCTAGCTGGTAAGTCTATCTTTAGCAAAGTCGACCTAGTTCGCGCCTACCATCAGATACCTGTGGCGCCAGACGACATTGCTAAAACAGCAGTCATCACGCCATTCGGCCTATTCGAGTACCTCAGAATGCCTTTCGGCCTCAGCAACGCTGCTCAAACTTTTCAGCGTTTCATTCATGAGGTAACGCGAGGACTCGAAGGCATTTATCCTTATCTAGATGACATTCTCATCGCCAGCTCTTCTGACGATGAACATCTTCATCACCTCGACGCTCTCTTTCAACGTTTGACGCAACATGGGGTTACCGTCAACCCGATAAATGCGAGCTTGGCCAAAGTTCCATCGACTTTCTTGGCCACCGAATATCCGCCTCTGGTATTGAAGCTCTGCCAGACAAAATCCAGGCACTGAAGGACTATCCTGCTCCTAGTTCCTTCAAACAGTTACGCCGATTCCTTGGCCTGGTCAACTATTATCGACGCTTTATTCCTAACTGCGCGAGCATTGTTCAACCAATGACTGACTTGCTCCGCGGTAACCAACGGTCTTTTCATTTTCCAGACGATGCTAGACTGTCTTTTGAAAAGCTCAAGGACGCTATTGCCAACATATTGCTTATCGCCCACCAAGACACTTCAGCACCACCCTCCCTGACAACTGACGCATCCGACATTGCCGTCGGTGCAGTTCTTCAACAACTTATCGACCATCGATGGATACCTCTAGGTTTCTTCTCGAAACGTTTACAACCTGCAGAATCGCGTTACAGCACCTTCGGTAGGGAACTGTTAGCTATCTACCTAGGTATCCGACATTTCCGTCACTATCTCGAAGGTCGACATTTCACAGTCTTCACTGACCACAAACCATTGATCTACGCAATCAATGGCGCAACAGACAAGTATTCTCCGTGGCAAACTAGACACATAGACTGCGTTTCTAGTTTACGACAGACGTACGACATGCCTCAGGTACTCTCAATCCCGTCGCGGATGCGCTTTCACGCATTCATCAGATCAGCTTATCCCATGGCACCAACGTTGACCTAGCCGCCATGGCTGCTGCCCAACAAGCTGATCCCGACATAGACAAGCTACGACACAACACCTCTTTGAAACTACGCGAAGTTCAACTAGCTTCATCTGAGGGGACCATTCTTTGTGACGCCTCACAAATTTCTCCCCGACCCGTAGTTCCTACTTCGATGCGTCGACTTGTTTTCAACGCTTTACACAACCTGTCTCATCCCGGCATACGTGCTTCGCAGAAGCTCGTAACCGAACGCTTCGTATGGCCCAACGTCAACCGCGATATCCGCCTTTGGGCACGAGCATGCTTAGAGTGTCAGCGCGCCAAGGTATACAGATACACCAAATGCCAACTTGGAGTCTTTCTCGCTTCCCGACTCTCGTTTTGCACACGTCCATGTCGACCTGGTCGGACCTTTGCCCCCATGAAAAGGCTACGTGTACTTCCTCACCTGTGTCGACCGATTCACCCGTTGGCCAGAAGCGATTCCGATAGCCAACTGCTCATCTGCGATAGTTGCACAAACCTTACTAGAACGCTGGGTAGCTCAATTTGGTTGCCCAAGCGTAATCATCACCTACAGAAAATCACACTTGACGGATCCTTCAGCAAACTTCTCAACGTTCTTGGTTTCCAGCACAACCGAACCACCGCATACCACCCCGCAGCTAATGGGATGATAGAAACGTACCACCGGCAACACGAAGCATTACTCTGTGCCTAATCTAGCACATGCTGGCACGAAGCACTTCCGCTAGTTCTCTTAGGCATAAGAAACACGATTAAAGCGAATTTGCACGCCCTTCCTTCTTCGCTAGTCTTTGGATGCACACTACACATACCTGGTGAACTCGTCTCACCAAAAGCGCCAGCAACTTTCGGCTGTGCCGACTACGCAGCTCGCCTATCTCATCACATGCGACAGCTTCAGCCTGTGCAACCCAGAGCACAGAACTTGTGTACAAACGTGGACGAACGGCTTGCTACTTGCACTCACGTGTTCGTTCACGATGACAGCATACGCCGGCCACTCCAACCTGGTTATTCTGGCCCGTACGCTGTCGTACGCAGGAGTGACAAGACGTGACCGTTGACCACCATGGTAAGACTGAGACGATCAACAACGATCGGCTCAAGCCAGCATTCCTCGACAAGTCTGACTCTTCGGCACAACAATCACCTTCACAGCCTGCGCCATCACAGCTAGCACCGCAACCTCAGACCAGTCAGTTCGCTCCAGCGGAACTTACAACCTCAACCGACAATACTCAGACTCGCCCTACTTTCAATCGACGCGGTAGGAAGCTGAAACCTCCAGTACCTTTTTCAGACATTATTAGCATTGCTATTTTACATAGAAAGTGCCTCTGAAATTTTCTGTTCACAAACGCCTTCCAAAATCCACATAAATAGACCAGAACGTTTTGAAACAAACAAAAAACAGCAAAATTTTTTGAAGACCAAAAAGAGCTTTGCACCTTTTTTCACTTTGCACATTTTTGTGTATTCCTATGCATATAAGCTGCTTTTTCATTTTGCTTTCCATATACCTCGTCGGTTGGTTGCGCCTTGGTTTCATTTATCGCTGGATCTCCGCATCTCAACTGGAAGTGGAACGAACTTTCTGCTGAACCGCCTACGTGAACTTTACTAATGGTCCCTCACAAACAGTGTTTACCGTTTAGACACCGTGGGGAGGACACGGGTGGGAGCCCGCTAGAGTCTGATTGCATGGTTCTCCCCCAGCAGCTGCATCAGGTTTCACAACCATGTCTCGCAGTAGGTTGGTCCGCGACGGATTGTCCTCACATAGATCGAAGAACTGCTTACACAGTACCTTCGGCGGGAGAGCTATGTAGCAGTCTGGAGATTCCCCGGTGCGCCTGTGGAAAATTCTAACTAAAATTACTTAGTGTACACCTAGGCGACCGGTGTGGTTTGTTCAACTGATTGCTGAGTTCGAATACTTGACTAGCGCATCGCCCTTTTTGCTTGGCGCTAATTTCGGTTGCAACGTGCGACTACCGTGTATGTTATGCATCCTCCTTTCCCCTAGTTAGAGCGTCAACGGTGCCGCTGTTTTATAACTAGGTAACAGGGAATCTTTTACTTTGCCAATAAAAGGTGTGTTGCAACCCAATCTACCTTTCCGCACCTCACTCCGGACTTCCGGTACAGGCTACTCGCTAAAGGATCCCGACGAAGTCCGACGAGTCACCTATTCTCTTGAGTAGGACAAATTTAGCCACCAAGATCCTACTTGTAACTTCCACCTGGCTCGCAGGTTATGTCAAGTCTTAATCCCTCGAAACACGATAACATGCGGCTGAATAGCAGCCAAATTAGCACTGCACTGCGATTACGGAGCGCAACTGTCCGTTAACTTGTTGTATAAACATTCACGACTAATCAAAGGAATGAAGTTGCTGCGCCATTCTCTCGATTGCCTAAACCTTCTCGTTCTGCTCTGCAGTGCACCTTTGCCACTGAAACAGTCTGTATTAAAACTAACATATCCCATTTACAAACGTTGATACACACTCATATACGCTGTTGCCTACCATCGCGGCTATGCGGAATATTTGCTTTCAAACATATGTTTACGGATACAACAGTTTAAAACTTTTAATAATTATTGATGTATGATGCCTGGCAGTTCAGTAATGCCTGTAATCCTACAAACAAGCCTTGAGGGGTGTGCCTCGGACGTTTCGAGAATTTATTAATTTATTCTGCTGACATAGGACAAACCTGCCTTCGCCCCGTAGTTCCTACTATGATGCGGCACCTAGTCTTTAATGCACTACACAATCTGCATCATCCGGTATACACACGCGTGACGTGCGTGCTACTGGTTCATTTGGATTATTTCCCTCTATCCTCTCTCCATCTTCTCGCAGCGTTGTCACTGTACGCTCATTCGAACCGGATTTACCAGCC